>CM039517.1:20440248-20473517 GCA_022433055.1 Begonia peltatifolia | reverse complement strand
GTGACGTAGTGCATTGGGATGGCTATGGTGCTTGAGCATCATTGCATTGGGACGACCATTGCATCGTCGCTGCATTGCCATGGCATGCGTGGCACAAAATACAGACGCATTGTGCCAAACATTATTGCACGATGATATGGCAAGTGACGTAGTGCATTTGCGATGGCTATGGTGCTTGAGCCTCATGGCATTGGGACGGCCATTGCATCGTCACTGCATTGCCATGGCACGCGTAGCACCGAATGGTGCAATGTGACCAAGCATTATTGCACGATGAGTTGGCTATTGCATTGGCGTAGCAACGGTGGAAATGCAAGGCACGGTGGTCAAAGGGCTGCGAGGCAAGGCACGGTGGTCAAAGCAACGCAACATCGCCGCGTGCGCATAGAGCAACTGGTTGCTAGACAAGGCAAGCTCGGTGGGCGAGCACAGGCGTTGCTGCCTAGCAACGCACCGCACGTGCAGCACGCGCAGTCAAGGCGAGACGACCGAGCAGGCCAATTGAGGCACGCGCGCCTGCTTGGCGGTGCCATGCGCAGGACCGCAGGCGGGCCAACGCGTGCGCGAGCTGGCCATGGCATGGAACTGTGCTGGGCGAGCCCCGCTAGCCGAGCCCCGTGTGTGGGCTGAGCAAATAGTAGGCGGCCATGTTGGGCGAGTTGCGCTCATGCTGGGAAGACGGGCGCCCATGCAAAGCTAGGTGCCCGCGCAATCAGGCCATGCCGCGCGCGGATACAGGGCGAGGGTCGCGTGCACGCCGGCGAGGTGAGGCGCCAGCGTAGGCTCCCCCAATAGCGCGCGCATTTTGAGCAAGCAACGTGCGCGAGCGCAAGCCGGCCACGGCATGTCACTGTGCCGGTGGGCGCGCTTGCTGGGCGAGCCCCCCTAGCCGGCTGGTCGAAGAGCGAGCGTGCATGGTTGCTGGGTGTCACACCCCCAAATTCGCACCTAGAATTTTTACCTTTGAGATGTGCGGCGCCGAGTCCCCGACTCGACCAGCCTCCCTCCTCGTTGGTGCCTGCGGAAATGAGTAGAAATAACACAAGTGTTTACGGGAGCAAAAACCTCCCAACCATCTTTTCTATTCCAAATACAAAAGACTAGGAATACTCGCTCAAAGAACATCACAATATGCCTTAGGAACTCCTTTATCGAATACCATCGGCTTGGTGTCTCAAAATGTTTATATACATCATATGGTGGAGCCATAAGTTACAAGTGACATCAATGTGCAGCTCTCACTTAATGTCCTCAGATGCTCATCTTCAATGCCGGCCGCGCGCGCCATGAATGCCCGCCGGGTGCCTGCTGCGCTCATCATTGATGCCCACCGCGTGCCATCAATGCTTGCTGCGTGCGTCAAGGCTTGTTTGCCATTCTGCCGTGCGTGCCTTGTCTGAAGATAGCTTCCTGTGCCAAGCGCCTCGCGCTAGCGCTCACTTCGCATGCCGTGTCCAACCCGCGTGCTGGCGTTGTGCGCGCATTCATAACGCCTGCGCCAACGGCTAGTTGCCGAGGCATAACTTCCCGCCAACTCCATGTTCGTTAATGCTCCAACGGTCATGTCCATGTTCGTTAATGCTCCAACGGTCATTTCCACTCCGTTTCTAGTTCGTGTGCACTCCGTGTCCGCCAACTGTGCTCAGCTGGTTTGTAACGCCCCGGTTGCGCGCACCGCGTGCGCTAGCCGCGCGCTGCGTGCGCCCTGTGTGCGTACTATGTGCGTGTAATTGCTGTTCACTAAATGCTCCACACAACACTTAGCCATTTTAGCACTTACTTGCGTACCTTCACGGATCTGATCTTCGGCCCATGTTTGCTCCAAGGATTGCGCACCTTGTGCGACTTGGTGGGCAACGCACCCATTGTGGAGTAGCCCGGCTGCTCCTCTCCTCTGGGCCATTGGCCCTTGCCTTCATGCATCATAGGAAATGGGGTGTGACACCGAGCGCACGTGCATTCGTCACCATGCCACGCGCAGGCACAGCAGCTAGCCCATCGTGGGTATAGGCGGAGCGAGGTGGTTGTGCCGGTGAGGCGGGCTCCCGCGCATGCTGGGTGAGGCTCACACGCTCGATGGACCATCACTCGCGCTGTGTTAGTCACCGTGGCATAGGCGCCGTGACGCGCGCGCACATGCTGGCCATGGCTCTTCGTTGTGCCGGTGGGGTGCGCTTGCCGGGCATGCCCCGCTAGTCGGCCTGGCAAGTTGCACGCACATGGTCGGCAGTCGCGCGCTCGTGGTCGACAGCCGCGCGCACATCCGAGGCCAGGTGCGCGTGCCTATGCTGGCCATGGCTTGTCACTGTGGCGGTGGCGTGCGCTTGTAGGGCGTGCCTTGCGAGTTGGCCGGGCGAGTCGCGCGCGTACGATCGGCAGGCGCGCACGCCTGCGGCCATGGCTTGTCGCAGTGCCAGTGGCGTGCGCTTTCTGGGCTTGCCCTGCTAGTCAGCCTGGCGAGTCTTGCGCGCAAGGTCGGTGGGCGTGCGGGCATGCTGGCCCAGGCGCGCGCGGGCATGCTGGCCCAGGCGCGCGCGCGTATACTGGCCATGGCTTGTAGCTGTGCCGGTGGCGGGCGCTTGCTGGGCGTGGCTCACTAATCGGCCTGGCGTGTCGCGCGCGCGTATGCTGGCCATGGCTTGTCGCTGGCCCAGTGGCGGGCGCTTGCTGGGCGTGCCCCGCTAGTCGACCTGGCGAGTCGCGCGCGCATGGTTGGTGGTCGTGCACGCATGGTCGACGAGCGCGCGCGCATGCTAGGCCAGGCGCGTGCGCGTGCTTGCCATGGCTTGTCGTTGTGTCGGTGGCGTGCGCTTGTTGGGAGTGCCCCGCTAGTCGGCCTGGCAAGTCGAGAGCGCATGGTTGGTTACTGCGCGCGCATGGTCGGCAGGGGCAGGCGCGCGCGCGTCTGCCGGCCATCGCTTGTCGCTGTGCCCCACTAGTCGGCCTGGCGAGTCACGCGCGCATTGTCGGCTGGCGCGCGCGCGTATGCTGGCCATGGCTTGTCGCTGTGCTGGTGGCGGGCGCTTGCTGGGCATGGCTCGCTAGTCGGCCTAACGGGTCGCGTGCTAATGGTCGGCCGACGCGCGCTCGTATGCTGGCCATGGCTTGTCACTGTGCCGGTGGCGTGCGCTTGCTGGGTGTCACGATCCTAATTTCAATAGGGTTAATAAGACCGTGTGGCACCCACTGTCGCAGGTCCAATGGGTCAGCCTACGAGCACGCCAACGGCGCCGAGTGCCTACTTCACTAAAGCGGGCTTTTTGTCTAGCGAGTAAGCAATGAGTGGACGAGATTGTCCAAAAATAGCATCATTGAGTATAGTGAGCATAAAGAGAGAGTATGTAAAAAGCTTGTTGATTGATTAGCAGCAAATTAGATCAGTGGGTAGGGGGCGTCTATGTGCTGTCACGCCTCTCCCCCCTAAAGAGCAATCTGGACCATCTTCATTGTGGCAGGAGTGTACATGCCATAGTGGTGAGGAGTCACTTACATCGAATAGAAAGGAAATAAATACAACTAGAGTGCATAAAAAAGAAATACATCTACCTAATAGCATGGGCGGCCATAGGCAACATGCCTTGGACAAGGTCGGACCTTGACATCCTCCCGTATTTGAGCTGTTGATGTACTCGTCAACTCTGCTTCGCCTTGAATTCTTTGATCTTCTGTATTGAATTCTTCAAGTCTTCCGCCTTTTCCCAAGATATTTCGTCGTCACCTTTTCCTTTTCATCTGATGAGATATTCCTGGTATTGTCGTCGACCCACTTTAATGTTTCAATCTGCAAGGACTTCTTCAACTTCCTTCTTCTTCTGGTTGTTGATGGAGATATTTTGTCTGGTGATATAGTTTCGTTTCTTGTCTTCGTCGTCTTGGTGGTATGGTTTTAAGTTGCTGACATGGATCACTGGATGGATTTTAAGCAATGACGACATATTTACTCCGTAGGACATTCTTCCGATCTTATCGATGACTTCAATAGGACCTTCATATTTTCTGATAAGTCGCTTGTCTCTCTTCTCCCTGAAGCGAAGTAATTCAGGTAACAACTTAATCAGCACCAAATCTCCTGCGTTAAACTCCATTGGTCGTCGTTTCCTATCTGTGCACTTCTTCACGTGTTTAGAGGCTCTCTCCAGGTAAGCGCCAGCTATCTCTGCTTTGTGCTTCCATTCTTTTAAGAAGTTGTATGCCTTCGGGCTGTTTCCCGAATAAGGTTGTTCTAAGATGTGACGCATGATTGGCCGTCTCTCGCAAATCACTTCAGAAGGACTCATTCTCGTTGAAGAGCTCTTCCGACAGTTAAAACAACATTGCGCCACATCAAGTAGACTCAGCCAATTCTTCCTTAATTCTGCCAGTTCTTGTGGAGCCATTCTATCCGGTGCCTTTGCAGGAGGTTTAGATCCTGGACTCGGTTCAATCTGAAGATTGATGTCCCTTCGTGGAGGTAAAGTCTTGGGTAAGCACTCGGGCATGGTACCCCTGAACTCTTCTAAGACTTGTAAAACTTCGGGGTGTATTATTTCCTCCTTTTTCTCACTTATCTCCAACGAAACATTCATATAAGTTGGATCATCATGCTTTAGCCCTTTCTTGAATTGCATAGGATAGATTGTCTTTATGTTGTTGGCAACTAGTTGTTTAAGGATTGCCAAAACAACAGTTGGGTTGTCACTTGTGATAACTAAACATCTTGCTGAGGGTATTGGGATGACCTTATGTTCTATCAAGAATTTCATCCCCAAGATGGTGTCAAAGTCGTCTATCTGTGCTACGACAAAATCAATGAGTCCTGTCCATGAGCCGAGTTTCAAATGGACTCTCTTTACGACCCCAAGCACTGGTATCGCTTTTGCATTCACTGTTTTTATCATACCATCATTCTTTTCTAGCGTCAAACAGAGACGGTTAGCTTCTTTCTCCGTAATGAAGTTATGAGTAGCTCCCGTGTCTATCATCGTACTCTTAGTAGGCTTATTATTGATGGATGACTCTACATACAGAAGACCTTTATTTTAGTTCCTCTTCAACTCTTCCATCTGTTGTTGTACGGCTGATAAGAATGCCATAGTCCCAATTTCTGCACGTTCAGTGGCTCCTTCTTCGACAACTTCCTTAACCGAGTTGTCATCGTGAATCAAAGCTTGTAACGCAGTTGAGGTCGATCTATGCGGACATTCAGCTACTCGATGAGGTCCCTTACATAGAAAACATGATATAGGCCTATTTGTTGGTCGTTGGTTGCTAGCACTTCTTGGTGCTTCGTGACCTTCGCTTGTGACAAATGGTTTCCTTTCAATAGTTTATGTGTTCGGTTCCTGGAACTTGGTAGAGTTTGAGCCACTAGGAGTGTTCTTCTTTGGCATAGGGTTCTCGATGTTATAATCAAACAATCGTTCTGCTGCGGCAAGTGCGCTTGAAAGGTTTTGCACTCTTTGTTCATATAATTTGGTCTTCGCCCAAGGTTTAAGACCTTCAATGAATGTAAAGATCTTATCTTTCTCTGACATATCTCTAATATTCAGCATGAGTCCGGAAAACTCTTTGACATATTCCCGAATACTCGCAGTCTGCCTTAGTTCTCGAAGTAGTCTGCGAGCGTTGAATTCAACATTCTCTGGAAAGAATTGATCCTTTAGTTGCCTTTTTAGTTCTTCCCAAGTATCAATCACACATTCCCCAATACTAATATCATGGTATTTTGATCTCCACCAAAGTGTTGCATCACC
This sequence comes from Begonia peltatifolia, assembly GCA_022433055.1. Classification (NCBI taxonomy): domain Eukaryota; kingdom Viridiplantae; phylum Streptophyta; class Magnoliopsida; order Cucurbitales; family Begoniaceae; genus Begonia; species Begonia peltatifolia. The sequence goes on along the minus strand of CM039517.1, from coordinate 20,467,785 downwards.
AGTAAGATGCATAGTGGCCAAGATTACTTTTGATTCCTCATCAGTTCTAGTGGCCTTGAAATATTGTTCCATATCAAAGATGAAATTCTCTATTTCTATTGCATCGCGAGCTCCCCCAAAAGGTTTTGGTTCGGGGATTTTCACTCGACTAACTTCAGCAGCATTAGTAGCCTGGGTTTGACTCCCCATAGCGCTCATAGTAAGGTTCAATTTAATGTTGATCTCGGCAGTTTCAATGGGTCAGCCTACGAGTGCGCCAACGGCGCCGAGTGCCTACTTCACTAGAGCAGGCTTTTTGTCTAGCGAGTAAGCAATGAGTGGACGAGATTGGCCGAAAATAGCATCATTGAGTATAGTGAGCATACGATTGTTCTAATGTGTGGGGCATGATCGGCTGTCTTCCGCAAACCACTTCGAACGGACTCATTCCCGTTGAAGAGCTCTTCTGACAGTTAAAAACAAATTGCGCCACATCAAGTAGACTCGGCCAATTTTTCTGATTAGTATTGATGAAATGCCGCAATTTCAGCAGGAAATTCAGACATTTCCTTCATTCGTTCTTCCATGAATCGAATGTTGTCTGGTATGTCTTGTAGATACCGCATTTCTTCTTCCAACTTGACAAGGCGCTCGAGTTGTCCCGACGGTGAACTTGATTTTTCCATCGAATTTTTCTTCGGCATGCTTCTTTGCAATTTTGAGCCAACCTGGCTCTGATACAAACTGTCACGGTCCTACTTTCAATCGGTTTAATAAGACCGTGTGGCACCCACTGTCGCAGTTTCAATGGGTCAGCCTACGAGCACGCCAACGGCGTCGAGTGCCTACTTCACTAGAGCGGGCTTTTTGTCTAGCGAGTAAGCAATGAGTGGACGAGATTGTCCGAAAATAGCATCATTGAGTATAGTGAGCATAAAGAGAGAGTATGTAAAAAGATTGTTCATTGATTAGCAGCAAATTACATCAGTGGGTACGGGGGGTCTATGTGCTGTCACGGCTCTCCCCCCTAAAGAGCAATCTGGACCATCTTCACTATAGCAGGAGTGTACATGCCATAGTGGCGAAGAGTCACTTACATCAAATAGAAAGAAAATAAATACAACTAGAGCGTATCAAAAGGAAATACATCTACCTAATAGCATGGGCGGCCATAGGCAACATGCCTTGGACAAGCCAGGACCTTGACACACGGCGAGGTTCGCGCGCGTATGCTGGGCACTGCGGAGCGCCAGGCACAGCACGCCTCGCCCCCGCTGGTTGTTGGCTAGTGCACAGTGGCATCTCGTCATGTGCCCACTCCGGCCAAACCGTATCGGATTGCTCTGAAATTTTAACCACATAAGTACCATATTATTAGAAGACATTCTGTAAATTTCGCCACCTTTCAAAGTTTGTACAATTTATTATATTTTTTTAACGCTTGTTTACGAAATAATTCGTTAAAAATACGTACGTCATCGAAAAATTTTCAAACTTTCACAGTACACTCCCTTTGTATTCCCATTTGAACTGCAAAATCGGTTTGGGAAAAAACATCCCAGAATTGGCGGTACGAGTGAAAGTGACTCCTCGACTACATAGCATGTACACTCTTGCCAGGCCCAAGGTGGTCCGGATTGCTCTTTAGGAGGGGAGGTATAGTGAGGCATGGGCGGGCCGAGGGCTCCCATGGGCGGCATTGGACGGCCATTGCGCCCATCATTGCAAGGTTAGCTGTGGGAGTTTCCCCTCTCGTGATTGACGGCAACAATCGGCTCCGGCGAGCACGGGCAACCGCGCGCCGCCACGGGTGATTTTTTCTAGCGATCATGTACGGTAGCCTTTTGTCATGCTTGCCCACTAGGCATGACTTGTGACCCTAGCTCGATAGTCGGATATCTTGATCGGTGGCCATGTCCCTCCCAACTAGCATATGCGCCAGACGATTGTGTTTGTGGCGAGCCTATTGGCAAATCGCATTCGATACTTTTTCTCCGTGCTCTGTTTTTGTCATTGAACGGTAGCCATGGGCGTCCACAATCACACGTGACCCTTGTTCCGTAGTCCCATTTTGTGTTCGGCGGCCATTTGCTCCCACGCGGGACGTGGGCGATCTTGCGTGATCAACGGTGGGCGTGGCTGCTATAAAGGCGGCCGTGTTTGCTTGCGGGGGGCGTGGTTGCCTGTGCCTTGCAATGGGGGGATGTGGTCAACGACTGCGTAGATGTACCTGTTGGCTGTCTTCAAAATTGAATCTTGCTCGATGTTCGAATTTTGTGATCGATGGCCATATGCGCCCGACGGGGGCACTGGTGATCTTGCGTGACCAACGGTGGGTGTCACATCCCCCAAATTTGCACCTAGAATTCTTGCCTCCTTGGTGGGATGTGCGGCGCCAAGTCGCCGACTTGACTAGCCTTCCTCCTCATTGGTGCTTGCAGAATTTAAGTAGAAAGTAAGACAAGTGTTTACGGGAGCAAAACCTCCCATCCCTCTTTTCTATTCCAAATAAAAAGACAAGGAGCCTCCACTTCCCACCTTAAGCTTGCAATTTCCGGCTCCATTGAATCATAACCTGCACAAGAATCAAATGTGTGAGAATGTAGGTTAATTAAAGTGTGTGCTTGGACTTGAGATCATGTGACGGGCCTATGGGGCACATCATCCTCCCCAGGTGACTGTGGATTTGACCTCAAATTCGATAAGTTCGGGTCTTGGAACTGATCTTCATCGCCTTTATAGGGTGATAAATCTTGGACGTTAAAAGTCGCGGATACTCCATATTCACCCGGCAATTCGATTTTGTAGGCGTTATCATTGATCCTCTCAAGTACTTTAAATGGTCCATCCGCACGGGGTAGAAGTTTATACTTTCTCTTATCAGGTAATCTTTTCTTCCGGAGGTGCAACCATACTAAGTCTCCTGCACGGAAAATGACTTCTTTGCGACCTTTGTTCACGTGCTTAGCCACATTCTCATTTCTCTTTTCAATGGACTTTCGCACAGTTTCGTGCAACTTCTTAATTTGTTCGGCCTTATTTGCACTTGATGGGTTGGCTAAGTCCTTAGTAGGTAAAGGGACAAGGTCCAACGGTGTAAATGGATTAAACCCATAGGCAACCTCAAAGGGCATTTTCTGAGTAGTGGAATGAAGGGTGCAGTTGTAGGAAAATTCCAAGCCTGGAAGTATGATATCCCAGTTAGACAATTTCTTGCCTACAACACTGCGTAAGAGGGAGCCTAGAGTCCTGTTAACAACTTCCGTTTGCCCATCAGTTTGGGGATGAAAAGAAGTGCTGAAGCACAACTTGGTCCCCAACCTTCGCCATAAAGTGGTCCAGAAGGCACTTAAGAACTTACTGTCTCTATCTGACACTATTGAGTGTGGGATGCCATGTAGGCGAACAATCTCCTTGGAAAATAGGTCGGCGGTTAAAGTAGAATCATCAGTCTTGGCACAAGGAATAAAGTGTGCCATTTTGGAAAACCTATCCACGACCACCATGATGGAATCCTTAGCTCGGGCGGTCCGTGGTAGTCCTAAGACAAAGTCCATACTGATTGCAATCCAGGGGTGTGCAGGGACGGGTAAGGGCATGTACAAGCCTTGGGGTAGAACTCTACTTTTGGCTTTCTTGCAAACTATGCACGTCTCTACCAGGCGATGCACATCTTTCATCATGTGAGGCCAAAAGAAATGTTCCTTTGACATATCAAGGGTCTTCTTTTCCCCGAAATGACTGGCTAAGCCCCCACAATGAGCTTCCTTCACAAGGCACCGCCGCAGGGTTCCTTGAGGGATGCACAATTTGCTTGTTTTGACCAAATAACCATCCATGAGGCAATAATCTCCTTCAACCTTGTCTAGGCATCGGGCGTAATGAGGTCCAAAGTCGGGGTCAGAGGAGTAGCTATCCTTAATCCATTCGAATCCAAAAAATCTTACTGCTAGCTCAGTGAAAAGGATGCACTTCCTAGATAGGGCGTCTGCTACTACATTATTTTCTCCCTTGAGATACTTAAGGGTATATGGAAACCTCTCTAAAAATTCTACCCATTTTGCATGCCTTTTGTTCAGCTTATGTTGGCTCTTAATGTGCCGTAAAGCTTGATGATCAGTGTTGATAACGAATTCCCTCGATAAGAGATAATGTTGCCAGTGCTCTAATGCTCGTATAACTGCGTAAAACTCTTTATCATAAGTAGAATAATTGAGCACAGCTCCTTTCATCTTCTCCTGAAATCGGCGATGGGTCGTTGGTCTTGCATAAGTACTGCTCCTATTCCAACTCCTGACGCATCACTTTTGACTTCGAATACCTTGTTGAAATCAAGAAGAGCAAGTACGGGGGGATGACATAACTTCTCCTGAATTAACTCAAAGCTTCTTTGGCAATTCGGAGTCCAAGTAAACTCTTTCCCTTTCTTAGTGCAGTCTGTAAGGGGTGCAGCTATTGAGCTAAAATTCTGGATAAATCTTCTATAAATGGAGGCTAGCCCATGGAAACTTCGCACTTCCAATGTAGAATTGGGTGTGGGCCAGTCCTTAATGGCTTTGATTTTATCCTCGTCGGCTTCCATACCATTTTTAGAGATTATAAAACCTAAGAAATAAACCTTGTCCTGGGCAATGGAGCACTTGCTAAGGTTCCCAAATAATTTGGCTTTCCTAAGGGTATGGAAAAGGGTACTAAGGTGATTAAGATGTTGTGGAAGGTCCGTGCTATACACTAGTATGTCATCAAAGTAGACAACAATGAACTTACCAAGGTATTCTTTGAGTACATGGTGCATGAGCCGCATGAACGTGCTTAGGGCGTTAGAAAGCCCGAAGGGCATGACCATCCATTCAAACAAGCCATACTTGGTTTTGAACGCTGTTTTCCACTCATCTACTTTCTTCATGCGTATCTGATGATAACCACTCTTAAGGTCCACTTTGGAAAAGATTGAGGCTCCACTGAGCTCATCTAACATGTCCTCGAGCCTAGCGATGGGAAATCTATATTTGACTGTGATGTGGTTTACGGCTCGGCTATCGACACACATCCTCATGGTGCCGTCTTTCTTAGGGACTAATAGTGAGGGAACTGCACAGGGGCTCATGGACTCTCTTATGTAGCCCTTATCAAATAATTCTTGCACCTGATCTTGTAGTTTTTTGGTCTCTTCAGGGTTCATTCGATAGGCTGGTCGATTAGGTAGGGCAGCTCCAGGTTGGAGATCAATTTGGTGTTCTATGCCACGTAGGGGTGGCAATCCTTTAGGTAAGTCTTCGGGAAACACGTCTTGGAACTGATGTAGTAGGGTTTTAACGGGGTGAGGTATGTCTCCTAACTCCATCACTCTATCTCAGTATAATATCAAAATTATGGGATCCCATCTAAGTACGGATGCTTCTACTTCAGCCTTAGTCATGAAAAGATTTGCTTTGTTATTTTCTTCTCTTTTAATAGCTTCATCCTTAGCTATCTGCTCAGGGGTCATAGGTGCTAATTTAAAAACTTTACCTTCGAATTTGAGGGAATAGTAGTTGGAATGTCCATCGTGGTTCACTTTTCAGTCAAATTGCCAAGGTCGGCCTAAAAGCAAATGACTCGCACTCTTAGGCACAACATCACATAAAACTGAATCCTTGTACTTACCTAGAGCAAACTCAACTCTTACTTGCTTAGTAATGCTAACATCGTCTCTATCATCTAACCATTTAAGCTTATAAGGGTGGGGGTGAGCACTAGTCTCTAACCCTAACTTCGTCACTAAGTCTTTGGAGGCTACGTTCGCACAACTTCCTCCATCAGTAATGAGAGAACACAACTTATCCTTGATGAGGCATTTACTATGGAAGATGTTCTCACGCTGGCAATCCTCTCCAGAACTCTTGGTTATAAGAACTTGTCTTCTCACCATAAGTAAAGGGCCATTGGGGGCATGAATAACTTCTTCTACCGAATCACTATCGTCCTCATCCTCTCCTACTTCTTCTACTTCCTCTTCGCACTCATCTTCACTTACAAACTCACCGGTGTCTTCCTTAATGATCATGACACGACGGTTCGGGCATTGGGCCATGAAATGGCCTACGCCGTGACACTTGTAGCACTTGAGGTCACGTGCTCTCTGTCCAGTGGGGTTGTCTCTTGTAGGCTTGACCTCTGGTCCTTTAGGGTTTATGGGTTTACTAGTTGATTCCTTGGGAGGCGAATGTCTTTGAAAAGGCTTTTTCCAATCAGCCTTGGTCACGGGTTTGTTAGCCTCAGGTGGCCTAGGAATGTACTTGGGGAGTTGGTTAATCTTAAATGATTGGGTGGCTTTCCTCTTCCTTTTGAGTTGGCGTTCGAATTCAGGGTCATCTGAACAACTATGTCCATGGATTTTATGGGGTGCAATTCTACGGCGTCAGCCATGTCATAATTCAAGCCATGGATAAACCTAGCTATGGTTTGCTCTTCGGGTTCTTCCAATTCTCCTCGAATTTTGAGAGTCTCGAACTTTGTAAGGTACTCCTCTATGGTTAGACTTCCTTGCTTGAGGTTATGTATTTGCATAATCAATTCTTGTTTGTAATGACTAGGGACAAATCTCTTCGTCATGATAGATTCCATCTTTCTCCAAGTATCAATAGAGTTAAATCCAGTCCGTGCTCTTTGTGTCCTTACATTAGACCACTAGAGTAAGGCATAGCCGGTAAACTCTACAGAAACCAACTGAATCTTTACTTTGTCGGAGTAGTTTTAACAATAAAAAATTCTCTCAACCTTATCTAACCATTCTAGAAAAGTTGTCCCGTCGCATGTTCTATTACAGGAGGGAATTTGTATCTTAACGTTTCGGAGGTCGGCACGGTCTCTATGTCGGTCTCGTCTAAACTCGTCATGATTCCTATGAATTGGCGGGCGAAAGTTTTCTTCTTCATCCAAAGTCCACTCATCATCCTCATCATACTCATAGTTAGGGTGTCTATCCATAGAATGTTCAATCTCAACTCATCTAAGGGATCTTGGTCTCTAACTTGTCTCATAAGATTGTCATGTCGTCTCCTGGGTATAGTGTCTTGGGAGGAATCTCTACGGTGGGTAGGACGACGTTCACTCATAACTTGTTCAAATTTTAGGTTCATATCCTGAAGTTGTTTACTTAGGGTTCCAACCATTTCACTTAAACCGTTTAGTTGACCTTGCATACTTGACTCTCCCTCTTGTTGGGTATGAGTCTCCTTTTGGGGAATGTCCTTGCCCCAGCTCGGTGGATTGGGTTCTGGGGTCATATTTGGGTTAGGGCCAATTTGGAATCCACTTTTTGTTTTCATGTTTTAAGTCTTAGGAAAGGGAACTTTAATCATATTTGAACCTTAGGTCTTTAAGCATTAGGAACGGTAACCTAACTAGGGTAATTGATGTATTCTCCTTTTAAGTTTCTTTCTAGCTTTTGTTTTGTTATTTGGTGTTTTTTTTTTTTGTATGAAAAACTAGTAAAGCAAGACAAATACTATAAGCAAAAAAGAAAGGAAATCATGCAATTTAGATTAATTTGTCAAAGATAAAATAATGCTAGCTACTCTCGGATGTGTGACAATTCACTAAAAAAAAATGAGACACTAGTTTTATCCTCGGTTTGCTTCACGAATTGTAACAACAATGGGGCAATAATAAAGCATCAAATTACGTTTAACATGCAGCCAAATTTCGTGCCTTGGAACAACTCTCAGCCGTGCACAAAGTGGTCCCAACTATCAACATCAAACTTGCCATTTTTGTGCACACAAAACTGTTTTTGCAAAAGTATGTTTTCCTTTAACCAAAACAACATCTATTTGAATTTTAAACCACAATAAACCAAAAAAAGGTACATGCTTCAGCTAGATAACATGTTAACTTAAGTCTAAAGAGTCATAGGCTCGGTCTTGTGCAAAAAAAACAGATCACAACAACAAGATATAACATACTATTCTCAGCAATGTCAAAAAGAGAAAGTTCATGCTATTGTGTCTCGGATTTTAGACAAACTTTAACCGAATCACATGTAACATTTGACAAGCCTAACATTCATTCTTAGCAGAGGATATAAGCAGCAATAGGCATAAAAATGTTCATTTAAATCAAGCTGCAAGTTTTGGTTATTAGTGCACACAAACCGGTTGTCAAAGAAGAGCTAAACTTGAAACATGCGGTTTTCTAACAAAGTGCATTAAACATTTTAAACCACTGCAACCATCAAGCTAATCATATGTTTTAAAGTTAAACATGCATGCTTAAGTACTTAACAAGACATGTGAGGTGCTGCAAATGTTAAAACACAACAAGAAAAAGTGTTGCTCCCGAAATAGCAAAGAAGACAACAAGTACTAAAGTGGTTAGCATTTGTTTAACCAAAAGGGGAAGGAAATTGCAGCCACGAAAATGGATTATAAGGGCTGATATTTCTTCATGCTTAGATGTCTAACAACTCAAGAAACATGCTGGAGATGATTTTAGCTCAAAAGAAATCAGAAATAAAACAAAGAAACCGCAAGCAAATCAATAACCCGAATAGGTGAGCAATGAAACCCGGTTAGGCCCTCGGATCTCGGCCAAGCCGAGAAACCCTTGAGAAAAACAACAAAATGAACTACCAAATGTGCTTGAAATGAAATGAAATTTGGTGTGAGATTAGTGGAGTGAGTGCGGTGTGTGATGGTGGTGGTCGTGGTCCAGGTTGATCAGAAATGACAAAATTGTGCAAGCAAACCCGCAAGTCGGCCGAAGAGACAATGTTATGTTCTTGGCAATCACAACCTTTCCATGGAAAGGTTCTCAACTTGGGGAACCGGTTTTGGCCACTTCCTTCTTGTTTCCTTCACTTGAAAGGGAGGAGAGAAAAGTGGAATACAAGCTCGAGCAACAACCTTGAGTTGCCAAGCTAGGAGGCTACTCCTAATCGGTTCATGGAACCGGGCACTTACCTTGGAAAGGTGGTGGAAAACTCCCTCGGTTTCCTCTTAGAAAATATGCCGATGCTCATTAACTTTGCCAACCGAAATACACACACCAATGCTATGCTTATATAGGCCTAGGATGGAAGGTTTTAGGGCTGTGCGTTTGGTCTTCAAAACTTGGTGCAAAGAAGCTTGTAACCGGCTCCAAAATGTTGTAGTGTGCGGCCGAGATGGTGGCAGCCAAGAGGTTGATCAATAGCTTTCTGAATGCCATGTCATGGATCCATGTTTCTTCCACAAAAGGTAAAGGGGACAAGCATCTCAAATGGCAGCCCAATGGTGTGGCCAAATCGGGTAAAGCTGGCCACCACTTGCGGCACTTCCTCCTTGGCGCGCTTGCGGCCGAGAATGGCATGTTTTGCATGCCGGATGGTTTCTTCAAGTTAAGCCAATCCCGAAACTCTTTCCATCATCTATCCTAACCCTTCAATCTAATCCTAAATGCCTAATGCATGCACATAATAATAAGTTAAACAAGAAGGCCAATGTTTGCCCAATAAGTTCAAAATAAAATATTACATAAAAGTTGGCTCGGGAAGACAAATTCCCTTAAGATCTTCATGATCTTCAATGGTGGCTAACCATGCAAGGATGTGTCTCGGTTGCTCCATGTCTTGAGCCTCCACTTCCCACCTTAAGCTTGCAATTTTCGGCTCAATTGAATCATAACCTGCACAAGAATCAAATGTGTGAGAATGTAGGTTAATTAAAGTGTGTGCTTGGACTTGAGATCGTGTGACGGGCCTATGGGGAACATCACTCATGAGGTTTTTATACACAAAATGGCCCAGCAATAAGTTACAATGGACATCAATGTGTAGCCCTCACTTAATGTCCTCGGATGGCCCTCTTGAATGTCAGCCCCGCGCGCGCCTTTAATGCCCGCCGCCCGCCTGCTGCACGCAGCATTGATGCTCGCCGCGCGCCATCAATGCCTGCCGCGTGCACGTCATCAATGCGTGCCTCGTGCACCAAGGCTCGGTTGCCAGTCTGCCCTACGCGCCGCGACTAAAGAATGCCTCCTGCGCCTAGCGTCCAGCGCCAGCGCCCATCTGGCACGCCGTGTCCGTCCCGCGTGCCTGCCGCGTACCGCGCAAGCTCGTAACGCCCGCGCCAACGACTAGCTACCAAGGTGTAACGCCCCACCAACGGGTATGTCCACGCTCCAATGGCTATGTCACCTGCCGTGACACCCCAACGGCTATCCCCAAGCCTCGTCCAGTCCGTGTCCGCTCTGTGTGCGCCAATTGCGCGCGCTCATAATTCCAGCGCCCTGCTGGAGCGTAACGCCCCGGCTGCGCGCACCGCGTGTGCCCCGTGAGCACACCGCGTGCGTGTAACTGCCTGTTCAGTAAATATCTTGCCAAACACTTTGTTACGGCCAAGCCCTTGCTCGGTCACTAGAATGCACGAAAGGATCGGCTAGGCCCTCGGATCTCGGCCAAGCCGAGAAACCCTTAAGAAAAACAACAAAATGAACGACCAAATGTGCTTGAAATGAAATGAAATTTGGTGTGAGATTAGTGGAGTGAGTGAGGTGTGTGATGGTGGTGGTCGTGGTCCAGGTAGATTAGAAATGACAAACTTGTGCAAGCAAACCCGCAAGTCCGTCGAAGAAACAATGTTATGTTCTCGGCAATCACAACCTTTCCATGGAAAGGTTCTCAACTTGGGGAACCGGTTTTGGCCACTTCCTTCTTGTTTCCTTCCCTTGAAAGGGAGGAGAGAAAAGTGGAACACAAGCTCGAGCAACAACCTTGAGTTGCCAAGCTAGGAGGCTACTCTTAATCGGTTCATGGAACCGGGCACTTACCTTGGAAAGGTGGTGGAAAACTCCCTTGGTTTCCTCTTAGAAAATATGCCGATGCTCATTAACTTTGCCAACCGAAATACACACACCAATGCTATGCTTATATAGGCCTAGGTTGGCGGGTTTTAGGGCTGTGCTTTGGTCTTCAAAACTTGGTGAAAAGAAGCTTGTAACCGGCTCCAAAATGTTGTAGTGTGCGGCCGAGATGATGGCAGCCAAGAGGTTGATCAATGGCTTGCTGAATGCCATGTCATGGATCCATGTTTCTTCCACAAAAGGTAAAGGGGACAAGCATCTCAAATAGCAGCTCAATGGTGTGGCCAAATCGGGTAAAGTTGGCCACCACTTGCGACACTTCCTCCTTGGCGCGCTTGCGGCCGAGAGTGGCATGTCTTGCATACCCGATTGCTTCTTCAAGTTAAGCCAATCCCGAAACCCTTTCCATCATCTATCCTAACCATTCAATCTAATCCTAAATGCCTAATGCATGCATATAATAATAAGTTAAACAAGAAGGCCAATGTTTGCCCAATAAGTTCAAAATAAAACATTACATAAAAGTTGGCTCGGGAAGACAAATTCCCTTAAGAGTTTCATGATCTTAAAGGGTGGCTTCCCATGCAAGGATGTGTCTCGGTTGCTCCATGTCTTGAGCCTCCACTTCCCACCTTAAACTTGCAACTTCCGGCTCCATTGAATCATAACCTGCACAAGAATCAAATGTGTGAGAATGTAGGTTAATTAAAGTGTGTGCTTGGACTTGAGATTGTGTGACGGGCCTATGGGGCACATCACGCTTAGCCAATTTAGCACTTATTTGCATACCTTCACGGATCTGCCCTCTGGCCCATGTTTGCTTCATGGCCTGCAAACCTTGTGCATCTTCGTGGGCCGCGCGCCCATCTGCGGCATGCCCATTGCGGGCCACGCGCCTCACGCTGCCGCGCACCCGAGGAGTAGCCCTGCTCCTCCTCTCATGTTGGGCCAATTGGCCCTTGCCTTCATGCATTATGGGAAGTGGGGACTAACAATCCACCCCCACCAAATGAAGTTAACGGCCTCGTCGACACCCAAGTCATGTAGTCGGTGACTTGCTCCTCAAATTGCCATATGTTGATGTCTCTCTCCCATGTGGCCTCCTCTTCATCTTCCCATTGCACTAAGAACTCTCGCCGCTCATCCTTCTTGCTGGCCCACATGGTTCGGTGATCAAGGATTTTGGTGATCGTCTTTGAGAATTCCACCCGCACCCCGGGTGGGGCCCTTTGCACTTGTAACCGATCCCTCTGATGATAAGGTTTAAGAAACCTTACATGGAAGGTCGGATAGAGTTTGAGCCTCTCCGGAAGTTGCAATCGATAAGCTACCGATCCAACTCTCTTAGTAACCTCAAATGGTCCCTCATATCTTGGATGTAGCCCTTTGTGGAATCCCCGATCCTTGACTTTCTTCCAAAGTTGCGCAGTGAGTTTCGAGAGAACCTTGTCCCCTTCCTTGAATTCTAGCATCCTCCTCCTCCCATCGGCATACTTCTTCATCCGACGTTGTGCCTTTGCCAAGCTATCTCGGTCTTGCTCAATAAGTTCTTTCCGGTCCATGCCATATTGATACGCGGTCGGGCAAGAGCCCCGCTCCTCCATACTTTGTGTGATCACTAGTGGTGTGGCCAGCTGAAATCCGAGTGTTAGCTCCGCTGGACTCATATCAGTCGATGAGGACTTGTGTATGTTGTAAGAAAATTGGGCAGCATCCAATAGCTCCAACCAATTCCTTTGGGTAGCCGACACGAAATGCCGTAAGTACTCCTCGAGTAATGCATTAATGCGCTCCGTTTGCCCGTCGGTTTGAGGGTGATTTGCTGTAGAAAACTTGAGCTCCGTCCCCAATAATTTGAACAATGTTGTCCAAAATTTGCCCGTGAACCTCGGATCCCTATCACTGATGATCTCACGGGGGAGTCCAAATATCTTTACCACTCCCTTCAAAAGGTGCTCTGCCACATCGTGTGCTGAACACCCCTTCGGCACTCCCATGAATATAGCATACTTGGATAACCGATCCACCACGACCATGATAGTTCCCATCCTCCCTATTGATGGAAAGCCCATGATGAAGTCCATTGAAACTGAATCCCACGGCATCTCCTGGATTGGAAGAGGTTGAAGTAGCCCAGCTTCCTTCTTCCTTTCCGTCTTGTCTACTTGGCACAATAGACAAGTCCTGACGTACAGCTCTACGTCTTCTCCCATTCTTGGCCAGGTATAAGTCCGAGCCAAAAGTGCTGTCATGCGCTCGACGCCAGGATGGCTCGCCCATCGGGTGTCGTGAGTCTCCCTCAATATGCGCTGCCGGATGCCTCCTGTACTAGGAACAAGTATCCCGTTGCCTCGGCCACTCAACAAGCCGTCATCTAGCCAATATCTTCGGACCAGGCCTTCGTTGACTTGGCTTGCCATCCGAATATATTCTGGATCCTCCTTTCCAGCTTCCCTGATTTCATCAACAAGGTTAGATTGTACCTTAGTGATGGATGCCACGGTCTCTCGTGTGTCTTTCGACTCAGGGCATCGGCCACCCTATTCTCAGTGCCCGCCTTGTGCAACCAATCAAAGTCAAACTCGGCCAAGAATTCCTGCCACCGTGCTTGCTTGGCTGACAACTTCTTCTGCATTCGGAAATATGTGTTGGCGACATTATCCGTCACCACCACGAACTTGGTTCCCAACAAATAGTGCCTCAATGTCATAAGGCAATGGATTACCACCACCATCTCTTTCTCATGGGCCGAATACCTCTCTTCTGCCCCCTTCAGCTTGCGGCTCTCATATGCCACTGGATGCCCGTCTTGTGTTAGAACCCCTCCAATAGCCCTGTCCGACGCATCGGTGTGTACTTCAAATGGTACTGCAAAATTCGGCAACTACAACACCGGTTCGGAAGTCACCGCTTGCTTAAGTTGCTCAAATGCTTCTTGGCATGAGTCCGTCCATTGCCAAGTGTGCTCCTTCCTCAACAAGTCTGTCGATGGGCTTGCTATTCTGGAGTAGTTCGCAATTAATCTGCGGTAGTAGTTAGCTAGACCCAAAAAAGATCTTAACTCGGTTACCTTGGTGGGTGCGGTCCATCCGTTGATTGCCTCCACCTTTCGACCATCCATGCGAATCTCACCCCGCCTAATGTAGTGGCAGAGGAAGTTGATCTCCTCCTTGCCAAATTCGCACTTCTCCCGCTTCACATACAATGAGTGCTGCTGCAGCCGCTCGAACAGTTGCCTCAAATACTGTATGTGCGCCTCAAGTGACTCGCTGTAGACGACTATGTCATCCAGGTAGACCACCACATAGCGGTCCAAAAGGTCGTACAACACCTCGTTCATCAGGTTGTAAAAAGTCGCTAGCGCATTGGTTAGGCCGAAAGGCATAACCAAGAACTCGTAAGATCCATAGCGCGACACCATGGCAGTCTTTGCCTCATCACCCTGCGCAATCCGCACCTGCCAATAGCCTGACCGCAAGTCCAGCTTGGTGAAGTAGGTCGCCTTCGCCAATCTGTCAAATTGGTCACTTATGTTAGGAATCAGGTACCTGTTTTTGATGGTCACCTTGTTTAGCGCTCGGTAGTCCACGCACATCCGAAGCGCCCCATCCTTCTTTCTTTGGAATAGCACCGGCGCCCCATATGGCACTTTGGATGGTTGGATGTAACCCGCCTCCAACAGCTCGTCCAATTGCCTCCGTAGTTCCGCCAACTCTGGAGGTGACATGCGGTAAGGTGCTTTTGCTGATGGAACCGCCCTAGGTTCTAGCTCAATCTTGTGATCCACACCGCGCGTCGGTGGAAGCTTCTTCGGTAGCTCCGATGGCATCACATCCTCGTACTCCTTGAGTACTTGTAGCACTTCTTTAGGCACCTCGCTAGTCTGGTCCTCCTTGACCTCCCTCAACGTCGCCAGAAAGGTAGTCTCGCCTTTCTTGAGCCCTGCATTAAGTTGAAGAGATGACTGCATAATGTTACCTCCGCGTGTCTCTGTCTTTACCATGCATGGTGCTAGGTCATCTTGGATCGCCAATACACCAAGATGTGGCAAGACCATCACCTTGGCTTGCCAGAAGAATTCGAGCCCCAAAATAAGCTCAAAATCATCTAGTGGGACCACCATGAGTGGACACTTCCATCGCCACTCTCTCACGGTCATCAAAGGTTTAGTCATACCTTTAATAGGCTGTGCCCCCGCGTTGACAGCCTTAATTCTCGTGCCACACTTGGCTAGCTCCAAACCAAGCTCTCTCGCCTTCTCGCTCGAGATGAAGTTATTGTTCGCCCCGGTGTCCAACATTGCTCGGATCCGTCTCCGTTGGATCTTTACTTCCATATACATTAACCCCTTTTGTGTTGGCCCCGCGCCTCCACTTGATATTGCATTGACTAGCTGAATGGGGTTCACCTGCGGCTCCTCCTCGGATTCACCCCCTTGTGCGCGCCACGCGGACAATACCTCGCGCCTCGGGCATTCTCTTGCATAGTGTGAGCCGCCACTTAGAAAGCACCCTGTCTTCTTCTTTTGGGAGTCATCAGGTCTCTTAGAACTTGAAACCTTGTGAGTTGCCTTTCCCTTGTCCGAACTCCCTCCACTTGCCTTGTTTCCGCGCTTGTCATCCTTGCCTTTCCTTCGCTCCGTTCAAGGAGCGGTCTTGTAGTCCGCAAGGCTCTCGACAATGGAGATTGCTGTCCACACATCCTTCACACCATGGCACCTCAACTCTGCTTGTGCCCACGGTTGAAGCCCCACCATGAAGTTAAATAGCTTGTCGTCCTCATGCATAGTTGAAATGTCGAGTAAAAGTGAGCTATACTCTCGGACATTGTCACGTACCATGCCCGTTTGTCGTAGCTTTCTTATCGCCTCCTTTGCGGTCCATTCTGAATTGAGCGGTAAGAATTGGTCTTTGAGCTCGCCCTCCAGCACCTCAAATGTGTCGATAGGTGGCTCCCGGTTCTGGTTTTGGCGCCACCATAGTTTTGCATCGCCACCCAAGTACGCCAATGCAATAGCCAACT
The DNA here is from genome assembly GCA_022433055.1 of Begonia peltatifolia. NCBI lineage: Eukaryota > Viridiplantae > Streptophyta > Magnoliopsida > Cucurbitales > Begoniaceae > Begonia > Begonia peltatifolia. The sequence goes on along the minus strand of CM039517.1, from coordinate 20,451,963 downwards.
CATCGTGCAATAATGCTTGGTCACATTGCACCATTCGGTGCCGCGCGTGCCATGGTAATGCTGTGACGATGCAATGGCCATCCCCATGCCATGATGCTCAAGCACCACAGCCATCGCAAATGCACTACGTCACTTGCCATATCATCGTGCAATAATGTTGGGCACAATGCGTCTGTATTTTGTGCCACGCATGCCATGGCAATGCAGCGATGATGCAATGGTCGTCCCAATGCCATGATGCTCAACCACCATAGCCATCCCAATGCACTACGTCACTTGCCAATATTGCCTTGCCATATCATCGTACAATAATAATATTCTTTGGCACAATGCAATGCAATGACACGATGCAATGATGCTCAAGCACCATAGCCATCCCAATGCACTACGTCACTTGCCAATATTGCCTTGCCATATCATCGTACAATAATAATTTTCTTCGGCACAATGCAATGCAATGACACGATGCAATGATGCTCAAGCACCATAGCCATCCCAATGCACTGTGTCACTTGCCTTGCCACGGTACAACCCCCCAAACACGGTGCCATGGCACAAGCAGCCACGTCTTGGCTCACCCCCATCGGGGCTCCTTGGCATGCAAGCTTGGGCTAAATCTGTGCCATGTTCGCAGCCAAAAGCCTCCATCGGCAAGTACTTTTTACTTGGGCATTTTCTTGCGAGGAAAGAGAAAGGTTGGGCGAAGCCTTGGGGAGGGACTCGGGGATGGGGAGGGACGAATCGAAGCGACATGAGGCTGAATCTTAGTGGATCGTGGCAGCAAGGCCACTCTGCCACTTACAATACTCCCAGCTGCTGCGCGCCCATCGTGGGCCGCGCGCCTTCGTCTGCCGCGCGCCCACATGGGCCGCACCCATCTTCGCTGCCGCGCGCGCCCGAGGAGTAGCCCAGCTGCTGCTCCTTCTTTGGCCGCCTGGCCCCGTGCCCTTCTCGGCCACTTAGTCCTGTCCGCATCCGATGCGTCCAGTGGTACAACCCTCTCAGCACCTCGATCCCAGATGGTTCCGACTGTGATGTGGCCCATAGGCCCGTCACACGATCTCAAGTCCAAGCACACACTTTAATTAACCTACATTCTCACACATTTTATTCTTGTGCAGGTTATGATTCAATGGAGCTGGAAGTTGCAAGCTTAAGGTGGGAAGTGGAGGCTCAAGACATGGAGCAACCGAGACACATCATTGCATGGGAAGCCACCCTTGAAGATCATGAAGCTCTTAAGGGAATTTGTCTTCCCGAGCCAACTTTTATGTAATGTTTTATTTTGAACTTATTAGGCAAACATTGGCCTTCTTGTTTATCTATTTATTATGTGCATGCATTAGGCATTTAGGAGTAGATTGAATGGTTAGGATAGATGATGGAATGGGCTTCGGGCTTGGCTTAAATTGAAGATGCATTCGGGCATGCAAGGCATGCCACTCTCGGCCGCAAATGCACCAAGGAGAAAGTGCTGCAAGTGGTGGCCCATTTTACCCGATTTGGCCACACCATTGGGCTGCCATTTGAGATGCTTGTCCCATTTACCTTTTGTGGAAGAAACATGGATCCATGACATGGCATTCAGCAAGCCATTGATCGACCACTTGGCTGCCATCATCTCGGCCGCACACTACAACACTTGGAGCCGGTTACAAGCTCCCTTGCACCAAGTTTTTGAAGACCAAAGCACAGCCCTAAAACCCTCCATCCTAGGCCTATATAAGCATAGCATTGGGGATTGTATTTTGGTTGGCAAAGTTAATGAGCATCGGATGTTTTCTAAGAGGAAACCGAGAGAGTTTTCCCACCACCATTCAAGGTAAGTGCTCGGTTCCATGAACCGATTAGGAGTAGCCTCCTAGCTTGGCAACTCAAGGTTGTTACTCGAGCTTGTGTTCCACTTTTCTCTCCTCCCTTTCAAGGGAAGGAAACAAGAAGGAAGTGGCCAAAACCGGTTCCCCAAGTTGAGAGCCTTTCCATGGAAACGTTGTGATTGCCGAGAACATAATATTGTCTCTTCGGCCAACTTGCGGGTTTGTTGCACAAGTTTGTCATCTCTAATCAATCTGGACCGCGACCACCACCATCACACACCTCACTCACTTCACTAATCTCACACCAAATTTCATTTCATTTAAAGCACATTTGGTTGTTCATTTTGCTGTTTTTTCTCAAGGGTTTCTCGGCTTGGCCGAGATCTGAGGGCCTAACCGATCCTTTCATGCATTTTAGTGTTCGAGCAGGGGCTTGGCTGTAACATTTGGTATCAGAGCATAGGAGGGCCCCGTGGAGTGCTAGAAATCAAGTTAGTTTGGTTTTCCAAACTCATTTGGATGGCTGCACCTTAAATCCAAAAACCGGGTTTCATTGCTCACCTATTCGGGTTATTGTTGTGCTTGCGGTTTCTTTGTTTTATTTCCGATTTCCTTTAAGCTAAAATCATCTCCAGCATGTTTCTTGAGTTGTTAGACATCTACGCATGAAGAAATATCAGCCCTTAGACTCCATTTTCGTGGCTGCAATTTCCTTCCCCTTTTGGTTAAACAAATGCTAACCACTTTTGTACTTATTGTCTCCTTTGCTATTTCGGGTGCAACACTTTTTCTCGCTGTGTTTTAATATTTCCAGCACCTCACATGTCTTGTTAAGTACCTAAGTATGGATGTTTAACTTTAAAATCATATGATTAGCTTGTTGGTTGCATCGGTTTAAAATGTTTAATGCATTTTGTTAGAAAACCGCATGTTTCAAGATTAGTTATTCTTTGACAACCGGTTTGTGTGCACTAATAACCGAAACTTGCAGCTTGATTTACATGAACATTTTTATGCTTATTGATGCTTATATCCTCTGCCAAGAATGAATGTTAGGCTTGTTTAATGTTACATGTGATTCGGTTGAAGTTTGCTTAAAAATCCGAGACACACTAGCATGAACTTTCTATTTTTAACATTGCCGAGAATAGTATGCTATATATTGATGATGTGATCTGTTTTCTTTGCACAAAACCGAGCCTATAACTTATTGGACTTAAGTTAACATATCATTCAGCTGAAGCATATGTCCCTTGTTGTTTGATTGGCTTTAAAATTCAAAATACTTACTGTTTTAGTTAAGAAAACATACTTTGCAAAAAAAAAACAGTTTTGTGTGTCCAAAAATGGCAAGGTTGATGTTGATAGTTGGGACCACTTTATGCATGGCTGAGAATTGTTCCAAGGCACGAAATTTGGCTGCATGTTAAACCTAATTTGATGCTTTATTATTGCTCCATTGTTGTTATATTCCGTGAAGCAAACCTAGGATAAACTAGTGCCTCATTTTTTTTTGTGAATTGTCACACACCCGAGCATTAGTGAACAATGTTTTATCTTAACAAGTTAATCTAAATTGCATGATTTCCTTTCCTTTTTGCTTATAATATTTGTCTTGCTTTTCTAGTTTTTCAAAAAAAAAAAAAAAACAAAACAAAACAAAACCCTAAATAACAAAACAAAACAAAACAAACGTTAGAAACAAACCTAAAGGAGAATATATCAACTACCCTAGTTAGGTTACCATTCCTAATGTTTTAAGACCTAGGGTTCAAATATGATTGAAATTTCCCTTCCTAAGACTTAAACATGAAAACAAGAAGTGGAATCCAAATTGGCCCTAACTCAAATATGACCCCAGAACCCAATCCACCGAGCCGGGGCAAGAACATTCCCCAAAAGGAGACTCACACTCAACAAGAGGGAGAGTCAAGTATGCAAGGTCAACTAAACGGTTTAAGTGGAATAGTTGGAACCCTAAGTAAACAACTTCATGATATGAACCTAAAATTTGAACAAGTTATGAGTGGACGTCATCCTACCCACCGTAGAGATTCCTCCCAAGACACTTTACCTAGGAGACGACATGACAATCTTAGGAGACGCGTTAGAGACCCAGATCCCTTAGATGATGAAGTTGAGATTGAACACTCTAGGGATAGACACCCTAACTATGACTATGATGAGGATTATGAGTGGACTTTGGACAAAGAAGAAAACTTTCGCCCACCAATTCGTAGGAATCATGATGAGTTTAGACAAGACCGACATAGGGACCGTGACGACCTCCGAAACATTAAGATCCAAATACCCTCCTTTAATGGAGCATGCGATGGGAAAACTTTTATAGAATGGTTAGAGAAGGTTGAGAGAACTTTTGATTGTTATAACTACTCCGACAAAGTCAAGATTCAATTGGTTTCTGTAGAGTTTACCAGCTATGCCTTGCTCTGGTGGTCTAATGTAAGGACACAAAGAGCGCAGACTGGATTTCACTCTATTGATACTTGGAGAAAGATGAAATCTATCATGACGAAGAGATTTGTCCCTAGTCATTACAAACAAGAATTGATTATGCAAATATATAACCTCAAGCAAGGAAGCCTAACCGTAGAAGAGTACCTTACAGAGTTCGAGACTCTCAAAATTCGAGGAGAACTAGAAGAACCCGAGGAACAAACCATAGCTAGGTTTATCCATGGCTTGAATTATGACATTGCTGACATCGTAGAATTGCATCCCATAGACTCTATGGACGTAGTAGTTCAGATGGCCCTGAAAGTCGAACGCCAACTCAAAAGGAAAAGGAAAGCCACCCAATCATTTAAAACTAACCAACTCCCCAAGTACACCCCTAAGCCACCTGAGGGTAACAAACCTGTGACCAAGGCTGACTGGAAAAAGCCTTTTCAAAGACATTGGCTTCCCAAAGAATCAACTAGTAAACCAATAAACACTAAAGGACTAGAGACCAAGCCTACAAGAGACAACCCCACTGGACAAAGAGCACGCGACCTCAAGTGTTACAAGTGTCACGGCGTAGGTCATTTTATGGCCCAATGCCCGAACCATCGTGTCATGATCATTAAGGAAGACACCGGTGAGTTTGTAAGTGAAGATGAGTGCGAAGAGGAAGTAGAAGAAGTAGGAGAGGATGAGGACGAGAGTGATTCGGTAGAAGAAGTTATTCATGCCCCTGATGGCCCTTTACTTATGGTGAGAAGATGAGTTCTTATAACCAAGAGTTCTGGAGAGGATTGCCAGCGTGAGAACATCTTCCATAGTAAATGCCTCATCAAGGATAAGTTATGTTCTCTCATTATTGATGGAGGAAGTTGTGCGAACGTAGCTTCCAAAGACTTAGTGATGAAGTTAGGATTAGAGACTAGTGCTCACCCCCACCCCTATAAGCTTAAATGGTTAGATGATAGAGACGATGTTAAGGTTACTAAGCAAGTAAGAGTCCAGTTTGGTTTAGGCAAATACAAGGACTCAGTTCTGTGCGATGTCGTGCCTATGAGTGCAAGTCATCTACTTTTAGGCCGACCTTGGCAATTTGACCGAAAAGTGAACCACGATGGACATTCCAACTACTATTCCCTCAAATTCTAAGGTAAAGTTTTTAAATTAGCACCTATGACCCCTGAGCAGATAGCTAAGGATGAAGCTCTTAAGAGAGAAGAAAATAACAAAGCAAATCTTTTCATGACTAAGGCTGACGTAGAAGCATCCGTACTTAGAGGGGATCCCATGATTTTGATATTATACCGAGATAAAGTGATGGAGTTAGGAGGCATACCCCCCTCCTCCCCCTGTTAAAACCCTACTACATCAGTTCCAAGACGTGTTTCCCGAAGATTTACCTAAAGGATTGCCACCCTTACGTGGAATAGAACACCAAATTGATCTCCAACCTGGAGCTGCCCTACCTAATCGACCAGCCTATCGAATGAACCCTAAAGAGACCAAAAAACTGCAAGAACATGTTCAAGAATTATTGGATAAGGGCTACATAAGAGAGTCCATGAGCCCCTGTGCAGTTCCCTCACTATTAGTCCCTAAGAAAGATGGCACCATGAGGATGTGTGTCGATAGCCCAGCCGTAAACCACATCACAGTCAAATATAGATTTCTCATCCCTAGGCTCGAGGACATGTTAGATGAGCTCAGTAGAGCCTCAATCTTTTCCAAAGTAGACCTTAAGAGTGGTTATCATCAGATACGCATAAAGGAAGGAGATTAGTGGAAGACAGCGTTTAAAACCAAGTATGGCTTGTTTGAATGGATGGTCATGCCCTTCGGGCTTTCTAACGCCCCAAGCACATTCATGCGACTCATGCACCATGTACTCAAAGAATACCTTGGTAAGTTCATTGTTGTCTACTTTGACGACATACTAGTGTATAGCACGGACCTTCCACAACACCTTAACCACCTTAGCACCATTTTCCATACCCTTAGGAAAGCTAAATTATTTGGGAACCTTAGCAAGTGCTCCTTTGCCCAGGACAAGGTTTATTTCCTACGCTTTATAATCTCTAAAAATGGCATGGAAGTCGACGAAGATAAAATCAAAGCCATTAAGGACTGGCCCACACCCAATTCTATATCGGAAGTGTGAAGTTTCCATGGGCTAGCCTCCTTTTATAGAAGATTTATCCAGAATTTTAGCTCAATAGCTGCACCCCTTACAGACTGCACTAAGAAAGGGAAAGAGTTTACTTGGACCCCGAATTGCCAAAGAAGCTTTGAGTTAATTAAGGAGAAGTTATGTCATTCCCCCATACTTGCTCTTCCTGATTTCAACAAGGTATTCGAAGTCAAAAGTGATGCGTCAGGAGTTGGAATAGGAGCAGTACTTATGCAAGACCAACGACCCATCGCATATTTCAGTGAAAAGATGAAAGGAGCCGTGCTCAATTATTCTACTTATGATAAAGAGTTTTACGCAGTCATACGAGCATTAGAGCACTGGCAACATTATCTCCTATCGAGGGAATTCATTATCAACACTGATCATCAAGCCTTACGACACATTAAGAGCCAACATAAGCTGAACAAGAGGCATGCAAAATGGGTAGAGTTTTTAGAGAGGTTTTCCTATACCCTTAAGTATCTCAAGGGAGAGAATAATGTAGTAGCAGACGCCCTATCTAGGAAGCGAATCCTTTTTACCGAGCTAGCAGTGAGATTTTTTGGATTCGAATGGATTAAGGATAGCTACGCCTCTGACCCCGACTTTGGACCTCATTACGCCCGATGCCTAGACAAGGTTGAAGGAGATTATTGCCTCATGGATGGTTATTTGGTCAAAACAGACAAATTATGCATCCCTCAAGGAAGCTTACGACGGTGCCTTGTGAAAGAAGCTCATTGTGGGGGCTTAGCCAATCATTTCGGGGAAAAGAAAACCCTCGATATGTGAAAGGAACATTTCTTTTGGCCTCACATGATGAAAGATGTGCATCGCCTGGTAGAGACGTGCATAGTTTGCAAGAAAGCCAAAAGTAGAGTTCTACCCCAAGGCTTGTACATGCCCTTACCCGTCCTTGCACACCCTTGGATTGCAGTCAGTATGGACTTTGTCTTAGTACTACCACGGACCGCCCGAGCTAAGGATTCCATCATGGTGGTCGTGGATAGATTTTCCAAAATGGCACACTTTATTCATTGTGCCAAGGCAGATGACTCTACTTTAACCGCCGACCTATTTTTCAAAGAGATTGTTCGCCTGCTTGGCATCCCACAATCAATAATGTCAGATAGAGACATTAAGTTTTTAAGCGCCTTCTGGACCACTTTATGGAGAAGGTTGGGGACTAAGTTGTGCTTCAGCACTTCTTTTCATCCCCAAACTGATGGGCAAACGGAAGTTGTTAACAGGACTCTAGGCTCCCTCTTACGCAGTGTTGTAGGCAAGAAATTGTCTAACTGGGACATCATACTTCCAGGCTTGGAATTTTCCTACAACCGCACCCTTCATTCCACTACTCAGAAAACGCCCTTTGAGGTTGCCTATGGGTTTAATCCATTTACACCGTTGGATTTTGTCCCTTTACCTACTAAGGACTTAGCCAACCCATCAGGTGCAAATAAGGTCGAACAAATTAAGAAGTTGCACGAAACTGTGCGAAAGGCCATTGAAAAGAGAAATGAGAGTGTGGCTAGGCACGTGAACAAAGGTCGAAAAGAAGTCATTTTCCGTGCGGGAGACTTAGTATGGTTGCACCTCCAGAAGGAAAGATTTCCGGATAAGAGAAAGTCTAAACTTCTACCTCGTGCAGATGGCCCCTTTAAAGTACTTGAGAGGATCAATGATAATGCCTACAAAATCGAATTGCCGGGTGAATATGGAGTATCCGCGACTTTTAACGTCCAAGATTTATCACCCTATAAAGGCGATGAAGATCAGTTCCAGGACCCGAACTTATCAGATTTGAGGACAAATCCACAGTCACCTGGGGAGGATGATGTGCCCTATAGGCCTGTCACACGATCTCAAGTCCAAGCACACACTTTAATTAACCTACATTCTCACACATTTGATTCTTGTGCAGGTTATGATTCAATGGAGCCGGAAGTTGCAAGCTTAAGGTGGGAAGTGGAGGCTCAAGACATGGAGCACCCGAGACACATCATTGCATGGGAAGCCAACCTTGAAGATCATGAAGCTCTTAAGGGAATTTGTCTTCCCGAGCCAACTTTTATGTAATGTTTTATTTTGAACTTATTGGGCAAACATTGGCCTTCTTGTTTAACTTATTATTATGTGCATGCATTAGGCATTTAGGATTAGATTGAATGGTTAGGATAGATGATGGAAATGGTTTCGGGATTGGCTTAAATTGAAGGAGCAATCGGGCATGCAAGACATGCCACTCTCGGCCGCAAATGTGCCAAGGCGAAAGTGCCGCAAATGGTGGCCAACTTTACCCGATTTGGCCACACCATTGGGCTGCCATTTGCGATGCTTGTCCCCTTTACCTTTTGTGGAAGAAACATGGATCCATGACATGGCATTCAGCAAGCCATTGATCGACCACTTGGCTGCCATCATCTCGGCCGCACACTACAACACTTTGGAGCCGGTTACAAGCTTCTTTGCACCAAGTTTTTGAAGACCAAAGCACAGCCCTAAAACCCTCCATCCTAGGCCTATATAAGCATAGCATTGGTGTTTGTGTTTTGGGTTGGCAAAGTTCATGAGCATCGGCATGTTTTCTAAGAGGAAACCGAGAGAGTTTTCCACCACCATCCAAGGTAAGTGCTCGGTTCCATGAACCGATTAGGAGTAGCCTCCTAGCTTGGCAACTCAAGGTTATTGCTCGAGCTTGTGTTCCACTTTTCTCTCCTCCCTTTCAAGGGAAGGAAACAAGAAGGAAGTGGCCAAAACCGATTCCCCAAGTTGAGAACCTTTCCATGGAAAGGTTGTGATTGCCGAGAACATAACATTGTCTCTTCGGCCGACTTGCGGGTTTGCTTGCACAAGTTTGTCATTTCTAATCAACCTAGACCACGACCACCACCATAACACACCTCACTCACTCCACTAATCTCACACCAAATTTCATTTTATTTCAAGCACATTTGGTCGTTCATTTTGTTGTCTTTCTCAAGGGTTTCTCGGCTTGGTCGAGATCCGAGGGCCTAACCGATCCTTTCATGCATTTTAGTGACCGAGCAGGGGCTTGGCTGTAACAAATCTCGTGGACCCTTTTTAGTCGGTATCTTTGTTGGATACGCGACGAACGTTAAAAGTTACTAATGCACCTTTCCAGGCAAATCACTTGCGTATTAGTTGATGATCAGCGCTCTTGATTTTCTTTGGCGGTGTGCATTGGTCTGTTGCTTGTTGTCTTGGATGTAGAAAACAAACCCGTTTGTTCTCGCCCTCTCAATTTGAGAGCATCGAGAACGATGACCCACGTTGCATTGGGAATGACTGTGATTGCTTGCCTTGTTTGTTGTTGTCGCTTTCGGCGACTGCAGCTAAGGACGTAATCCAGATGCATGGAAGGAATGCTACCTGGTTGATCCTGCCAGTAGTCATATGCATGTCTCAAAGATTAAGCCATGCATGTGTAAGTATGAACTAATTCAAACTGTGAAACTGCGAATGGCTCATTAAATCAGTTATAGTTTGTTTGATGGTACTTGCTACTCAGATAACAGTAGTAATTCTAGAGCTAATACGTGCAACAAACCCCGACTTCTGGAAGGGATGCAATTATTAGATAAAAGGTAGACGCGGGCCTAGCCCGTTGCTCTGATGATTCATGATAACGTGACGGATCGAACGGCCTTTGTGGCGGCAACGCATCATTCAAATTTCTGCCCTATCAACTTTCGATGGTAGGATAGGGGCCTACTGTCAGCCCTACAATAGATGGCGCGCGCATGTGGCATGGAGTAAGCCTTTGATCCATGCCCATGGCCAGAATCAGTTAAAGGCAGCTGAGCTATGTACGGGAAGCTAGCTCACAAGTGTGCTGTGCAGGGCAGCACACGCCTCAGCAAATGTTCGATACTTGAGGGCCGAAGAGGCGAAATAGGTGGGCAGTGGCATGCACACCGAAGGGGCCAGCCAAAAGATTGGCGCATGTCGGGTGCTGGCACGCAAGGGCCATGCACACAATGAGCTGGACATGGGCAAGTCAGCTGATGGGCCAACTGACGTGATGAGCTTGACATGGGCAAGACAGCCGATGAGCCAACTGATGTTACAATCAGCTGATGTGCAAGTGACAGGCTGCATGCATGGAAGCTAGGTCAGACATGGGCAAGACAGTTGATGGGCCAACTAATGGTACAGTAAGCTGAAGTGCAAGAGATGGCCTGCATGGAAGCTATGGTGGAACGTGGCTGTGTCAGCCGAGCCTTAGATAGCTTGGGTAACCAGTTTGTTATGGTTATAAATAGAGCGCTTGGTAGGCATTGAGACCACAAGTTGTGTGAGTCCTTTGCTAGTTGTTACATTGAGTTGTAAGTTTCCCTTTGAGTTAATAAAACGGTTAAGAGTGGTTCTAGTAAAGCATTGTGTCTCCCTTATCTCTTCTCGGTCGTTTATGCTTGTTCCATCTCGATGACACTCGTGTGGGAAATTGACTCAGCTAAGTGAGCGACTTGGCTGCCATCGCAAGGCGCTAGCTTGGGAAAAAGTTAGGTCGTGTGACAGTTAGTATCAGAGCCCCGTTTAAAGCTTTCGGTGAGAATTTTGTGCACACGATGAACGAAGTTAGAGAGCGGCTGACTTTGTTGGAGGAGCTAGTAGGACCTCCCGGCGAAGAGGAACAAAGGGTTAGCTTCTTTGAACTGACTCGGCAGCTTGCTGAAAGAGTGCAAACAATTGAAGTTTCTTTCGACACTCTTAGGAGAGACTTCTTCTCTGGAGTAGAATCGGCTAATGCAAGAAGCAATGGAATGGACGTTTCCATTCAGGACCTTGAGGGCAATGTCCAACCACTCCTCTCGAAGTAGCGTATTCAAAGCAGTAGGGTCGGTGCCCCGCAGCTTATAGATTTGGCCGAGGGAAGCAAGAGCTAATCGACCAAGCAAAAGATAGCTTGGCCAGGGCGGCAAGACGAATGAAGAAGTATGCTGACCAGAAGCGAAAGGATGTAGAGTTCCAAGTTGGGGATATGGTAATGTTGAAGCTTACACCCCAAATCTGGAAGAAGGTCACTAACAAAAGATACCACAAGGGGCTTGTGCAGAAGTATGATGGCCCATTTGAAGTGATGAAGAAGGTGGGATCTGTGGCTCATCGGCTTAAGCTACCCGAACGATTGAAGGTACACCCTACTTTTCATGTGAGTTTTCTAAAGAAATTCCATGAAGATTTGTTAGGCAGGAGACAAGCTCGACGGGCACCACCCACCGTCAAAAGACAATTTGATAG
>CM039517.1:20432748-20435248 GCA_022433055.1 Begonia peltatifolia | reverse complement strand
CCTTTAATTTGTTCTCGAATACTAGGCTTATCATAGTTCGGTTCTTGACCTAAGTTTCAGTTTGGTTCATGGATAATTCTACCTCTTGCTTTCATTTTCTAAGTATTAGGAAAAGGGAAATTAATTAGGCTATGTTTTAATTCCTAATGATTAGGAAAGGTAAGACATCCTAACTAAAGTATTATCCTAAATGTTCATGTAATACTTTTCGGTTTCCAACCTTGTCTTTTCTCTCTTTATTTAATTTTTTTTTTGAACAATACTAGTAAAGCAAAACAACTACTAATGAGCATAAAGGAAGGAATTCATCACTTTTGGATCATGCAATTTAGATTAAATTGTCAAAGATAAACAATGCTAACTAACTCTCGGAGGTGTGAAAAATTCACTAAAAATGAGGCACTAGTTTTATCCTTGGTTTGCCCCAAGAGATTTAACAACAATTGAGCAACATAAAACATCAAATTAGGTTTAACATGCAACCAAATTTTCGTACCTTGGAACAACTTTCAGCCATGCACAAAGTGGTCCCAACTGTCAACATCAAACTTTCCATTTTTGTGCACACAAAACTGTTTTTTGCAAAAGTATGTTTTCCTTTAACCAAAACAGCATCTATTTGAATTTTAAATCACAACAAACCGAAAAAGGACACATGCTTCAGCTACATAACATGTTAACTTAAGTCTAAAAAGTTATAGGCTCGGTCTTGAGCAAAAAAAACAGGTCACAACAACAAGATATAACATGCTATTCTCGGCAATGTCAAAAACAGAAATTTCATGCTATTGTGTCTCGGTTTTTTGGCAAACTTTAAACCGAATCACATGTAACATTTGACAAGCCTAACATTCATTCTTAGCAGAGGATATAAGCAGCAATATGCATAAAAATGTTCATTTAAATCAAGTTGCAAGTTTCGGTTATTAGTGCACACAAACCGGTCATCAAAAGAAATACTAAACTTTGAACTATGCGGTTTTCTAACAAAGTGCATTAAACATTTTAAACCGATGCAACCATCAAGCTAACAATATGATTTTAAAGCTAAACATGCATGCTTAAGTACTTAACAATCCATGTGAGGTGCTGGAAATGTTAAAACACAGCAAGTAAAAGTGTTGTTCCCGAAATACAAAAGAAGACAACAAGTACTAAAGTGGTTAGCATTTGTTTAACCAAAAGGGGAAGGAATTTGCAGCCACGAAAATGGAGTCTAAGGGCTGATATTTCTTCATGCTTAGATGTTTAAAAACTCAAGAAACATGGTGGAGATGATTTTAGCTCAAAAGAAATCGGAAATAAAACAAAGAAACCGCAAGCAAATCAATAACCCGAATAGGTGAGCAATGAAACCCGGTTTTAGGCTTTAAGGTGTAGCAATCCAAATGAGTTTGGAAAACCAAACTAACTTGATTTCTAGCACTCTACAGGGCCCTCTTATGCTCTGATACCAAATGTTGTGGCCAAACCCCTGCTCGGTCACTAGAATGCACGATCGATCGGTTAAGCCCTCAGATCTCGGCCAAGCCAAGAAATCCTTGAGAAAAATAGTAAAATGAACAACTAAATGTGCTTGGAATGAGACGAAATTTGGTGTGAGATTAGTGGAGTGAGTGAAGTGTGTGATGGTGGTGGTCGTGGTCCAAGTTGATTAGAAATGACAAGTTATGCATACAAACCCGCAAGTCGGCCGAAGAGACAATGTGATGTTCTCAGCAATCACAACCTTTCCATGGAAAGGTTCTCAACTTGGGGAACCGGTTTTGGCCACTCTCTTCTTCTTTCCTTCCCTTGAAAGGGAGGAAAAAAAAGTAGAACACAAGCTCGAGCAACAACCTTGAGTTGCCAAGCTAGGAGGCTACTCCTAATCGGTTCATGGAACCGAGCACTTACCTTGAAAAGGTGATGGAAAACTCCCTCGGTTTCCTCTAGAAAATAGGCCAATGCTCATTAACTTTGCCAACCAAAATACACACAGCAATGCTATGCTTATATAGGCCTAGGATGGAGGGGGTTTAGGGCTGTGCTTTCGGTCTTCAATACTTGAAGGATTGTAGCTTGTAACCGGCTCCAAAGTGAGGCATTGTGCGGCCGAGATGATGGCAGCCAAGAGGTGATCAATGGCTTGCTGAATGCCATGTCATGGATCCATGTTTCTTCCACAAAAGGTAAAGGGGACAAGCATCTCAAATGGCACCCCAATGGTGTGGCCAAATCGGGTAAGATTGGCCACCACTTGCGGCACTTCCTCCTTGGCGCACGCGCGACCGAGAATGGCATGTTTTGCATGCCCGATTGATGCTTCAAGTTAAGCCAATCTCGAAACTCTTTCCGTCATCTATCCTAACCATTCAACCTAATCCTAAATGCCTAATGCATGCACATAATAATAAGTTAAACAAGAAGGCCAATGTTTGCCCAATAAGTTCAAAATAAAACATTACATAAAATTTGGCTCAAGAAGACAAATTTCCTTAAGAGCATCATGATCTTCAAT
>CM039517.1:20407975-20429748 GCA_022433055.1 Begonia peltatifolia | reverse complement strand
GGCAAGGCGCGCTCGAGCTAGCGAAGGCATGGAACTGTGACGATGGCGCTCGCTTGCTGGGGAGCCCCGTGCGCGGGCTGAGCAAAGAGCAGGCGGCCATGTTGGGCGAGTCGCGCTCATGCTGGGCAGACAGGTGCCCTTGCGAAGCCAGGCGCCCGCGCATTTGGGCCATGCCGCGCGCGGATGCAGTGCGAGGGTTGTGCACAAACCCAACATGGCCATCGCGCGCACCAGCGAGGTGAACCGCCAGCGCAGGCTCCCCCAACAGAGTGCACATTTTGAGCGATCAACGTGCGCGCGAGTAAGTCGACCACGGCATGTCACTGTGCCGATGGGCGCGCTTGCTGGGCGAGCCCCCTAGCCGGCAGGTCGAAGAGCGAGCGCGCATGGCGAACGGGCGCGCGCGCATTTGGGGCCATGCCGCGCGCAGTCAGGGCGGGCCAGCCCATCATGGGCATAGGCGGGGAGAGGCACCTGCGTCGGCAAGGCGGGGCATAGACGGGGTGATGAGCGTGCGCGCATGCTGGCTGTCAAGGTCCGGGCTTGTCCAAGGCATGTTGCCTATGGCCACCCATGCTATTAGGTAGATGTATTTCCTTTTGATGCATTCTAGCTGTATTTATTTTCTTTCTATTCGATGTAAGTGACTCCTCGCAACTATGGCATGTACACTCCTGCCATAGTGAAGATGGTTCAGATTGCTCTTTAGGGGGGAGAGGCGTGACAGCACATAGACCCCCCTACCCACTGATATAATTTGCTGCCAATCAATGAACGAGCTTTTTACATACTCTCTTTTTATGCTCACTATGCTCAATGATGCTCTTTTCTATTAATCTCGTCCCCTCATCGTTTACTCGCTAGATAAAAAGCCCACTCTAGCGAAAGGGGCACTTGGCGCCGTTGGTGTGCTCATTGGCTGACTCACTGAATCTGCGATAGCGGGTGCCACACGGGCATATTGATCGTCTTGAAAGTAGGACCGTGACAGTTGGTATTAGAGCCAGGTTGGCTCAAAAATTGCAAAGACGCATGCCGAAGAAAAATCCGATGGAAAAATCAAGTTCACCGTCGGGACAACTCGAGTGCCTTGTCGAGTTGGAAGAAGAAATGCGGTATCTGCAAGACATATCGGACAACATTCGATTCATGGAAGAACAAATGAAGGAAATGTCTGAATTTCCTGTTGAAATTGCGGCTGTTCACAATAGGATAGACGCCATACCGATTTCAGAGCTGATGAATCGGTTGGAGACTCTCGAATTCCGGCAAGAAAGAGGAAAGGGAGTCGAAATGGGGGAAAGTTCTACAAGCACTGTAGCCGGGATCCTGGAGCGTGTCGAAGAGATCGAGCTAGCTTATACCCGGTTGTCAGAGAATGTTTCCCAGATGATAAAAGATTTCAATACAATGTTTGATTCTCTCAATACAGAAACTGCCGAGATCAACATTAAATTGAACCTTACTATGAGAGCTATGGGGAGTCAAACCCAAGCTACTACTGCTGCTGAAGTTAGTCGGGTGAAAATCCCACAGCCAAAACCTTTTGGGGGAGCCCGTGATGCGAAAGAAAATAAAATTTCATCTTCGATATGGAACAATATTTTAAGGCCACTAGAACGGATGAAGAATCGAAAGTAACCTTGGCCACAATGCATTTTACTGGTGATGCAAAACTTTGGTGGAGATCAAAATACCACGATATTAGTATTGGTGAATGTGTAATCGATACTTGTGAAGAACTAAAAAGGCAACTGAAGGATCAATTCTTTCCAGAGAATGTTGAATTCAACGCCCGCAGACTACTCCGAGAACTAAAACAGACTACAAGTATTCGCGAATATGTCAAACAGTTTTCGGAACTCATGCTGAATATTAGAGATATGTCAGAAAAAGATAAGATCTTCACCTTCCTTGAAGGTCTTAAACCGTGGGCCAGAACCAAATTATATGAACAAAGGGTGCAAAGCCTTTCAAATGCATTTGTCGCAGCAGAGCAATTGTTCGATTATAACACTGAGAGCCCTGGGCCAAAGAAGAACGCCCCTAGTAGTTCAAACTCAGCCAAGTCCCAGAAGCAAAACACCGAGACTGTTGAAAAGAAACCTTTTGTCCCAAGAGAAGGTTATGAAGCAACAAGAAACACTAACTACCAACGACTGCCAAATAGGCCTATGTCGTGTTTCCTGTGCAAAGGGCCCCATCGAGTAGCTGAGTGTCTGCATAGATCGGCTCTAACTGCCTTGCAAGCTTCAATTCATGTTGACAACTCGGTTAAAGAAGTTGTGGAAGAAGAAACCACCGAACTTGCAGGAATTGGGACTATGACCTTCTTGTCAGTTGTACAACAACAGATGGAAGAGCTAAAGAAGACCCAAACTAAAGGTCTCATGTATGTAGAGTCATCCAACAACAATAAGTCCACCAAGAGTACAATGATAGATTCGGGAGCTACACACAATTTTATTACAGAGAAAGAAGCTCATCGTCTCAATTTGAAGCTAGAAAAGAATGATGGTAGGATGAAAACAGTGAATGCAAAAGCAATGCCGGTGCTTGGGGTCGTAAAGAGAGCCCAGCTAAAACTTGGTGCATGGAGAGGACTCATTGATTTTGTCGTAGCACAAATGGACGACTTTGACACGATTTTGGGGATGGAATTCTTGATAGAACATAAAGTCATCCCAATGCCCTCGGTAAAATGTTTAGTTATCACAAGTAACAACCCAACTGTTGTTCCTGCGATTCTTAAACAACCAGATGGCAACAACCTAAAGATGATCTCTTCTATGCAATTCAAGAAAGAGTTGAAACACGATGATCCAACTTACATGATTGTTTCGTTGGAGATGAGCAAGAAAAAGGAGGAAACAATACACCCTGAAATTTTACAAGTCTTGCGAGAGTTCGAGGGTATCATGCCTGAATGCTTACCCAAGACTTTACCCCCCACGAAGGGACATCGATCATCAGATTGAACTAAACCCAGGATCTAAACCTCCTGCAAAGGCACCGTACAGAATGGCTCCACCACACTAGCTGAATTAAGGAAGCAATTTGATGAATTACTGGAAACTGGATTCATCCGACCTGCTAAAGCGCCTTTCGGAGCACCAGTGTTGTTCCAAAAGAAAAAAAGATGGAAGTCTACGGATGTGTATAGACTACTGAGCACTCAACAAAGTCACGGTACGTAACAAGTATCCCATCCCACTCATCACTGATCTCTTTGATCAATTATACAAGGCAAGGTACTTCACCAAACTTGATTTGCGGTCTGGCTATTACCAAGTAAGGATTGTAGACGGCGACAAACCCAAGATCACGTGTGTAACAAGGTATGGGGCCTTCGAGTTCTTGGTAATGCCATTCGAGTTAACAAACGCCCCTGCAACCTTCTGCACCCTCATGAACCAAGTATTCCACGAATACCTGGATAAGTTTGTCGTGGTATACCTGGACGACATTGTGGTTTATAGTGAAACTCTAGAAGAGCACAAAGCCCATCTCCGTTTAGTTCTTGAAAAGCTGAGAGAAAATCAACTATATGTGAAGAAAGAGAAATGCTTCTTTGCTCAGGAGAACATCGAATTTCTTGGCCACATTATTGAACATGGTCGTCTTTGCATGGACACTGATAAGATAAGAGCGATCAAAGATTGGAAGACCCCATAATCTGTCACTGAACTACGTTCTTTTCTCGGACTTGCCAATTATTATGGACGATTTGTGGAAGGATTTTCGAATAAAGCTACACCCCTGACAGAACTCTTAAAAAAAGGAGTTCCCTGGACGTGGAACCCTGAATGTGAAAAATCCTTTGCCACTCTGAAATAATCTATGATACAGGAGCCTGTGCTCCCTCTAGCTGATGTCACTCAGCCTTCGAAGTAGAGACTGATGCCTCAGATTTTGCTTTAGGGGGAGTCCTGTTGCAAAATGGTCATCCTATCGCCTTTGAAAGTCGCAAGTTGAAAGAGGCAGAGAGAAAATACATTGCCTCCGAGAAAGAAATGTTGACTGTAGTACATTGTCTTCGTGTGTGGAGATAGTATCTCCTTGGGTCAAAGTTCCTTGTAAAGACAGATAACAGCTCAATTTGTCACTTCTTTGATCAACCAAAACTCTCAGCCAAACAAGCGCGCTAGCACGAATTAATTTTAGAGTTTGATTTTCATTTCGAACACAAGTCGGGCAGGACCAACAAGGTAGCTGATGCGTTGAGTTGGAAGGTAGAGTGCGCAAGCTTATGTTATCTATCTCAACTTCAGGCAAGCAAAGTTAATGGATATCTGAAAGATCGCATTCGAGATAGTTTACAAGACGACCCCGCAGCTCGGGCGGTGATGTAATTGGCGAAAGAAGGAAAGACCCGGCAGTTTGGGATTGAAAGTGATTTGCTTTTCACGAAAGGAAACCGTTTATATGTACCCCGAATCAATAACTTACGGCGTACTCTTCTGTGGGAATGTCACGACACTTTATGGGCTGGTCATGTAGGATGACAACAGACTTATGCCCTCTTGAAGAGAGGATACTACTGGCCCCAAATGAAGAGGGATGTTATGCAGTACACCAAAACTTGTTTGGTGTGCCAACAAGACAAGGTAAAAAGAAACAAGATTGCGGGTCTACTGGAACCTTTACCAGTACTAGAGATACCTTGGGAGAGTGTTTCCTTGGATTTCATCACGAACTTACCATCTGCCAATGACTTTGAAGCAATATTAGTGGTCGTCGACCGATTTTCTAAGTATGCCACGTTCATTGCTGCCCCGAGACACTGTCCTGCAGAGACGACCGCCCAACTATTCTTCAAACATGTAGTGAAGCTATGGGGAATTCCTCAAAGCATAGTTAGTGATAGAGATCCCCGATTCACTGGCTCCTTTTGGGTGGAACTATTTAAGCTACTTGGATCTAGTTTGAATATCTCTTCTAGCTATCACCCCTAAACAGACGGTCAGACGGAACGCTTCAACAGCTTACTTGAAGAATATTTGCGGCATTTCATCAATACTAATCAGAAAAATTGGCCGAGTCTACTTGCTGTGGCATAATTCTGTTTTAACTGTCAGAAGAGCTCTTCAACGGGAATGAGTCCGTTCGAAGTTGTTTGCGGGAGACAGCCGATCATGCCCCACACATTAGAATAACCTTATTCTGGAAAGAGCCTGAAGGCATACAACTTCTCTAAGGAATGGAAGCACAATGTGCAGATAGCCCGTGCGTATCTGGAGCGACCCTCCAAACATATGAAGAAGTGGGCGGACAAGAAACGGCGGCCAATGGAGTTTAACGCTGGAGATTTGGTGCTGGTTAAATTGCTACCTGAACAACTTCGCTTTAGAGGGAAGAAAGACAAAAGACTTATCAGAAAATATGAAGGGGCTATTGAAGTCATCGAGAAGGTCAGAAGAACATCCTACAGAGTTAACTTACCAGCATGGCTCAAAATTCACCCAGTGATCCATGTCAACAACTTAAAACTCTACCATCAAGACGATGAAGACAAGGAAAGAAACAACATCACCAGGCCAAATATCTCCATCAAGAACCAGAAGAAGAAGGAAGTTGAAGAAGTCCTTGCAGATCAAAGCATTAAAGTGGGCCGACGACAATACCAGGAATATCTCATCAGATGGAAAGGACAAGGAGACGACGAAATATCTTGGGAAAAGGCAGAAGACTTGAAGAATTCAATACAGAAGATCAAAGAATTCAAGGTGAAGCAGAGTTGACGAGGACGTCAACAGCTCAAATAGGGGAGGATGTCATGGTTCGTGCTTGTCCAAGGCATGTTGCCTATGGCCGCCCATGCTATTCGGTAGATGTATTTCCTTTTAATGCACTCTAGTTGTATTTATTTTCTTTCTATTCGATGTAAGTGACTCCTCGCCACTATGGCATGTACACTCCTACCATAGTGAAGATGATTCAGATTGCTCTTTAGGGGGGAGAGGCGTGACAGCACATAGACCCCCCTACCCACTAATGTAATTTGCTGCCAATCAATGAACGAGCTTTTTACATACTATTTTTTTATGCTCACTATGCTCAATGATGCTCTTTTCGATTAATCTTGTCCCCTCATCGTTTACTCGCTAGATAAAAAGCCCACTCTAGCGAAGGGGGCACTTGGCGCCGTTGGTGCGCTCATTGGCTGACTCACTGAATCTGCGATAGTGGGTGCCACACGGTCTTATTGATCCTCTTGAAAGTAGGACCGTGACACTGGCCATGGCTTGTCGATGTCCCGGTGGTATGCGCTTGCTGGGTGTGCCTCGCTAATCTGCCTGGCGAGTCACGAGTGTATGGTTGGCGGGCGCGCGCGCGTATGCTGGCCATGGCCTGTCGCTGTACCGGTGGCGTGCGCTTGCTGGGCGTGGCCCTCTAGTTGGCCTAGCGAGTCAAACGCACATGGTTGGCGGGCACGCACGCATGCGGGACGAGGCGCGCACGCGTATGCTGGCCATGGCTTGTCACTGTGCCGGTGGCGGGCGCTTGCTGGGCGTCCCCCGCTAGTTGGCCTGGCGAGTCGCGCGCGCATGGTCGGCGGCCGTGCGTGCATGGTCGGCGGTGCGAGCGCATGTGGGGCCAGGCATGCGTGCATTTGTGGCAATGACTCGTGGATTCCCGGCGAGGCTCGCGCGCGAATTGAGGGCCCTGCGGGGCGCCAAGCGCAGCACGGCTCACCCCGCTGGTTGCTGTCCAGCGCACCGTGGCATCTCGTGACGTGCCCACACCGACCAATCCATATCGGATTTGCTTGAAATTTTAACCACATAAGCACCATATTATTAGAAGATATTCTGCAAAGTTTCGCCACTTTTCAAAGTTTGTACGATTTATTATATTTTTTAACACTCGTTTACGAAATAATCGTTAAAAATACGTATGTCATCCAAAAGTTTTCAAACTTTCACAATACACTCCCTTTGTATTCCCATTTGAAGTTGCAGAATCGGTTCGGGAAAAAAAATCCCATAATTGGAGTTACGAGTGAAGGTGACTACTCGGCTACATAGCATGTCACTCCTGCCAGGCCCAAGGTGGTCTAGATTGCTCTTTAGGGGGGAGGTATAGTGAGGCATGGGCGGGCCGAGGCCGCCCATGGGCAGCGCTGGGCGGCCATTGCGCCCATTGTTGGAAGGTTAGCCGTGGGAGTAGCCCCCCCTCCTGATCGACGGCGACAATTGGCTCCGGCGAGCAAGGGCAACCATGCGCCGCCCTGGGTGGTTATTTCCGGCGATCATGTACTGTAGCCTTATGTCATGCTTGCCCACTAGGCATGACTCGTGACCCTAGCTCGATAGCTGGATATCTTTATCGGCAGCCATGTCCCTCGCAATTTCGTATGCGCCTAACGATTGTGTTTGCGGCGGGCCTATTGGCAAACCGCATTCGAGACCCTATCTCCGTGCTATATTTTTGTGATTGATCGGCGGCCATGGGCACTACCAATATCACGTGACTCATCTTCCGTAGCTCATTTTGTGTTCGGCGGCCGTGTGCGCCCATGCTGGATGTTACACCCCTCTTCCCACAAGGCATGATGGCAAGGGCCAAGTGGCCCAAAGGAGGGGAGGAGCTGGGCTACTCCTCGGGCTCGCAGCTGGGGCACGCGGCCCACAATGGGCGCGGCAGTGAGGCGCGCGCCCCGCAGTCTGCGCGGCAGATGTGGGCACAGCCCACCAAGACGCACAAGGTGCGCAGGCTATAAAGCAGACATGGGCCAAAGGGCAGATCCGTGAAGCTATGCAAGTAAGTGCTAAATTGGCTAAGTGTTGGGCAGGACATTTACTGAGTAGGCAGTTACAAGCACGCGGTGTGCACACGGGGCGCACGCGGTGTGCGCAGCTGGGGCGTTACGTTCCAGCAGGGCACTGCAGTTATGGGCGCGCGCAGTTGGCGCACACGGAGCGGACATGGGCTGGACACGGCATGGGGATAGCCATTGGGGCGTTGCGGCAGGTGACATAGCCGTTGGCGCGCAGACATAGCCGTTGGGGAGGCGTTACACCTCGGCAGCTAGCCGTTGGCGCGGGGCAATACGAGCGCGCGCGGTACGCGGCAGGCTAGTGGGATGGACACGGCGTGCCAGATGGGCGCTGGCGCAGGGCGCTGGGTGCGGGATGCTACCTTCAGATGGGGCGCACTGGGCAGGCTGGCGATCGAGCCCTGGCGCACGCGGCATGCATTGATGACGCACACGCGGCAAGCATTGATGGCGTGCGGCGGCCATCAATGCTGCGCGCAGCAGGCGCGCGGCGGGCATTCATGGTGCGCGCAGCTAGCATTTAAGATGGGCATCCAATGGGCATTTAGTGTCCAATTAAAGACATGGCTCGACCATGAGATGTATATAAGCCTCTTGAGACACCAAGCTAAAGGCATCCGACAAAGGAGTTCCTTAGCTACTGTGGTCTGCTTTGAGTGAGTGTCCTAGTCTTTAGATTTGGAATAGAGAAGAGGGTTGGGAGGTTTTGCTCCCGTAAACACTTGTCTCTTGTGCAATTCGTTCCGCAAGCACCGAAGGAGGGGGAAGGCTCGTCAAGTCGGGGACGTGGCGCCGCACATCTCACCGAGAAGGCGAAAAATTCTGGGTGCAAGAATTAGGGGTGTGACACTGGACGTGGGCAATCCAGCGTGACCAACGGTGGGCGTGGCTGCTGTAAAGGCAGCCTTTTTTGCTTGCAGGGGCTTGGTTGCTTGTGCCTCGCAACGGGGGCATGTGGTCGACGATGGCGTGGACGCACCTCTTGGCTATCTTCAAAATTTATCCTTGCTCGATATTCAAATTTCGTGATGGATGGCCATATGCGCCCGACGGGGGCACTAGTGATCTTGCGTGACCAACGGTGGGCGTCACACCCTCAAATTCGCACCTAAAATTTTTGCCTTCAGGATGTGCGGCGCGTAGTTCCCGAAGGCAAAAATTTTAGGTGCGAATTTGGGGGTGTGACAACTGGTATCAAAGCAAGGCAACCACTAAACAAGCATGTAATCTCTAGAGAAAGGAACCTTGGAGGCAATTCTTGCGAGACTCAACATGTTGGAGAGCCTTATCGGCACATCAATGGCAACCTCGGAGGATCGGCCATTGTTGGTAGAGGTCCGGCTGATGAGGAAGGAAATGGGCGATTTCCAAACATCGGTAGGGGTGGACAACTTAGCTATCGAGCAACATGTTACGGACATGGTTGATCGGATAGACAAAGAGCTTGCCCGGATAAGCAAGAATGCGGTTGGAGGCTCAAGTTGGAGATTAGCTACCTCGGCGGCACAATTCAAGGTACCGGAGCCTAAACCTTATAATGGTAACTACAATGCAAAGGAGTTGGAGAATTTCCTTTGGGACATGAAGCAATACTTCATGGCCGCAAGCATCGAAGAGGAGAGCCAAGTCATGATTGCAAGCATGTACTTGGGAGGCGATGCAAAGCTGTGGTGGCGCCAAAACCAGAATCGGGAGCCACTCATCGACACATTTGAGGCGCTGGAGAGCGAACACAAAGATAGGTTCTTACCGCTCAATTCTGAATGGACCGCGAAAGAGCCGATAAGAAAACTGCGACAAACGGGCACGGTACGTGACTATGTCCGAGAGTATAGCTCACTTTTACTTAACATTTCGTCTATGCATGAGGACGACAAGTTATTCAACTTCATGGCGGGGCTTCAACCGTGGGCGCAAGCGGAGTTGAGGCACCATGGCGTGAAAGACGTGCCGGCAGCTATTTCCATTGCCGAGAGTCTTGTGGACTACAAGACCAAACCTTCGACGGACAGAAGGAAGGGCAAGGACGATAGGCGCGGAAACAAGGCAAGTGGTGGGGGCACGGACAAGGGAAAGGAAACTCACAAGGCTTCGAGTTCTAAGGGACCTGATCACTCCCAAAAGAAGAAGATCGGGTGCTTTCTATGTGGTGGCTCACACTTTGCACGAGAATGCTCGAGGCGCGAGGCATTGTCCGCGGTGCGCGCACAAGAGGGTGAATCCGAGGAGCAGCCACGGGTAAACCCCATTCAGCTTGTCAATGCAATATCCAGTGGAGGCGTGGGGCCGACACAAAAGGGGTTAATGTATGTCGAAGTAAAGATCCAAGGGAGACGGATCCGAGCAATGTTGGACACATGGGCGACCAACAACTTCATCTCGAGCGAGAAGGCCCGAGAGCTTGGCTTGGGGCTAGTGAAGTGCGACACAAAGATAAACGCTGTCAATTCGGGGGCGCAGCCTATTAAAGGTACTACTAAACCTTTAATGACCGTGTGAGAGTGGCGACGGGAGTGTCCACTCATGGTAGTCCCACTAGACGATTTTGAGCTTATTTTGAGGCTTGAATTCTTCCGGCAAGCCAAGGCGATGGTCTTGCCACATCTTGGCATTATGGTGATCCAAGATGACTTATCACCGTGCATGGTGAAAACGGAGACACGCGGGGCTAATATTCTGCAGGCATCTCTTCAACTAAAGGCGGCCTCAAGAAGGGAGAAACCACCTTTTTGGCAATGTTGAGGGAGGTCAAAGCGGACAAGACTGGCAAGGTGCCAAGGAAAGTGCTACAAGTACTCGAGGAGTATGGGGATGTGATGCCATCGGAGCTGCCGAAGAAGCTTCCACCGAGGCGCGGTGTGGATCACAAAATTGAGTTAGAACCCGGGGCGGTTCCACCAGCACAGGCACCTTACCGCATGTCACCTCCGGAGTTGGTGGAACTACGGAGGCAATTGGACGAGTTATTGGAGTCGGGTTATATCAAACCGTCCAAAGCACCATATGGGGCACCGGTACTATTCCAGCGCAAGAAGGATGGGGTGCTGCGGATGTGTGTTGACTACCGGGCATTAAACAAGGTGACCATCAAAAACAAATACCCTATTCCTCATGCAGGTGACTTATTTGACAGATTGGCGAAGGCTTCTTACTTCACCAAGCTGGACCTACGATCAGGCTATTGGCAGGTGCGGATCGCGGAGGGTGACAAGGCAAAGACGGCCATGGTGTCGTGCTACGGATCTTATGAGTTCTTGGTTATGCCCTTCGGCTTAACCAATGCGCCGGCCACTTTTTGGAACCTGATGAACGAGGTGCTGTATGACTTTTTAGACTGCTACATGGTGGTCTACCTGGATGACATAGTCATCTACAGCGAGTCGCTTGAGGAGCACATACAACATTTGAGGCAAGTGTTTGAGCGGCTGCGGCAGCACTCATTGTATGTGAAGCGGGAGAAGTGCGAATTTGGCACGGAGGAGATCAACTTCCTCGGCCACTACATTAGGCGGGGTGAGATTCACATGGAGGGTCGAAAGGTGGAGGCGATCAACGGATGGACCGCGCCCACCAAGGTAACCGAGTTGAGATCTTTTTTGGGTCTAGCTAACTACTACCGCAGATTCATTGCGGTAGTAGTTAGCTAGACCCACGAGTCAAAAGACACACGAGGAGACAGTGGCATCCATCACAAAGGTACAATCTAACCTTGTTGATGAAATCAGTGAAGCTGCAAAGGAGGATCCAGCATATATTTGGATGGCAAGCCAAGTCAAAGAGGGCCTGGTCTGAAGATATTGGCTAGATGACGGCTTGTTGAGGGGCCGAGGCAGCGGAATACTTGTTCCTAGTGCGAGAGGCATCCGGCAGCGCATATTGAGGGAGACTCACGACACCCGATGGGTGGGCCATCCAGGCGTCGAGCGCATGACAACACTTTTGGCTCGGGCTTATACCTGGCCAAGAATGGGAGAAGACGTAGAGCTGTACGTCAAGACTTGTCTAGTGTGCCAAGTAGACAAGACGGAAAGGAAGAAGGAAGCCGGGCTACTTCAACCTCTTCCAATCCCGGAGAAGCCGTGGGATTCAGTTTCAATGGACTTCCTCACGGGCTTTCCATCAATAGGGAGGATGGGAACTATCATGATCGTGGTGGATCGGTTCTCCAAGTATGCTATATTTATGGGAGTGCCGAAGGGGTGTTCAGCACATGACGCGGCGGAGCACTTTTTGAAGGGAGTGGTAAAGATATTTGGACTCCCCCGTGAGATCATCAGTGATAGGGATCTGAGCTTCGCGCGGCCCGCAGTGGGCGCGGCTGATGGGCGCGCAGCCCACCAAGATGCACAAGGTACGCAGGCCATGAAGCAGACATGGGCCAAAGGGCAGATCCGTGAAGCTATGCAAGTAAGTGCTAAATTGGCTAAGTGTTGGGTAGGACATTTACTGAGCAGGCAGTTACAAGCACGCGGTGTGCACAGGGGGAGCACGCGGTGCGCGCAGCCGGGGCATTACACTCCAGCAGGGCGCTGCAGTTATGGGTGAGCGCAGTTGGCGCACACGAAGCAGACACGGACTGGACATGGCATGGGGATAGCCGTTGGGGCGTTACGGCAGGTGACATAGCCGTTGGCGCACAGACATAGCCGTTGGTGAGGCATTACACCTCGGCAGCTAGCCATTGGCGCGGGGCGTTACGAGCACGCGTGGTATGCGGCAGGCACGCGGGACGGACACGGCGTGCCAGATGGGCGCTGGCGCAAAGCGCTGGGTGCAGGATGCTACCTTCAGATGGGGCGCACTGGGCAGGCTGGCGACCGAGCCCTGGCGCACGCGGCATGCATTGATGGCGAGTACGCGGCAAGCATTGATGGCGCGCGGCGAGCATCAATGCTGCGCGTAGCAGGCACGCGGCGGGCATTCATGGTGTGCACGGCCAGCATTGAAGATGGGCATCCAATGAGCATTTAGTGTCCAATTAAAGACATGGCTCGGCCATGAGATGTATATAAGGCTCTTGAGACACCAAGCTAAAGGCATCCGACAAAGGAGTTCCTTAGCTATTGTGGTATGCCTTGAGTGAGTGTCCTAGTCTTTTTATTTGGAATAGAAAAGAGGGTTGGGAGGTTTTGCTCCCGTAAACACTTGTCTCTTGTGCAATTCTTTCCGCAAGCACCGAAGGAGGGGGAAGGCTAGTCAAGTCGGGGACTTGGCGCCGCACATCCCACCGAGAAGGCAAAAAATTCTTGGTGCGAGAATTGGGGGTGTGACAACTGGTATCAGAGCTCGGTCAACCACAAAGATGGAATCTCTGGAGCATGGAAACTTGGAGGCTATTCTAGCAAGGCTCGACGTGTTAGAGAGCTTTGTCGGCATTTCAATGGCAACATTTGAGGATAGGCCATTGGTGGTGGATGTCCGGCTGATGAAAAAGGAAATGGAAGATTTCCAAGCATCAGTGGGGGCGGACAATTTGGCGATCGAACAACATGTCGCGGACACCGTTGATCGCATAGACAAGGAGCTTGCCAAGATAGGCAAGAATGCGGTTGGAGGAGCAAGCCGGTGATCTGGAAGCTTGGCCATGCAGTATAAGGTACCCGAACCTAGTCCTTATACAGGCAACCGCAATGCAAAGTAGTTGGAGAACTTTCTTTGGGACATGAAGCAATACTTCATGGCCGCAGCAGTCAAGGAGGACAACCAGGTAATGATCGCGAGCATGTACCTGGGCGGCGATGCAAAGTTATGGTGGCGACAAAACCAGGATCGAGAGCCACGCATAGACACTTTTGAGGCACTAGAAAGTGAACTCAGAGACCGTTTCCTACCGCTAAATTCAGAATGGACCGCGAAGGAGGCATTGAGGAACTTACGGCAAACAGGCACGGTACGTGAGTATGTTCGGGAATATAGCTCACTTTTACTTGACATTTCAACTATGCATGAGGACGACAAGCTATTCAACTTCATGGCGGGGCTTCAACCGTGGGCGCAAGCGAAATTGAGGCGTCATGGCGTGAAGGATGTATAAACGGCGATCTCTATAGCCGAGGCACTTGTGGACTACAAGAGCTCGGTCCCATCCAAGAAGCGGCGGAGTGGGGAAGAGAGGCGCATGGACAAACGCAATGGTGCAAGCACGGCAAGGGGGAAATCATTCCAAGGGGCTTCTACATCAAAGGGACTTGATCACTCCCAAAAGAAGGGCTCGAGATGTTTCATATGCAGTGGACCACACTTGGCGCGAGAGTGTCCAAAAAAGGGGGCGGTGGCTTCCTTGTGCATCAAAGGGGAGGAGTCCGAAGAGAAGGACCAACCTCGGGTTAACCCTATCCAGCTTGTCAACGCGGTTACAAGTGAGGAGGCAAGGCCTTCCCACAAGGGACTCATGTATGTCGAGGTTACCATCCAGGGGAGGAAGGTACATGCAATGTTGGATACAGGTGCAACCAACAACCTTATGTCAGACAAGAATGCTCGGGAGCTTGGCTTGGAGATAGCGCAGAGCGCAAGCAGGATCAAGGCTGTCAATTTGGGTGCACAGTCGATCAAAGGTACGACACAACCTTTGATCAGCGTGGGAGAATGGCGACGGGAATGTCCATTGATGGTAGTCCCACTAGACGATTTTGAACTCATATTGGGACTTGAGTTCTTCCGGCAAGCCAAGGCGATGGTTTTGCCACATCTTGGAGTCATGGTGATCCAAGACGATTCCGCACCATGTATGGTCAGGAGTGAGACATGCGGAGGTAAAAATGTTTTGCTAACATCTTCTCAATTGAAGGCGGGCCAAAGGAGAGGCGAGACCACCTTGGTGGCAGCATTGAGAGAGGTCAAGGGAGACCAAGCTAGCAAGGTGCCAAACGGAGTTCTAAAAGTGCTTGAGGAGCACAAAGAGGTGATGCCATCAAGGTTACCCGAGAAGCTACCACCAAAGCGAGAGGTGGATCACAAGTGAGAACTCGAACCAGGGGCGGTTCCACCGGCACAAGCGCCAGATCGACTGGCACCTCCAGAGTTAGCAGAATCAAGGGAGTTGGTGTCCTCCAAACCCATGTTGAAGTTGCCAAGGGATGCAGCACCATGTGAGGTATGCTCTATATTTGTGGAGAAAATTAGGGCAGCTGCAAAAGGGGATATAGAGTGCACGCGGATGGCGAAACAAGTCGAGGAGAGCTTGATCCGGTGGCACGGGCTAGAACATGGCCTATTGAGGGGCCGAGGCAACCGGGTGTCTGTTACTTGTTGGAGCGGAGTGCACCAACAAATCTTGAAGGAGACCCATAACACTCGATGGGAGAGTCATCCAGGCGAGGGGCGCATGGAGGCACTTTTGGCTCCCAACTGTATGTGGCCAAAGATGGAGGAGGACGTGGGGCCACACGTCAACACTTGTCTTAGTTGCCAAGAAGACAAGACGGAGGGGAAGAAGCAAGAGGGGCTTGTTCAACCTCAACAAAGTCAGGAGAAGCCGTGGGACTCGGTTTCTCAGGAATGCTTAAAGCACGGCGCGGCAGAATGCTTTCCCAAGAGGCTCAGACTACATCCTACTTTCCATGTAAGTATCCGGAAACTTTATCATGGAAAGAAACAAGAGCAGGCGCCGAGGACTCAGACTGGGGTGTGGGTGGAGTTCGCTAGGAGGGTAGCAAAAGTCCGTGACCACCGAACCGTGCGAGGCGACAAGAAGAATGCGCGGCGGGAATTCATAGCGCAATGGGAGAGTGAAGAGGAGGCCACAGGGAAGAGAGGCATCAACCTATGGCAATTCGGGGGGCAGTTCACCGGCTACCTAGTTTGGGTGTCGACGAGGACGTCGACTTCATTTGGTGGGGGTGGATTGTTACACCCCAATTTCTATGGTGCATAAAAGTTAGGGCCAAGTGGCCCAACGGAGAGGAGCAGCGGGGCTACTCCTCGGGTGCGCGGCAGCATAAAGCGCACAATGGGCGCGCGGCCAGCAATGGGCGCGGCAGTGAGGCGCGCAGCCCGCAGTGGGCGCGGCAGATGGGCACGCAGCCCATAAAGACGCACAAGGTGGGCAGGCTATAAAGCAGACATGGGCCAAAGGGCAGATCCGTGAAGCTATGCAAGTAAGTGCTAAATTGGCTAAGTGTTGGGCAGAACATTTACTGAGCAGGAAGTTACAAGCACATAGTGTGCACACGGGGCGCACGCGGTGTGCGCAGCCAGGGCGTTACTCTCCAGCAGGGCGCTGCAGTTATGGGAGCGCAGTTGGCGAACACGGAGCGGACACGGACTGGACACGGCATGGGGATAGCCATTGGGGCGTTACGACAGGTGACATAGCCGTTGCCGCGCAGAAATAGCGGTTGGTGAGGCATTACACCTCGGTAGCTAGCCATTGGCGTGGGGTGTTACGAGCGCGCGCGGTACGTGGCAGGCACGCGGGACGGACACGGCGTGCCAGATGGGCGCTGGGCGCGGGATGCTACCTTCAGATGGGACGTACTGGGCAGGCTAGCGACCGAGCCCTGGCGCACGCGGCATGCATTGATGGCGCGCACGTGGCATGCATTGATGGTGCGCGGCGGGCATCAATGCGGTGCGCAGCAGGCGCCCGGCGTGCATTCATGGTGCGCGCGGCCAGCATTGAAGATGGACATCCAATGGGCATTTAGTGTCCAATTAAAGACATGGCTCGGCCATGAGATGTATATAAGCCTCTTGAGACACCAAGCTAAAGGCGTCCGACAAAGGAGTTCCTTAGCTATTGTGGTGTGCCTTGAGTGAGTGTCCTAGTCTTTTTATTTGGAATAGAAAAGAGGGTTGGGAGGTTTTGCTCCCGTAAACACTTGTCTCTTGTGCAATTCATTCCGCAAGCACCGACGGAGGGGGAAGGCTGGTCAAGTCGGGGACTTGGCGCCGCACATCCCACCGAGAAGGCAAAAAATTCTTGGTGCGAGAATTGGGGGTGTGACACCCCTCGTAGGTGAAATTGGCCACCGATCACAAAAACCAACTATCGAGGCTGCCCAAGAGGGCACCGCCAACGTGGTCGTCGCCCATATGCTTCCGTTACAAGCACAGGCAACCAAGCCCCCCGCATGCAAACACTGCCGCCTATACAGCAGCCACGCCCACTGTCACACCCCCAATTCTCGCACCTAGAATTTTTTGCCTTCTCGGTGGGATGTGCGGCGCCAAGTACCCGACTTGACCAGCCTTCTCCTTTGGTGCTTCCATAACGAATTGCACAAGAGACAAGTGTTTAGGGGAGAAAAACCTCCCAACCCTCTTTTCTATTCCAAATAAAAATATTAGGACACTCACTCAAGGTACACCATAATAGCTAAGGAACTCCTTTGTCGGATGCCTTTAGCTTGGTGTCTCAAGAGGCGTATATACATCTCATGGCCGAGCCATGTCTTTAATTGGACACTAAATGCGCATTGGATGCCCATCTTCAATGCTGGCCACGCGCACCATGAATGCCCGCCGCGCGCCTGCTGCGCGTAACATTGATGCCCGCCGCGCGCCATCAATGCTTGCCGCGTGCGCGCCATCAATGCATGCCGCGTGCGACAGGGCTCGGTCCCCAGTCTGCCTAGTGCGCCCCATCTGAAGGTAGCATCCCGCTCCCAGCGCCCAGCGCCAGCGGCCATCTGGCACACCGTGTCCGTCTTGCGTGCCTGCCGCGTACCGCGTGCGCTCGTAACGCCCCGCGCCAACGGCTAGCTGCCGAGGTGTAACGCCTCACCAACGGCTATGTCTGCGCGCCAACGGCTATGTCACCTGCCGTAACGCCCTAACGACTATCCCCATGCCGTGTCCAGTCCGCGTCCGCTCCGTGTGCGCCAACTACGCGCGCTCATAACTGCAGCGCCCTGCTGGAGCGTAACGCCCCGGCTGCGCGCACCACGTGTTCCAGCCACCCTTTGGCCCATGTCTGCTTTATGGCCTGCGCCCCTTGTGCGTCTTGGTGGGCTGCGCGCCCCTCTGCCGCGCTCACTATGGGCCGCGCGCCTCACTGCCGTGCCCATTGCGGGCCGTACGCCCCTGCCACGCGCCCATTGTGCGCTTCATACTGCTGCGCACCCGAGGAGTAGCCCAGCTGCTCCTCTCCGTTGGGCCACTTGGCCCTAACTTTTATGCACCATAGAAAATGGGGTGTAACACCCACCGTTGGTCACACAAGATCACCAGTGAGCCCGGCGGGCGCATATGCCTATCGATCACGAAATTTGAACATCGAGCAAGGGTCAATTTTGAAGATAGCCAAAAGGCGCGTCTACGCCGTCGGCGACCACCTGCCCCCGTTGCGAGGCACAAGCAACCAAGCCCCCCACAAGCAAACACGGCTGCCTTTACAACAGCCACGCCCACTGTGACACTCTCATTTCTTGATGGGCGCAATGCACGGGTTAGCCATGTCTCATCAAGGCAAAGCTAGTGGGGGGCAGCTAGGTAAGGTATGCGAGGCGGGGACCGAGCATACATCGGTCCAACATGTGGGAAGATGGCACGGTGGGTTGATATCTGACACGGTGCGTGGCAGGGGCACGTAGCACGTAGTGGCCGAGGATGGCACTTAGCAGGCGCGGTGCAAAGCGAGACGTGGGAAGTTATATCTCACGAGTGGTGCTAGATGTGCGGGATGCCAAGGAGGATGCTTGAGTGGGCAAAGGGTAGAGCCGGGCCGTGCAAAACTCCGAGGGGCATGGGCGCTCACACAATCGGAACCATGTGGGATCGAGGTGCTGAGAGGGCAGCACCACTGGATGCATCGGATGCGGACAGGACTAAGTGGCCTAGAAGGGCATGGGGCCAGGCGCCCAAAGAAGGAGCAGCAGCTGGGCTATTCCTCGGGCGCACGGTGGGTGCGCAGCAACTGGGCGCACGGCACGCCAAGGCGCACTGGGTGCGCAACTCATGAGGCAGACATGGGTTAAGAAGGCAGATCCAGGGGACTTACCAAAATTGCTGAAATGGCTAAGTGTTGGGCGAGCACTTAGTGTGCGGGAGTTGCACGCAGCACTCGACTGGCGCATGCGATGCGCAGAGCCAGGGCGTTACACGCCATCAAGGTGCTGGATTTATGAGGGCGTGCAGGTGGCGCACGCGGAGCAAACGCGGCTTGGTGATAGCCGTTGAGCAAGCGTTACGGTTTGGGGATAGCCGTTGGCGCACGAGCGTTATGCTCGGACATAGCCGTTGGTGGGGCGTTACACCTCGGCAAGCTAGCTGTTGGAACGGGGCGTTAGGCGCGCACGAAACGTGGCAGGCACGCGGGACGGACACTGCGTGTTGGTTGGCGCTGGCGCAGAGCGCCAGGCACAGGTTGCATGGTTCCAGGCAAGGCGCAGGTGGGCAAGCCTCGCGGCTAAGCACGGAGCACATGGGCATGCATTGAAGGCACCCGAGCGGCAAGCATTGATGATGCGCACCCGGCGGGCATCGATGGTGCGAGCGCGGCGGCAATTGATGGCGTGCGAGCGGCAGGCATCAATGGGGCGCGCGGCGGGGCTTTGATGACATGCAACCGAAGGGCATTTATGTGGGGCACATTTATGCCGGGTTAGATGGCCGGGCCATCATGTGTATTTGTATATATACACCTCTTGAGACACCGAGCCAAGGGGGGTGAAATCCGAGAAAGGATCCTTGTGCTATTGTGTGGTGTTCCTCGAGCGCGTTTCCTAGTCCTTATGTTCGGAATGTAAAGAGGGTTGGGGGTTTTCCCCGTAAACACTTGTGCCGCTCAGTTTGTTATTCTGCATCTACAATGGGAGAAGGCTGGTCAAGTCGGGGACTTGACGCCGCACACCCAGCGGAGGTGAAAAATTTTGAGTTGAGAAATTGGGGGTGTGACAGTTGGTATCAGAGCACGGTTTGTTTGGAACAAACTACACCAACCACAATAGGCGGATCGCTTGATGCAAGGAACCTTGGAGGTAAACCTTGTGGGGCTTGACATTGAGGGAGAGCTCACGGATGCATCAATGGTTTCAACGGACTGCAAGCCATTAATGGACCTCGACTGACTCGGTGGAGTTATTCATGATGGATCGGGGGAGTCATCACGGGCATCGAGAGGGATGTCCAAAGTACTTGAAGTGGGGAAGTCCATTGTCAAGCACATGTTGAGTAGCACGTCCGGGGCGGCGCAACTCAAGGAGATCAATGACGGGGAGGCAACAGATCTTGTTCGGGTGGAGCATGATGAGCCAAGTTCATTGATGGAGCTCCGGAGGGGGCTCAACCACCTTGTCGAGTAGGCGGCTTAAGGTGGAGGGGTGCACCATCGAGGAGATGTGCACTCGGCTACATATGGGCAGTCAACAAGAGGGGAGTGCTGGACGCAAGGCGGCTCAGTACAACGTAGGCAGCTGTTCGGTTAAAAGGACAAGGCCCATGTGGCGATATGGGGCGCCAAAGGCGGAGTTGGCCACACCATAGTCCTAGACATAGGATGCGTGGTGCGCTAAGATGAATTCAGCCCGTGTTGAGCCAAATCCAATTAACCATCATGCGAGCAATGGCGAGTTGGCGGGTGCAGTCAACATAGCCGATTCGGGTCATGCGAGTGGCTCGATAGTGAACAACACAAGGCGTAGGAGGCGCCACAGAGGGGTGTTGTCTTGGTGGTCAATATGCTATCTTGATCACAAAGGGAGCCGAACCAGGGGTGGGCTCAAACCACTTACCCAAACTCTAGGCTGGAATTGTGGGAACAAAGGCCAAGGAGGCAAGAACCAAGTGGGCGGTGCGCTGTGGAGCAGCACATGTGGCTGTCGGGGTGCAGTCAAGATGGTGCAAGCGGGGCGACTTACACCATGTCGTGGTGGCGAACTCAATGTGCTGGGGAGTAGCACATGTGGCTGTCGGGGTGCACCCAAGATGGTGCAAGCGGGGCGACTTACACCATGCCGTGGTGGCGAACTCAATGTGATGGGGAGCAGCACATGTTGCTGTCGGGGTTCAGCCAAGATGGTGCAAGCGGGGCGACTTACACCATACCGTGGTGGCGAACTCAATGTGCTGGGGAGCAGCACATGTGGCTGTCGGGGTGCAGCCAAAATGGTGCAAGCGGGGAGACTTACACCATGCCGGGAAGGCAACCTCAATGTGCTGGCGGAGCAGCGCATGTGACTGTCGAGGTGGAGTCAAAACGGTGCGAGCAGGCGACTTGCACCATGCCGGGTGGGCAAAACTTAATGTGCTGGCGGAGAACAGTGCATGTGGCTGTCGGGGGCGGTCGAAAATGGGGCGAGTGGCAGACTCAAAACCATGTCGATGGGGCAAAATAAATGTGCTGGTGAGCAGTGCATGTGGCTGTTGCGGAGTAGTCAAATTGGGGAGCTATCAAGGGCAAGTGCATTTCACTTGATGGAGCATATTTCGAGCAGCATGGGCGGGGCCTTGATGCTAATGGATTCGGCGTTGATTGACTAGAGCTGGGCTTGGGCAAGGCAATGGCGCGGATGAGGAATTATGCGGACCAAATATGGGGCATTTTGGTTCAAGTGGAAAGACATAAGGGCGAAAAACCACGAGGTTAACCTTGTGGCACTCCAAGTTTAGTTGGTGAGGACATCGACTTTATTTAGTGGGGTTGGATGTTACACTCTCATTTCTTGATGGGCGCAATACACGAGTTGGCCGTGTCTCATCAAGGCAAAGCTAGTCGGGGGCAGCTAGCTAAGGTATGCGAGGCGGGAACCGAGCATACATCGGTCCAACATGTGGGAACATGGCACGGTGGGTTGATATCTGACACGGCGCGTGGCAGGGGCACGTAGCACGTAGTGGCCGAGGATGGCGCTGAGCAGGCGCGGTGCAAAGCGAGACGTGGGCAGTTATATCTCACAAGTGGGGCTAGATGTGCGGGATGCCAAGGAGGATGCTTGAGTGGGCAAAGGGCAGAGCCGGGCTGTGCACAACTCCGAGGGGCATGAGCGCACACACAGTCGGAACCATGTGGGATCGAGGTGCTGAGAGGGCAGCACCACTGGACGCATCGGAT
>CM039517.1:20375834-20407475 GCA_022433055.1 Begonia peltatifolia | reverse complement strand
TTATTGGATAAGGGCTACATAAGAGAGTCCATGAGCCCCTGTGCAGTTCCCTCACTATTAGTCTCTAAGAAAGATGGCACCATGAGGATGTGTGTCGATAGCCGAGTCGTAAACCACATGACGGTCAAATATAGATTTCCCATCCCTAGGCTCGAGGACATGTTAGATGAGCTCAGTGGAGCCTCAATCTTTTCCAAAGTAGACCTTAAGAGTGGTTATCATCAGATACGCATGAAGGAAGGAGATGAGTGGAAGACAGCGTTTAAAACCAAGTATGGCTTGTTTGAATGGATGGTCATGCCCTTCGGGCTTTCTAACGCCCCAAGCACGTTCATGCAACTCATGCACCATGTACTCAAAGAATACCTTGGTAAGTTCATTGTTGTCTACTTTGACGACATACTAGTGTATAGCACAGACCTTCCACAACACCTTAACCACCTTAGCACCCTTTTCCATACCCTTAGGAAAGCCAAATTATTTGGGAACCTTAGCAAATGCTCCTTTGCCCAGGACAAGGTTTATTTCCTAGGCTTTATAATCTCCAAAAACGACATGGAAGCTGACGAAGATAAAATCAAAGCCATTAAGGACTGGCCCACACCCAATTCTCTATCGGAAGTACGAAGTTTCCATGGGCTAGCCTCCTTTTATAGAAGATTTATCCAGAATTTTAGCTCAATAGCAGCACCCCTTACATACTGCACTAAGAAAGGAAAACAGTTTACTTGGACCCCGAATTGCCAAAGAAGCTTTGAGTTAATTAAGGAGAAGTTATGTCATTCCCCCGTACTTGCTCTTCCTGATTTCAACAAAGTATTCGAAGTCAAAAGTGATGCGTCAGGAGTTGGAACAGGAGCAGTACTTATGCAAGACCAACGACCCATCGCATATTTCAGTGAAAAGATGAAAGGAGCCGTGCTCAATTATTCTACGTATGATAAAAAGTTTTACGCAGTTATACGAGCATTAGAGCACTGGCAACATTATCTCCTATAGAGGGAATTGGTTATCAATACTGATCATCAAGCCTTACGACACATTAAGAGCCAACATAAGCTAAACAAGAGGCATGCAAAATGGGTAGAGTTTTTAGAGAGGTTTCCCTATACCCTTAAGTATCTCAAGGGAGAGAATAATGTAGTAGCAGATGCCCTATCTAGGAAGCGAATCCTTTTCACCGAGCTAGCAGTAAGATTTTTTGGATTCGAATGGAGTAAGGATAGCTACGCCTCTGACCCCGACTTTGGACCCCATTACACCCGATGCCTAGAGAAGGTTGAAGGAGATTATTGCCTCATGGATGGTTATTTGGTCAAAGCAGGCAAATTATGCATCCCTCAAGGAAGTTTACGACGGTGCCTGGTGAAAGAAGCTCATTGTGGGGGCTTAGCCAATCATTTCGGGGAAAAGAAGACCCTCGATATGTTAAAGGAACATTTCTTTTGGCCTCACATGATAAAAGATGTGCATCGCCTGGTAGAGACGTGCATAGTTTGCAAGAAAGCCAAAAGTAGAGTACTACCCCAAGGCTTGTACATGCCCTTACCCGTCCCTACACACCCCTGGATTGCAGTCAGTATGGACTTTGTCTTAGGACTACCACGGACCGCCCGAGCTAAGGATTCCATCATGGTGGTCGTGGATAGATTTTCCAAAATGGCACACTTTATTCCTTGTGCCAAGACAGATGACTCTACTTTAACCGCCGACCTATTTTTCAAGGAAATTGTTCGCCTGCATGGCATCCCACACTCAATAGTATAAGATAGAGACACTAAGTTTTTAAGCGCCTTCTGGACCACTTTATGGAGAAGGTTGGGGACTAAGTTGTGCTTCAGCACTTCTTTTCATCACCAAACTGATGGGCAAAAGGAAGTTGTTAACAGGACTCTAGGCTCCCTCTTATGCAGTGTTGTAGGCAAGAAATTGTCTAACTGGGACATCATACTTCCAGGCTTGGAATTTTCCTACAACCGCACCCTTCATTCCACTACTCAGAAAACGCCCTTTGAGGTTGCCTATGGGTTTAATCCATTGACACCGTTGGACCTTGTCCCTTTACCTACTAAGGACTTAGCCAACCCATCAGGTGTAAATAAGGCCGAACAAATTAAGAAGTTACACGAAACTGTGCGAAAGGCCATTGAAAAGAGAAATGAGAGTGTGGCTAGGCACGTGAACAAAGGTCGAAAAGAAGTCATTTTCCGTGCAGGAGACTTAGTATGGTTGCACCTCCGGAAGGAAAGATTCCCGGATAAGAGAAAGTCTAAACTTCTACCTCGTGCAGATGGCCCATTTAGAGTACTTGAGAGGATCAATGATAACACCTACAAAATTGAACTGCCGGGTGAATATGGAGTATCCGCAACTTTTAACGTTCAAGATTTATCACCCTATAAAGGCGATGAAGATCAGTTCTAGGGCCCGAACTTATCGGATTTGAGGTCAAATCCACAGTCACCTGGGGAGGATGATGTGCCCCATAGGCCCGTTACACGATCTCAAGTCCAAGCACACACTTTAATTAACCTACATTCTCACACATTTTATTCTTGTGCAGGTTATGATTCAATGGACCCGGAAGTTGCAAGCTTAAGGTGGGAAGTGGAGGCTCAAGACATGGAGCAACCAAGACACACCATTGCATGGGAAGCCACCCTTGAAGATCATGAAGCTCTTAAGGGAATTTGTCTTCCCGAGCCAACTTTTATGTAATGTTTTATTTTGAACTTATTGGGCAAACATTGGCCTTCTTGTTTAACTATTTATTATGTGCATGCATTAGGCATTTAGGAGTAGATTGAATGGTTAGGATAGATGATGGAATGGGCTTCGGGCTTGGCTTAAATTGAAGATGCATTCGGGCATGCAAGGCATACCACTCTCGGCCGCAAATGCGCCAAGGAGAAAGTGCCGCAAGTGGTGGCCCATTTTACCCGATTTGGCCACACCATTGGGCTGCCATTTGAGATGCTTGTCCCCTTTACCTTTTGTGGAAGAAACATGGATCCATGACATGGCATTCAGCAAGCCATTGATCGACCACTTGGCTGCCATCATCTCTGCCGCACACTACAACACTTGGAGCCGGTTACAAGCTCCTTTGCACCAAGTTTTTGAAGACCAAAGCACAGCCCTAAAACCCTCCATCCTAGGCCTATATAAGCATAGCATTGGTGTTTGTATTTTGGTTGGCAAAGTTAATGAGCATCGGATGTTTTCTAAGAGGAAACCGAGAGAGTTTTCCCACCACCATTCAAGGTAAATGCTCGGTTCCATGAACCGATTAGGAGTAGCCTCCTAGCTTGGCAACTCAAGGTTGTTGCTCGAGCTTGTGTTCCACTTTTCTTTCCTCCCTTTCAAAGGAAGGAAACAAGAAGGAAGTGGCCAAAACCGGTTCCCCAAGTTGAGAGCCTTTCCATGGAAAGGTTGTGATTGCAGAGAACATAATATTGTCTCTTCGCCCGACTTGCGGGTTTGTTTGCACAAGTTTGTCATTTCTAATCAATCTGGACAACGACCACCACTATCACACACCTCACTCACTCCACTAATCTCACACCAAATTTCATTTCATTTGAAGCACATTTGGTCGTTCATTTTGTTGCTTTTCTCAAGGGTTTCTCGGCTTGGCCGAGATCCGAGGGCCTAACCGATCCTTTCATGCATTTTAGTGTCCGAGCAGGGGCTTGGGTGTAACACAACTGAATCTTGACTTTGTCGGAGTAGTTATAACAATCAAAAATTCTCTCAACCTTCTCTAACCATTCTATAAAAGTTGTCCCGTCGCACGTTCCATTAAAGAAGGGTATTTGGATCTTAATGTTTTGGAGGTCGTCACGGTCCCTATGTCGGTCTTGTCTAAACTCATCATGATTCCTACGAATTGGCGGGCGAAAGTTTTCTTCTTCATCCAAAGTCCACTCATCATCCTCATCATAGTCATAGTTAGGGTGTCTATCCCTAGAATGTTCAATCTCAACTTCATCATCTAAGGGATCTGGGTCTCTAACTCGTCTTCTAAGATTGTCATGTCGTCTCCTAGGCAAAGTGTCTTGGGAGGAATCTCTACTGTGGGTTGGATGACGTCCACTCATAACTTGTTCAAATTTTAGGTTCATATCATGAAGTTGTTTACTTAGGGTTCCAACCATTCCACTTAAACCGTTTAGTTGACCTTGCATACTTGACTCTCCCTCTTGTTGGGTGTGAGTCTCCTTTTGGGGAATGTCCTTGCACCGGCTCGGTGGATTGGGTTCTGGGGTCATATTTGAGTTAGGGCCAATTTGGATTCCACTTCTTGTTTTTATTTTTAAGTCTTAGGAAAGGGAACTTCAATCATATTTGAACCTTAGGTCTTAAAACATTAGGAATGGTAACCTAACTAGGGTAGTTGATATATTCTCCTTTAGGTTTGTTTCTAACGTTTGTTTTGTTTTGTTTTGTTTTGTTATTTAATGTTTTGTTGCTTTTTTTTTTTTTTTAAAAACTAGTAAAGCAAGACAAATACTATAAGCAAAAAGGAAAGGAAATCATGCAATTTAGATTAATTTGTTAAGATAAAACAATGCTAGCTACTCTCGGATGTGTGACAAATCACAAAAACAAAAAATGAGACACTAGTTCACCCTTGGTTTGCTTCACGGATTGTAACAACAATGGAGCAATAATTAAGCATCAAATTAGGTTTAACATGCAGCCAAATTTCGTGCCTTGGAACAATTCTCAGCCGTGCACAAAGTGGTCCCAACTATCAACATCAAACTTGCCATTTTTGGACACACAAAACTGTTTTTTTGCAAAGTATGTTTTTCTTTAACCAAAACAGCATCTATTTGAATTTTAAACCACAACAAACCGAAAACGGGCACATGCTTCAGCTACATAACATGTTAACTTACATTTTAAAAGTTATAGGCTCGGTTTTGTGCAAAGAAAACAGATCACAACATCAATATATAGCATACTATTCTCGGCAATGTCAAAAATAGAAAGTTCATGCTATTGTGTCTCGGATTTTAGGCAAACTTTAACCGAATCACATGTAACATTAAACAGGCCTAACATTCATTCTTAGCAGAGGATATAAGCATAAAAATGTTCATTTAAATCAAGCTGCAAGTTTCGGTTATTAGTGCACACAAACCGGTTGTCAAAGAAAAAAAAAAAAAACTAAACTTGAAACATGCGGTTTTCTAACAAAATGCATTAAACATTTTAAACCAATGCCACCATCAAACTAATCATATGATTTTAAAGTTAAACATGCATGCTTAAGTACGTAACAAGACATGTGAGGTGCTGGAAATATTAAAACACAGCAAGAAAAAGTGTTGCACCCGAAATAGCAAAGGAGACAACAAGTACCAAAGTGGTTAGCATTTGTTTAACCAAAAGGGGAAGGAAATTGCAGCCACGAAAATGGAGTCTAAGGGCTGATATTTCTTCATGCTTAGATGTCTAACAACTCAAGAAACATGCTGGAGATGATTTTAGCTCAAAGGAAATCGGAAATAAAATAAAGAAACCGCAAGCACATCAATAACCCGAATAGGTGAGCAATGAAACCCGGTTTTTGGTCTTAAGGTGCAGCCATCCAAATGAGTTTGGAAAACCAAACTAACTTGATTTCTAGCACTCCACGGGGCCCTCCTATGCTCTGATACCAAATGTTATAGCCAAGCCCCTGCTCGGTCACTAAAATGCATGAAAGGATCGGTTAGGCCCTCGGATCTCGGCCAAGCCGAGAAACCCTTGAGAAAAACAACAAAATGAACGACCAAATGTGCTTTAAATGAAATGAAATTTAGTGTGAGATTAGTGGAGTGAGTGAGGTGTGTGATGGTGGTTGTCGTGGTCCAGATTAATTAGAAATGACAAACTTGTGCAAGCAAACCCGCAAGTCGGCCAAAGAGACAATGTTATGTTCTCGGCAATCACAACCTTTCCATGGAAAGGCTCTCAACTTGGGAAACCGGTTTTGGTCGCTTCCTTCTTGTTTCCTTCCCTTGAAAGGGAAGAGAGAAAAGTGGAACACAAGCTCGAGCAACAACCTTGAGTTGCCAAGCTAGGAGGCTACTCCTAATCGGTTCATGGAACCGAGCACTTACCTTGGATGGTGGTGGGAAAACTCTCTCGGTTTCCTCTTAGAAAACATGCCGATGCTCATTAACATTGCCAACCAAAATACAAACACCAATGCTATGCTTATATAGGCCTAGGATGGAGGGTTTTAGGGCTGTGCTTTGGTCTTCAAAAACTTGGTGCAAAGAAACTTGTAACCGGCTCCAAAGTGTTGTAGTGTGCAGCCGAGATGATGGCAGCCAAGTGGTCGATCAATGGCTTGCTGAATGCCATGTCATGGATCCATGTTTCTTCCACAAAAGGTAAAGGGGACAAGCATCTCAAATGGCAGCCCAATGGTGTGGCCAAATCGGGTAAAGTTGGCAACCACTTGCGGCCCTTTCTCCTTGGCGCATTTGCGACCGAGAGTGGCATGTCTTGCATGCCTGATTGCTTCTTCAATTTAAGCCAAGCCCGAAGCCCTTTCCATCATCTATCCTAACCATTCAATCTAATCCTAAATGCCTAATGCATGCACATAATAATAAGTTAAACAAGAAGGCCAATGTTTGCCCAATAAGTTCAAAATAAAACATTACATAAAAGCTGGCTCGGGAAGACAAATTCCCTTAAGAGCTTCACGATCTTCAAGGGTGGCTTCCCATGCAATGATGTGTCTCGGTTGCTCCATGTCTTGAGCCTCCACTTTCCACGTTAAGCTTGCAACTTCCGGCTCCATTGAATCATAACCTGTACAAGAATCAAATGTGTGAGAATGTAGGTTAATTAAAGTGTGTGCTTGGACTTGAGATCGTGTGACGGGCCTATGGGGCACATCACTAGCTACCTCGACGGCACAATTTAAGGTACCGGAACCTAAACCTTATAATTGTAACCGCAATGCAAAGG
Source organism: Begonia peltatifolia (assembly GCA_022433055.1). NCBI lineage: Eukaryota > Viridiplantae > Streptophyta > Magnoliopsida > Cucurbitales > Begoniaceae > Begonia > Begonia peltatifolia. The sequence continues at coordinate 20,400,500 of CM039517.1, read as the reverse complement.
AGTTGGAGAATTTCCTTTGGGACATGAAGCAATACTTTATGGCCGCAAGCATCGAAGAGGAGAGCCAAGTCATGATTGCAAGCATGTACTTGGGAGGCGATGCAAAGCTATGGTGGCACCAAAACCAGAATCGGGAGCCACCCATTTGCACATTTGAGGCACTGGAGAGCGAGCTCAAAGACAGATTCTTACCGCTCAATTCGGAATGGACCGCGAAGGAGGCGCTAAGAAGGCTACGACAAGCGGGCACGGTATGTGACTATGTCCGAGAGTATAGCTCACTTTTACTCAACATTTCAAGTATGCATGAGGATGACAAGCTATTCAACTTCATGGCGGGTCTTCAACCGTGGGCAAAAGCGGAGCTGAGATGCCTTGGTGTGAAGGATGTGAAGGCGGCCATTTCCATTGCCGAGAGTCTTGTGGACTACAAGACAGCACCTTCGACGGAGAGAAGGAAGGGCAAGGACGATAGGCGCGGACACAAGGCAAGTGGAGGAGGCTCGGACAAAGGAAAGGCAACTCACAAGGCTTCAAGTTCTATGGGACCTGATCACTCCCAAAAGAAGAAGATGGGGTGCTTTCTATGTGGCGGCTCACACTATGCAAGAGAATGCCCGAGGCGCGAGGCATTGTCCGCGGTGCGCACATAAGAGGATGAACCCGAGGAGGGACCACGGGTGAATCCCATCCAGCTAGTCAATGCAATATCTAGTGGCGGCACGGGGCCGACACCAAAGGGGCTAATGTATGTTGAGGTAAAGATCCAAGGGAGACGGATCCGAGCAATGTTGGACATCGGGGCGACCAACAACTTCATCTCGAGCGAGAAGGCGAGATAGCTTGGCTTGGAGCTAGCCAAGTGTGACACAAAGATAAAGGCTGTCAACTCGGGAGCACAGCCTATTAAAGGTACTTCTAAACCTTTGATGACCGTGGGAGAGTGGCGCCAAGGAATGTCCACTCATGGTGGTCCCACTAGACGATTTTGAGCTTATTTTGGGGCTCGAAATCTTCCGGCAAGCCAAGGCGATGGTCTTGCCACATCTTGGCGTGTTAGTGATCCAAGATGACATAGCACCATGCATGGTAAAGACAGAGACACGCGGAGGTAACATTATGCAGTCATCTCTTCAACTTAAGGCAGGGCTCAAGAAGGGCGAGACTACCTTTCTGGCAACGTTGAGGGAGGTCAAGGAGTACTCGAGGAGTATGAGGATGTGATGCCATCGGAGTTACCAAAAAAGCTTCCACCGAGGCGCGGTGTGGATCACAAGATTGAGCTAGAACCCGGGGCGGTTCCACCAGCACAAGCACCTTACCGCATGTCACCTCCAGAGTTAGCGGAACTACGGAGCAATTGGACGAGCTATTGGAGACAGGTTACATCCAACCGTCCAAAGCGCCATATGGGGCGCCGGTGCTATTCCAAAGCGCCATATGGACAGCTTGTTGAGGGGCTGAGGCAACCGGATACTTGTTCCTAGTGCGGGAGGCATCCGGCAGCGCATATTGAGGGAGACTCACGACACCCGATGGGCGGGCCATCCAGGCGTCGAGCGCATGAATGCACTTTTGGCTCGGGCTTATACCTGGCCAAGAATGGGAGAAGACGTAGAGCTATACGTCAAGACTTGTCTAGTGTGCCAAGTAGACAAGACGGAAAGGAAGAAGGAAGCCGGGCTACTTCAACCTCTTCCAATCCCGGAGAAGCCGTGGGATTCGATTTCAATGGACTTCATCACGGGTTTTCCATCAATAGAGAGGATGGGAACTATCATGGTCGTGGTGGATCGGTTCTCCAAGTATGCTATATTCATGGGAGTGCCGAAGGGGTGTTCAGCACATGATGCGGCGGAGCACTTTTTGAAGGGAGTGGTAAAGATATTTGGACTCCCCCGTGAGATCATCAGTGACAGGGATCCGAGGTTCACGGAAAAATTTTGGACAACATTGTTCAAATTACTGTGGACGGAGCTCAAGTTTTCTACAGTAAATCACCCTCAAACCGACGGACAAACGGAGCGTATTAATGCATTACTCAAGGAGTACTTGCGGCATTTTGTGTCGGCTACCCAAAGGAATTGGTTGGAGCTATTGGATACGGCCCAATTTTCTTACAACATACACAAGTCCTCATCGACCGAGATGAGTCCAGCGGAGCTAACACTCGGATTTCAGCCAGCCACACAACTAGAGATCACACAAGGTAGGGAGGAGCGGGGCTCTTGCCCGACTGCGTATCAATATGGCATGGACCGGAAAGAGCTTATTGATCAAGCCCGAGATAGCTTGGCAAAGGCACAACGTCGGATGAAGAAGTATGCTGATGGGAGGAGGAGGATGCTAGAATTCAAGGAAGGGGACAAGGTTCTCTTAAAACTCACTCCACAACTTTGGAGGAAAGTCAAGGATCGGGGATTCCACAAAGGACTTCTTCCAAGATATGAGGGACCATTCGAGGTTACCAAGAGAGTTAGATCGGTAGCCTACCGATTGGAACTTCCGGAGAAGCTCAAGCTCTATCCGACCTTCCATGTAAGTTTTCTCAAACCTTACCATCAGGGGGATCAACTACAAGTGCAAAGGGCACCACCCAGGGTACAGGTGGAATTCTCCAAGAAGATCGCCAAAATCCTTGACCACCGAACCATGCGGGGCAGCAAGAAGGATGAACAGCGGGAGTTCTTAGTGCAATGGGAAGATGAAGAGGAGGCCACATGGGAGAGAGACATCGACCTATGGCAATTCGAGGAGCAAGTCACCGATTACCTGGCTTGGGTGTCGACGAGGCCGTCGACTTCATTTGGTGGGGGTGGATTGTCACACCCCTCTTCCCACAATGCATGAAGGCAAGGGCCAATTGGCCCAAAGGAGGGGAGGAGCCGGGCTACTCCTCGGGCGCGCAGCAGCATGAGGCGCGCAGCCCGTAATAGGCGAACGGCAGATGGGCACGTGTCCCACGATGACGCACAAGGTGCGCAGGCCATTAGGCAGACATAGGCCAAAGAGCAGATCCGTGAAGCTATGCAAGTAAGTGCTAAATTGGCTAAGTGTTGGGAAGGACATTTACTGAGCAGGCAGTTACAAGCACGCGGTGTGCACATGGGGCGCACGCGGCGCGTGGCTGGCGCATGCGGTGTGCGCAGCCGAGGCGTGATGGTCAAGCAGGGCACTTCAGTTATGAGCACGCGCAGTTGGCGCACACGGAGCGGACGCGGACTGGCCACAGCATGGGGATAGCCGTTGGGGAGTTACGGCAGGTGACATAGCCGTTGGCGCATAGACATAGCCGTTTGTGAGGCGTTACACCTCGGCAGCTAGCCGTTGGCGCGGGGCGTTACGATCGCGCGCGGTACGCGGCGGGCACGCGGGACGGACACGACGTGCCAGATGGGCGCTGGCGCGAGGCGCGAGGCGCTGGGCGCGGGATGCTACCTTCAGATGGGGCGCACTGGGCAGGCTGGCGACCAAGCCCTGGCGCACGCGGCATGCATTGATGGCGCGCACGCGGCAAGCATTGATGGCGCGCGGCGGGCATCAGTGCTACGCGCAGCAGGCGCGCGCGGCGGGCATTCATGGTGCGCGCGACCAGCATTGAAGATGGGCATCCGATGGGCATTTAGTGTCCAATTAAAGACATGGCTCGGCCATGTTATGTATATAAGCCTCTTGAGACACCAAGCTAAAGGTATCCGATAAAGGAGTTCCTAAGGCAAGTTGTGGTGATCCTTGAGCAAGTGTTCCTAGTCTTTTGTATTCGGAATAGAAAAGAGGGTTGGGAGGTTTTGCTCCTGTAAATACTTGTGTTAGTTCTACTCAATTCCGCAAAGCACCAACGAGGTGGAAGGCTGGTCGAGTCAAGGACCCGGCGCCGCACATCCCGAAGGCCAAAATTCTTGGTGCGAATTTGGGGGTGTGACACCTACCGTTGGTCACGCTAGATTGCCCACGTCCAGTGTCACACCCCCAATTCTCGCACCTAGAATTTTTCTCCTTCTCGGTGGGATGTGTGGCGCCAAGTCCCCGACTTGACCAGCCTTCCTCCTCTTTCGGTGCTTGCGGAATGAATTGCACAAGAGACAAGTGTTTACGGGAGCAAAACCTCCCAACCCTCTTTTCTATTCCAAATAAAAAGACTAGGACACTCACTCAAGGCACACCACAATAGCTAAGGAACTCCTTTGTCGGATAACTTTAGCTTGGTGTCTCAAGAGGCTTATATACATCACATGGCTGAGCCATGTCTTTAATTGGATACTAAATGCCCATCGGATGCCCATCTTCAATGCTGGCCGCGCGCACCATGAATGCCCGCCGCGCGCCTGCTGCGCGCCGCATTGATGCCCGCCGCGCGCCATCAATGCTTGCCGCGTGCGCGCCATCAATGCATGCCGCGTGCGCCAGGGATCGGTCGCCAGCCTGCCCAGTGCGCCCCATCTGAAGGTAGCATACCACGCCCAGCGCCCATCTGGCACGCCGTGTCCGTCCCCTGTGCTTGCCGCGTACTGCGCGCGCTCGTAACGTCCCGCGCCAACGGCTAGCCGCCGAGGTGTAACGCCTCCCCAACGGCTATGTCTGCGTGCCAATGGCTATGTCACCTGTCGTAACGCCCCAACGGCTATCCCCATGCCGTGTCCGCTCCGTGTGCGCCAACTGCGCGCGCCCATAACTGCAGCGTCCTGCTGGAGCGTAACGCCCTGGCTACCACGTGCGCCAGCCTCGTGCCATGTGCGCCCCGTGTGCACACCGCGTGCTTGTAACTGCCTGCTTAGTAAATGTCTTGCCCAACACTTAGCCAATTTAGCACTTACTTGCATAGCGTCACGGATCTGCCCTTTCGCCCATGTCTGCTTCATGTCCTGCGCACCTTGTGCGTCTTGGTTGGCTGCGCGCCCATCTGCCACACCCACTGCGAGCCGCGCGCCTCATTGCCGCGACCATTGCATTGTCGTGCCCATTGTGCGCTTCATGCTGCCGCGCACCCGAGGAGTAGCCCAGCTGCTGCTCTCCATTGGGCCACTTGGCCCTAACTTTTATGCACCATAGAAAATGGGGTGTAACATCCAGTGTCACACCCCTCTTCCCACAATGCATGAAGGCAAGGGCCAATTGGCCCAATGGAGGGGATGGGCCGGGCCACCCGTTGGGCGCACAGCAGTATGAGGCGCGCGGCCCACAGCAGCATGAGGTGCGCGGCCCACAGTGGGCGTGCGGCCCACAGTGGGCACGCGGCCCATGATGACGCACAAGGTGCGCAAGCCATGATGACGCACGAGGTGCGCAGGGCGCTGCAGTTATGAGCGCGCGCAGTTGGCGCACACGGAGCGGACACGGACTGGACACGGCATGGGGATAGCGGTTGGGGCGTTACGGTAGGCGACATAGCCGTTGGCAAGGCGTTAGACCTCGGCAGCTAGCCGTTGGCGCAGGACTTTACGAGCGCGCGCAGTACGTGGAAGGCACGCGGGACGGACACGGCGTGCCAGATGGGCGCTGGGCGCGGGATGCTACCTTCAGATGGGGCGCACTGGGCAGGCTGGCGACCGGGCCTTTGGCGTATGCGGTATGCATTGATGGTGCGCACGCGGCAAGCATTGATGGCGCACGGCAGGCATCAATGCGACGCGCAGAAGGAGCGCGGCGGGCATTCATGGTGCGCGCGGCCAACATTGAAGATGAGCATCCAATGGGCAGTTAGTGTCCAATTAAAGTCATGGCTCGGCCATGTGATGTAAATAAGCCTCTTGAGACACCAAGCTAAAGGCATCCGACAAAGGAGTTCCTTAGGCAATTTGTGGTGTTCCTTGAGCGAGTGTTCCTAGTCTTTTGTATTTGGAATAGAAAAGAAGGTTGGGAGGTTTTTCTCCCGTAAACACGCGTGTTGGTTTTACTTATTTCCGCAAAGCACCAAGGAGGAGGGAGGCTGGTCGAGTCGGGGACTTGGCGCCGCACATCCCGAAGGCAAAAAGTTTAGGTGTGAATTTGGGGGTGTGACATCCAGCATGGGCGCACACGGCCGCCAAAGACAAAATGGGCTATGGAACAAGGGTCACGTGATATTGGCACCGCCCATGGCCGCCGATCGATCACAAAAATGGAGCACGGAGATAGGGTCTCGAATACGGTTTGCCAATAGGCCCGCCGCAAACACAATCGTCAGGCGCATACGCAAATTGCGAGGGACATGGCCGCCGATAATGATATCCGGCTATCGAGCTAGAGTCGTGAGTCATGCCTTGTGGGCAAGCATGACAAAAGGCTACTGTACATGATCGCCGAAAACAACCACCCGTGGCGGCGCACAGTTGCCCGTGCTCGCGGGAGCCAATTGTTGCCGTCCATCACGAGGGGGGGCTACTCCCACGGTTAACCTTGAAACAATGGGGGCAATGGCCGCCCAGTGCTGCCCATGGGCAGCCTCGGCCCACCCATGCCTCACTATACATCCCCCCCTAAAGAGCAATCTAGACCACCTTTGGCCTGGCAAGAGTGTACATGCTATGTAGCCGAGGAGTCACCTTCACTCGTAACTCCAATTATGGGATTTGTTTTTTTCCAAACCGATTTAGCAGCTTCAAATACGAATACAAAGGGAGTGTATTGTGAAAGTTTGAAAACTTTTGGATGACGTACGTATTTTTAACGAATTATTTGGTAAACTAGTGTTAAAAAAATATAATAAATCGTACAAACTTTGAAAAGGAACGAAACTTTGCAGAATGTCTTCTAATAATGTGGTGCTTATGTGGTTAAAATTTCAGGGCAATCCGATACAAATTGGTCGGCGCGGGCACGTCACGAGATGCCACGGTGCACTCGACAGCAACCAGCGGGGCGAGGCGTGCTGTGCTTCGCGCCCCGCAGGGCCCGGAATGCGTGCGCGAGCCTCGCCAAGCATGCACGCGTCATTGCCACAAATGCACGCGCGCCATGCCCCGCATGCGTGCGCGCCGCCGATCATGCACGCACGCCCGCCGGCCATGCGCGCGCGACTCACCAGGCTGACTAGCGGGGGACGCCCAGCAAGCGCACGCCACTAGCACAGTGACAAGCCATGGCCAGCATACGCGCGCGCGCCTGGTCCCGCATTCGTGCGCGCCCGCCAACCATGCGCGCGGGACTCGCTCGGCCAACTAGAGGGCCACGCCCAGCAAGCGCATGCCAACGGCGAGCGACAGGACATGGCCAGCATACGCGCGCGCGACCGTCGACCATGCACTCGCAACTCGCCAGGCGGATTAGCGGGGCACGCCCAGCAAGCGCATGCCACCGGTACAGCATGCGCGCGCGCCCGTCGCTCCCCCTATGCCCCGGGGACTGGCACAGTGCGCGTGATGGGCTAGCCAGCGTAGGAGCCTCACCTAGCGTGCGCGGGCGCCCCGCCTTGCCGGCAGAGGCGACTCTCCTCGTCTATGCAAACGATGGCCCCAAATACGCGCACGCCTGGCCACCATGTGCGCTCGTTCTTCGACCTGCCGGCTATGGGGCTCGCCCAGCAAGCGCGCCCACCGGCACAGTGACATGCCATGGCCGGCTTGCGCGCACTCACGTTGATCGCTCAAAAGGTGCGCGCTGCTGGGGGAACCTACGCGGGCAGTTCGCCTTGCTGGCGCGTGGGATGGCCATGCCGGGCTTGTGCGTGACACCCTCGCACTGCATCCGCGCGTGGCATGGCCCGAATGCGAGGGCGCCCGTCTGCCCAACATGGCCGCCTGCTCTTTGTTCAGCCCGCGCACGGGGCTCGCCCAGCAAGCGAGCGCCACTGTCACAGTTCCATGCCATGGCTAGCTCAAGCGCGCCTTGGCCTGCTCGGTCGCCTCGCCTAGACTATGCGTACGATGGCCCAGCCGGCTCTCGTCCCTCGCACTGGATGGCCCCGCGAGCCTCGCCCAGCATGCGCACGGGATGGCCAGGAATGCGCGCTCGCGACTTGCCCAGCCCCTTAGCGCACCAGCCAGCTACCCTTGATGCGCGCGTGGCTCTCGCCCACAGCTAGGCGGGGCAAGCCTGCACGTGCTGAGCGTGGCGCGCCTCCAAGCCTTGCCTCGCAACCTCCCGACCACCGTGCCATGCCTCTCAACCAAACGGGCGAGCCGTGCGGGCACGGCCTCGCAAGCAACGCCTGTTCTCTCCCACCGAGCTTGCCTTGTTTAGCAACCAGCTGGCCTATGCGCACGCAGCTATGCTGCGTTGGGCGTGCTTGCCGCGCCTTGCCTCGCAGCCCTTGGACCACTGCGCTTTGCATTTCCACCATTGCTACGCCAATAGCCAACTCATCGTGCAATAATGCTTGGGTCACATTGCACCATTCGGTGCCGCGCGTGCCATGGCAATGCTGTGACGATGCAATGGCCGTCCCAATGCCATGATGCTCAAGCACCATAGCCATCACAAGTGCACTACGTCACTTGTCATATCATCGTGCAATAATGTTGGGCACAATGCGTCTGTATTTTGTGCAATGCATGCCATGGCAATGCAGCAACGAAGCAATGGTCGTCCCAATGCCATGATGCTCAAGCACTGTAGCCATCCCAATGCACTACGTCACTTGCCAATATTGCCTTCCCATATCATCGTACAATAATAATATTCTTGGGCACAATGCAATGCAATGATGCTCAAGCACTATAGCCATCCCAATGCACTACGTCACTTGCCAATATTGCCTTGCCTTATCATCGTATAATAATAATATTCTTCGGCACAATGCAATGCAATGACACGATGCAATGATGCTCAACCACCATAGCCATCCCAATGCACTGTGTGACTTGCCTTGCCACGGTGCAACCCCCCAACCACGGTGCCATGGGACAATTAGCTGCGTTTTGGCTCGCCCCCATCGGGGCTCCTTCGCACGCAAACTTGAGCGAAATCTTTGCCATGCTCGCAGCCGAAAGCCTCCATCGGCAAGTAGTTTTTACTTGGGCGTTTTCTTGCGAGGAAAGAGAAAGGTCGGGCAAAGCCTCGAGGAGGGACTAATGGACGGGAAGGGACGAATCGAAGCGACGTGAGGCTGAATCTCAGTGGATCATGGCAGCAAGGCCACTCTGATACTTACAATACCTCGTCGCATATTTAAGTTGTCTGCAAAGGATTCTACCTGCCGCTCGATGGACATAACACTTCAAGGCGGCCTGCACAACGGCTCGGTTATGAGGGCTTGGCCAATGACGTGTGTCTTTGGGGGCCGGGGGCCCCTACTGCTGGTTAGCGATCAGGCGGATTCTGACTTAGAGGCATTCAGTCATAATCCAGCGCACGATAGCTTCGCGCCACTAGCTTTTCAACCAAGCGCGATGACCAATTGTGCGAATCAACTGTTCCTCTCGTAATAGGTTGAATTACTATTGCGACGCTATCATCAGTAGGGTAAAATTAACCTGTCTCACGACGGTCTAAACCCAGCTCACGTTCCTTGCGCTATCATTAGGGGTGCGCTAAGGGGCTGGGCAAGTCGCGAGCGTGCATTCCTGGCCATGCCGCGCGCATGCTGGGCGAGGCTCACGGGGGCATTCAGTGTGAGGGGCGCGAGCCGGCTGGGCCATCAGACGCGCAGTCCAGGCGAGGAGACCTAGCAGGCCGCACGCGGTCTTTGCGGGGCCATGCGGGGGGCCATAGGCAGGGCAAGGCGCGCTCGAGCTGGCCATGGCATGGAACTGTGACGGTGGCGCTCGTTTGCTGGGCGAGCCCCGTGCGCGGGCTGAGCAAAGAGCAGGCGGCCATGTTGGGCGAGTTGCGCTCATCCTGGGCAGACGGGCCCCCTTGCGAAGCCAGGCGCCCACGCATTCGGGCCATGCCGCGCGTGGATGCAGTGCGAGGGTCGCGCGCACAAACCCGGCTTGGCCATCGCGCGCGAACAGCCCGCGGAGGCTCCCCCAACGGCGCGCACATTTTGAGCAACCAATGTACGCGCGCGCAAGCCGGCCACGGCATGTCACTGTGCCGATGGGCGCGCTTGCTGGGCGAGCCCCCCAGCCGGCAGGTTAAAGAGCGAGCGTGCATGGTTGTCGGTCGCGCGTGCATTTGGGGCCATGCCTCCCGCAGGCAGAGCGGGCAGCCCATCGAGGGTGTCACACCCCCAATTCTCGCAGCTAGAACTTTTTGCCTTCTCGGTGTGATGTGCGGCTCCAAGTCCCCTACTTGACCAGCCTTCCCCTTCCTTCTGTGGTTGCAGAACGAATTACACAAGAGACAAATGTTTACGGGAGCAAAACCTCCCAACCCTCTCATGCCCGAGCCATGTCTTTAATTGGACACTAAATGCCCATTGGATGCCCATCTTCAATGCTGGCCGCGCGCACCATGAATGCCCGCGGCGCCTGCTGCGTGCAGCATTGATGCCCGCCGCGCGCCATCAATGATTGCCGCGTGGGCACCATCAATGCATGCCGCGTGCGCCAGGGCTCGGTCGCCAGCCTGCCCAGTGCGCCCAATCTGAAGGTAGCATCCCGCGCCCAGCGCCCATCTGGCACGCCGTGTTCGTCCCGCGTGCCTGCCGCGTACCGCGCTCGCTCGTAACGTCCCGCGCCAACGGCTAGCCGCCGAGGTGTAACGCCTCACCAACGGCTATCCCCATGCCGTGTCCAGTCCGTGTCCGCTCCGTGTGCGCCAACTGCGCGCGCTTCATGGCCTGCGTACCTTGTGCGTCTTGGTGGGCTGCGCGCCCCTCTGCCGCGCCCACTGAGGGCCGCGCGCCTCACTGCCGCGCCCATTGCAGGCTGTGCGCCCCTGCTGCGCGCCCATTGTACGCTTCATGCTGCCTCGCACCCGAGGCGTAGCCCCACTGCTCCTCTCCGTTGGGCCAATTGGCCCTTGCCTTCATGCATTGTGGGAAGAGGGGTGTGACAATCCACCCCCACCAAATGAAGTCGACAGCCTCGTCGACACCCAAGCCAGGTAATCGGTGACTTGCTCCTCGAATTGCCATAGGTTGATGTCTCTCTCCCATGTGGCATCCTCTTCATCTTCCCATTGCACTAAGAACTTCCGTTGCTCATCCTTCTTGCTGCCCCGCATGGTTCGGTGGTCAAGGATTTTGTCGATCTTCATGGAGAATTCCACCCGCACCCCGGGTGGTGCTCTATGCTGCCCGCAATAGGCGCGCAGCAGTCGGCGCGCGGCCCACGATGATGCACAAGGTGCGCGGCCATGAGGCAGACATGGGCCAAAGAGCAGATCCGTGAAGCTATGCAAGTGCTAAATTGGCTAAGTGTTGGGCAGGACATTTACTGAGAAGGCAGTTACAAGCACGCGGCGCGCGGCTGGCGCGCACAGCGCGCGCAGCCAGAGCGTTACGCTCCAGCAGGGTGCTGCAGTTATGAGCGCGCGCAGTTGGCGCACACGGAGCAGACACGGACTGCACAAGGCATGGGGATAGCCGTTGGGGCATTACAGCAGGCGACATAGCCGTTGGCGCGCGGACATAGCCGTTGGCGAGGCGTTACACCTCGGCAGCTAGCCTTTGGCGCGGGACGTTACGAGCGCGCGCGGTACGCGGCAGGCACGCGGGACGGACACGGCGTTCCAGATGGGCGCTGGGCGCGGGATGCTACCTTCGGATAGGGCGCACTGGGTAGGCTGGCGACCGAGCCTTGGCGCACGCGGCATGCATTGATGGCGCGCACGCGGCAAGCATTGATGGCGCACGGCGGGCATCAATGCTGCACGCAGCAGGCGCGCGGCGGGCATTCATGGTGCGCTTGGCCAGCATTCAAGATGAGCATTTGATGGGCAGTTAGTGTCCTATTAAAGTCATGGCTCAGCCATGTGATGTATATAAGCCTCTTGAGACACCAAGCTAAACGAATCCAACAAAGGAGTTCCTTAGGCAATTTGTGGTGTTCCTTGAGCCAGTGTTCCTAGTCTTTTGTATTTGGAATAGAAAAGAAGGTTGGGAGGTTTTGCTCCCGTAAACACGCGTGTTGGTTTTACTTATTTCCGCAAAGCACCAAGGAGGAGGGAGGCTGGTCGAGTCGGGGACTTGGCGCCGCACATCCCGAAGGCAAAAATTTTAGGTGCGAATTTGGGGGTGTGACAGTGGGCGTGGCTGCTGTAAAGGCGGCCGTGTTTGCTTGCGGGGGGCTTGGTTGCCTGTGCCTCGCAATGGGGGCATGTGGTCGACGACCACGTAGACGCGCCTCTTGGCTATCTTCAAAATTGACCCTTGCTCGATGTTCAAATTTCGTGATCGATGGCTATATGCGCCTGACGGGGGCACTGGTGATCTTGCGTGACCAACGGTGGGCGTGGCTGCTGTAAAGGCGGCCGTGTTTGCTTGCGGGGGGCTTGGTTGCCTGTGCCTTGCAACGAGGGCACGTGGTCGACGACTGCGTAGACGCGCCTCTTAGCTACCTTCAAAATTGACCATTGCTCCATGTTCAAAGTTCGTGATCGATTGCCATATGCGCCCGACGGGGGCACTTGTGATCTTGCGTGATCAACGGTGGGCGTGGCTGCTGTAAAGGCGGCGGTGTTTGCTTGCGGGGGGCTTGGTTGTCTGTGCCTCGCAACGGGGGCATGTGGTCGACGACGGCGTAGACGCGTCTCTTGGCTATCTTCAAAATTGACCCTTGCTCGATATTTGAATTTCGTGATTGATGGCCATATGCGCCCAGCGGGGGCACTGGTGATCTTGCGTGACCAACGGTGGGTGTCACACCCCCAATTCTCGCACCTAGAATTTTTCGCCTTCTCGGTGGGATGTGCGGTGCCAAGTCCCCGACTTGACCAGCCTTCCTCCTCCTTCGGTGCTTGCGGAACGAATTGCACAAGAGACAAGTGTTTACGGGAGCAAAACCTCCCAACCCTCTTTTCTATTCCAAATAAAAAGACTAGGACACTCACTCAAGGCGCACCACAATAGCTAAGGAACTCCTTTGTCGAATACCTTTAGCTTGGTGTCTCAAGAGGCTTATATACATCTCATGGCCGAGCCATGTCTTTAATTGGACACTAAATGCCCATCGGATGCCTATCTTCAATGCTGGCCGCTTGCACCATGAATGCCCACCGCGCGCCATCAATGCTTGCCGCGTGCGTGCCATCAATGCATGCCGCGTGCGCCAGGGCTCGGTCGCCATCCTGCCCAGTGCGCCCCATCTGAAGGTAGCATCCCGCGCCCATCTGGCACGCCGTGTCCGTCCCGCGTGCCTGCCGCGTACCGCGCGCGCTTGTAACGTCTCGCACCAACGGCTAGCTGCCGAGGTGTAACGCCTCACCAACGGCTATGTCCCCGTGCGCCCCATGTGCACACCGCGTGCTTGTAACTGCCTGCTCAGTAAATGTCCTGCCCAACACTTAGGCAATTTAGCACTTACTTGCATAGCTTCACGGATCTGCTCTTTGGCCCAGTAAATGTCCTGCCCAACACTTAGCCAATTTAGCACTTACTTGCATAGCTTCACGGATCTGCTCTTTGGCCCATGTTTGCCTCATGGCCGGCGCACCTTGTGCGTCTTTGTGGGCCGCGCACCCATCTGCCGCGCCCATTACGGGCCGCGCGCCCATCATGCGCTTCATGCTGCTGCGCACCCGAGGAGTAGCCCAGCTGCTCCTCTCCGTTGGGCCACTTGGCCCTAGCCTTTATGCACCATAGAAAATGGGGTGTAACAGTGGGCGTGGGTGCTGTACAGGCGGCCGTGTTTGCTTGCGGGGGGTTTGGTTGCCTGTGCCTCGCAACGGAAGCATATGGGCGACGACCACGTGGGCGGTACCCTCTAGGGTAGCCTCGACAGTTGGTTTTTGTGATCGGTGGCCAATTGCACCTACGAGGGGTGACACACCCCCAATTCTCGCACCTAGAATTTTTCGCCTTCTCAGTGGGCTGTGCGGCGCCAAGTCCCCGACTTGACTAGCCTTCCTCCTCCTTCGGTGCTTGCAGAACGAATTGCACAAGAGACAAGTGTTTACGGGAGCAAAACCTTACAACTCTCTTTTCTATTCCAAATAAAAAGACTAGGACACTCACTCAAGGCACACCACAATAGCTAAGGAACTCCTTTGTCGGATACCTTTAGCTTGGTGTCTCAAGAGGCTTATATACATCTCATGGCCGAGCCATGTCTTTAATTGGACACTAAATGCCCATCGGATGCGCATCTTCAATGCTGGCCGCGCGCACCATGAATGCCCGCCGCGCGCCTACTGCACACAGCATTGATGCCCGCCGCGCGCCATCAATGCTTGCCGCATGCGCGCCATCAATGCATGCCGCGTGCGCTAGGGCTCGGTCGCCAGCCTGCCCAGTACGCCCCATCTGAAGGTAGCATCCCGCACCCAGCGCCCAACTGGCACGCCGTGTCCGTCCCGCGTGCCTGCCGCGTACCGCGCGCGCTCGTAACGTCCCGCGTTAAAGGCTAGCTGCCGAGGTGTAACGCCTCGCCAACGGCTATGTCCGCGCGCCAACGGCTATGTCGCCTGCCGTAACGCCCCAACGGCTATCCCCATGCCTTGTGCAGTCCGTGTCCGCTCCGTGTGTGCCAACTGCGCGCGCTCATAACTGCAGCGCCCTGCTGGAGCGTAACGCCCTGGCTGCGCGCGCTGTGCGCGCCAGCCGCGCGCCGCGTGCTTGTAACTGCCTGCTCAGTAAATGTCCTGCCCAACACTTAGCCAATTTAGCACTTACTTGCATAGCTTCACGGATCTGCTCTTTGGCCCATGTTTGCCTCATGGCCTGCGCACCTTGTGCATCATCGTGGGCCGCGCGCCGACTACTGCGCGCCCATTGCGGGCCGCACAGAGCACCACCCGGGGTGCGGGTGGAATTCTCCAAGAAGATCGCCAAAATCCTTCCCCAATGAGTGAGAGGCCACTTAACCCAAGAAGGAGGTTCCAAGACTTTGACTATCATGATGATGATGAGTGGACCCTAGACGAAGAAGAGAATTTTAGGTCTAGCCGTCGAAAGGACTTAGATGATCTTAGCAACATTAAGTTGCATGTTCCGTCATTCAATCGCGCGTGCGACGGTAACACCTTTCTAGATTGGATAGATAAAGTGGAGAAAGTCTTTGATTACTATGAATATTCAGATAAGGTTAAAATCCAGCTAGTTTCGGTCGAGCTCACGGGATACGCGGCCCTCTAGTGGGCCAACATTAAATCCCAAAGACAGAAGATAGGAGACGTCCCTGTCACCACTTAAAGAGTGATGAAGTCTCTCATGACCAAAAGATTCATACTAGCCAATACCGACAAGAGCTATTCTTACAAATCAAAAACCTGAGACAAGGAGGTCGATCTGTTGAAGATGACCTTACTGAGTTTGAGACCCTTAGGATTCGTGGCGATATAGATGAGCCTGAAGAGCAAGTACTTGCAAGATTCATTCGAGGATTGCAACAAGATATAGGAGACATTATTGAGCTGCATCCCCTAGAATCCCTTGGCGCGGTGGTACAAATGGCTATGAAAGTAGAGCGACAACTTAGTAGGAAGAGAAAAGCTAGTTTCACCCAGAAATTTCCGCTCAAGACTACTCCTAGGATCACCCCTCCACAACCAGAACCAAACAAAACTTTCACCAAAGCTAAGGGAAAGAAACTGTTTACACGTAGTTGGCCACCCAAAGAATCAAGCAACAAGACCTTAGTAGAGAGTGCCAATTCCCCTAGATCGCGAGACCTTAAATGCTTTAAGTGTCATTGCTTGGGTCATTTCATGGCTCAGTGTCCTAATAGATGAGTGATGATCCTCTAGGAGGACACTGGAGAGTTTACGAGCAAAGACGAGCGAAAAGGTATGAAAGAAGATGAAGAGGATAGTGACTCCCAAGAGGAAGTTTTCCACGCCTCTGAAGGACCCATGTTTATGGTAAGAAGACGTGTTCTCGTCACTAAGAATTCTGGAGAAGACTGTCAGCGCGAGAACATCTTCCATAGCAGGTGTCTCATCAAGGAGAAGTTATGTTCCCTGATTATAGACGGAGGCAATTGTGCTAACGTAGCCTCCACAGAGTTAGTAACCAAGTTAGACCCAGAGACCAACACTCACCCCCACCCCTACAAGTTACGTTGGCTAGATGATAGAGATGATGCAAAGGTTACCAAGCAAGTGAAAGTTGAATTTCCCCTCGGGAAGTACAAGGACACGGTCCTCTGCGATGTTGTGCCTATGAGTGCAAGTCATTTACTCCTATGCCGACCCTGGCAGTTTGACCGATGGGTAAACCACGACGGTTACACTAACTACTATTCCCTTAATTTTGAAGGAAAGACCTTTAAGTTTGCTCCCATGACCCCCGAACAAATATCTAGAGATTACACTGCAAGAAAGGAAGCCAAAGATAAGGCTACTTTATTCATGACTAAGAAAGAGATAGAGATGTCTGTGCATAGAGGAGATCCCCTGATTTTGGTACTTTTTCGAGATAGAATTATGGAACTAGGAGTTATTCCTCAAGTCGTTAAAACTTTACTTAACCAATTCCAAGATGTGTTCCCAGAAGACTTGCCCCAAGGTCTACCACCCTTACATGGCATTGAACACCAAATTGATCTCCTACGCGGAGCCGTACTGCCTAATAGACCAGCATACCGAACGAACCCCGAAGAAACCAAGAAGCTGCAGGACCAAGTACAAGAACTTTTGAATAAAGGTTACATTAAACACTCCATGAGTCCCTGTGCAGTACCCTCCCTATTAGTTCCTAAGAAAGACAGCACCATGAGGATGTGTGTCGATAGCCGAGCTGTTAACCAAATTGCTGTCAAGTATAGATTTCCCATCCCTAGGCTTGAGGACATGTTGGATGAGCTCAGTGGAGCCTTCGTTTTCTCTAAAATAGATCGTAAAAGCGGCTACAATCAGATCAGGATGAGAGAAGGCGACGAGTGGAGGACAGCCTTTAAGACAAAATACAGATTATTCGAATGGATGGTGATGTCTTTTGATTTATCTAACGCCCCAAGTACGTTCATGAGACTCATGCACCATGTGCTTAAAGAGTACTTAGGAAAGTTTATCGTGGTAAACTTCGATGACATCTTAGTGTATAGCGTGGATCTCACTCAACACCTCTCCGACATTAACTCCCTCTTCTAGACCCTTAGAAAGGCTAAACTATTTGGTAACTTAGGGAAGTGCTCTTTCGCACAGGACAAAGTGTACTTTCTAGGATTTGTCATCTCAAAAGACGGAATGGAAGCGGACGTGGATAAGATCAACGCCATCAAGGATTGGCCTATACCGAATTCCATCACAGAAATACGCAGCTTTCACGGGCTCGCCTCATTTTATAGAAGATTCATTAAGGACTTCAGTTCGATAGTTGCTCCGCTTACCGATTGCACTAAGAAAGGGAAAGAGTTCTCTTGGACCCCAGCATGCCAAAAGAGCTTTGATCTTATTAAAGACAGATTATGTCATTCCCCCGTACTTGCCCTCCCAGATTTCAACAAGGCCTTTGAGGTCAAAAGCGATGCATCTGGAGTCGGCATAGGAGCAGTGCTTATGCAAGATGGCAAACCCGTGGCATACTTTAGCGAAAAGTTGAAAGAACCCATACTAAATTATTCCACCTACGACAAAGAGTTCTACGCAGTTATACGTGCTTTAGAACATTGGTAGCATTATCTCTTACCTCGAGAATTTGTTATCAACACTGATCACCAGGCCCTAAGACATATCAAGAGCCAGCACAAGCTCAACAAGAGACATGCCAAGTGGGTGAAGTTCTTAGAAAGGTTTCCTTACACCGTTAAGTATTTGAAAGGAGAGAATAACGTCGTGGCCAATGCCCTCTCTAGAAAGCTCATTCTATTCACCGAATTAAGGGTTAGGTTCTTTGGCTTTGAATGGATTAAGGAGACCTATAAAACCGACCCTGATTTTGGCCCTTATTACATCAAGTGAATGGACAAGACCGAAGGTGAATATCGCCTCATGGATGGCTATTTACTTAAAGCAAGAAAGTTGTGCATTCCCCAAGGCAGTTTAAGACGATGCCTAGTAAAAGAAGCTCATTGTGGAGGCCTAGCAAGTCACTTCGGTGAGAAAAAGACCCTATAATCGCTTAAAGAACACTTCTATTGGCCTTGCATGATGAAATATGTGCATCACATGGTGGAGACATGTGTGATTTGCAAGAAGGCTAAGAGTAAAGTTCTGCCTCAAGGTTTATACATTGCCCTTACCTGTCCCATCACACCCTTGGGTAGAGGTTAGTATGGACTTCGTTTTAGGACTACCACGGACCGCCCAGAATAAGGACTCTATAATGGTGGTCGTGGATCGGTTCTCCAAGATGGCACATTTCCTTCCTTGTGCCACGACCGATGACTCTGTCTTAATAGCTAACCTATATTTTAAAGAGATCGTTATACCGTGTTATACCGTGTTCTATCATGTCGGACAGAGACACTAAATTTCTGAGCGCCTTTTGGACCACTTTATGGAAAAAGTTGGGGACTAGGTTATGTTTCAGCACATCCCTTCACCCCCAAACTGATGGTAAAACGGAAGTCGTCAACAGGACCCTAGGTACCCTCTTATGCACCGTTGTAGGTAAGAAACTGTCTAACTGGGATATAGTACTCCCATGCTTGGAGTTTGCCTACAACCGCACCCTTCATTCCACTACTCAGCAATCGCTCTTTGAGGTTGCCTATGGGTTTCATCCATGCACACCGTTAGATCTTGTCCCATTACATTTTACAGACTTAGCTAATCCATCAGGAGTAGACCAGGCAGAACGAATTAAGGAATTGCATGAGACTATACGCAAAGCCATCGAGAAGAGCAAAAACTAGGTCGCCAAACACGCTAATAAAGGACGACGCGAAGTTATCTTTAATAAAGGAGACTTTGTTTGGTTGCACCTAAGGAAAGAAAGGTTCCGCGCTAAAAGGAAATCCAAGTTGATGCCTAGAGCAGAAGGACCATTCAAGGTCATAGAAAGAATCAATAATAACGCCTATAAGATAGAGCTACCCGGCGACTACGGAATTTCCTCCACCTTTAATGTCCAAGATCTCTCGCCATACAAAGGAGATGATGATGACATCGAAGTGACCCCATTAAAGGATTTGAGGTCAAATCCTCAATCACCTGGGGAGGATGATGTGCCCCAGAGGGCCATCACTCGATCACAAACCAAGGCACAAACTTTATCCAACCTGTTAACTAACAACTTCAATTCTTTTGTAGGAATTACAGGTGTCGAATGCCTCTTCGCGGATTTGGAATGGGACCCGAGCACAAATGACAAGGATCAACCCTTGCACCTGCTATCGTGGGAGCTAAAGGTGGAAGCACATGAAGCAGGGATTTGTCTCCCTTGGAATTAATTTGTAATTGAATTTTATTCGACAAGCATTCACCTTATGTTTTTATTGGCAAATATTCGCCTTCCTGTAATGTTTTATAATTGCATGCATCCTTAAGCATTAGGATTAGATGTATGTTAAGTTAGATGGTGGTTAGAAGCAACAATTGGGCCGGAGTTTAGCAGCCCACTGATGCAACAAATGGGCCAAAGCTTGAAGAGTGATCTGGTGTGCAAGTGGACTAAGAATGGCCAACCATGTGGCCCATTTCGAAGCCCAAGCCCATTCTAACCTTCAGCCACCCTAGGTCTATAAATACATGGCTATTGGTGTGTGTAAAGGTTGTTGAATATATGAGAAATAGCTCTTTTGTGTTCGGCCGAAGTAGTTGAAGCTTGGTGAACGGTAAGGCTCGGTTCGCTCAAGAACCGAGAAGGAGTTCATCTCCTTGAGCTTTCAAGCCCGAGGTTGCTTGAATAGCCATCGTTCAACTCGTCTTCCCTCTCTTTTCCAGAGAAGGATACACGAAGAGAGTGACCAGAAACCGGTCTCGTTTGCTGCCGTATTCATTCAGAAAATCGTTATGCCCAGAGCCTAAAAGGTTTCTCATCAGACAGCATTTGGTTTTCTGCTTATATTTTGTTTTTCTGTTTCGTTTGTGGGTAAAACACGACTCATTCGAGGTGGAATCGTGACACATGGCTGCCGATAAAGATATCTGGCAATCGAGCTAGGGTCACGAGTCATGCCTAGTGGGCAAGCATGACAAAAGGCTACCGTACATGATCGCCAGAAACAACCACCCATGGCGGCGCACGGTTGCCCGTGCTTGCCGGAGCCAATTGTCGCCGTCGATCACGAGGGGGGGCTACTCCCACGGCTAACCTTGCAACGATGGGCGCAATGGCCGCCCAGCGCTACCCATGGGTGGCCTCGGGCCGCCCATACCTCACTATACCTCCCCCCCTCAAGAGTAATCTAGACCACCTTGGGCCTGGCAGGAGTGTACATGCTATGTAGCCGAGGAGTCACTTTCACTCGTAACTCCAATTCTGGGATATTTTTTTCCAAACCGATTGTACAGCTTCAAATGGGAATACAAAGGGAGTGTATTGTGAAAGTTTGAAAACTTTTGGATGACGTACATATTTTTAACGAATTATTTGGTGAACGAGTGTTAAAAAAATATAATAAATCGTACAAACTATGAAAAGTGGCGAAACTTTGCAGAATATCTTCTAATAATATGGTGCTTACGTGGTTAAAATTTCAAGAAACTCCGATACGAATTGGTCGGGGCGGGCACGTCACGTGATGCCATGGTGCGTTGGACAGCAACCAGCGGGGCGAGGCGTACTGCGCTTGGCGCCCCGCAGGGCTCAGAATGCGCGCGCGAGCCTTGCCGGGCATGCACAATTCATTGCCACAAATGCACGTGCGCCTAGCCTCGCATGCGCGCGCGCTGCCGACCATGCGCGCACGCTCGCCGACCATGCGCGCGCGACTCGCCAGGGCGACTAGCGGGGGACGCCCAGCAAACGCCCGCCACTGGCACAGCGACAAGCCATGGCCAGCATACGCACGCGCGGCTGGTCCTGCATGCGTGCACGCCCGCCGACCATGCGCGTTTGACTCGCTCGGCCAACTAGAGGGCCACGCCCAGCAAGAGCACGCCACCGGCACAGCGACAGGCCATGGCCAGCATATGCGCGCGCGCCCGCCAACCATGCGCGCGCGACCGCCGACCATGCGCTCGCGACTCGCCAGGCGGATTAGCGGGGCACGCCCAGCAAGCGCATGCCACTGGGACAGCGACAAGCCATGGCCAGCATGCGCGCGCACCCGTCGCCCCGCTTATGCCGCGGGGACTGGCACAGCGGGCGCGATGGCCTAGCCTGCGCGCGAGCCTCACCTAGTGTCACACCCTTCTTCCCACGGTGCATGAAGGCAAGGGCCAATTGGCCCAAAGGAAAGGAGGAGCTGGGCTATTCCTCGGGCGCGCGGCAGCATGAGGCGCGCGGCCCGTAATGGGTGCCCGGCAGATGGGCGCGTGGCCCACGATGACGCACAAGGTGCGCAGGCCATGAGGCAAACATGGGCCAAAGAGCAGATCCATGAAGCTATGCAAGTAAGTGCTAAGTTGGCTAAGTGTTGGGCAGGACATTTACTGAGCAGACGGTTACAAGCACGCAGTGTGCACACGGGGTGCACGCGGCGCACGCGGTGCGCGCAGCCGGGGCGTTACGCTCTAGCAGGGCGCTGCAGTTATGAGTGCGCGCAATTGGCACACACGGAGCGGACACGGACTGGACATGGCTTGGGGATAGCCGTTGGGGCGTTACGACAGGTGACATAGCCGTTGGCGAGGCGTTACACCTCGGCAGCTAGCCGTTGGCGCGGGGCGTTACGAGCTCGCGCGGTACGCGGCTGGCACGCGGGACGGACACGGCGTGCCAGATGGGCGCTGGGCGCGGGATGCTACCTTCAGATGGGGCGCACTGGGTAGGCTGGCGACCGAGCCCTGGCGCACGCGGCATGCATTGATGGCACGCACGCGGCAAGCATTGATGGCGTGCGGCGGGCATCAATGCTGCGCGCAGCAGGCGCGCGGCGGGCATTCATGGTGCGTGCGGCCAGCATTGAAGATAGGCATCCGATGGGCATTTAGTGTCCAATTAAAGACATGGCTCGGCCATGAGATGTATATAAGCCTCTTGAGACACCAAGCTAAAGGTATCCGATAAAGGAGTTCCTAAGGCAAGTTGTGGTGAACCTTGAGCGAGTGTTCCTAGTCTTTTGTATTCGGAATAGAAAATAGGGTTGGGAGGTTTTGCTCCCATAAATACTTGTGTTAGTTCTATTCAATTCCGCAAAGCACCAACGAGGAGGAAGGCTGGTCGGGTCGAGGACCCGGCGCCGCATATCTAGAAGGCAAAATTTCTTGGTCCGAATTTGGGGGTGTGACAACTGGTATCAGAGCAAGGCAACCACTAAACAAGCATGGAATCTCTAGAGCAAGGAACCTTGGAGGCAATTCTTGCGAGGCTCAACATTTTTGAGAGCCTTGTCGGCACATCAATGGCAACCTCGGAGGATCGGCCATTGTTGATGGAAGTTCGGCTGTTGAGGAAGGAAATGGGCAATTTCCAAGCATCGGTAGGGGCGGACAACTTAGCTATCAAACAACATGTCGCGGACACGGTTGATCGGATAGACAAAGAGCTTCCCCGGATAAGCAAAAATGCAGTTGGAGGATCAAGCCGGAGACTAGCTACCTCTGCGGCACAATTTAAGGTACCGGAACCTAAACCTTATAATGGCAACCGCAATGCAAAGGAGTTGGAGAATTTCCTTTGGGACATGAAGCAATATTTCATGGCCGCAGGCATCGAAGAGGAGAGCCAAGTCATGATTGCAAGCATGTATTTGGGAGGCGATGCAAAGCTATGGTGGCGCCAAAACCAAAATCAGGAGCCACCCATTAGCATATTTGAGGCGCTGGAGAGCGAGCTCAAAGAAAGATTCTTACCGCTCAATTCGGAATGGACCGCGAAGGAGGCGCTAAGGAGGCTACGGCAAACGGGCACGGTACGTGACTATGTCCGAGAGTATAGCTCACTTTTACTCGACATTTCAAGTATGCATGAGGATGACAAGCTATTCAACTTCATGGCGGAACTTCAACCATGGGCGCAAGCGGAGCTAAGGCGCCATGGTGTGAAGGATGTGAAGGCGGCCATTTCCATTGCCGAGAGTCTTGCGGACTACAAGACAACACCTTCGACGGAGAGAAGGAAGGGCAAGGACGATAGGCGCGGACACAAGGCAAGTGGAGGAGGCTCGGACAAAGGAAAGGCAACTCACAAGGCTTCGAGTTCTAAGGGACCTGATCACTCCCAAAAGAAAAAGACGGGGTGCTTTCTATGTGGCGGGTCACACTATGCAAGAGAATGCCCGAGGCGCACAAAAGAGGATGAACCCGAGGAGGGGCCATTGTGATGGGACCACATCCTTCTCTTCTCGGATGGGACCGAGCTCTTGTAGTCCACAAGTGCCTCGGCTATAGAGATCGCCATTTGCATATCCTTCACGCCATGACGCCTCAATTCCGCTTGTGCCCACGGTTGAAGCCCCGCCATGAAGTTGAATAGCTTGTCGTCCTCATGCATAGTTGAAATGTCAAGTAAAAGTGAGCTATATTCCCAAACATACTCACGTACCGTGCCTGTTTGCCGTAAGTTCCTCAATGCCTCCTACGCGGTCCATTCCGAATTTAGCGGTAGGAAACGGTCTCTGACTTCACTTTCTAGTGCCTCGAAAGTGTCTATGCGTGGCTCCCGATCTTGGTTTTGTCGCCACCATAACTTTGCATCGCCGCCCAGGTACATGCTCGCGATCATTACCTGGTTGTCCTCCTCGACTGCTGCGGCCATGAAGTATTGCTTCATGTCCCAAAGAAAGTTCTCCAACTCCTTTGCATTGCGGTTGCCTGTATAAGGACAAGGTTCGGGTACCTTATACTGCATGGCCAAGCTTCCCAATCGCCGGCTTGCTCCTCCAACCGCATTCTTGCCTATCTTGGCAAGCTCCTTGTCTATGCGATCAACGGTGTCCGCGACATGTGGTTCGATCGCCAAATTGTCCGCCCCCACCGATGCTTGGAAATCCTCCATTTCCTTCTTCATCAGCAGGACATCCACCACCAATGGCCTATCCTCCGATGTTGCCATTGAAATGCCGACAAAGCTCTCCAACACGTCGAGCCTCGCAGGAATAGCCTCCAAGGTTCCTTGCTCTAGAGATTCCATCTTTGTGGTTGACCGAGCTCTGATACCAGTTGTCACACCCCAAATTCTCGCACCTAGAATTTTTCGCTTTCTCGGTGGGATATGCGGCGCAAAGTCCCCGACTTGGCCAGCTTTCCTCCTCCTTCGGTGCTTGCGGAACGAATTGCACACGAGACAAGTGTTTACGGGAGCAAAACCTCCCAACCTTCTTTTCTATTCCAAATAAAAAGACTAGGACACTCACTCAAGGCACACCACAATAGCTAAGGAACTCCTTTGTCGGATACCTTTAGCTTGGTGTCTCAAGAGGCTTATATACATCTCATGGCCGAGCCATGTTTTTAATTGGACACTAAATGCCCATCGGATGCCCATCTTCAATGCTGGCCGCGCGCACCATGAATGCCCGCCGCGCGCCTGCTGTGCGCAGCATTGATGCCCGCCGCGCCATCAATGCTTGTCGCGTGCCCGCCATCAATGCATGCCGCATGCGCCAGGGCTCGGTTGCCAGCCTGCCCAGTGTGCCCCATATGAAGGTAGCATCCCGCGCCCGCATGCGCCAGGGCTCGGTTGCCAGCCTGCCCAGTGTGCCCCATATGAAGGTAGCA
>CM039517.1:20363334-20370834 GCA_022433055.1 Begonia peltatifolia | reverse complement strand
CTTATTATTATGTGCATGCATTAGGCATTTAGGATTAGATTGAATGGTTAGGATAGATGATGGAAAGGGTTTCGGGATTGGCTTAACTTGAAGAAGCAATCGGGCATGCAAGACATGCCACTCTTGGCCGCAAGCGCGCCAAGGAGGAAGTGCCGCAAGTGGTGACCAACTTTACCCGATTTGGCCACACCATTGGGCTGCCATTTGAGATGCTTGTCCCCTTTACCTTTTGTGGAAGAAACATGGATCCATGACATGGTATTCAGCAAGCCATTGATGAACCTCTTGGCTGCCTTCATCTCGGCCGCACACTACAACATTTTGGAGCCGGTTACAAGCTTCTTTGCACCAAGTTTTGAAAACCAAAGCACAGCCCTAAAACCCTCCATCCTAAAACAACATTTTGGTGGGAAACGTTAATAAGCAAAGACATATTTTCTAAGAGGAAACCGAGGGAGATTTCCACCACCTTTCCAAGGTAAGTGCTCGGTTCCATGAACCAATTAGGAGTAGCCTCCTAGCTTGGCAACTCAAGGTTGTTGCTCGAGCTTGTGTTCCACTTTTCTCTCCTCCCTTTCAAGGGAAGGAAACAAGAAGGAAGTGGCCAAAACCGGTTCCCCAAGTTGAGAACCTTTCCATAGAAAGGTTGTGATTGCCGAGAACATAACATTGTTTCTTCGGCCGACTTGAGGGTTTGCTTGCACAAATTTGTCATTTCTAATCAACCTAGACCACGACCACCACCATCACACACCTCACTCACTCCACTAATCTCACACCAAATTGCATTTCATTTCAAGCACATTTGGTCGTTCATTTTGTTGTTTTTCTCAAGGGTTTCTCAGCTTGGCCGAGATCTGAGGGCCTAACCGATCCTTTCGTGCATTCTAGTGACCGAGCAGGGGCTTGGCTGCAACACTTGGTATTAGAGCATAGGAGGGCCCCGTGGAGTGCTAGAAATCAAGTTAGTTTGGTTTTCCAAACTCATTTGGATGGCTGCACCTTAAGACCTAAAACTGGGTTTCATTGCTCACCTATTCGGGTTATTGATGTGCTTACGGTTTCTTTGTTTTATTTCTGATTTCTTTTGAGCTAAAATCATCTCCAGCATGTTTCTTGAGTTGTTAGACATCTAAGCATGAAGAAATATCAGCCCTTAGACTCCATTTTCGTGGCTGCAATTTCCTTCCCCTTTTGGTTAAACAAATGCTAACCACTTTCGTACTCGTTGTCTTCTTTGCTATTTCGGGTGCAACACTTTTTCTTGCTGTGTTTTAATATTTCCAGCACCTCACATGTCTTGTTAAGTACTTAAGCATGCATGTTTAACTTTAAAATCATATGATTAGCTTGATGGTTGCATTGGTTTAAAATGTTTAATGCACTTTGTTAGAAAACCGCATGTTTCAAGTTTAGCTTTTCTTTGACAACCGGTTTGTGTGCACTAATAACCGAAACTTGCAGCTTGAATTAAATGAACATTTTTATGCTTATTGATGCTTATATCCTCTGCTAAGAATGAATGTTAGGCTTGTCAAATGTTACATGTGATTCGGTTAAAGTTTGCCTAAAATCCGAGACACAATAGCATGAACTTTCTATTTTTGACATTGCCCAGAATAGTATGCTACATCTTGATGTTGTGATATGTTTTTTTTGCACAAGACCGAGCCTATGACTCTTTAAACTTAAGTTAACATGTTATGTAGCTGAAGCATGTACCTTTTTTCGGTTTGTGGTGGTTTAAAATTCAAATAGATGCTGTTTTGGTTAAAGAAAAACGTACTTTTGCAAAAACCAGTTTTGTGTGCACAAAAATGGCAAGTTTGATGTTGATAGTCGGGACCACTTTGTGCATGGCTGAGAGTTGTTCCAAGGCACGAAATTTGGCTGCATGTTAAACCTAATTTGATGCTTTATTATTGCTCCATTGTTGTTACAATCCGTGAAGCAAACAAAGGATAAAACTAGTGTCTCATTTTTTTGTGATTTGTCACACATCCGAGAGTAGCTAGCATTATTTTATCCTTAACAAATTAATCTAAATTTCATGATTTCCTTTCCTTTTTGCTTATAGTATTTGTCTTGCTTTACTAGTTTTTCATACAAAAAAAAAAAGACTAAATAACAAAACAAAACAAAACAAACGTTAGAAACAAACCTAAAAGGAGAATATATCAATTACCCTAGTTAGGTTACCGTTCCTAATGCTTTAAGACCTAAGGTTCAAATATGATTGAAGTTCCCTTTCCTAAGACTTAAACATGTAAACAAGAAGTGGAATCCAAATTGGCCCTAACTCAAATATGACCCCAGAACCCAATCCACCGAGCCAAGGCAAGGACATTCCCCAAAAGGAAACTCACACCCAACAAGAGGGAGAGTCAAGTATGCGAGGTCAACTAAACGGTTTAAGTGGAATGGTTGGAACCCTAAGTAAACAACTTCATGATATGAACCTAAAATTTGAACAAGTTATGAGTGGACGTCATCCTACCCACCGTAGAGATTCCTCCCAAGACACTATACCTAGGAGACGACGTGACAATCTTAGGAGACGAGTTAGAGACCAAGATCCCTTAGATGATGAAGTTGAGATTGAACATTCTAGGGATAGGCACCCTAACTATGACTATGATGAGGATGATGAGTGGACTTTGGATGAAGAAGAAAATTTTCGCCCACCAATTCGTAGGAATCATGATGAGTTTAGACAAGACCGACATAGGGACCGTGATGACCTCCGAAACATTAAGATCCAAATACCCTCCTTTAATGGAACATGCGACGGGACAACTTTTCTAGAATGGTTAGAGAAGGTTGAGAGAATTTTTGATTGTTATAACTACTCCGACAAAGTCAAGATTCAGTTGGTTTCTGTAGAGTTTACCGGCTATGCCTTACTCTGGTGGTCTAATGTAAGGACGCAAAGAGCGCGGACTGGATTTCACTCTATTGATACTTGGAGAAAGATGAAATCTATCATGACGAAGAGATTTGTCCCTAGTCATAACAAACAAGAATTGATTATGCAAATACATAACCTCAAGCAAGGAAGTCTAACCGTAGAAGAGTACCTTACAGAGTTCGAGACTCTCAAAATTCGAGGAGAACTGGAAGAACCTGAAGAACAAACCATAGCTAGGTTTATCCATGGCTTGAATTATGACATTGCTGACGCCGTAGAATTGCATCCCATAGACTCTATGGACATAGTAGTTCAGATGGCCCTGAAAGTCGAACGCCAACTCAAAAGGAAAAGGAAAGCCACCCAATCATTTAAGATTAACCAACTCCCCAAGTACACCCCTAAGCCACCTGAGGCTAACAAACCCGTGACCAAGGCTGATTGGAAAAAGCCTTTTCAAAGACATTGGCCTCCCAAAGAATCAACTAGTAAACCAATAAACCCTAAAGGACCAGAGGTCAAGCCTACAAGAGACAACCCCACTGGACAAAGAGCACGCGACCTCAAGTGTTACAAGTGTCACAGCGTAGGTCATTTTATGGCCCAATGCCCGAACCGTCGTGTCATGATCATTAAGGAAGACACCGGTGAGTTTGTAAGTGAAGATGAGTGCGAAGAGGAAGTAGAAGAAGTAGGAGAGGATGAGGACGAGAGTGATTCAGTAGAAGAAGTTATTCATGCCCCCGATGGCCCTTTACTTATGGTGAGAAGACGAGTTCTTATAACCAAGAGTTCTGGAGAGGATTGCCAGCGTGAGAACATCTTTCATAGTAAATGCCGCATCAAGGATAAGTTGTGTTCTCTCATTATTGATGGAGGAAGTTGTGCGAACGTAGCCTCCAAAGACTTAGTGACGAAGTTAGGGTTAGAGACTAGTGCTCACCCCCACCCCTATAAGCTTAAATGGTTAGATGATAAAGACGATGTTAGAGTTACTAAGCAAGTAAGAGTTGAGTTTGCTCTAGGCAAGTACAAGGATTCGGTTTTATGCGATGTTGTGCCTATGAGTGCGAGTCATTTGCTTTTAGGCCCACCGTGGCAATTTGACCGAAAAGTGAACCACGATGGACATTCCAACTATTATTCCCTCAAATTCGAAGGTAAAGCTTTTAAGTTAGCACCTATGACCCCTGAGCAGATAGCTAAGGATGAAGCTATTAAGAGAGAAGAAAAGAACAAAGCAAATCTTTTCATGACTAAGGCTGAAGTAGAAGCATCCGTACTTAGAGGGGATCCCATTATTCTGACATTATACTGAGATAGAGTGATGGAGTTAAGAGACATACCTCACCCCGTTAAAACCCTACTACATCAGTTCCAAGACGGGTTTCCCAAAGATTTACTGAAAGGATTGCCACCCCTACGTGGCATAGAACACCAAATTGATCTCCAACCTGGAGCTGCTCCACCTAATCGACCAGCCTATCGAATGAACCCTGAAGAGACCAAAAAACTGCAAGAATTATTGGATAAGGGTTACATAAGAGAGTCCATGAGCCCCTGTGCAGTTCCCTTACTATTAGTCCCTAAGAAAGACGGCACCATGAGGATGTGTGTCAATAGCCGAGCCGTAAACCATATCACAGTCAAATATAGATTTCCCATCCCTAGGCTCGAGGACATGTTAGATGAGCTCAGTGGAGCCTCAATCTTTTCCAAAGTGGACTTTAAGAGTGGTTATCATCAGATACGCATGAAGAAATAAGATGAGTGGAAGACCGCGTTTAAAACCAAGTATGGCCTCTTTGAATGGATAGTCATGCCTTTTGGGCTTTCTAACACCCCAAGCACGTTCATGCGACTCATGCACCATGTACTCAAAGAATACCTTGGTAAGTTCATTGTTCTCTACTTCGACGACATACTAGTGTATAGCACGGACCCTCCACAACACCTTAACCACCTTAGTACCCTTTTCCATACCCTTAGGAAAGCCAAATTATTTTGGGAACCTTAGCAAGTGCTCCTTTGCCCAAGACAAGGTTTATTTCTTAGGCTTTATAATCTCCAAAAATGGTATGGAAGCCGACGAGGATAAAATCAAAGCCATTAAGGACTGGCCCACACCCAATTCTATATCGGAAGTGCGAAGTTTCCATGGGCTAGCCTCCTTTTATAGAAGATATATCTAGAATTTTAGCTCAATAGCTGCACCCCTTACAGACTGCACTAAGAAATGGAAAGAGTTTACTTGGACCCCGAATTGCCAAATAAGCTTTGAGTTAATTAAGGAGAAGTTATGTCATTCCCCTGTACTTGCTCTTCCTGATTTCAACAAGGTATTCGAAGTCAAAAGTGATGCGTCAGGAGTTGGAATAGGAGCAGTACTTATGCAAGACCAACGACCCATCGCATATTTCAGTGAAAAGATGAAAGGAGCCGTGCTCAATTATTCTGCGTATGATAAAGAGTTTTACGCAGTTATACGAGCATTAGAGCACTGGCAACATTATCTCCTATCGAGGGAATTCGTTATCAACACTGATCATCAAGCCTTACGGCACATTAAGAGCCAACATAAGCTGAACAAAAGGCATGCGAAATGGGTAGAATTTTTAGAGAGGTTTCCCTATACCCTTAAGTATCTAAAGGGAGAAAATAATGTAGTAGCAGACGCCCTATCTAGGAAGCGAATCCTTTTCACCGAGCTAGCAGTAAGATTTTTTGGATTCGAATGGATTAAGGATAGCTAGGCCTCTGACCCCGACTTTGGACCTCATTACGCCCGATGCCTAGACAAGGTTGAAGGAGATTATTGCCTCATGGATGGTTATTTGGTCAAAACAGGCCAATTGTGCATCCCTCAAGGAAGCTTACGACGGTGCCTTGTGAAAGAAGCCCATTGTGGGGGCTTAGCCAATCATTTCGGGGAAAAGAAGACCCTCAATATGTTAAAGGAACATTTCTTTTGGCCTCACATGATGAAAGACGTGCATCGCCTGGTAGAGACGTGCATAGTTTGCAAGAAAGCCAAAAGTAGAGTTCTACCCCAAGGCTTGTACATGCCCTTTCCCGTCCCTCCACACCCCTGGATTGCAGTTAGTATGGACTTTGTCTTAGGACTACCACGGACCGCCCGAACTAAGGATTCCATCATGGTGGTCGTGGATAGATTTTCCAAAATGGCACACTTTATTCCTTGTGCCAAGACAGATGACTTTACTTTAACCGCCGACCTATTTTTCAAGGAGATTGTTCGCCTGCATGGCACCCCACACTCAATAGTGTCAGATAGAGACACTAAGTTTTTAAGCGCCTTCTGGACCACTTTATGGAGAAGGTTGGGGACTAAGTTGTGCTTCAACACTTCTTTTCATCCCCAAGCTGATGGGCAAACGGAGTTGTTAACAGGACTCTAGGCTCCCTCTTACGCAGTGTTGTAGGCAAGAAATTGTCTAACTGGGACATCATACTTCCAAGCTTGGAATTTTCCTACAACCGTACCCTTCATTCCACTACTCAGAAAAAGCCCTTTGATGTTGCCTATGGGTTTAATCCATTTACACCGTTGGACCTTGTCCCTTTACCTACTAAAGACTTAGCCAACCCATCAGGTGCAAATAAGGCTGAACAAATTAAGAAGTTGCACGAAACTGTGCGAAAGGCCATTGAAAAGAGAAATGAAAGTGTGGCCAAGCACGTGAACAAAGGTTGCAAAGAAGTCATTTTCCGTGCAGGAGACTTAGTATGGTTGCACCTCCGGAAGGAAAGATTCCCTGATAAGAGAAAGTCTAAACTTCTACCTCGTGCGGATGGACCATTTAAAGTACTTGAGAGGATCAATGATAACGCCTATAAAATTGAATTGCCGGATGAATATGGAGTATCCGCGACTTTTAACGTCCAAGATTTATCACCCTATAAAGGCGATGAAGATCAGTTCCAGGACCCAAAATTATCGGATTTGAGGTCAAACCCATAGTCACCTTGGGATGATGATGTGCCCCATAGGCCCGTCACACGATCTCAAGTCCAAGCACACACTTTAATTAACCTACATTCTCACACATTTGATTCTTGTGCAGGTTATGATTCAATGGAGCCGGAAGTTGCAAGCTTAAGGTGGGAAGTAGAGGCTCAAGACATGGAGCAACCGAGACACATCCTTGCATGGGAAGCCAACCTTGAAAATCATGAAGCTCTTAAGGGAATTTGTCTTCCCGAGCCAACTTTTATGTAATGTTTTCTTTTGAACTTATTGGGCAAACATTGGCCTTCTTGTTTAACTTATTATTATGTGCATGCATTAGGCATTTAGGATTAGATTGAATGGTTAGGATAGATGATGGAAAGGGTTTCGGGATTGGCTTAACTTGAAGAAGCAATCGAGCATGCAAGACATGCCACTCTTGGCCGCAAGCGCGCCAAGGAGGAAGTGCCGCAAGTGGTGGCCAACTTTACCCGATTTGGCCACACCATTGGGCTGCCATTTGAGATGCTTGTCCCCTTTACCTTTTGTGGAAGAAACATGGATCCATGACATGGCATTCAGCAAGCCATTGATCAACCACTTGGCTGCCATCATCTCGGCC
>CM039517.1:20353589-20362834 GCA_022433055.1 Begonia peltatifolia | reverse complement strand
AAAAAAAAAAAGACTAAATAACAAAACAAAACAAAACAAACGTTAGAAACAAACCTAAAAGGAGAATATATCAATTACCCTAGTTAGGTTACCGTTCCTAATGCTTTAAGACCTAAGGTTCAAATATGATTGAAGTTCCCTTTCCTAAGACTTAAACATGTAAACAAGAAGTGGAATCCAAATTGGCCCTAACTCAAATATGACCCCAGAACCCAATCCACCGAGCCAAGGCAAGGACATTCCCCAAAAGGAAACTCACACCCAACAAGAGGGAGAGTCAAGTATGCGAGGTCAACTAAACGGTTTAAGTGGAATGGTTGGAACCCTAAGTAAACAACTTCATGATATGAACCTAAAATTTGAACAAGTTATGAGTGGACGTCATCCTACCCACCGTAGAGATTCCTCCCAAGACACTATACCTAGGAGACGACGTGACAATCTTAGGAGACGAGTTAGAGACCAAGATCCCTTAGATGATGAAGTTGAGATTGAACATTCTAGGGATAGGCACCCTAACTATGACTATGATGAGGATGATGAGTGGACTTTGGATGAAGAAGAAAATTTTCGCCCACCAATTCGTAGGAATCATGATGAGTTTAGACAAGACCGACATAGGGACCGTGATGACCTCCGAAACATTAAGATCCAAATACCCTCCTTTAATGGAACATGCGACGGGACAACTTTTCTAGAATGGTTAGAGAAGGTTGAGAGAATTTTTGATTGTTATAACTACTCCGACAAAGTCAAGATTCAGTTGGTTTCTGTAGAGTTTACCGGCTATGCCTTACTCTGGTGGTCTAATGTAAGGACGCAAAGAGCGCGGACTGGATTTCACTCTATTGATACTTGGAGAAAGATGAAATCTATCATGACGAAGAGATTTGTCCCTAGTCATAACAAACAAGAATTGATTATGCAAATACATAACCTCAAGCAAGGAAGTCTAACCGTAGAAGAGTACCTTACAGAGTTCGAGACTCTCAAAATTCGAGGAGAACTGGAAGAACCTGAAGAACAAACCATAGCTAGGTTTATCCATGGCTTGAATTATGACATTGCTGACGCCGTAGAATTGCATCTCATAGACTCTATGGACATAGTAGTTCAGATGGCCCTAAAAGTCGAACGCCATCTCAAAAGGAAGAGAAAAGCCACCCAATTATTTAAGATTAACCAACTCTCCAAATACACACCTAAGCCACCAGAGGCTGACAAACCAGTGACCAAGGCTGATTGGAAAAAGCCTTTTCAAAGACATTGGCCTCCCAAAGAATCAACTAGTAAACCAATAAACCCTAAAGGACCAGAGGTCAAGCCTACAAGAGACAACCCCACTGGACAAAGAGCACGCGACCTCAAGTGTTACAAGTGTCACAGCGTAGGTCATTTTATGGCCCAATGCCCGAACCGTCGTGTCATGATCATTAAGGAAGACACCGGTGAGTTTGTAAGTGAAGATGAGTGCGAAGAGGAAGTAGAAGAAGTAGGAGAGGATGAGGACGAGAGTGATTCAGTAGAAGAAGTTATTCATGCCCCCGATGGCCCTTTACTTATGGTGAGAAGACGAGTTCTTATAACCAAGAGTTCTGGAGAGGATTGCCAGCGTGAGAACATCTTTCATAGTAAATGCCGCATCAAGGATAAGTTGTGTTCTCTCATTATTGATGGAGGAAGTTGTGCGAACGTAGCCTCCAAAGACTTAGTGACGAAGTTAGGGTTAGAGACTAGTGCTCACCCCCACCCCTATAAGCTTAAATGGTTAGATGATAAAGACGATGTTAGAGTTACTAAGCAAGTAAGAGTTGAGTTTGCTCTAGGCAAGTACAAGGATTCGGTTTTATGCGATGTTGTGCCTATGAGTGCGAGTCATTTGCTTTTAGGCCCACCGTGGCAATTTGACCGAAAAGTGAACCACGATGGACATTCCAACTATTATTCCCTCAAATTCGAAGGTAAAGCTTTTAAGTTAGCACCTATGACCCCTGAGCAGATAGCTAAGGATGAAGCTATTAAGAGAGAAGAAAAGAACAAAGCAAATCTTTTCATGACTAAGGCTGAAGTAGAAGCATCCGTACTTAGAGGGGATCCCATTATTCTGACATTATACTGAGATAGAGTGATGGAGTTAAGAGACATACCTCACCCCGTTAAAACCCTACTACATCAGTTCCAAGACGGGTTTCCCAAAGATTTACTGAAAGGATTGCCACCCCTACGTGGCATAGAACACCAAATTGATCTCCAACCTGGAGCTGCTCCACCTAATCGACCAGCCTATCGAATGAACCCTGAAGAGACCAAAAAACTGCAAGAATTATTGGATAAGGGTTACATAAGAGAGTCCATGAGCCCCTGTGCAGTTCCCTTACTATTAGTCCCTAAGAAAGACGGCACCATGAGGATGTGTGTCAATAGCCGAGCCGTAAACCATATCACAGTCAAATATAGATTTCCCATCCCTAGGCTCGAGGACATGTTAGATGAGCTCAGTGGAGCCTCAATCTTTTCCAAAGTGGACTTTAAGAGTGGTTATCATCAGATACGCATGAAGAAATAAGATGAGTGGAAGACCGCGTTTAAAACCAAGTATGGCCTCTTTGAATGGATAGTCATGCCTTTTGGGCTTTCTAACACCCCAAGCACGTTCATGCGACTCATGCACCATGTACTCAAAGAATACCTTGGTAAGTTCATTGTTCTCTACTTCGACGACATACTAGTGTATAGCACGGACCCTCCACAACACCTTAACCACCTTAGTACCCTTTTCCATACCCTTAGGAAAGCCAAATTATTTTGGGAACCTTAGCAAGTGCTCCTTTGCCCAAGACAAGGTTTATTTCTTAGGCTTTATAATCTCCAAAAATGGTATGGAAGCCGACGAGGATAAAATCAAAGCCATTAAGGACTGGCCCACACCCAATTCTATATCGGAAGTGCGAAGTTTCCATGGGCTAGCCTCCTTTTATAGAAGATATATCTAGAATTTTAGCTCAATAGCTGCACCCCTTACAGACTGCACTAAGAAATGGAAAGAGTTTACTTGGACCCCGAATTGCCAAATAAGCTTTGAGTTAATTAAGGAGAAGTTATGTCATTCCCCTGTACTTGCTCTTCCTGATTTCAACAAGGTATTCGAAGTCAAAAGTGATGCGTCAGGAGTTGGAATAGGAGCAGTACTTATGCAAGACCAACGACCCATCGCATATTTCAGTGAAAAGATGAAAGGAGCCGTGCTCAATTATTCTGCGTATGATAAAGAGTTTTACGCAGTTATACGAGCATTAGAGCACTGGCAACATTATCTCCTATCGAGGGAATTCGTTATCAACACTGATCATCAAGCCTTACGGCACATTAAGAGCCAACATAAGCTGAACAAAAGGCATGCGAAATGGGTAGAATTTTTAGAGAGGTTTCCCTATACCCTTAAGTATCTAAAGGGAGAAAATAATGTAGTAGCAGACGCCCTATCTAGGAAGCGAATCCTTTTCACCGAGCTAGCAGTAAGATTTTTTGGATTCGAATGGATTAAGGATAGCTAGGCCTCTGACCCCGACTTTGGACCTCATTACGCCCGATGCCTAGACAAGGTTGAAGGAGATTATTGCCTCATGGATGGTTATTTGGTCAAAACAGGCCAATTGTGCATCCCTCAAGGAAGCTTACGACGGTGCCTTGTGAAAGAAGCCCATTGTGGGGGCTTAGCCAATCATTTCGGGGAAAAGAAGACCCTCAATATGTTAAAGGAACATTTCTTTTGGCCTCACATGATGAAAGACGTGCATCGCCTGGTAGAGACGTGCATAGTTTGCAAGAAAGCCAAAAGTAGAGTTCTACCCCAAGGCTTGTACATGCCCTTTCCCGTCCCTCCACACCCCTGGATTGCAGTTAGTATGGACTTTGTCTTAGGACTACCACGGACCGCCCGAACTAAGGATTCCATCATGGTGGTCGTGGATAGATTTTCCAAAATGGCACACTTTATTCCTTGTGCCAAGACAGATGACTTTACTTTAACCGCCGACCTATTTTTCAAGGAGATTGTTCGCCTGCATGGCATCCCACACTCAATAGTGTCAGATAGAGACACTAAGTTTTTAAGCGCCTTCTGGATCACTTTATGGAGAAGGTTGGGGACTAAGTTGTGCTTCAACACTTCTTTTCATCCCCAAGCTGATGGGCAAACGGAGTTGTTAACAGGACTCTAGGCTCCCTCTTACGCAGTGTTGTAGGCAAGAAATTGTCTAACTGGGACATCATACTTCCAAGCTTGGAATTTTCCTACAACCGTACCCTTCATTCCACTACTCAGAAAAAGCCCTTTGATGTTGCCTATGGGTTTAATCCATTTACACCGTTGGACCTTGTCCCTTTACCTACTAAAGACTTAGCCAACCCATCAGGTGCAAATAAGGCTGAACAAATTAAGAAGTTGCACGAAACTGTGCGAAAGGCCATTGAAAAGAGAAATGAAAGTGTGGCCAAGCACGTGAACAAAGGTTGCAAAGAAGTCATTTTCCGTGCAGGAGACTTAGTATGGTTGCACCTCCGGAAGGAAAGATTCCCTGATAAGAGAAAGTCTAAACTTCTACCTCGTGCGGATGGACCATTTAAAGTACTTGAGAGGATCAATGATAACGCCTATAAAATTGAATTGCCGGATGAATATGGAGTATCCGCGACTTTTAACGTCCAAGATTTATCACCCTATAAAGGCGATGAAGATCAGTTCCAGGACCCAAAATTATCGGATTTGAGGTCAAACCCATAGTCACCTTGGGATGATGATGTGCCCCATAGGCCCGTCACACGATCTCAAGTCCAAGCACACACTTTAATTAACCTACATTCTCACACATTTGATTCTTGTGCAGGTTATGATTCAATGGAGCCGGAAGTTGCAAGCTTAAGGTGGGAAGTAGAGGCTCAAGACATGGAGCAACCGAGACACATCCTTGCATGGGAAGCCAACCTTGAAAATCATGAAGCTCTTAAGGGAATTTGTCTTCCCGAGCCAACTTTTATGTAATGTTTTCTTTTGAACTTATTGGGCAAACATTGGCCTTCTTGTTTAACTTATTATTATGTCCATGCACTAGGCATTTAGGATTAGATTGAATGGTTAGGATAGATGATGGAAAGGGTTTCGGGATTGGCTTAACTTGAAGAAGCAATCGGGCATGCAAGACATGCCACTCTTGGCCGCAAGCGCGCCAAGGAGGAAGTGCCGCATGTGGTGGCCAACTTTACCCGATTTGGCCACACCATTGGGCTGCCATTTGAGATGCTTGTCCCCTTTACCTTTTGTGGAAGAAACATGGATCCATGACATGGCATTCAGCAAGCCATTGATCAACCTCTTGGCTGCCATCATCTCGGCCGCACACTACAACATTTTGGAGCCGGTTATAAGCTTCTTTGCACCAAGTTTTGAAGACCAATGCACAGCCCTAAAACCCTCCATCCTAGGCCTATATAAGCGTAGCATTGGGATGTGTATTTCGGTGGGCAAAGTTAATGAGCATCGGCATATTTTCTAAGAGGAAACCGAGTGAGTTTTCCACCACCTTTCCAAGGTAAGTGCTCGGTTCCATGAACCGATTAGGAGTAGCCTCCTAGCTTGGCAACTCAAGGTTGTTGCTCGAGCTTGTGTTCCACTTTTCTCTCCTCCCTTTCAAGGGAAGGAAACAAGAAGGAAGTGGCCAAAACCGGTTCCCCAAGTTGAGAACCTTTCCATGGAAAGGTTGTGATTGTCGAGAACATAACATTGTTTCTTCGGCTGACTTGCGGGTTTGCTTGCACAAGTTTGTCATTTCTAATCAACCTAGACCACGACCACCACCATCACACACCTCACTCACTCCACTAATCTCACACCAAATTTCGTTTCATTTAAAGCACATTTGGTCGTTCATTTTGTTGTTTTTCTCAAGGGTTTCTCGGCTTGGCCAAGATCCGAGTGCCTAACCGATCCTTTCGTGCATTCTAGTGACCGAGCAGGGGCTTGGCTGCAACAAAAGGGGATTTTGCCAGTCAGCTTCCTTGCGCCTCACGGGTTTTCTGGCCCGTTGACTCGAACACATGTCAGACTCCTTGGTCCGTGTTTGAAGATGGGCCGAATGGGGAGCTTGCAGGCCGACGCCAGGAGCACACTGATGCCGAAGCAAGGCGACGACATCTCCGTGAGCACAACGAAGGCCCGGGCTTGCGATGCCGACCAAATCTGGGTCGGTCCACACCCCGAGTCGGTCAACGCCCCAAGTCGATTGGCAGACTGGCTGCGCGCCGTTCCACATCCGATCGGGACGCACCGCTGGCCCCCATCCGCTTCCCTCCCGACAATTTCAAGTACTCTTTGACTATTTTCTCAAAGTCCTTTTCATCTTTCCCTCGCGGTACTTGTTTGCTATCGGTCTCTCGCCAATATTTAGCCTTGGACGGAATTTACCACCAAATTTGGGCTGCATTCCCAAACAACCCGACTCGTAGACAGCGCCTCATAGTGCGAAAAGGTCTGGGCACGACGAGGCTCTCACCCTCTCCGACACCCCCTTCCAGGGGACTTAAGCTCAGTCCGCCACTGAGGACGCTTCTCCAGACTACAATTCGGACGCCAAAGGCGCCCGATTCTCAAACTGGGCTATTCTCGGTTTGCTCGCCATTACTAAGGGAATCCTTGTAAGTTTCTTTTCCTTTGCTTATTGATATGCTTAAACTTAGCGGGTAGTCCAGCCTGACCTCGGGTCGCGTCGATCGCGTCTTCTCGCCAGCATCCTTGTCCGACGAGTCCACGTATTAGGGTTGACGGGGAGTTCCCCAGTGCATGTCAACGTTATTCGACGAGGGTGTGCCAACCACCGTCGACGTGCCGCAAGACGCCAAGGACTCAAATTTAGACCAACCGCGAGGTTCCCCGCACGGGAGGCCAATGTCGTCTCTCTCACCACCCAAAGTGATGTGCCCCATAGGCTCGTCACACGATCTCAAGTCCAAGCAGACACTTTAATTAACTTACATTCTCACACGTTTGTTTCTGGTGCAGGTAATGATTCAATGGAGCCAGCAATTGAAAGCTTAAAGTGGGAAGTGGAGACTCAAGACATGGAGCAACTGAGACACATCCTTGCATGGGAAACCACCATTGAAGATCATGATGCTCTTAAGGGAATTTGTCTTGCCGAGCCAAATTTTATGTAATGTTTTATTTTGAACTTATTGGGCAAACATTGGCCTTCTTGTTTGACTTATTATTATGTGCATGCATTAGGCATTTAGGATTAGGTTGAAGGGTTTCAGGATTGGCTTAAATTGAAGCATCAATCGGGCATGCAAAACATGCCATTCTTGACTGCGCGCGCGCCAAGGAGGAAGTGGCGCAAGTGGTGGCCAATCTTACCCGATTTGGCCACACCATTGGGCTGCCATTTGCGATGCTTGTCCCCTTTACCTTTTGTGGAAGAAACATGGATCCATGACATGGCATTCAGCAAGTCATTGATCATCTCTCGGCTGCCACCATCTCGGCCGCACACTACAATATTTTGGAGCCGGTTACCAGCTTCTTTGCACCAAGTTTTGAAGACCAAAGCACAGCCTTAAAACCCTCCATCCTAGGCCTATATAAGCATAGCATTGGTGTGTGTATTTTGGTGGGCAAAGTTAATGAGCATCGACATATTTTCTAAGAGGAAACCGAGGGAATTTTCCACCACCTTCCCAACGTAAGTGCTCGGTTCCATGAACCGATTAGGAGTAGCCTCCTAGCTTGGCAACTCAAGGTTGTTGCTCGAGCTTGTGTTCCACTTTTCTCTCCTCCCTTTCAAGGGAAGGAAACAAGAAGGAAGTGGCCAAAACCGATTCTCCGAGTTGAGAACCTTTCCATGGAAAGGTTGTGATTGCCGAGAACATAACATTGTTTCTTCGGCCAACTTGCGGGTTTGCTTGCACAAGTTTGTCATTTCTAATCAACCTGGACCACGACCACCACCATCACACACCTCACTCACTCCACTAATCTCACACCAAATTTCATTTCATTTCAAGCACATTTGGTTGTTCATTTTGTTGTTTTTCTCAAGGGTTTCTCGGCTTGGCCGAGATCCGAGGGCCTAACCGATCCTTTCGTGCATTCTAGTGACCGAGCAGGGGCTTGGCCGTAACACTTTTTCCCAAAGCTGGCGCACCGCGATGGCACCCGAGTGCGCCCACTCGACTCAACCCTCCGTTCCTTCGAGCGGCCAAGTCTGCCAAGGCCCATCGATGCTCTTCGGAACCACGCTCGAGTAATGCCTAATAACCCGAGCATCATGACGAGTGTCGAGACGCCGTACTTTACGAGAACCCACTATCAACCTTTTATTCACTCAACAAAAGGAAACGTTACAACGACGAGTCATAACCAGCAAGGGACGCACACACCTCGTGCTCTCAATGCCTGGCAGACCATCTATTTATATAGCCTACCAAAATCGTCTGGCCAAGCCCATGGGCCGACCGAAGCTGCCACGTGCCCGTCGCAGCTTCCATGCAGCCCCCTGGTTGCATGTACGCTAACTGCCTGCCCATCAGTTGCATGTTCCTCTGATGCGT
Organism: Begonia peltatifolia; assembly: GCA_022433055.1. NCBI lineage: Eukaryota > Viridiplantae > Streptophyta > Magnoliopsida > Cucurbitales > Begoniaceae > Begonia > Begonia peltatifolia. Next base: position 20,354,233 of record CM039517.1, on the reverse strand, counting down.
GTGCATGCACGTTGACTGCCTCTGTATCGTGCGCCCTGCCCCACGCCTCCATGCGCTGGTCTGCCCGCCCAGCTCTCTGCATGCTGTCTGCTGACTGCCTGAGCCAGCTTGTGCTGCATGCCCACTGACTGCCCTGCATCAGTTGTAAGCACGCTATGTGCCTGGGCATCAGTTGCGTGTGCCCCGATTGCCTGGACCACCCATGTCCAGCAGACTATCTGGACCGCCCTCGTCCAGCAGCTTCCGTGCCCACCAACTGCCTGCGCCCTGCTGGCACTCTGCTGAACCTACTCTGTCCAGCACATGGCTTTCATTCGTGCGTGCCTGTTTGTCGGCCCAGACAGACGGCCGTGTTTGCTTGCGGGGGGCTTGGTTGCCTATGCATTGCAACGGAAGCATATGGGCGACAACCACTTGGGCGGGGTCCTCTAGGGTAGTCTCGATAGTTGGTTTTCGTGGTCGGTGGCCAATTGCGCCTACGAGGGGCATGGGTGATCTTGCGTGACCAATGGAGGCCGTGGCTGCTATCATTGCGGCCGTGTTCGCTTGTGGGTGGCTTGGTTGCCTGTGCCTTGCAATGGGGGCATGTGGTCGACGGCCGCGTAGAAGGCCTCTTGGCTATCCTCAAAATTGACCCTTGCTCG
>CM039517.1:20341089-20348589 GCA_022433055.1 Begonia peltatifolia | reverse complement strand
CTCTAATGGCTTTGATTTTATCCTCGTCAGCTTCCATGCCATTTTTGGAGATTATAAAGCCTAAGAAATAAACCTTGTCCTGGGCAAAGGAGCACTTGCTAAGGTTCCCAAATAATTTGGCTTTCCTAAGGGTATGGAAAAGGGTCCTAAGGTGGTTAAGGAGTTGTGGAAGGTCCATGCTATACACTAATATGTCGTCAAAGTAGACAACAATGAACTTACCAAGGTATTCTTTGAGTACATGGTGCATGAGCTGCATGAACGTGCTTGGGGCGTTAGAAAGCCCGAAAGGCATGACCATCCATTCCAACAAGCCATACTTGGTTTTAAACGCTGTCTTCCACTCATCTCCTTCCTTCATGCGTATCTGATGATAACCACTCTTAAGGTCAACTTTGGAAAAGATTGAGGCTCCACTGAGCTCATCTAACATGTCCTCGAGCCTAGGGATAGGAAATCTATATTTGACTGTGATGTGGTTTACGGCTCGGCTATTGACACACATTCTCATGGTGCCGTCTTTCTTAGGAACTAATAGTGAGGGAACTGCACATGGGCTCATGGACTCTCTTATGTAGCCCTTATCCAATAATTCTTGCACTTGATCTTGCAGTTTTTTGGTCTCTTCAGGGTTCATTCGATAGTCTGGTCGATTAGGTAGGGCAGCTCCGGGTTGGAGATCAATTTGGTGTTCTATGCCACGTAGGAGTGGCAGTCCTTTAGGTAAATCTTCGGGAAACATGTCTTGGAACTGATGTAGTAGGGTTTTAACAGGGTGAGGTATGTCTCCTAACTCCATTACTCTATCCCGATATAGTATCAAAATCATGGGATCCCCTCTAAGTACGGATGCTTCTAATTCAGCCTTAGTCATGAAGAGACTGGCTTTATTCTTTTCTTCTCTTTTAATAGCTTCATCCTTAGCTATCTGCTCAGAGGTCATAGGTGCTAACATAAAAGCTTTACCTTCGAATTTGAGGGAATAGTAGTTGGAATGTCTATCGTGGTTCACTTTTCGGTCAAATTGCCAAGGTCAGCCTAAAAGCAAATGACTCGCACTGATAGGCACAACATCGCATAGAACCGAGTCCTTGTACTTACCTAGAGCAAACTTAACTCTTACTTGCTTAGTAACTTTAACATCGTCTCTATCATCTAACAATTTAATCTTATAGGGGTGGGGGTGAGCACTAGTCTCTAACCCTAACTTAGTCACTAAGTCCTTGGAGGCTACATTCGCACAACTTCCTCCATCAATAATGAGAGAACACAACTTATTCTTGATGAGGCATTTACTATGGAAGATGTTCTCACGCTGACAATCCTCTCCAGAACTCTTGGTTATAAGAACTCGTCTTCTCACCATAAGTAAAGGGCCATCCGGGGCATGAATAACTTCTTCTACCGAATCACTCTCGTCCTCATCCTCTCTTACTTCTTCTACTTCCTCCTCAAACTCATCTTCACTTACGAACTCGCCGGTGTCTACCTTAATGATCATGACTCTACGGTTCGGGCATTGGGCCATGAAATGACTTACGCCGTGACACTTGTAGCACTTGAGGTCGCGTGCTCTCTGTCTAGTAGGGTTGTCTCTTGCAGGCTTGGCCTCTGGTCCTTTAGGGTTTATTGGTTTACTAGTTGATTATTTGGGAGGCCAATGTCTTTGAAAAGGCTTTTTCCAATCAGCCTTGGTCACTGGTTTGTCAGCCTCTGGTGGCTTAGGTGTGTATTTGGAGAGTTGGTTAATCTTAAATAATTGGGTGGCTTTTCTCTTCCTTTTGAGATGGCGTTCGACTTTTAGGGCCATCTGAACTACTATGTCCATAGAGTCTATGAGATGCAATTCTACGGCGTCAGCAATGTCATAATTCAAGCCATGGATAAACCTAGCTATGGTTTGCTCTTCGGGTTCTTCTAGTTCTCCTCGAATTTTGAGAGTCTCGAACTCTGTAAGGTACTCTTCTATAGTTAGACTTCCTTGCTTGAGGTTATGTATTTGCATGATCAATTCTTGTTTGTAATGACTAGGGACAAATCTCTTCGTCATGATAGATTTCATCTTTCTCCAAGTATCAATAGAGTTAAATCCAGTCCGCGCTCTTTGTGTCCTTACATTAAACCACCAGAGTAAGGCATAACCGGTAAACTCTACAGAAACCAACTGAATGTTGACTTTCTCGGAGTAGTTATAAGAATCAAGAATTCTCTCAACCTTCTCTAACCATTCTAAAAATGTTGTCCCGTTGCATGTTCCATTAAAGGTGGGTATTTGTATCTTAACGTTTCGAAGGTCGTCACGGTCTCTATGTCGATCTCGTCTAAACTCATCATGATTCCTATGAATTGATGGGCGAAAGTTTTCTTCTTCATCCAAAGTCCACTCATCATCCTCATCATAGTCATAGTTAAGGTGTCTATCCCTAGAATGCTCAATCTCAGGTTCATCATCTAAGGGCTCTTGGTCTCTAACTCGTCTCCTAAGATTGTCATTTCGTCTCCTAGGTATAGTGTCTTAGGAGGAATCTCTACGGTGGGTAGGATGACGTCCACTCATAACTTGTTCAAATTTTAGGTTCATATCATGAAGTTGTTTACTTAGGGTTCCAACCATTCCACTTAAACCGTTTAGTTGACCTTGCATACTTGACTCTCCCTCTTGATCGGTGTGAGTCTCCTTTTGGGGAATGTCCTTGCCCCGGTTCGGTGGATTGGGTTATGGGGTCATTTTTAGGTTTGGGCCAATTTGGAATCCACTTCTTGTTTTCATGTTTAAGTCTTAGGAAAGGGAACTTCAATCATATTTAAACCTTAAGTCTTAAAGCATTAGGATTGGTAACCTAACTAAGGTAATTGATGTAATCTCCTTTAAGTTTGTTTCCTCTTTTGTTTTGTTATTTTGTTTTTTTTTTTGTATGAAAAACTAGTAAAGCAAAACAAATACCATGAGCGAAAAGGAAAAGAAGTCATCACTTTTAGGTCATGCAATCTAGATTAAATTGTCAAAGATAAAACAATGCTAGCTACTCTCGGATGTGTGACAATTCACTAAAAATGAGGCACTAGTTTTATCTCTCGGTTTGCTCCAAGAATTTTAACAACAATCGAGCAATAATAAAAGCACCAAATTAGGTTTAACATGTAGCCAAATTTCGTGCCTTGGAACAACTTTCAGCCATGCACAAAGTGGTCCCAACTATCAACATCAAACTTCCCATTTTTGTGCACACAAAACTGTTTTTTGCAAAAGTATGTTTTCCTTTAACCAAAACAGCATCTATTTGAATTTTAAACAACAACAAACCGAAAAAAGACACATGCTTCAGCTACATAACATGTTAACTTAAGTCTAAAGAGTTATAGGCTCGGTCTTGTGCAAAAAAAACAGGTCACAACAACAAGATATAACATACTATTCTCGGCAATGTCAAAAATAGAAATTTCATGCTATTGTGTCTCAGATTTTAGGCAAACTTTAACCGAATCACATGTAACATTTGACAAGCCTAACAGTCATTCTTAGCAGAGGATATAAGCAGCAATATGCATAAAAATTTTCATTTAAATCAAGCTGCAAGTTTCGGTTATTAGTGCACACAAACCGGTTATCAAAAGAAAGACTAAACTTTGAACTATGCGGTTTTCTAACAAAGTGCATTAAACATTTTAAACCGATGCAACTGTCAAGCTAATCATATGATTTTAAAGCTAAACATGCATGCTTAAGTACTTAACAAGACATGTGAGGTGCTGGAAATGTTAAAACACAGCAGGAAAATGTGTTGCTCCCGAAATAGAAAAAAAGACAACAAGTACTAAAGTGGTTAGCATTTGTTTAACCAAAAGGGGAAGGAAATTGCAGCCACGAAAATGGAGTCTAAGGGCTGATATTTCTTCATGCTTAGATGTTTAACAACTCAATAAACATGCTGGAGATGATTTTAGCTCAAAAGAAATTTGAAATAAAACAAAGAAACCGCAAGCAAATCAATAACCCGAATAGGTGAGCAATGAAACCCGGTTTTAGGCTTTAAGGTGCAGCCATCCAAATGAGTTTGGAAAACAAAACTAACTTGATTTCTAGTACTCCACGAGGCCCTCATATGCTTTGATCCCAAATGTTGCGGCCAAGCCCTTGCTCGGCAACTAGAATGCACGATGGATTTGTTAGGCCCTCGGATCTCGGCCAAGCCGAGAAACCCTTGAGAAAAACAATAAAATGAATGACCAAATGTACTTGGAATGAAACGAAATTTGGTGTGAGAATAGTGGAGTGAGTGAGGTGTGTGATGGTGGTGGTGGTCGTGGTCCAAGTTGATTAGAAATGACAAAGTTACGCATGCAAACCCGCAAGTTGGCCGAAGAAACAATATGATGTTCTCGGTAATCACAATCTTTCCATGGAAAGGTTCTCAACTTGGGGAACCGGTTTTGGCCACTTCCTTCTTGTTTCCTTCCATTGAAAGGGAGGAGAGAAAAATGGAACACAAGCTCGAGCAACAACCTTGAGTTACCAAGCTAGGAGGCCACTCCTAATAGGTTCATGGAACCGAGCACTTACCTTGGAAAGGTGATGGAAAACTCCCTCGGTTTCCTCTACAAATTATGCCGATGCTCATTAACTTTGCCAACCAAAATACACACACCAATGCTATGCTTATATAGGCCTAGGATGGAGGGGTTTAGGATTGTGCTTTTCGTCTTCAAAACTTGGTGAATTGAAGCTTGTAACCGGCTCCAAAATGATGCAATGTGCGGCCGAGATGGTGGCAGCCAAGAGGTGGTCAATGGCTTGCTGAATGCCATGTCATGGATCCATGTTTCTTCCACAAAAAGTAAAGGGGACAAGCATCTCAAATGGCAGCCCAATGGTGTGGCCAAATCGGGTAAGATTGGCCACAACTTGCGGCACTTCCTCCTTGGCGCGCGCGCGGCCGAGAATGGCATGTTTGCATGCCCAAATGATGCTCTAAATGTAAGCCAAACACGAAACCCTTTCCATCATCTATCCTAACCATTCGACCTAATCCTAAATGCCTAATGCATGGACATATTAATAAGTCAAACAAGAAGGCCAATGTTTGCCCAATAAGTTCAAAATAAAACATTACATAGAAGTTGGCACGGGAAGACAAATTCCCTTAAGAGCTTCATGATCTTCAATGGCGGCTTCCCATGCAAGGATGTGTCTCGGTTGCTCCATGTCTAAAGTCTCCACTTCCCACTTTAAGCTTTCAAGTTCCGGTTCCATTGAATCATTACCTGTAACAGAAACAAACGTGTGAGAATGTAAGTTGATTAAAGTGTGTGCTTGGACTCAAGATCGTGTGACGGGCCTATGGGGCACATCAGAACATGAGCTGGGTTTAGACCGTCGTGAGACAGGTTAGTTTTACCCTACTGATGATAGCGTCGTAATAGTAATTCAACCTAGTACGAGAGGAACCGTTGATTCGCACAATTGGTCATCGCGCTTGGCTGAAAACCCAGTGGCGCGAAGCTACCGTGCGCTGGATTATGACTTAACGCCTCTAAGTCAGAATCCAGGCTAGAAGCGACGCACGCGCCCGCTGCCCGATCGCCGATCAGCAGTAGGGGCCCCTGGCCCCGAAAGGCACGCGTCGTTGGCCAACCCTCGCAACTTTTCAAAGTTTGTACGATTTAATATATTTTTTTAACGCTTGTTTACGAAATAATTCGTTCAAAATACGTACGTCATCCAAAAGTTTTCAAACTTTCACAATACACTCCCTTTGTATTCCCATTTGAAGCTGCAGAATCGGTTTGGGAAAAAAAAATCCCAGAATTGGAGCTACGAGTGAAGGTGACTCCTCGGCTACATAGCATGTACACTCCTGCCAGGCCCAAGGTGGTCCGGATTGCTCTTTAGGGGGGGAGGTATAGTGAGGCATGGGCGGGCCGAGGCTGCCTATGGGCAGCGCTGGGCGGCCATTGCGCCCATCGTTGCAAGGTTAGCCGTGGGAGTAGCCCCCCCTCGTGATCGATGGCGACAATCGGCTCCGGCGAGCATGGGCAACCGTGTGCGGCCACAGGTGGTTTTTTTCGGCGATCATGTACGGTAGCCTTTTGTCATGCTTGCCCACTAGGCATGACTCGTGACCTTAGCTCGATAGCCGGATATCTTTATCAGCGGCCCTGTCCCTCGCAATTTGCGTATGCGCCTGACGATTGTGTTTGCAGTGGGCCTATTGGCAAACCGCATTCGAGACCCTATCTTTGTGCTCCGTTTTTGTGATCGATCGGCCATATGCACCCGACGGGGGCATTGGTGATCTCGCGTGACCAACGGTGGGCGTGGCTGCTGTAAAGGCGGCCGTGTGTGCTTGCGGGGGGCTTGGTTGCCTGTGCCTCGCAATGGGGGCATGTGGTCGACGACCGCGTAGACGCGCCTCTTGGCTATCTTCAAAATTGACCCTTGCTCGATGTTTGAATTTCATGATCGATGGCCATATGCGCCCGACAGGGGCACTGGTGATCTTGCGTGACCAACGGTGGGTGTTACACCCCATTTTCTATGGTGCATAAAAGTTAGGGCCAAGTGGCCCAACGGAGAGGAGCAGCTGGGCTACTCCTCGGGTGTGCGGCAGCATGAAGCGCACAATGGGCGCGCGAAAGGGGCGCGCAGCCTGCAATGGGCACGGGGCCCGCAGTGGGCGCGGCAGATGGGCGCGCAGCCCACCAAGACGGACAAGGTGCACAGGCCATGAAGCAGACATGGGTCAAAGGGCAGATCCGTGAAGATATGCAAGTAAGTGCTAAATTGGCTAAGTGTTGGGCAGGACATTTACTGAGCAGGCAGTTACAAGCACGCGGTGTGCACACGGGGCGCACGCAGCCGGGGCGTTACGCTCCAGCAGGGCGCTGCAGTTATGAGTGCGCGCAGTTGGCGCACACGGAGCGAACACAGATTGGACACGGCATGGGGATAGCCGTTGGGGCGTTACGACAGGTGACATAGCCGTTGACACGCAGACATAGCCGTTGGTGAGGCGTTACACCTCGGCAGCTAGCCGTTGGCCCGGGGCGTGACGAGCGCACGCGGTACGCGGTAGGCACTCGGGACGGACATGGCGTGCCAGATGGGCACTGGCGCTGGCGTGCCATGAGATGTATATAAGCCTCTTGAGACACCAAGCTAAAGGCATCCGACAAAGGAGTTCCTTAGCTATTGTGGTGTGCCTTGAGTGAGTGTCCTAGTCTTTTTATTTGGAATAGAGAAGAGGGTTGGGAGGTTTTGCTCCCTTAAACACTTGTCTCTTGTGCAATTCGTTTCGCAAGCAACGAAGGAGGGGGAAGGCTGGTCATGTCGGGGACTTGGCGCCACACATCCCACCGAGAAGGTGAAAAATTCTAGGTGCGAGATTTGGGGGTGTGACAGTAGACGTGGCTGCTGTAAAGGCAGTCCTGTTCACTTGCGGGGGGCTTGGTCGCTTGTGCCTAACACAATGGGGTCATTTGGCCAACGATTTGCTTAGGCGG
>CM039517.1:20321189-20338089 GCA_022433055.1 Begonia peltatifolia | reverse complement strand
AATTCGTCCAAATCAGAGCCCCGAGCACAAAGTTACGGCCTTCTGAAGTTTTCCAAGTAAACGATGCAATTTTTTTGATACCGAATCTGCTCCGATAATGCACCGAATCACAGAACAGATCTTTCCCACCTGTACATCGCCAAAAATACCTAGAAAACGAGTACGCATGCGTCCAAAACCGTTGAAAATTGAGAGAAATATCGATCTGCAAAGATTCGGCGCCGCCTCCCACATTTGTACCCGGAATATTATTTTTGCTTCTACTGTCATATGTTTTCTATTTTACAAACATCCTTCCTATGTATTCTCCCTCTCCGTCAACGTGGTCAGGCACATGTTTTTTCACGCTCACATCTTGGGTTCGACTCTCGCATGCGGCTTTTCATATTTGGTTAAATCAATATCATTGCTCTCTGCTTTGTATCTTTGTTTAAATCAATATCGTTGCTCTTATTTATTGTTTTCAACATAAAATCATATAAATCAATTGACAATGCAGAGAGCAGGCACTCGCACGTTTTCCAAAAACAACAACTCCTGTGTCATTGTAAGTCTTTAAAAAATAAACGTACAAGTCATTTGCTACTCTCGTAGTTTTTTTACTTTCTTAACAAATTCTCACATTTATCATTTTATCGTCCAACTTTAAAAATTAGTAATAATTTAAATACTTGTCCGAATTCGGCGATTCAAAATGCCATACAATGCTTAAGGTGTTTACTTTTTAATGGTATAAACTATTTACCAAACCAAATACAACCTCACAACCAAAATTAACCCGCGCATAGCTCCAAATTTCAGTTTTTATAAAACTTTCAATCGACTTCAAAAATTCATAATAAACTGAATATAGGTTCGAATTCAATGATTCAAAATGCTATGGACTCCTTAATCAGTCTACTTTCATTTTGAAACCCGCGCATAGCTCCAAATTTCAGTTTTTACTAATAAAAAATCATCACATGATTTACAATCAGCATAGCTGAAATTTATCAATTCAGAATCAGCTTTCTATGGTGCTGTCACCCTAAACCTGCTCAACCTACAACAAAAACCATCTTTCCGTCAAAACTCATCTCACTACTCTACTTACGCACTAAACTCACCCTACTAGCACGACATTTCTCGACTCGCCAAAATCGCTCGCTACCCCATCTCAGCTCCAAATTCATCCAAATTGCGTAGCAGTCTTTGGCAGTTCAACAACAAAATCCATAGTGACCCGATCCCACTTCCACTCGGGTATAGGTAATGGTTGAAGTGTTCCCTACGGTCTCTGATGTTCCGCCTTTACCTGCTGGCATACCACACAAGCCTCAACTTGCTTGGCTATCTCCCGCTTCATATTATGACACCAATAATGTTGTTTCAAATCTCTGTTCATTTTGAGCACGGGCAACCGTGCGCCGCCACGGGTGGTTGTTTCTTTGCTTGGCTATCTCCCGCTTCATATTATGACACCAATAATGTTGTTTCAAATCTCTATACATTTTACTGCTTCCCGGGTGTACAGAGAAGAGGGACGAGTGGACCTCGGACAGTATCTCCCTCTTTAGCTCTTCATTCACCGGGACATACCACGTAACCTGAAATCTCAGAATCCCATCGTCCAAATAACTGAGCCCAGCGTTACCATTGGTCTCCATACCTACCTTTAGTCCGCTGAGCTCAGGGTCAATCTTTTGAGCCCGCTTAATTCTATCTAGGATGGTCGGCCTCAACGATATCGCCGATAGTGTGGCTGCCAAGTCCAAGAACACTTCTAGGCCGAACTCTTGTACCTCAGTCCTTAGTTCGGTAGGCAGCGCTAAAACCATAGTAGACATTGAATTCGACATTTGGCTCAAAGCGTCTGGTACCACGTTTGCTTTTCCCAAATGATACTTGATTTCCAGGTCGTAGTTTTTAACCAGCTCAAGCCACCTCCTTTGTCTCAAATGTAGCTCCTTCTGCGTGAAGATGTACTTCAGACTTTGATAGTCCGAGAAAACTTCGCATTATTGTCCATATAAATAATGCCTCCAGATCTTAAGTGCAAAGACCACCGCTGCTAACTGCAAGTCATGTGTAGGATAATTTTGCTCATAGGGCTTCAGTTGCCTCGAAGCATAGGCAATCACTCTATTTTGCATCAGCACGCAGCCCAACCCTACCTTGGATGCGTCGCAATAAACGCTGAATTTCTCCCATTCTACTAGCAATACTAGCAAAGGGGCTGTAGTTAACCTCTGCTTCAACATCTGAAACCTGTTCTCGCACTCATCGGACCAGTTATACATCACGCTCTTCCTGGTCAATCGAGTCAAAGGGGCTGTGATCTTGGAAAATCGCTCAATAAACCTTCGATAATATCCTGCCAGCCCCAGAAAACTGTGTATCTTCCTGGCACTGGTCGGTTGCGGCCATTCATTCCCTCACAGACTGAACCTTCGCCGGGTCCACGAAGATGCCATCACGAGAGATAACATGTCCCAACAATTTGGTCCTATCAAGCCAAAATTCGCATATAGTTGGTGCCGCCCTAGGATCGTTAGCTCTATGTGCTCCTCTTCACTCCGTGAGTATATCAGGATGTCATCAATGAATACTATCACGAATCTATCCAGTTGCTCCAGGAACACTTGGTTCATCAGGTCTATAAAGGCAGCTGGGGCATTAGTCAGTTCGAACGACATCACTAAAAAGTCATAGTGCCTGTACCGCTTCCGAAAAGTTGTCTTCAGGATATCTTCCTCCCTGACCTTCAACTGGTAATAACCGGACCTCAAATCAATTTTAGAGAATAACCGTGCCCCTTGAAGAAGTTGATCAAACAGGTCATCTATTCTTGGCAACGGGTATTTATTCTTCACCGTCAATTTGTTCAGTTCTCTACAGTCGACACACATGCGTAGAGATCCGTCTTTCTTTTTAACAAAGAGCACCGGTGTTCCCCATGGCAAAAAACTAGGGCGTATGATCAACTTATCCGTCAATTCTTATAATTGTGTCCTTAACTTCTTCAACTCAGTGTGTACGGGTTCTTGTACACTGGCTCAGCTCCAGGGTACACGTCGATAACAAACTCAATTTCCCTGTCAGGGGGCAGATCTGGCAAATCCTCAAGAAATACCCCTGGATAGTCCTGCACAATGGGGATATTCTGGAGTTGAGTCTTGCTCTGAAGCTGCACGTCCACGGCACTAGCTAAGAAGCCCATGCATTCACCTCGTAACATCTGTTGGGCTCTCATAGACGACACTGCTGGGATCCTACTCAAACCCTTTCCCGCTCTGAAGGAGATACTCTCTCCACTCCGGAGCCGAAAGTGGATCTCTCTGGTTATGCAATCTATCGTGACAAAGTGTCTAGACAGCCAATCCATCCCCAAAATAGGCTCATACCCCTTCATGTCGAGTATGATTAGATCCGCGTACAACCTATTTTCTCCCACTGTCACAATATCACCTTGTACCACCTCATCTGAGTATAAGCGCTCTCCCGACGGTAACAACACATCATAGAACTGCCAAGAGTAGCTGGGTACTAGATTTGCCTTAACTACGAAAATAGTGGACACAAACGACAAGGGTATAAGCCACCATGCCCGAAATAAGAATACTACCTGAAATCACCGATGGCTTGGCGGCATCGTCCGGTTCTATCAAGGCGAAGACTCTTGCCGTCACTCTCGCTAGGGCTTTGCTCAAATTCGGGCAACTCCTAGCAAAATGCCCGACTTCGTTGCAGTTGAAGCACTGATTCTGTCGTGGCTTCTGACAATCCCTGGACATGTGACCCACCTCGCCACAGTTGTAGCATCGTCCTACAACTGCATTCACCGGGGTGACTTCTTTGGCATTTTGGGCACCCCAGAAATTGCCCACGTCCCTTAGACCGCTTATTGCTTCCCTGACTGCTGGAGCTGTCACTGGACCTCTTTAGGCTCTTTCACTGAGACGACTCCTCTCCGCTCGACTGTGGCAACACTTCCTTGAAATACCTCCACAGTTGTAGCATCGTCCTACTCTGGCTTCAGTCACTGCGAATTGGTGCACTTTGTTCTCGTTTGGGCTCACCAGATGACTAGCAAACCGAGACAGCGCCTTGAACTGCCTCACATATTCGGCCACCCACCGTACCCTGTTTGTTTGAACCTAGCAAATTCCACCATTTTCTGGGTTCTGACTGAGTGGCTAAAATACTTGCCGAAGAACGCTGCTTAAATTCCTCCCAAGTCAAGGATTTCACATCGGTGGTGGCCTTCACCGAACCTCACAAAAAATGATCGTCCTTGGCAAGGTAGAACGCCGCCCTCGATACTCTATTCTGCTCGTCTACTTTCACGTAATCCATCATGTCTTCCATACTTCGAATCCACTCCTCAGCACTGAGTGGGTCCGAAGATAGTCCGTCGAACACTGGGGGTCTGAGCCTGTGAAACCTATCACCCCCACGATCTGTCGAAGTCTGGGCACTAGACTAGCCCTTGTCCTCCCTATTCATAAACCGCTCCAGTTGTTGCGATTGGCGGTTGACCAACTCGATAAGCTGTCTCACGGCGTCGCCATATTGCCTACAGCTCTGCACGTCTCTCTAACCATAATGTTACACCTGTCCACCACAACAACTAGTGAGTCTAAAACGAAAACTACTAGGGTTCTAAGAAACACTTACAGTTGGTAGAGCACTCCTATGCATTGGCTGGTGGTATTAAGAGATCCATCGAACGACGTCGACCCCGTGGCTCCCTAGGGGTTCGACATCCCTGTCGGCCACACTTCTGGTTGGGTAAAAGCTTTGATACCATATTTGTAACGCTCCGAAAACCTATCCCTTTCCGGTACGTTCACTGCTCCGATACCACCCCTTTTTACGCCACCGAGTCATCCCTGGACCCGGGTCGCCAACCACACACTCATTCCTTATCCCGACAAAACTCGTATAAAATTTAAAACTTTTGTTCCTGGACTTAAAATGACGTTTTTGAAAATATTTTAAACGGCATCGCAGCAGGAAACTCGATTAAAATCAGTGTAAACAAAACTTCATTTTACAAAACATAAAATGAAGTTTCCTGCGACACCTGTAAATAGTGGTCGACACCGGTCGACACTCTCGCTGAATTTGCACTAACCTGTCGACACCTTCGGTCACCGGTCGACAGGTTAGTGCAAAACTCAATCTCAACTATACATCAAAATCTGTACACGAATCCTGTACATTTGACATTGACTCCACAAAATACAATCCCTCAAACTCACCGTTCCCCAACGTTCTACAGCAAACAAAATGCGTAACAAAGATCAATCCACTCGTTTGCTGACATTCCGGGGAAGCTATCCATTCCATGGCTCTGATACCACATGACACGATTCCACCTCGAATGAGTCGTGCTTTACCCACAAATGAAATAGAAAAACAAAATGAGCAGAAAACTGAATGCTGTCCGATGAGCAACCTTTTAGGCTCTTGACATAACGATCTTCCGAACAAAGACGACCGCAAACGGAACTGGTTTCTGGCCACTCTCTTCGTGTATCCTTTACTGGAAAAGAGAGGGAAGAAGAGTGAAACGAAGGCTATTCAAGCAACCTCGGGCTTGAAAGCTCGAAGGAGACACACTCCTTCTCGGTTCTTGACCGAACCGAGTCTTACCGTTCACCAAGCTTCAAGCTACTTCGGCTGAACACAAAAGGGGCTATTCTCCTAGATTCAACAACCTTTACACACACCAATAGCCATGTATTTATAGACCTAGAGTGGCGGAAGGTTAGACTGGGCTTGGGCTTCAAAATGGGCTACATGGTTGACCATTCTTGGTCCACTTGAACACCAGATCACTTTTCAAGCTTTGGCCCATTTGTTGCATCAATGTGCTGCTAAACTCAGGCCCAATTGTTGCTCCTAACCACCATCTAACTTAACATACATCTATAAAACATTACAGGAAGGCGAATGTTTGCCAACAAAAACATAAGGGCGAATGTCGGGGTAAAAAATTCATTTATAAATTAATTCCGAGGGAAACAAATCCCTTCTTCATGTGCTTCCACCTTTAGCTCCCACGATAGCAAGTGCAAGAGTTGATCCTTGTCCTTTGTGCTTGGGTCCCATTTCAAATTCGCGAAGAGGCATTCGACACCCGTAATTCCTGCAAAAGAATTGAACTTGTTAGTGCACAAGTTTAATAAAGCTCGTGCCTTGGTTTGTGATCGAGTGATGGCCCTCTGAGGCACATCAAAAAGGATGCTAGCATTTTGTAGGATACCATTAAGGCCACAACAAATGCCAGAATTATGACCTAGAAGTGATTTAAGACTGTGTTTTATAACAAGTATTTCAACCGGACAGTTCGGACCAACAAAATGGCCGAATTCACTCAATTACGCCAAACGGGATCGGTGGTTGACTATGTACGAAGGTTTGAAGCCCTATCCTGTTATGCAGGCCATTTGGTTAGTGAAGAGGAGAACAAGGTGTACCAATTTGTCCAAGGAATAAAGTTGGAGATCTTTGAAGGGGTAAAGACTGCGGGCGTCGTTGACATGCCGTACCACAGGGTCATGGCCAAGGCCCTAGAACTTGATGATGGAGAGAAGAAACTTCAACGACCGAAAGAACCACCGAAGAAGATTTTTAGAGAGGTACAGCCACAGCAAAGGTAGGGGATGGCAATCACAACAACAAAGAGGTGTCAAAAGGTCTAATGAACTGCCGATTGACCAGGACAAGGCCAATTGACCATAAGGGGTTTCCCAAGCTCTTCAATGTCCTACATGTCAAAGAAATCACTTCAGGGAGTGCAAGTTGTATTCAGGCCGATGCTTCAGGTGTGATAAAATGGGTCACAAGGCTAGGGATTGTCTCGGGCCAAGAAAGAGGCAGCCAGGCTGTAACGGCTCGAAAACCTACCCGTTTCCGATTCGCTACTATTCTGATACCAACACCTTACACTCGTATTGTAAAATTTGAAACTTTTATTCCTTGGCCTAAACCGAAAGTTTCGGAAATATTTTTGACAGCTCTGCAGCGGAAATTAGATTAAATTCACTTTGGATAAAATTTTATTTTGGTAAACATGAAACAGGGACTCTCGATCGACACCTATAAGCAGCGGTCGACACTTGAGTCGTTTTAGATTTCTCATCGGTCGACACTGGGAACATCGGTCGACACTTTGTTCCTCTCGGGTCTTTTAATCGGTCGACACTTGAACATCAGTCGACACTTGAAGCACCGGTCGGCACTTCTATGCTCACCACATAGAGGGGTCGACACCCGTTCTCACAGGTTGATACCTTAATCCACTCTGCCCGCTCAGGTCGTCCCCCGTGATCGACACCACTACCATTTTACATGGACCGGTCGACACCTGCTTCGGCTCTGCCTGTCACAGGTCGAGCCTCGCACCATTTTACATGGACCGGTCGACACCTCACACCAGTATCAGTAAAACTCAACACCAGTTCATTTAAATACGCACAACAATATCTCCTCAATCAAATTCATGAAGTAAAAACCTATGGTTTGAAAACATAACTTCTCCAAATACATTTCAAAACAACAACATTCTACTTCATTTATCCGCAATACTCTTACTACACCACCTAAAATTCTAAAAATCTATATAACATTGTTCGACTCAAAACACTTATAAAAATCACACCATTTACCCGCCATGGTTGTGTCGCCCCAACATTTTCCTGCACCGTCACATGACGTCTCCCACCAACTTCGATCTAAAACTACCCATCACCTAGTAACTCACCCAAAAGCTCATCGTCACCTACACCAAGGAACACAATACGTAAATCTAATGCTTAGCAATTATGGAATATGAATATGAAAAACCAATGCATAACTCAACTCCCTACACATGCAGTTTCTATACTCAATTCTGTTTTCTTTTCGTTTCATTGTTTTCATCTTCCACTTTCCAATGTGAGTCAGGCCCTTCCACACTCGTGACGGCCAATCCATAACCCACGGAGCGAGGTTAGAGGCACACATCATGTTTGCACACGGAACGGCCTTACGTAACCTCCTCCTAACATCGATCGTTGAACCCTCTAGTGCTCTCAATAGCACGCTAATGACGAGGCATTCGCAAACCATGTCACTTTACGTAATTTCATCCATGGGAACCCCCTAGTGCTCTTTCAGTAGCACGTTAACGACGAGGCGTTCACCCATGCGTGGCAAGTCTTTTCTTATCTGGTTACGTTTCACATATACATTTCAAAACATGCTCAAAACTCGTATTTCGTAATTCAAAACCATGATTCATGACAATCACGAATGCACGACGCAAACAACAACACAAACAAGCAAGCAAACAAGCAGTCCTATCATTTCAAGGTGTAGGCTCGAAGGCAAATCACATACGTTCCACCACTTACATGGCATTCTCGAATTCTTTTCGCGCTTCTTAACTTGGTGCTCTAACTGGAATACCTATAAAATTATACCTCTGTCAATTGTAACTCATTTAATTCATAATTTCCTATCTTGAAAATCCTAACTTATACCAAAACCGACACTCTTCACTAAACCCTAAATCCTGCACAAATTTTTATCCAACTTCGGAAATTCACAACTTCTTCAATACTCATCCGAATTGGATGATACAAAATACTATGGGTTTTTAAGGACGTCTAGCTTCCTATGGTCCCATCCATTTTCCATTCGGATGTCCACAACTTAACCGAACGTGGCCGAACGAACACCGTTCCAAAAATTCACATACACCGCCAATAAACCATCCAATCTTCCTCACCAATTTTCGTAATCTACTCCTATTTCTATCATAAGCACCAATACACAGATGGAATTCAACTCTAAGCTCAATTTCTTGCATTACTCTTCTAGGTTTTCACTAATTCACCCTATATCCTTACCAAACCCGATTTTGCCACTAATAACGCTAACACACAAACTAACTACGCAAAACTAATGAGAACTTACCATATATTCGAAAGAACGGAAAGAGAATCGGTCAAGCGGCACAAGGAGTGGTCGTCGGCCTTCGCGGGAGAGAAGAGAGGAGGAGGAGGGGGTTGCTGGGGGAGAATCGGTGTTCTTCTAAGTTTTTTTTAATTATATTTTATTTTTTTCCCTAATTACCAAACTGCCCTCCACCCTTAACCGTTTCATAATTCTGTAATTTCGTATGACTCTGGTTAGATTCTTAAATTTCTCTTTTTGCCATTGGCTTAAATTAACCTTTCACTTAGGGGCTGAAATTTTCTGTTATTAATTTGTACCAAAACTCCACCGATTACAAATTACAAAATCCGAAACTAGTTTAAACATAAATTCTTGGTATTACACAGGCGGCGCTCTGAGGATCTTTGCTTTTATGGACTTAATGAATAGAGTATTTTGGGCTTTTCTAGACAAGTTTGTGATAGTCTTTATAGACAACATCTTAGTATATTCTTGGAGTGACGAGGATCATGCAGAGCACTTAAAGGCAGGTTTGACTACTCTGAAGCAACACCGATTATATGCCAAGTTTTCTAAGTGTGAATTTTGGTTGGATCAAGTAAATTTCTTAGGCTATGTTATTTCTAAAGAATGTGTTTCAGTGGATCCGGTCAAGATTCAGGCCGTAAGAGAGTGGCCACAACTGAAAAAGACTAGTGAAGTGAGGAGTTTTGTAGGCCTGGCTGGATATTATAGAAGATTCCTTGAAGAATTTTCCATTAGTGCCAAGCCTCTGACTAATTTGACAAAGAAGGAGGTGAAGTATGAATGGTCGAAGAATTGCGAGAGGAGCTTCCAGGCTCTAAAGCAGAAATTGACCGCAGCTCCTTTATTGATACTTTCGATGGAAGATGGGAAGTTCAGTATTTATTATGATGCTTACAAGATTGGTTTGGGATGTGTACTAATGTAGGATGGAAGAGTAATCGCCTACGCCTCTAGACAGTTACAAAGTTACGAACAGAATTACTCGACACATGACTTAGAATTGGCGGCAGTGGTGTTTACATTAAGGATATGGAGACATTACCTCTATGGATAGAAGTGCGAGATATTTTCAGATCACAAGAGTCTGAAGGATCTCTTCACACAGAAGGATTTAAATGTGAGGCAAAGGAGGTGGCTAGAGTTTGTGAAGGATTACGACTTTGGGATTAAGTACCATCCTAGAAAAGCTAACGATGTGGCGGACGCTTTAAATAGGATGTCGAAGACTATGCAGTCCACCATTTCGTGCGTGTCAGTTCCCTTGGGAAAGAAAATTCAGAAGTTTGAATTGGAAATAATTTCAGAACTTTCGTCTTTACTATCGGACTTAACGATACGACCGATGATTTTAAACAAGATTAAGGAAGCTCAACAGAAAGATTCAAAAAAGAAGGAAGATATTCTTAATAAATTGACGAATGCATCTTCGGAATTTAGTTACTTAGTGGAAGGCATTCTAAAATTTAGAGATCGATGGTACATTCCAAAGAAAGAAGAGTTAAGGAAGTTGATTTTAGCAGATGCACACTCATTGTCTTTCTCAGTGCATCCAGGTGAAATGTCATAGCCCTGATCGATTCCCAAGTGGAAGTGGGAAAATCTTTTGATGGATTTTGTAGTGGTTTACCGAGGACAGTTAAGGGTCTTGATAGTATATGGATCATAGTGGACAGGTTGACAAAATTGGCCCATTTCTTGCTAGTAAAGATGACCTATATGATGAGTCAATTTGCAAAGCTATACGTCCAAGAGATTATCAAGTTACATGGGATTCCTGTATCAATTGTTTCAGATCGGGATCCCAGGTTTACTTCGAGGTTTTGGAAGAGTTTACAAGGCTCTATGGGAACGAAGCTGACTTTTAGCACTGCATTCCATCCTCAGACAGACGGACAGTCTGAGCGGACAATTCAAATACTCGAAGACATGTTGAGGGCATGTGTGCTAGAGTTTTAGTACTTGTTGTCTTCTTTTCTATTTCGAGAACAACACCTTTTCTTGCTAAGTTTTAACACTTCCAGCACCTCGCATGGTTTGTTAAGTACTTAAGCATAAATGTTTAGTTTTAAAATCATATGGTTAGCTTGATGGTTTCATCAGTTTAAAATGTTTAGTGTTCTTTGATTGAAAACCGCATAACCTAAAGTTTGTTGCTTTTTTTGATGACTGGTTTGTGTGCACTTATATCCGAAACTTGCAGCTTGATTTAAATGAACATCTTTATGTATATTGCTGATTATATCCTCTGCTAAGAATGAGTGCTAAGGTTATCAAATGTTATATGTGATTTGGTTTAGAGTTTGCCTAAAACCCGAGACGCAAAGCATAAAATTTCTGTTTTTGACATTGCCGAGAATAGCTTAATATTATTTGAGTTGTTGTGACCTGATTTTCTGCATAAGACCGAGCCTATAACTCATTGGACTTAAGTTAACATATTAGGTAGCTGAAGCATGTGTTTTTTTTGGTTTGTTGGGGTTTAAAATTCAAATAGATGCTGTTTTTGTAAAGAAAAACATACTTTTGCAAAAAAACAGTTTTGTGTGCACAAAAATGGCAAGGTTGATGTTGATAGTTGGGACCACTTTGTGCATGGCTGAAAGTTGTTCCAGGGCACGAAATTTTTGCTGAATATTATTCTTAATTTGATGTTTCATGTTGCTCATTTATTGTTAAAATTCTTGGAGCAAACCGAGGTTGAATCTAGTGCATATTTTTGATGAACTTTCCACACACTGAGAAGTTAGTGAACCTTGTTTTATCCTTGATAATTTAATCTAATTGCATGATCCCAAGAGTGATAAATTCCCTTCCTTTTGCTCATTAATAGTTGTTTTGCTTTACTAGTATTGTTCAAAAAAAAAAAAAAAAAAAGAAACAAAACAAGAGAAAGAAACGAAAACTTAAAGGGAGATTAAGTCAATTACCTTAGTTAGGTCACCATTCATAATGAAACGAAAACTTCAACAAGGTATTTGAAGTTAAAAGTGATGTGTCAGGAGTTGGAATAGGAGCAGTACTTATGCAAGACAAACGACCCATCGCATATTTCAGTAAGAAGATGAAAGGAGCCGTGCTCAATTATTCTACTTATGATAAGGAGTTTTACGTAGTCATATGAGCATTAGAGCACTGCTAGCACTATCGTTTGTCGAGAGAATTCGTTATCAACACTGATCATCAAGTCTTAAGGCATATTAAGAGTCAACATAAGCTGAACAAAAGACATGCAAAATGGGTAGAATTTCTTGAGAGGTTTCCATATACCCTAAAGTATCTCAAGGGAGAAAATAATGTAGTAGCAGACGCCTTATCTAGGAAGCGCATCCTTTTCACCGAGCTAGGAGTGAAATATTTTGGATTTGAATGGATTAAGGATAGCTACGCCTCTGACCCCGACATTGGACCTCATTAGGCATGCAAAATGGGTAGAATTTCTAGAGAGGTATCCATATACCCTAAAGTATCTCAAGGGAGAAAATAATGTAGTAGCAGACGCCTTATCTAGGAAGTGTATCCTTTTCACCGAGCTAGGAGTGAGATATTTTGGATTTGAATGGATTAAGGATAGCTACGCCTCTGACCCCGACTTTGAACCTCATTATGCCCGATGCCTAGACAAGGTTGAAGGAGATTATAGCCTTATGGATAGTTATTTGGTCAAAACGGGAAAATTGTGCATTCCTTAAGGAAGTTTAAGACGATGCCCCGTGAAAGAAGCTCATTGTGGGGGCTTAGCCAACCGTTTTGGGGAAAAAGAGACCCTTGATATGCTAAAGGAACACTTTTTCTGGCCTCACATGATGAAAGATGTGCATCGCCTAGTAGAGACATGCATAGTTTGCAAGAAAGCCAAAAACAGAGTTCTACCTCAAGGCTTATACATGCCCTTACCCGTTCCTTCTCACCCCTGGATTGTAGTCAGTATGGACTTTGTATTAGGACTACCATGGACCGCCCGAGCTAAGGATTCGATCATGGTGGTCGTGGATAGGTTTTCCAAAATGACACACTTTATTCCTTGTGCCAAGACAGATGACTCTACTTCAACTGCCGACCTATTTTTCAAAGAGATTGTTCACCTGCATGGCATTCCACACTTAATAGTGTCAGACAGAGACACTGAGTTTTGAAGCGCCTTCTGGACCACTTTATAGAGAAGGTTGGGGACTAAGTTGTGCTTCAACACTTCTTTTAATCCCCAAACTGATGGGCAAATGGAAGTTGGCAACATGACTCTAGGCTCCCTCTTACGCAGTGTTGTAGGCAAGAAATTGTCTAACTGGGATATCATACTCCCATGTTTGGAATTTTCCTACAACCACACCCTTCATTCCACTACTCAGAAATCGCCCTTTGAGGTTGCCATGGGTTTAATCCATTTACACCATTGGAGCTTGTCCCTTTATCCACTAAGGACTTGGCCAACCCATCAGGTGCAAATAAGGCCGAACAAATTAAGAAATTGCACGAAACTATTCGCAAGGCCATTGAAAAGAGAAATGAGAGTGTGGCTAAGCACGTGAACAAAGGTCGTAAAGAAGTCATTTTTCAAGAAGGAGACTTGGTATGGTTGCACCTACGGAAGGAAAGATTTCCTGATAAAAGAAAGTCAAAGCTTCTACCTCGTACGGATGGACCATTTAAAGTACTTGAGAGGATGAATGATAACGCCTACAAAATAGAATTACCGAGTGAATATGGAGTATCCGCAACTTTCAACGTCCAAGACTTGTCATCCTATAAAGGCGATGCGGATCAGTTCCAAGACCCAAACTTATTTGATTTGAGGTCAAATTCACAGTCACCTGGGGAGGACGATGTGCCCCATAGGCCCGTCACACGATCTCAAGTCCAAGCACACACTTTAATTAACTTACATTCTCACACGCTTGTCTCTTGTGCAGGTAATGATTCAACGGAGCCAGAAATTGAAAGATTAAAGTGAGAAGTGGAGACTCGAGACATGGCACAACCAAGGCACGTCCTTGCATAGGAAGCCACCATCGAAGATCATGATGCTTTTAAGGGAATTTGTCTTCCCGAGCAAAATTCTATGTAATGTTTTTATTTTGAACTTATTGGGCAAACATTGGCCTTCTTGTTAAACTTATTATTATGTGCATGCATTAGGCATTTAGAACTAGATTGAATGGTTATGATAGATGATGGAAAGGGTTTCGGGGTTGGCTTAATTTGAAGCACCAACCGAGCATGCATGACATGCCATTCTCGGCCGTGCAGGAGAGCCGCCTAATGGTAGCCAACCTTACTCGATTTGGCCACACCTTTTGGCTGCCATTTGAGATGCTTGTCCCCATTACCTTTTGTGGAAGAAAAATGGATCCATGACATGGCATTCATCAAGCTATTGATCACATCTTGGCTGCCACCATCTTGGCCGAACAATGCATCACTTTGGAGCCAGTTACAAGCCACATTCTCCAAGTTTTGAAGACCAAAAGCTGAGCCCTAAACCACTCCATCCTAGGCCTATATAAGCATAGCATTGGTGTTTGTATCTAGTGGGCAAATTGAATGAGCATCAGAATGTTTTTCTAGAGGAAATCGAAGGAGTTTTCCACCACCTTTCAAGGTATGTGCTCGGTTCCTTGAACTGATTAGGAGAAGCCTCCTAGCTTGGCAACTCAAGGTTGTTGCTCGAGCTTGTGTTCCACTTTTCTCTCCTCCCTTTCAAGGGAAGGAAACAAGAAGAGAGTGGCCAAAATCAGTTCCCTAAGTTAAGAATCTTTCCATGGAAAGATTGTTATTGCCGAAAGCATCATCTTGACTTATCAGGCCAACTTACGGGTTTTGTGCATAAGTTTTTCATTTCTAATCAACTTGGACCACGACCACCACCATCACATACCTCAATCTCTCACCAAATTTCGTTTCATTCCAAGGACATTTGGTTGTTCATTTTTTTATTTTTCTCAAGGGTTTCTCAGCTTAGCCGAGATTCGTGGCCTAACCGATCTATTTGAGTGTTTTAGTGACCGAGCAAGGGCTAGACCGCAACACCTCCACTGGCAGTACTAGAAAAGGGGCTGTAGTCAACCTCTGCTTCAACGCCTGAAAGCTGTCTTCACACGTATCGGACCAGCTATTCATTGTGTTCTTCCTAGTTAATCGAGTCAAAGGGGCAGCGGACAACTTCTTCTGCGTCCGAAAATATGTGTTGGCGACATTGTCCGTCACCACCACGAACTTGGTTTGCAACAAATAGTGCCTCCATGTCATAAGGCAATGGATTACTGCCACCATCTCTTTCTCATGGGCCGAATACCTCTCTTCCGGCCCCTTGAGCTTGCAGCTATCATATGTCATTGGATGCCTGTCTTGTGTTAGAACCTCTCCAATAGCCCTGTCCGACGCATCGGTGTGCACTTCAAATGGTGCAGCAAAATTTGACAACTTCAACACCGGTTCGGAAGTCACCACTTGCTTGAGTTGCTCAAATGCGTCTTGGCATGCGTTCGTCCATTGCCAAGTGTGCTCCTTCCTCAGCAAGTCTGTCAATGGGCTTGCTATTCTGGAGTAGTCCGTAATGAATCTGCGGTAGTAGTTAGCTAGACCCAAAAAAGATCTCAACTCGGTTACCTTGGTGGGCGCGGTCCGTCCGCTGATCGCCTCCACCTTTCGACCATCCATGTGAATCTCACCCTGCCTAATGTAGTGGCCAAGGAAGTTGATCTCCTCCGTGCCAAATTCGCACTTCTCCCATGCCCCGCGAAGGCGCAATTGGCCACTGATAACAAAAACCAACTTTCGAGGCTACCCCAGGGGGCACCCTCCCAAGTGGTCGTCGCCCATACGTGATGTGCCCCATAGACCCGTCACACGATCTCAAGTCCAAGCACACACTTTAATTAACCTACATTCTCACACATTTTATTCTTGTGCAGGTTATGATTCAATGGAGCCGGAAGTTGCAAGCTTTGTAATAACCCGGGAATTTCGAATTTTATATTTTTATTTTTGGAATTTTTAGTTTAATCCCGGTCGGAGTTTTTAGAAATATTTCAACGGGAAAGATTTAAATTATAAGGCTCGAGGCCTACTTTTATGATGGTTTCTGGAATTTAAAGTCGGGAGGTCGAGAAATTTACGAAATTTCAGAAGATTTGAACACGTGAGGGCAGTTTTGTAATTTGGTTTAAAAAAAAAAAAAAAAAAGTTTTAAAACACCCGAATGACTTCGGGAAAAAGCCATTCGGATGTCTTCACCACGCACCCAAGTGCTGAGAGGAGACAACCGGGAGCAGGGGCAATCAGGTGCCGGAATCGGAGCTGCGACGGCCGTCGAGCGCGAGTGTGAGGTGTGAGTTGCGAGCAGAGGCTGCTATTTCGACGAGACAGGGCCGTTCGATTCCAGCAGCTCGAGTTCCCGAAGTGAAAGCCGAGTGTTTCGGCCGACGACTACGAAGGGTGAATTTCCGACCAAGTCTGCACTGACTATTTGAGAGCCTTGCTGGAGTCCCTTTTCCCGCTGGGTACAGAACTCTATTTCTCGGTAAGCCTTTTCCCCTCTTGCTGCCGCCTCATTAATTTTGGTTTAGCCGAGCTTAGTGCTCGGCCTACTTTCGTCATTGATGAGAATTGGCCGCAAGGTTATAGGGTAGCACGATAGTAATGCCGCAGGTTTAAGGTAAACCGAAGGGAACCTTCTCAGTTTCCTGTTTTGGCCGAGCTTAGTGCTCGGCCTCCTTACAATTTCAATGAGCTTGGCCGAGAGATATGGACGAAATAGGGATAGTTGTGTGTGGAAGTTTGTAAATTTAAGTTTGAAATCAAAAATCAACCGTGGCTTGTGCAGGGGCAGTTTGGTTTTTAACTATTTTGGCCTAGTTTTGGCTAATTGTTTTAAGTTCTGTTCTTGTGGGATGAATTAGGCTGTTAGAGGGACGTATGGCCGCTGGAATCGTTCGATTCCGATATCCGA
>CM039517.1:20300382-20317034 GCA_022433055.1 Begonia peltatifolia | reverse complement strand
CTTCTCTAACCATTCTAGAAAAGTTGTCCCGTCGCATGTTCATTAAAGAAGGGTATTTGGATCTTAATGTTTCGGAGGTCGTCACGGTCCCTATGTCGGTCTTGTCTAAACTCATCATGATTCCTACGAATTGGTGGGCGAAAGTTTTCTTCTTCATCCAAAGTCCACTCATCATCCTCATCATAGTCATAGTTAGGGTGTCTATCCCTAGAATGTTCTATCTCAACTTCATCATCTAAGGGATCTTGGTCTCTAACTCGTCTCCTAAGATTGTCATGTCGTCTCCTAGGTATAGTGTCTTGGGAGGAATCTCTACGGTGGGTAGGATGACGTCCACTCATAACTTGTTCAAATTTTAGGTTCATATCATGAAGTTGTTTACTTAGGGTTCCAACCATTCCACTTAAACCGTTTAGTTGACCTTGCATACTTGACTCTCCCTCTTGTTGGGTGTGAGTTTCCTTTTGGTGAATGTCCTTGCCGCGACTCGGTGGATTGGGTTCTGGAGTCATATTAGAGTTAGGGCCAATTTGGATTCCACTTCTTGTTTTCATGTTTAAGTCTTAGGAAAGGGAACTTCAATCATATTTGAACCTTAGGTCTTAAAGCATTAGGAATGGTAACCTAACTAGGGTAATTGATATATTCTCCTCTTTAGGTTTGTTTCTAACGTTTGTTTTGTTTTGTTTTGTTATTTAGTGTTTTTTTTTTTTTGTATGAAAAACTAGTAAAGCAAGACAAATACTATAAGCAAAAAGGAAAGAAAATCATGCAATTTAGATTAATTTGTTAAGGATAAAATAATGCTAGCTACTCTCGGATGTGTGACAAATCACAAAAAAAAAAATGAGACACTAGTTTTATCCTCGGTTTGCTTCACGGATTGTAACAACAATGGAGCATCAATTAAAGCATCAAATTAGGTTTAACATGCAGCCAAATTTCGTGCCTTGGAACAACTCTCAGCCATGCACAAAGTGGTCCCAACTATCAACATCAAACTTGGCATTTTTGTGCACACAAAACTGTTTTTTGCAAAAGTATGTTTTCCTTTAACCAAAACAGCATCTATTTGAATTTTAAACCACAACAAACCGAAAAAAGGTACATGCTTGCATTACATAACATGTTAACTTAAGTCTAAAGAGTCATAGGCTCGGTCTTGTGCAAAAAAAACAGATCACAACAACAAGATATAACATACTATTCTCGGCAATGTCAAAAATAGAAAGCTCATGCTGTTGTGTCTCGGATTTTAGGCAAACTTTAACCGAATCACATGTAACATTTGACAAGCCTAACATTCATTCTTAGCAGATGATATAAGCAGTAATAGGCATAAAAATGTTCATTTAAATCAAGCTGCAAGTTTCGGTTATAAGTGCACACAAACCGGTTGTCAAAGAAAAGCTAAACTTGAAACATGCGGTTTTCTAACAAAGTGCATTAAACATTTTAAACCAATGCAACCATCAAGCTAATCATATGATTTTAAAGTTAAACATGCATGCTTAAGTACTTAACAAGACATGTGAGGTGCTGAAAATGTTAAACCACAACAAACCGAAAAAAGGTACATGCTTCAGCTACATAACATGTTAACTTAAGTTTAAAGAGTCATAGGCTCGGTCTTGTGCAAAAAAAACATATCACAACATCAAGATATAGCATACTATTCTCGGCAATGTCAAAAATAGAAAGTTCATGCTATTGTGTCTCGGATTTTAGGCAAACTTTAACCGAATCACATGTAACATTTGACAAGCCTAACATTCATTCTTAGCAGAGGATATAAGCATCAATAAGCATAAAAATGTTCATTTAAATCAAGCTGCAAGTTTTGGTTATTAGTGCACACAAACCGGTTGTCAAAGAAAAGCTAAACTTGAAACATGCGGTTTTCTAACAAAGTGCATTAAACATTTTAAACCAATGCAACCATCAAGCTAATCATATGATTTTAAAGTTAAACATGCATGCTAAAGTACTAAACAAGACATGTGAGGTGCTGGAAATATTAAAACACAGCAAGAAAAAGTGTTGCACCCGAAATAGCAAAGAAGACAACAAGTACTAAAGTGGATAGCATTTGTTTAACCAAAAGGGGAAGGAAATTGCAGCCACGAAAATAGAGTCTAAGGGCTGATATTTCTTCATGCTTAGATGTCTAACAACTCAAAGAAACATGCTGGAGATGACTTTAGCTCAAAAGAAATCAGAAATAAAACAAAGAAACCGCAAGCACATCAATAACCCGAATAGGTGAGCAATGAAACCCGGTTTTAGGTCTTAAGGTGCAGCCATCCAAATGAGTTTGGAAAACCAAACTAACTTGATTTCTAGCACTCCACGGGGCCTTCCTATGCTCTGATACCAAATGTTATGGCCAAGCCCCTGCTCGGTCACTAGAATGCACGAAAGGATCGGTTAGGCCCTCGGATCTCGGCCAAGCCGAGAAACCCTTGAGAAAAACAACTAAATGAACGACCAAATGTGCTTGAAATGAAATGAAATTTGGTGTGAGATTAGTGGAGTGAGTGAGGTGTGTGATGGTGGTGGTCGTGGTCCAGGTTGATTAGAAATGACAAACTTGTGAAAGCAAACCCGCAAGTTGGCCGAAGAAACAACGTTATGTTCTCGGCAATCACAACCTTCCGATGGAAAGGTTCTCAACTTGGGGAACCGGTTTTGGCCACTTCCTTCTTGTTTCCTTCCCTTGAAAGGGAGGAGAGAAAAGTGGAACAAAAGCTCGAGCAACAACCTTGAGTTGCCAAGCTAGGAGGCTACTCCTAATCGGTTTATGGAACCGTGCACTTACCTTGGAAAGGTGGTGGAAAACTCCCTCGGTTTCCTCTAAGAAAATATGCCGATGCTGATTAATTTTGCCAACCAAAATACACACACAAATGCTATGCTTATATAGGCCTAGGATGGAGGGTTTTAGGGCTGTGCTTTAGTCTTCAAAACTTGGTGCAAAGAAGCTTGTAACCGGCTCCAAAATATTGTAGTGTGCGGCCGAGATGGTGGCAGCCAAGAGGTTGATCAATGGCTTGCTGAATGCCATGTCATGGATCCATGTTTCTTCCACAAAAGGTAAAGGGGACAAGCATCTCAAATGGCAGCCCAATGGTGTGGCCAAATCGGGTAAGATTGGCCACCACTTGGGGCACTTCCTCCTTGGCGCGCGCGGGGCCAAGAATGGCATGTTTGCATGCCCGAATGATGCTCCAATTGCAAGCCAAACCTGAACCCTTTCCATCCTCTATCCTAACCATTCAACCTAATCCTAAATGCCTAATGCATGCACATAATAATAAGTGAAACAAGAAGGCCAATGTTTGCCCAATAAGTTCAAAATAAAACATTACATAAAAATTAGCTCGGGAAGACAAATTCCCTTAAAAGCTTCATGATCTTCAATGGTGCCTTCCCATGCAAGGATGTGTCTCGGTTGCTCCATGTCTTGAGTCTCCACTTCCCACTTTAAGCTTTCAAGTTCCGGCTCCATTGAATCATTACCTGCAACAGAAACAAACGTGTGAGAATGTAAGTTGATTAAAGTGTGTGATTGGACTTGAGATCGTGTGACGGGCCTATGGGGCACATCATCCTCCCAAGGTGACTGTGGATTTGACCTCAAATCCAATGAGTTCGGGTCCTGGAACTGATCTTCATCGCCTTTAAGGGTGATAAAAGTCGCAGATACTCCATATTCACCCGGCAATTCGATTTTGTAGGCGTTATTATTGATCCTCTCAAGTACTTTAAATGGTCCATCCGCACGAGGTAGAAGTTTAGACTTTCTCTTATCAGGAAATCCTTTCTTCCGGAGGTGCAACCATACTAAGTCTCCTGCTCGGAAAATGACTTCTTTGCGACCTTTGTTCACGTGTTTAGCCACACTCTCTTTTCTCTTTTCAATGGCCTTTCGCACAGTTTCGTGCAACTTCTTAATTTGTTTGGCCTTATTTGCACCTGATGGGTTGGCTAAGTCCTTAGTAGGTAAAGGGACAAGGTCCAACGGTGTAAATGGATTAAACCCATAGGCAACCTCAAAGGGCGATTTATGAGTAGTGGAATGAAGGGTGCGGTTGTAGGAAAATTCCAAGCCTGGAAGTATGATGTCTCAATTAGACAATTTCTTGCCTACAACACTGCGTAAAAGGGAGCCTAGAGTTCTGTTGACAACTTCCGTTTGCCCATCAGTTTGGGGATGAAAAGAAGTGCTGAAGCACAACTTAGTCCCTAACCTTCTCCATAAAGTGGTTCAGAAGGCGCTTAAAAACTTAGTGTCTCTATCTGACACTATTGAGTGTGGAATGCCATGCAGGCGAACGATCTCTTTGAAAAATAGGTCGGCGGTTAAAGTAGAGTAATTTGTCTTGGCATTTTGAACCGGTTATAATTTGTTTTTGTTGCATGTAATGATTCAATGGAGCCGGAACTTGAAAGCTTAAAGTGGGAAGTGGAGACTCAAGACATGGAGCAACCGAGACACATCCTTGCATGGGAAGCCGCCATTGAAGATCATGAAGCTCTTAAGGGAATTTGTCTTCCCAAGCCATGTAATGTTTTATTTTGAACTTATTGGGCAAACATTGGCCTTCTTGTTTAACTTATTATTATGTGCATGCATTAGGCATTTAGGATTAGGTTGAATGGTTAGGATAGATGATGGAAAGGGTTCGGGCTTGGCTTACAATTGGAGCATCATTCGGGCATGCAAACATGCCATTCTTGGCCCCGCGCGCGCCAAGGAGGAAATGGCGCAAGTGGTGGCCAATCTTACCCGATTTGGCCACACCATTAGGATGCCATTTGAGATGCTTGTCCCCTTTACCTTTTGTGGAAGAAACATGGATCCATGACATGGCATTCAGCAAGCCATTGATCACCTCTTGGCTGCCACCATCTTGGCCGGACATTGCATCATTTTGGAGCCGGTTACAAGCTTCAATCCACCAAGTTTTGAAGACCAAAAGCACAGCCCTAAACCCCTCCATCCTAGGCCTATATAAGCATAGCATTGGTGTGTGTATTTCGGTTGGCAAAGTTAATGAGCATCGGCATATTTTTTAAGAGGAAACCGAGGGAGTTTTCCATCACCTTTCCAAGGTAAGTGTTCGGTTCCATGAACCGATTAGGAGTAGCCTCCTAGCTTGGCAACTCAAGGTTGTTGCTCGAGCTTGTGTTCCACTTTTCTCTCCTCCCTTTCAAGGGAAGGAAACAAGAAGGAAGTGGCCAAAATCGGTTCCCCAAGTTGAGAACCTTTCCATGGAAAGGTTGTGATTGCCGAGAACATCATATTGTTTCATCGGCCGACTTGCGGGTTTGTTTACATAACTTTGTCATTTCTAATCAACTTGGACCACGTCCACCACCATCACACACCTCACTCACTCCACTAATCGTACACCAAATTTCGTTTCATTCTAAGCACATTTGGTTATTCATTTTATTATTTTTCTCAAGGGTTTCTCGGCTTGGCCGAGATCCGAGGGCCTAAGCGATCCATCGTGCATTCTAGTGACTGAGCAGGGGCTTGGCCACAACATAGCTAGGTTTATCCATGGCTTGAATTATGAAATTTATGACGCCGTAGAATTGCACCCATTAGAATCCATGGACATGGTCGTCCAGATGGCCCTGAAAGTCGAGCGCCAACTCAAGAGGAAGAGGAAAGCCACCCAATCATTTAAGATTAACCAACTCTCCAAATACACCCCTAATCCACCTGAGGCTAACAAACAAGTGACCAAGGCTGAATAGAAAAAGCCTTTTCAAAGACATTGGCTTACAAAAGAATCAAGTAGTAAACCAATAAACCCTAAAAGATCAGAGGTCAAGACCACGAGAGACAACCCCACTGGACAGAGAGCACGTGACCTCAAGTGCTACAAGTGTTATGGCATGGTCCAATGCCCGAACCGTCGTGTCATGATTATTAAGGAAGACACCGGTGAGTTTGTCCGAAGATACTGGATGTCGCCCGCCAAGAGCAAGAGAGCCCCCCAAGAGCCAGAGAGAAAAAATCAGTAAAAAAGAGAGTTTTTAAAAGATCAAGAGAAGAAATCAAAATCTCCCTTTTCAGGGAGAGAATAATCTTCTCTCTCCTTCAAAAATCCTCTCTTTCCTTTTTTAAATTTTTATTCCTTTTTAAATTCTCTCTTCAGGTAACTTTTCTCTTCTTTCTTTTCGCGCCACATCACTCTTATTTTGTCATTTAGGGCCACATCACCATTCTCTTCCTCTTCTCTCTCTTGTTCTTCCATCAATTCAATTTCCCTGATTTTAGGGTATTCTCCATCCATCTTCTTCTCTTTTAGGTTGTTCAAATGTGCAATCCAATCTTTCATAATTCTGTGGCCAAAGATAAAAAACAATTATTAATGCTCATAATCTGATTTAATTGGAAATATATGCATAAAAATCATTAATACATTCTATTTAAATTCATTTAAATCATACGAATTTTATTAATAATAAATAATATAAAATAACTCTAATTTAAAAGTTATCAAATACCCTCAAACTTGAATCATTACTCGTCCTCGAGTGATGCAAAATAAAGTCAATATTAAAAATTTTATAGGTAACATTAATGAATTTCATGTGATTTCCAGAATAATTCAAAACTTATAATTTTATGAAAAGTAACAGCATCATAATTAAAGTCAATTAATATAGAATTATTTTCCAATAAAATAATTTCTCAAAGTGTGTGTGTGCTCAAACTCCTCTTCAACTTGCGAAGTTCAATCATCCAAACTAAAATAGTGTGCAACATAAAATAAAAAGAAAAGGGCAGGTACTTCCCTGGATGGCTATTCTTCTTTGTCGGATTCGGAATTCAATTGCTGGAGTAGGCTTGTGGGAAAATGAGAAAACATTGGGTGTGGCTTGGTGTAATCTCGCTGAAGAGTGCCTGCTATTGCCCTGTCTTTGAGTTAGGTGTAGCGCCAGAATGCCCTGTTCTTTTGTTTGATGCGGCGGAGTTTGTCATAAATATTGTATTGTAGAATCTCACTTTGGCTAATTCTCTGTTCAATCATAAGCATAGTTTCCTTCTGTTTTTCCAATTTTTCATCGATCAGCAGCAGTGCTTCCGTGATTTGTTGTTGGTAAATGATGCTCTCTGCTGATGCTGCAGCTCCGCTTGCAGCATTTGAATCATGAGATTTTCTTTTCTTTGGTTCTTCATCTTCATCCGCTTCTTCATCCCCTGGTTTATCCATAGCTATTCTTTCAACTGCCAAAGGAGTAATTCCAGATGCTGGAGCAAGCTTCAATTCCTGTTCTTCATAAACTACTCCAGAGAGTTCACATAACCCTGTTATCAGAGAGGGAAACAGGAATTGCCCCTTGGGCCTCAAAGCATTAGCACATAAATTTCTATATATAATCTGCCCAACATTGATAAATTTCCCAGTCAGAATATAATATAATAAAACAGCTCTATCCTTTGTCACATGTTGTCCATGCGATGAAGGGAGTAAGCGGCTTTTAAGAAAATGATACCACACTCTCGCTTTTGGTAGTAGCGCAATGCGAGGGAGAGAGAGCGATCCTGTTTTGGAGATGACCAAGTCGGTATCCGGTTCAGCAATCTCTTTTAGGACAGCTTCGAGGTATGCTGGAGACTGATTGTCGGCATGAGCGTAAAAATTATCCTCCACTTCTTCCAACTGGTAGAACGAATTTACTGTTGCAGGTGAAATCTTCACCTCCCTTTTCCGAACCCTTACCGATTGGGGCAAGTCACCCTCAAAGTTAGCATAGAACTCACAAACCAGGTTCATGATGACCTCTTCTGGGCGAGTGCAAAATAGTGTCCAATTGTGATTCTGAATAACTGAGGAAACATAACTTGGGTACCCTGAATAGTTACCGTCGGAAATTACAAAGCCCTTCTAAACTGCAAATGTCTTCTGCTTCATCCCTTGCTCGTATCGGATTTTTGCGACATCGTTCATAAATTCTGGTTAAGACAAATGTTTAGTAGCTTTCTTTCCAGCGCTCTTTGGCCTCATGTTGGTATCTGCTGATCTGCAAAAGGGAATAGAGTTTTCTTTCTTCTGGGTGAGAAATTCGTTAGGGCTGTTGCAGCATTTATAAGATAAGCAAAGGGGGAAATTCAAATTTGAAAGAAATTTTAAAATTTTGATGAAAATCACTCTTTGGTAAAGATCACGATTAAATAAGACTAAATAAAAGAACTGATTGACTAATTTTATTTTTTTTATTCTTTATATATATATTTTTTTTATTCTTTTCGATTAAGTGTGATGCTACAGCTAACATTGTAGCATCACCATTATTTTCACCGAAACTAATAATAAACAAAAGGATACTAAAAATTCGGTTGCCTCCCAATAAGCGCTTGATTTGTAAGTCTTCAGCCTGACTTTTCCATGCTTCATGTAGCTTCTCTGTTCTCAAGAGGAATTGACGTAATTTCCGTCAATTTCTCTCCAAGATATAACTTCACTCTCTGGCCATTTACCTTAAAATTTCAGCCGGTTTTTTCAACTCGTAATTCCAAAGTTCCGTATGGATAAACTTCTATTATTTCAAAAGGGCCAGACCACAGAGATTTTAACTTACCTGGAAAAAGCTTCAATCTTGAGTTGAAAAGTAAAACTGCTTGTCCTTTTTCAAACACTCGCTTTTGAATCTTTTTGTCATGCCACTTCTTTACTTTTTCCTTGTAGATTTTAGCATTCGCGTAAGCACCCATCCTCAACTCTTCTAATTCTTGCAACTGTAAAAATTGATTTTTTCTTGCTTACTTTAAATCCAAATTTAATGTCTTGATTGCCCAGTAAGCCTTATGTTCCAGCTCCACATGTAAATGACAAGCTTTCCCGTAAATCAAATTGTATGGAGTGGTGCCCAGAGGAGTTTTGTAAGCTGTTCTGTATGCCCACAACGCATCATCTAGTTTTTGAGAGCAATCCTTCCTATTGGGGTTCACCACCTTTTCTAGAATTCTTTTAATCTCTCTGTTTGAAACCTCCGCTTGGCCATTACTTTGTGGGTGATATGTTGTGGTTATTTTGTGTCTGACTCCATATTTGCTTAATAATCCATTGAAAAACCTATTGCAAAAGTGAGATCCTCCATCGCTAATAATTGCTCTGGGTGTTCTGAATCTGGTGAATATATTTTTCTATAAAAATTTTAGAACTCCCCTTCCTTCATTATTTGGTAGCGCCACTGCTTCTACCCACTTTGAAACACAATCAGCTAAGAGAATGTATTGATTGCTGAACGACATCGGAAATGGTCCTATGAAATCTATCCCCCAAACATTAAATAATTCGATCTCCATAATATTATTGAGTGGCAGCTCATGTTTCCTTGTAATATTTCCTACCCTTTGGCACCTGTCACAACTTTTCACAAAAATGTTAGCATCCTTAAAAAGAGTGGGCCAGTCCAAACCTGATTGTAGAATTTTTGCGGCTGTGCGTGTTCCTCTGTAATGACCCCCATATGGTGCTGCATGGCATTGTTGTAGCACTGATTTGATTTCATCCTCTGGAACACATCTCCTTAGTAATTGGTCAGCACATTGTTTAAAGAGGAAAGGCTCATCCCAAAAATATTGTTTCACATCTTTCAAAAATTTCTTTCTCTGCTGATATTGCATTTCGGGAGGAAGAATGTTGCTTACAATATAGTTCACAAAGTCGGCATACCATGGCACTGAATATACATCCGCTTTTAGCAGCTGTTCATCTGGAAATGTTTCTTTTATGCTTTCTCCAGGTTGCTGTTTGTTCCCATTTTCTAGACGAGATAACTGATCTGCAACTTGATTCTCGCACCCTTTTCTATCACGGATTTCCAAATCGAACTCTTGAAGAAGTAACACCCAGCGAATTAGTCTTGGTTTTGCATCCTTTTTCGTAACTAGATACTTGATGGCTGCATGATCAGTGTACACAATCACCTTTGTTCCTATCAAATACGCCCTGAATTTATCGAACGCAAAGACTACCGCAAGTAGCTCTTTCTCTGTAGTGGTGTAGTTTTTCTGGGCATCATTGAGTGTTTTGCTGGCGTAATAGATGGAATGAAATAATTTATCTTTCTTCTGTCCCAGCACTACTCCTACTACATAATCACTGGTATCACACATTAGAATAAAAGGTATGGACCAGTCGGGTATTGTTATCATAGGTGCGGTTACTAATTTATGCTTTAGCATGTTGAAAGCTTCCAAACAATCTTTATCAAAATTGAATGACACATTTTGTTCCAGCAACAGCATAAAGGTTTAGAGATTTTTGAGAAGTCCTTGATGAAACGTCGATAAAATCACGCATGACCCAAAAAACTCCGAATTCCTTTTACTATACTCGGTGGTGGTAAATTCTCGATGATCTCCACTTTTGCCTTATCCACTTGTAAACCTTTTGCTGAAACTTGATGGCCCAACACTATCCCCTCGAAAACCATAAAATGACACTTCTCCCAATTGAGTACTAAGTTCGTCTCCAAGCATCTCGTCAAAACTCGCTCTAAATTCTTCAAACATGTTTCAAAAGACTCTCCAATAATGGAGAAGTCATCCATAAAAATCTCGAAACATTCTTCAACCATATCTGAAAATATTGCCATCATGCAACGTTGGAATATTGCTGGAGCATTACACAGTCCAAAAGGCATTCTCCGAAATGCAAAAGTTCCATAAGGGCATGTAAACGTAGTTTTCTCTTGGTCTTCGGGTGCAATCATAATTTGATTATAACCTGAATATCCATGAAAAAAGCAATAAAATTGTCTACCAGCTAACCTGTTGAGCATTTGATCGATAAATGGTAGTGGGAAATGATCCTTTCGTGTGGCCTTATTTAACTTTCTGTAATCCATGTAGATTCTCAATCCTGTGACTGTCCTTGTCGGAATTAACTCATTATTTTCGTTGGAAACAACTGTCGTCCCACCTTTCTTTGGAACACACTGAACCGGACTAATCCACAAGCTGTCTGAAATAGGGTAAATAATTCCAGCATCCAACCATTTGAGAATTTCTTTCTTCACCACCTCTTTCATTACTGGATTCAATTTTCTCTGTTGCTCTATAGATGCATTGTATCCATCTTCTAGGAGTATCTTGTGCATACAAATACTAAGACTAATCCCTTTTATGTCTCTAACTGTCCATGACATAGCCTGCTTGTGAGTTCTCAATATGTGGAGTAATTTTTCCTCTTGCACGGTTGTCAGGTAACCGAGATAATAACAGGAAAAGTCTCATTGGATCCTAAAAATGCATATTTGAGGTGAGCGGGCAGTTGTTTAAGCTCCAGTGCTGGTGCATCTTCGATGGAAGATTGAGGTAATTCTGGTTCATCTTTTGTTCTTGTCAATGCTTCGTACTGTTTTCTGTAGCCCCGAGAAATCTGCTTTGTTTCTTCTAATTTCGTCCTTTCTGATATAATAAAACAGTCTTCTTCTTCATAAGGATACTTCATGGCTTTTAAAACGTTAAAGGTAACCTGTTGATCATTCACCCTCATGGTGAGTTCTCCTTTTTGGACATCGATTAACGTTCTTCCCGTGGCTAAAAACAGTATTCCCAATATGATCGGCACTTCACGATCTGCTTCGTAATCCAAAATAATGAAGTCCGCTAGAAATATAAATTTATCTACCTTTACAAGTATGTTTTCTATCTTCCTCTGTGGATAAGTTAATGAACGATCAACCAGTTGCAAAGTAACCGTAGTGGGGCGAACTTCTCTAATTCCCAGTTTCTTGAAGATGGACATCGACATTAGATTAATACTGGCTCCTAAATCACACTAAGCTCTCCTAAAATAATTGTTGCCGATCGTGCATGGAATTGTGAAACTACCTGGTTCTTTTAATTTAGGTGGAATCTTATTCAGTAAGATGTAACTGTTTTCTTCAGTCATGGCCACTCTTTCAAATTCTCCTAGCCTTCTCTTCTTAGACAAAATATCCTTCATAAATTTTGCATAGTTGAGCATTTTTTCCAGTGCTTCCACCAATGGTACATTAATGTGAAGTTGTTTAAGAACGTCTAGGAATCTTTTGAACTGCTTGTCCTGGTTGTGTTTCTGCAATCGTTGGGGAAATGATGGTGGTGGTCTCTGAATTTTTAATTCACCTTGTGGTTGCTGGGGTGTTGCTACAGCATTAGTCGCTGGGTCACACTTTTTCGATTCATCTAAATCTTCCTGTTCAACCAACCAATCTTGTTTCTTTAAATTTTCTGCCCTCGGTTGTTTTTCTGGAATTTCAAGCTCTCTTCCATTCCTCAATACAATGGCCTTGCAGTGCTCTTTTCCTGATCTTTGTGGCACTTCTGTATCACTTGGTAATTGCCCCGTATTCCGTGTGTTTAATGATTGCGTCAACTGTCTCATTTGAGTTTCAATATTTTTTATGGAGGCGGCCAGGTTTTGCAGAATCACGTCTGTTTTGGAGGCATATTCTTTGGCAAAACTTTTCGATTTCTCTTGAGACATCATACTATGACTGGGTTGCGAGAATCCTTGAGGGTAGTTTCCTGTAGGTCTGCTTGGTGCTGTAGCATTCTGCTGCTGAGAATTCCATTGAAAGTTTGGATGTTGTTTCCAGTCAGGATTATATGTCTAAGAATAAGGATTATTGTTCCTATTGTATCCCACATAATTTGCAAATTCTGGGTTGGTGGGACATAAGTTATTTTCGTGGTATTCCCTGCAGAAAATACACGATACGTCTCTCGTTGTCGACTTTGACGAGTTGTTCATCAATTTGATGGTATTTTCCAGCGTGGCGATCTTGACATTCAAGGCAGAAACTTCGTCCAAATCGTAAACTCCAGATGCACACTTTGTAGAATAAACTCTTTCTGAAGGCCATTGATAACTGTTTACTGCCATTCTTTCCAATAAATCATACGTTTCATTAAAAGATTTTGATAGAAAAGTTCCATTTGCTGCAGCATCGATGATTGATCTGCTCTGGCCATTAAGTCCATTATAAAATGTTTCCAGCTGAATCCAATGTGGTATTCCATGATTAGGGCACTGTCTTAACAATTCCTTGAATCTGTCCCAGGCTTCATAAAGTGATTCACCATCCCATTGTTGAAAACTTGTGATTTCCTTCCTCATTCTCCCATTCTTCACTGGTGGATGATATTTCATTATGACTTTCTTAGCTAAATCTCCCCATGAAGTGATAGTATTTGCTGGAATGCCATTCAACCAATCTCGTGCTCTGTCTCTTAAGGAATATAGAAAAAGTTTGAGTCTTAACACTTCAGCTGAAACTCCAAGAAAATTAAATAAATCGCTAACTTCTCCAAAAACCTTGAGATGCCAATGAGGGTTGTCCGATACTAATCCACTAAACTGTCCAACTGTTTGAAGCATCTGAAACATGATCGGCTTTAACGCAAATCAAATAGCATGTAAGTCTAGTCTCACAATATAAGGATTCAGATCATCAAGTGTTGGAATAGCGAAATCCTGAATAGGTCGATCTCGGTCATCGATAATACGATTAGGGTTATTTCTTATTTCTTCCTGGTTGGCCATATTGTCTTCTTCAATAAATGGTAATTGTTGTTGTCTTCTTCTTGCTCGAAATGTACGTTCGATCTCTGGATCGTATTGAACAAGATCCTGGTTGTCCTCGTCAGGCATCAAGTAATTGGTACCTGAAGAAAAATGAATAAAACATAAACAAAATTAAAACAAAATTATAAAGATAAAATAACTAAGAAATATCCCCGGCAACGGCGCCAAAAACTTGTTAGTGGATTTTCTATACCTAAAGCAAGTGCACGTGTCACTAACAAAGTAATAAATAGTAAATAAAAGTCGATCACACGAGGATATTCTTAATCAATTTTAATCGCTATAAAATTAAATTAAATAAAGTTGAATTAATAAGACAAATAACGTGACGAAAGAATAATATAAAATTAAAAATCACTTAGATATGCTACAGAAATAAATTAAACTAATTTAGGATGATTACGATAATAAAAGTCTTGGTTAAGGTCGATTTCCTTGTCACGTGAATTTTACTACTGATGCTACAGAAAGCTACAGCATTTCCTACGGAACAGCGAGAACAAATATTTTTCTAGGGTTCTATCGAATTGCCTAGTTAAATTCAACCTAAGGTTTCTTTCGACTTTGAAAGAATAAAACTTGAATTGAATTTTTTTTCAGCCCTATTCTCAATGCCAAATAAATTAATGTCAACAACCTTACAAAAATTAAATTTATTTAATCTATCATGTATCTTAAAATTCCTATCTACCTATCGATACAATAGGAACATGTAAAATCAAATTTGTCCGTCGACACAATTCAAATTAAATAATAAACATCATGGCCGATCCTCCGAGGTTACCATTGATGTGCCGACAAGGCTCTCCAACACGTCGAGCCTCGCAAGAATTGCCTCATAGGCTCCTTGCTCTAGAGATTCCATGCTTGATTTGTGGCTGCTTGCTCTGATACAAGTTGTCACACCCCCAAATTCGCACCTAGAATTTTTGCCTCCTTGGTGGGATGTGCGGCGCCAAGTCCCCGACTTGACCAGCCTTCCTCCTCGTTGGTGCTTGCGGAATTGAACTAGAAAGTAAGACAAATGTTTATGGGAGCAAAACCTCCTAACCCTCTTTTCTATTCCAAATAAAAAAACAAGGAAACTCGCTCACGGTACACCACAATAGCTCTAGGAACTCCTTTCCCGGATACCCTTAGCTTGATGGCTCATGAGGCTTTTATACACAAAATGGCCCAGCCATAAGTTACAATGGTCATCAATGTGCAGCCCTCACTTAATGTCCTCGGATGCCCCTCTTTAATAACAGCCGCGCGCGCGCCTTGAATGTCGGTCGCCCGCCGGCTGCGCGCAGCATTGATGCTCGCCGCGTATCATCAATGTCTGCCGCGTGCGCGCCATCAATGCGTGCCTCATGCACCAAGGCTCGGTCGCCAGTCTGCCCTGCGCGCCCCGACTGAAGAGTGCCTTTCGCGCCCAGCGCCAGCGCCCATCTGGCACACCATGTCCGTCCCGCATGCCTGCCGTGTACCGTGCACGCTCATAACGCCCACGCAAACGGCTAGCTGCCGAGGTGTAACGCCCCACCAACGGCTATGTCGGCGCGCCAACAGCTATGTTACCTGTCGTAACGCCCCAACGGCTATCCCTAAGCCGCGTCCAGTCCATGTCCGCTCCGTGTGCGCCAACTGCGCGCGCTCATAATTCCAGCACCTTGCTGGAGCGTAACGCCCCGGCTGCGCGCACCGCGTGTGCCAGCCCCGCACTGCGTTCGCCCTGTGTGCACACCGCGTGCGTGTAACTGCGTGCTCAGTAAATGTCCTACCCAACACTTAGCCAATTCAGCACTTACTTTCATAGCTTCACGGATCTGCCCTCTGGCCCATGTCTGCTTCATGCCCTGCACATCTTGTGCGTCTTCGTGGGCCGCGCGCACATCTGCCGCGCGCCCATTGCGGGCCGCGTCCCTCCTTGCCGCGCACCCGAGGAGTAGCCCAGCTCCTCCTCTCCTGTTGGGCTAATTGGCCCTTGCCTTCATGCATTATGGGAAGTGGGGAGTAACAGAGGGCGTGGCTGCTATCATTGCGGCCGTGTTTGCTTGCGGGGGGCTTTGTTGCCTGTGTCTTGCAATGGTGGCATGTGGTCGGTGGCCACGTAGATGGCCTCTTGGCTATTCTTAAAATTGACCCTTGCTCGATGTTTGAATTTTGTGATCGATGGATATATCCGCTCGAGGGCAGCACGTGTGATCTTGCGTGACTAATGGTGGGCGTTGCTGCTATCTTGGTGGCTGTGTTCTCTTGCGGGGGCCTTTGTTGCTTGTGGCTCCCAACGGGTTCATGTGATCGTCGACCTCGAAGGCACACTGTTCCTCTTTTCTATCCTCAAAGTGGGACTTTGCTCGATGTTTGGTTTTGGTGATCCGCGGCCATCTGAGCCCAGAGGGGGCTTGGGTGATCTTGCATGACCAACGGTAGACGTGGCTGTTGTAAAGGCGGTCGTGTTCGCTTGCGGGGGGCTTGGTCGCTTGTGCCTAACATAATGGGGTCATTTGGCCAATGATTTGCTTAGGCGGGCATCTTGGCAAAGCCTCACCAGTGACCCTTGCTGCATCTGTTGTGATATGCTCTCGCTGAGCTTGCTTGGCTTGTTCGTGGAGTCATGCTTCGTTGCTTGCTGGATTTCTAGCGGGGAATGGGGATGTGGTTCCATGGAATTCAGGTCTATGTTTGAGCAAAAAGCGCGTGAGTGGTGTTATGGTCGTGTTGCTTACAAGGATCTTTGCTTCGTGCATTGAATCGTTGCTGCACGTTCCTTCTCATTGGTTCGCTTGTTTGGATTTGGAATCGGTTCGAGCAAATGTGCATTGGTTTCTGTACATGCGACCCACAACTCGGCATTTGATATAAAATCTCGTGGACCCTTTTTAGTCGGTGTCTTTGTTGGATATGCGACGAACGTTAAAAGTTACTAATGCATCTTTCCAGGCAAATCACTTGCGTATTAGTTGATGATCCGCGCTCTTGATTTTCTATGGCGGTGTGCATTGGTCTGTTGCTTGTTGTCTTGGATGTAGAAAACGAACGTGTTTGTTCTCGCCCTCTTAA
>CM039517.1:20224406-20294406 GCA_022433055.1 Begonia peltatifolia | reverse complement strand
CAATCCTTGATGGCGTTGATCTTTTCCTCGTCCGCTTCCATCCCATTTTTTGAGATGACAAATTCTAGAAAGTACACCTTGTCCTGTGTGAAGGAGCACTTCCCTAAGTTATCAAATAGTTTAGCCTTTCTAAGGGTCTGGAAGAGGGAGTTAAGGTGGGAGAGGTGTTGAGTGAGATCCACGCTATACACTAAGATGTCATCGAAGTATACCATGATAAACTTTCCTAAGTTCTCTTTAAGCACATGGTGCATGAGTTTCATGAACGTACTTGGGAAGTTAGATAAACTAAAAGGCATCACCATCCATTCGAATAATCCATATTTTGTCTTAAAGGCTGTCTTCCACTCGTCGCCTTCTCTCATCCTGATCTGATGGTATCCACTTTTAAGATATATTTTAGAGAAAATGGAGGCTCCACTGAGCTCATCCAACATGTCCTCGAGCCTGGGGATGAGAAATCTATACTTGACAGTAATTTGGTTAACGACTCGGCTATCGACACACATACTCATGGTGCCGTCTTTCTTGGGAACTAATAAGGAGGGTACTGCACAGGGACTCATGGACTCTCTAATGTAACCTTTATCCAAACGTTCTTGTACTTGGTCGTGCAACTTTTTGGTTTCTTCGGGGTTCATTCGGTATGCTGGTCTATTAGGCAGTACGGCTCCAGGTAGGAGATCAATTTGGTGTTCAATGCCACGCAAGGGTGGTAGACCTTGGGGCAAGTCTTCTGGGACCACATCTTGGAACTGGTTAAGTAAAGTTTTAACGGCATGAGAAATAACTCCTAGTTCCATAATTCTATCTCGAAAAAGTACCAAAATTAGGGGATCTCCTCTACGCACAGACGTCTCTATCTCCTTCTCAGTCATGAATAAAGTAGCCTTATCCTTGGCTTCCTTTCTTGCAGCGTCATCTCTAGATATTTGTTCGGGGGTCATGGGAGCAAACTTAAAGGTCTTTCCTTAAAACTTAAGGGAATAGTAGTTAGTGTAGTCGTCGTGGTTTACCCGTCGGTCAAACTGCCAAGGTCGACCTAGGAGTAAATGACTTGCACTCATAGGCACAACATCGCAGAGGACCGTGTCCTTGTACTTCTCGAGGGCAAATTCAACTTTCACTTGCTTGGTAACCTTGACATCCTCGTCGGCCACACTTCCGGTTGGGTACAAGCTCTGTGACACGATTCCACCTCAAATGAGTCGTGTTTTACCCACAAACAAAACAGAAAAACAAAATATAAGCAGAAAACTGAATGCTGTCCGATGAGCAACCTTTTAGCCTATTGGCATAACAATCTTCCGAAGGAAGACGGTAGCAAACGGGACCG
The DNA here is from genome assembly GCA_022433055.1 of Begonia peltatifolia. Lineage (NCBI taxonomy): Eukaryota > Viridiplantae > Streptophyta > Magnoliopsida > Cucurbitales > Begoniaceae > Begonia > Begonia peltatifolia. Next base: position 20,293,070 of record CM039517.1, on the reverse strand, counting down.
GTTTCTGGCCACTCTCTTCGTCTATCCTTCTCTGGAAAAGAGAGGGAAGACGAGTGGAACGATGGCTGTTCAAGCAACCTCGGGCTTGAAAGCTCAAGAAGATGAACTCCTTCTCGGGTCTTGACCGAACCGAGCCTTACCGTTCACCAAGCTTCAACTATTTCGGCTGAACACAAAAGGGCTATTTCTCATATATTCAACAACCTTTACACACACCAATAGCCATGTATTTATAGACCTAGGTTGGCTGAAGGGTAGAATGGGCTTGGGCTTCGAAATGGGCCACATGGTTGGCCATTCTTGGTCCAATTGCACACCAGATCACCTTCAAGCTTTGGCTCATTTGTTACATCAGTGGGCTGCTAAACTCTGGCCCAATTGTTGCTTCTAACCACCATCTAACTTAACATACATCTAATCCTAATGCCTAAAGATGCATGTAATTATAAAACATTACAGGAAGGTGAATGTTTGCCAACAAAAACAAAAGGTGAATGTTTGCCGAATAAAATTCAATTACAATTTAATTCCGAGGGTGACAAATCCCTTCTTCAAGTGCTTCCACCTTTAGCTACCACGATAGCAAGTGCAAGGGTTGAGCCTTGTCCTTTGTGCTCGGGTCCCATTCCAAATCCACGAATAGGCATTCGACACTTGTAATTCCTGCAAAAGAAGTGAACTTGTTAGTGAACAGGTTGGATAGAGCTCGTGCCTTGGTTTGTGATCGAGTGACCGCCCTCTGGGGCACATCACTCTGATACCAACTCTGTGGCGCCCCGTAAATCCTCCGTGATTCCGGTTTGCTACCAACTACTACTCGTCACCGTCCCTCATATCTTCTAGTAAATATTTCTTAGAAATTGGGGAGCTTTATTTTTTCCTTGACTCAAAAAGACTCGTTTTTTTTTCTTTTTTTACTTTAAACGACTTTCAAAAGAAAACATATAAATGCCGCAGCGGAAACTCGTTTAAATTAAGTTTAAGTAAACTTCACCATTTTAAAACACAGAAATACAGAGACCGGTCGACACTTGTAAACGCCGGTCGACACTTTGTTCCTCTTGGTTTTTTCCAGCGATCGACACAAGAATAAATCAGGCGACACTTCTATGTTCAACTAGGAGAGCGGTCGACAATTCCTTTTGCAGGTTGACACTTTGGCCCTCTCTGCCCGCGCATGTCAATCCCCGTGGTTGACACTCTCGCAGACTTTACATGGACCGGTCGACTCCTGTAACCAGGGGTCGACACTTGCTTCGGCTCTTCCTGTCACAGGTCGAGCCTCGTGGTCGACACTTTCTTTACATTTACACTGACCAGTCGACACCTCTCGACTTCGGTCGACACCTCACACCAGAATCACTGAAATCATGCTAGTTCGTTCGAATATGCACGACAACCATTACCCTATCACAACCATAAAATAAAAACCCATATTTTGACAACCAAATTTCTTCATGCAAGTTTCAAAACGACACACGACAAATACTCCTCGACTAAATCCATGAAGTAAAAGCTTAGATTCTGAAAACATAATTTCAAAACATTCATATCCCAATAATCCATGGTACCCTTGGTACACCACCTAAACTCCTAAAAAACCTATACAACTCTATTCAACTCAAAACACTTACAAAATGTCACTCTCTTTACTCGCCATGGTCATGTCGCCCCAACATTTCCCTGCACCGGCATGCGACACCTCCCGCCAACTCACCAGGCAGCGCATCGTCACCTACACCAAGGAACACAAAACGTAAGCCTAATGCTTAGCAAGTATGGAAACATGAACTCAAAAACCAATGCAAAACTCAACCCCTACTCATGTAGTTTCTATACTCAACTCTGTTTTCTTTTCATTTCGTTATTTTCATCTGTCACTTTCCGGTGTGAGTCAGGCCGGCACCCATCCCTTCCACACTCGAGACGGCTATTCTATAACCCACGGAGCGAGGTTAGAGGCACACATCATGTTCGTACATGGAACAACCCTACGTAACCTCCTCCTAACAACGATCGTTGAACCCCCTAGTTCTCTCAATAGCACGTTATCGACGAGGCGTTCGCAAACCGTGTCACATTACGTACTTCCATCCATGGGAACCCCCTAGTGCTTTCTCACTAGCACGTTAACGACGAGGCATTCACCCATGCGTTGCAAGTCTTTTCTTATATGGTTACATTTCACATATACATTTCAAAACATGCTTAAAACTCGTATTTCGTAGTTCAAAACCATGATGCATGACAATCACAATGCACGACTCCATAACAAAACAACCAAACGACGATCAAAGCAAACAAACAAGCAAAGAAGCAACCAAACAATCCTACCGTTCCATGGTGTAGGCCCGAAGGCAAATCACATACATTCCACCACTTACCTAGCGTTCTCGAAATCCTTTCGCGTTTTGTGATTTGGTGCTCTAACTGGAATACCTATAAAATTATACCTCTGTCAATTCTAACTCATTTAATTCGTAATTTCCTATCATGAAAATCCTAACTTATACGAAAACCGACACTCTTCACCAAACCCGAAATCCCTTGTAAATTTCCGTCCAACTTTGAAAATTCACAACTTCTACAATACTCGTCCGAATTGGACGATACAAAATACTACGGGTTTCTAAGGATGCCTAGTTTCCCGTGGTCGCATCCATTTCCCATTCAGATGTCCACAAATTAACAGAACTTGGCTGAACGGACACCGTACCAAATCTCACGTACACGGCCAATAAATCTCCCAATCTTCCTCGCTAATTCTCGTAATCTACTCCTATTTCTATCATAAGCACCATTACACGGATAGAATCTAACTTTACGCTCAACTTCTCACGTTACCTTCCTAGGTTTTCACTAATTCGATCTATACCCTTGCCAAACCCGGTTTCGCCACTAATAACGCCAACACACTAACTAACTACGCAAAGCTAACGAGAACTTACCGTAAATTCGAAGATTCGCGGAAGAACAGAAGAAACCGTAGCGCAGGGGAGAGAAAGACGCCAATCGCGGGAGAGAAAAGAGGAGGGAACCAAAATGTTGGGGGGAAAGGGGAGGGCACCGACGGTGCTCTCCCTCTTTTATTTATTTTTTATTTTTTATATTTTATTATTTTTATTCATAATTATCAAATTGCCCTCCTCCTTAAACCTTTTCACAATTCCGTGATTTCGTCTGAATCCGGTTAAATTCTTAAATTTCTCTTTCCACAATTAACCTTAAAATAATCTTTCACTTAGGGGTCGAAATTTATCGTTATTAATTCGGACCAAAACTCCGCCGATTAAAATTTACGGAAATCCGACATAAATATTCAACGGAAAATTTTCGGGTATTACAATCTCACCCGCTAGGGGTCCGACATCCCCGTCGGCCACACTTCCGGTTGGGTAAAAGCTTTGATACCATATTTGTAATGCCCCGAATACCTATCCCTTTCTGGTACGTTCACTGCTCCGATACCACCCCTTTTTACGCCCTCGAATCATCCTCGGACCCGGGTCGCCAACCACACACTCATTCCTTATCTCGACAAAACTCGTATAAAATTTAAAACTCTTGTTCCTCGAATTAAAACGCGTTTTTGAAAATATTTTAAACGGCTTCGCAGCGAGAAACTCGATTAAAATCAGTGTAAACCAAATTTCATTTTACAAAACATAAAACAGAGACACCGGTCGACACTTGTAAATAGTGGTCGACACTTGGGTTGTCTCAGATTTTTCATTGGTCGACACTTTACACTCATCCTAGAGAGCGGTCGACACCTACTTTCACAGGTCGACACCTTCGTCCTCTCTGTTTTCCAGCTGTCGAACCTTGCGGCCAACACTTACCATATTTACACTAACCGGTGGACACATTTAACTATAGGTCAACACTTACTTTGGTTCTGCCTGCGCAGGTCGACCCTCGTAGTCAAAACTCTCACTGAATTTGCTCTAACCGGTCGACACCTTCGGTCACCGGTTGACACCTCACTTCTCTCTGCCCGCACCGATCGAACCCTGCGGTCGACACTCGCCTTCCATTTATACTGACCGGTCGACACCGATGGACTTCGGTCGACACTTCACACCAACAACCCAAAATGACAGCAGTTCCAAGGGAGAATGACTCGAAAACTTCCTCGAATTAAAACAACCAATGAAAACCTAAATTGTAAACCCATAAGCTCCCAAGTAGTTTCAAAACACAGCTATACATCCGTCCCAACCATCAAAGCTCAATCTCACCTATACATCAAAATCTATACACAAATCCTGTACAGTTGAGATTGACTCCAGAAAATACAATCCCTCAAACTCACCGTTCCCCAATGCTGTTTACGAGTCGATTGCCCTAATACCTTCCACCGCTGGGACATGGTTGAACGCCACCAACCGCCTACTCGTCGTGTCTGGGCTCTAGTGACTCACCCTCTGGTAACTCTGCACCTACACAACGGAACACACAACATAAGCCTAACGCTCAGTAATTAGTGCATGTGAATCGTAAAACGACAATGCATTCCTATCACATGCAATTTCTACGTTCTCGCTCATGTTGTCACAACCCGTGCCGCATGGTACGGCCGCACCATGGTGAGGCTGGCCTGTCTCGCCACCTCACACCCTGGCACGTCACCATCGTCCCGGTTTCTCCAGCAACGAGGCCCTCAATCCGTACCCAGGCGTCACTCTGCACACCGCAACCATTTTAGGGTAAGGCTGAACGCACTTGTCACACCACCGCCTGGCACGTCGCCATCGTCCCGGTTTCTGCAGCAACGAGGCCATAGTTGCACACCACCACACGCACACCACGACAGCCATACCAGGGTGAGGCTGGACGCACTCACCACACCACACCCTAGCACGTCGCCACCGTCCTAGTTTCTCCAAAAATGGAGCCTAGCTGCCCACACACCCATCGTCCTCATCACATCTCGCATTTCACACTTGCACATAAATCAATGAACAAATTCATTTTCATTCCCGTTTAAAAAACATGATGCATGACAAACAATACACACGAACATCACAATCAATCATCACAACCTACGTTCCTCAGTGTAGGCCCACCTGGGTAAAACGCATGCATACACTACTTACCTGGCGTCCTAGCTTTATGTGGTGCTCGTCTCACCCAAAACCTGCTCAAACTACAACAAAAATCATCTTCCGGTCAAAACTCATCTCACTACTCTACTTACGCACTAAACTCACCCTACTAGCATAACACTCCATGACTCGCCAAAATCGCTCGCCACCCCATCTCGGCTCCAAATTCAACCTAACGTCCGACGGGCATAACTTTTACGTCGGTTATCGAAATCACACGATTCTAGCGACTAAATGCTCCGATCGTAACCTAGTTTAACCTACCATAACAAATTCTAAAACTGTTAACCGCAGCTAGGGTGGGAATCCAAAAACAGAGCAGGCCTTAAGGTCAAATCTCACCTTCTCAGCCATTCCACAAAACTCCATACATTCTTCGCCACTTTATCACATTTATCGTCAACACTTCTAAAATCGATCCATAACAACTCTAATGAACCTCCCAATCCTAAAGCCCTAATCCCCACCCCTCAAGTGTCTCCCTAACTTTAACACGAAACTAACATTGAACTGTAAACTTCTCAAGCTTACCTTGCACTGTCGAAATGGAGGAGAAAAACCACGATTAATCACCGGCGGAATGTTGTAGGACGGAGAAGAATCGCGCGGTGGGTGAGGGGGGAAAAACAACAAAGAAGAGGGGTGGGAGGGGGGGGAGGGTATATCTGCTGACTCTCCTCTCCCCTCACATATATAAAATATTAATTAAAATAATAACTAATTACCTTTTCGCCCTCACCCTTACATCCTCTTAATCAAACGACCATTCCACCCATTTACGATCGGATTCCAAAAATGTTTTCTCCACCGTTAGCCTCGAAATAATTCTCCACTTAACCTTACAAATTCTCTACTCTCCATTCTGACCTGACCCCCGCCGTTTATCGTCCCAACAACCCAAAAATTGGTACGGTGAAAATACGGGGTGTTACACAGTAAGACACTCTTCAACAGATCGACTGCCTTGTCTCAGGTTTTGGATTTGTAAGAAGAGCTCTTGTCGGTATTGGCTAGATATGAATCTCTTGGTCATGAAGGACTTCATCACTCTCCAAGTGGTGATAGGGTCATCTCCTATCTTCTGTCTTTGGGATTTAATGTTGGTCCACCAGAGGGCCGCGTATCCTATGAGCTCGACCGAAATTAGTTCGATCATAACTTTATCCAAATATTCATAGTAGTCAAAGACTTTCTCCACTTTATCTATTTAATCTGGAAAGGTGTTACCATCGCATGTGCCATTGAATGACGGAACATACAACTTAATGTTCCTAAGATCGTCTAAGTCCTTTCGACGGCTGGACCAAAAATTTTCTTATTCGTCTAGGGTCCTCTCATTTCATCATGATAGTCAAAGTCTTGGAACTTCCTTCTTGGGTTAGGTGGCCTCTCACTCCTCGGGGAAGGTTCTTGGTCGGGGAATCTCCTGGGAGGGTATTCAGTTCTCCTAGGGTTCTCAGGTCTCATCCTAGAGAGGTCATCTCGAGAGATCTCTCTAGAGTTAATCTTGTTGAGGTTCTCCATTATGAATTTCATACCAAGGGTTAAGTCTTTGAGTTATTGGCCTAGATTACTAACTTCTCCATTAAGGCCATTTAATTGTCCTTGAAGGCTAGACTCTCTCTCTTGATGGGTACGAGTCTCGGGTTGGGGAACGTCTTTACCCCGATTTGGTTTTTGAGTCATAGTATTAGGGTTTAAATCTCAGTTGAGTCCACTTCTAGTCTTCATGTGACTTCTAAGGTTGTAGGGGAGACATGTGTTCTTACGCTAGATCGACCCTAAGTGTTAGGAAGGAGGGGAAAAAGTAGTGGATCTCAGGTGCCTAAAACTTCGAGCGCAAATTTGAGGGCTTAAACAGTTCATTTTTGGGATGGAACGTGGTTGTCATAAGCATAGCTTGTAATGATGTAGTAGAGCTCTGAGAGAGCTTCGATTCGATATCTTACGGATGAAAATTCAACACCCGTAGCAAAAGTTATGACCATTTTAAGTCCAGGGGGTCAAATCTACCAGAACAACTATTAAACTCGGCATAAAGTTTCACAGGGCATTAACACAGTCCAATAAGCATGTATGTCATTTTAGTGCACATATCATTAAAATGATGTGGTCAGGATACAATAACATAATCACAGTGATTAGTGTGTGTGCAAATCATATAAGATATCCGATTAGGCAAGTAAAATAGAGATTAACATAGTGTTCGGCCAAGGTAGTTATGTCAAGACATTAGTAGGCATGGAATGATGCAGCACAACAATATCAGCACAAAAACATAATTAAATCACAAAGTATAGGGCAGCAACATAATGATTTTTCCAAATAAGGTAATAATATTAGCTGCTACATATCACACCACATGCATAATAACACAAACGTACAATACCAGTGGTCCCGCAACAAACACCTATCACCTGCACCTACTACCTGCACCTACCGCCTGCACCTACCCTCAAACAGCAGCTAAGTTGTAGGGTGTGCTCAGTTTTCACCTGCACCTCCCCTCAAACAGCAGTCAATCAGTTGAGTAAAACTTGTGCAAAAAACACAAATACGAATATGAACATCTAATAGATCAAACAAAAGTTCCAAGCTTTAAAGAATAAATGGTTTCGAGTTTCCGGTTTTAAGTTTTCGTCCAGTAATAACATATCAAAACAGATCCTTATATGTTAGACAAAAAAATAACAGAACCGGTTTCTGCTTTGTTTCCAAAACAAACTAACTAGAGAAGAAATGAAAATTTTTTTTTTCTATAGCAAACAAAATGCGTAACAAAGAACAATCCACTCGTTTGCTGACATTCAGGGGAAGCTATCCGTGGCTCTGATACCACATGACATGATTCCACCTCGAATGAGCCGTGCATTACCCACAAACAAAATAGAAAAACAAAATGAGCAGAAAACTAAATGTTGTCCGATGAGCAACCTTTTAGGCTCTCGGCATAACGATCGTCCGAATAAAGATGGCACCAAACGGAACCGGTTTCTGGCCACTCTCTTCGTGTATCCTTCTCTGGAAAAGAGAGGGAAGAAGATTGGAACGAAGGCTATTCAAGCAACCTCGGGCTTGAAAGCTTGAAGAAGACACACTCCTTCTCGGTTCTTGACCGAACCGAGTCTTACCATTCACCAAGCTTCAAGCTAGTTCAGCTGAACACAAAAGGGGCTATTCTCCTAGATTCAACAACCTTTACACACACCAATAGCCATGTATTTATAGACCTAGGGTGGCTGAAGGTTAGACTGGGCTTGGGCTTCAAAATGGGCCACATGGTTGATCATTCTTGGTCCACTTGAACACCAGATCACTCTTCAAGCTTTGACCCATTTGTTGCATCAATGTGCTGCTAAACTCCGGCCCAATTGTTGCTCCTAACCATCATCTAACATAACATACATCTAATCATAATCCCTAAGATTGCATGCAACTATAAAACATTACAGGAAGGCGAATGTTTGCCAACAAAAACATAAGGGCGAATGTTTGCCGAATAAAATTCAATTACAAATTAATTCCGAGGGAGACAAATCCCTTCTTCATGTACTTCCACCATTAGCTCCCACGATAGCAAGTGCAAGGGTTGATCCTTGTCCTTTGTGCTCGGGTCCCATTCTAAATCTGCGAAGAGGAATTTGACACCTGTAATTCCTGTAAAGGAAGTGAACTTGTTAGTGAACAGGTTGGATAGAGCTCGTGCCTTGGTTTGTGATCGAGTGATGGCCCTCGGGGGCACATCAAAAAGTATACTAGCTTTTGGAGGGATACCATTAAGGCCACAACAAATGCCATAATTGTGACCTGGGAGTGATTTAAGACTGCGTTTTACAACAAGTATTTCAACCGGACAGTTCGGACCAACAAAATGGCAGAATTCACTCAATTACGCCAAATGGGATCGGTGGCTGACTATGTACGAAGGTTTGAAGCCCTATCCTGTTATGCAGGCCATTTGGTTAGTGAAGAGGAGAACAAGGTGTACCAATTTGTCCAAGGGTTAAAGTTGGAGATCTATAAAGGGGTAAAGACTACGGGCGTCGCTGACATGCTGTACCACAGGGTCATGCCCAACGCCCTAGAACTTGATTATATAGAGATGAAGCTTCAACGACAGAAATAACCACCAAAGAAGTTTTTCAGAGAGGTACAGCCACAGCAAAGTTGGGGATGGAAATCACAACAACAAAGAGGCGTCAAAAGGTGCAATGAACTGCCGATTGACCACGACAAGGGCAAGCGACCACAAGGGGTTTCCCAAGCTCTTCAATGTCCTACATGTCAAAGAAATCACTTCAGGGAGTGCAAGCTGTAATCAGGCCGCTGCTTCAAGTGTGATAAAATAGATCACAAGGCGAGGGATTGTCTAGGGCCAAGCAAGAGGCAGCCAGGCTGTAACGGCCCGAAAACCTACCCGTTTCTGGTTTGCTACTATTCTGATACCAACACCTTACACTCATATCGTAAAATTTGAAAATTTTATTCCTTGGCCTAGAACGAAAGTTTCGAAAATATTTTTGACAGCTCTGCAGCGAAAATTCGATTAAATTCACTTAGGATAAAATTTTATTTTGGTAAACATGAAACAGGGACTCTCGGTAGACACCTATAAGAAGCGGTCGACACTTGAGTCGTTTCGGATTTCTCATCGGTCGACATTGGAAACACCGGTCGACACTTTGTTCCTCTCGGGTCTTTTCATCGGTCGACACTGCAAGCACCGGTTGACACTTCTATGCTCACCACAGAGAGGGGTCGACACCCGTTCTCACAAGTCGACACCTTAATTCACTCTGCCCGCTTAGGTCATCCCCCGTGATCGACACCACTACAATTTTACATGGACCGGTCGACACCTATAACCAGGGGTCAACACCTGCTTCGGCTCTGCATGTCACAGGTCGAGCCTCGCGGTCGACATTCCCCTTACATTTACACTGACCGGTCGACACCTCTCGGCTTCGATCGACACCTCACACCAGTATCAGTAAAACTCAACACCAGTTCATTTAAATACGCACGACAATATCTCCTCAATCAAATTCACGAAGTAAAAACCTATGGTTTGAAAACATAACTTCTCCAAATACATTTCAAAACAACAACATTCTACTTCATTTATCCACAATACTCTTACTACACCACCTAAAATTCTCAAAATCTATATAACATTGTTCGACTAAAAACACTTACAAAAATCACACCCTTTACCCGCCATGGTCGTGTCGCCCCAACATGTTCCTGGACCGGTACACGACGTCTCCCGCCAACTTCGATCTAAGCTTGCCTATCTCCTAGCAACTCACCCGAAAGCTCGTCGTCGCCTACACCAAGGAACACAATATGTAAGCCTAATGCTTAGCAAGTATGGAATATGAATATGAAAAACCAATGCATAACTCAACTCCCTACACATGCAGTTTCTATACTCAATTCTGTTTTCTTTTCGTTTCATTGTTTTCATCTTCCACTTTCCGGTGTGAGCAGGCCCTTCCACACTCGTGACGGCCAATCCATAACCCACGGAGCGAGGTTAGAGGCACACATCATGTTCGCACACGGAACGGCCCTACGTAACCTCCTCCTAACATCGATCGTTGAACCCTCTAGTGCTCTCAATAGCACGCTAACGACGAGGCATTCGCGAACCGTGTCACATTACGTACTTTTATCCATGGGAACCCCCTAATGCTCTCTTAGTAGCACGTTAACGACAAGGCGTTCACCCATGCGTGGCAAGTCTTTTCTTATCTGATTACGTTTCACATATACATTTGAAAACATGCTCAAAACTCGTATTTCATAATTCATGACAATCACGAATGCACGACTCAAACAACAACACAAACAAGCAAGCCAACAAGCAGTCCTATCATTCCAAGGTGTAGGCTTGAAGGCAAAATCACATACGTTCCACCACTTACATGGCGTTCTCGAATTCTTTGCGCTCTTCATAACTTGGTGCTCTAATTGGAATACCTATAAAATTATACCTCTGTCAATTGTAACTCATTTAATTCATAATTTCCTATCCTGAAAATCCTAACTTATACCAAAACCGACACTCTTCACTAAACCTGAAATCCCGCACAAATTTTCGTCCAACTTCAAAAATTCACAACTTTTTCAATACTCGTCCGAATTGGACGATACAAAATACTATGGGTTTTTAAGGACGTCTAGCTTCCTATGGTGCCATCCATTTCCCATCGGATGTTCACAACTTAACCGAACGTGGCTGAACGAACACCGTTCCAAAAATTCACATACACCACCAATAAACCATCCAGTCTTCCTCACCAATTCTCGTAATCTACTTCTATTTCTATCATAAGTACCAATACGCAGATGGAATTCAACTCTACACTCAATTTCTCGCATTACTCTTCTAGGTTTTCACTAATTCGCCCTATATCCTTACCAAACCCGATTTTGCCACTAATAATGCTAACACACCAACTAACTACGCAAAACTAACGAGAACTTATCATAGATTCGAAAGAACGGAAAGAGAATCGATCAAGCGGCACAAGAAGTGGTCATCGGGCTTCGCGGGACAGAAGAGAGGAGGAAGAGGGGCTTGCTGGGGGAGAATCGGTGTTCTTCTCAGTTTTTTTTTTAATTATATTTTATTTTTTCCCTAATTACCAAACTGCCCTCCACCTTTAACCATTTCATAATTCTGTAATTTCGTCCGACTCTGGTTAGATTCTTAAATTTCTCTTTTCGCCATTGGCCTTAAAATAACCTTTCACTTAGGGGCCGAAATTTTCTGTTATTAATTTCTACCAAAACTCCACCGATTACAAATTACAAAATCCGAAACTAGTTCAAATGGAAATTCTGGGTATTACATCCCTCCCTCCTTACAAAAATTTTGCCCCAAAATTTGCTACCTGAACAGCTCAGGATAACGCTCCATCATGTCCTGTTGTCTTTCCCACGTCGCCTCCTCCATATCGTGGTTATGCCACAACACTTTTACCAGTTGAATATCTTTGTTGCGTAGTGTCTTTACCGCATAATCCAAAATCTCCACTAGCTTTTCCTCGTATGCTAAGGTTGGCTGTACCTCAACCTGCTGCTGAACCACAATGTGCGACGGATCTCTGAGACACTTTCTTAGCATCGACACATGGAAAACATTGTGAACCCCTTCCTTGGAAGCTGGTAGTTCTAGTTGGTATGTAGCTCTTCTAATTCTTTTCGTGATCGGGAACGGTCCAACGTATCTCGGGCTCAACTTACCCTTTCTCCCAAATCTCATCACGCATTTGAACGGTGAAATCTTCAGAAATACTTCATCTCCTACTTTAAATTCTGATTCCCTTCTCCTTCCATTGGTATAGCTCTTTTGCCGACTTTGAGCTGTCAATATCCGCTGCCGAACAAACTTGATCTTCTCAGTGGTCTGTTGCACAATTTCGAGACCAATCAGACTAGCTTCACCGACTTCATCCCAATAAAGGGGTGATCTACACATCCTTCCGTATAAAGCTACGTCAGGGGCCATACCTATCGTCGTCTGATAGCTGTTGTTGTAAGAGAATTCCACCAAAGGTAAATACTTGCTCCACGAACCCTGGAACTCTAACACACAGACTCGAAGCATATCCTCTAAAACCTGAATAGTCTGCTCAGATTTCCTATCGGTTTGAGGATGAAAGGCTGTACTGAAAGTCAGCCGTGTCCCCATTGCCTTGTGCAGACTCTTCCAAAATTTTGATGTAAAACATCGGTCCCTGTCTCATACAATTGAAATCGGAACCCCGTGTAGCCTTACTATCTCCTGAATATACAGGTTAGCAAATTGGTTCATGTTGAACGTCATCTTTACTGGTAGAAAATGGGCGGATTTGGTTAGACGATCTACAATCACCCACACCGCATCGAACCCTTTTGCCGTCAGCGGCAATCAAACCACAAAATCCATGGATATCTGGTCCCACTTCCATTCTGGAATCGGCAATGGTTGTAACTTTGCAGCCGGTCTCTGATCTTCAGCCTTAATTTGCTGGCAGATTAAGCATGTCTCCACGTACTTTGCTACAGACTTTTTCATGCCAGGCCACCAATAATGTTGCCTAAGGTCTCTGTACATCTTGGTGCTTCCGTGGTGAACAGAAAACCGTGAGGAGTGCGTTTCAGACAAAATGTCTTCCCGAAGTTGATCGTTAATTGGAACGTACCACCTATTCTGAAACTCCAGGATTCCATCGCTTGAACAGCTAAATTCGGTTCTGTCGTTAGATACTATGCTTGACCTGAATTCGTTGCACCTTAGGTCATCCCGTTGAGCTTCTTTAATTCACTCGAGAATTGACGATTTCAGAGATAAGGTTGACAATTGCACTGCCGCATTTGAGACTAGCTCCAAATTAAACCTCTGGCATTCTGCACTCAACTCTTTAGACATTTCGGCGTCCATCACTGAAATTGAGGTCGACATTCGGCTTAGGGCGTCGGCCACTACATTGGCTTTGCTGGGGTGGTATTTGATCTCCAGGTCGTAGTCCTTCACAAACTCCAACTACTGCCTCTGCCTCATGTTCTGCTCCTTTTGAGTAAAGATATACTTCAGACTTTTGTGATCCGAGTATACCTCACATTGCTGTCTATAGAGATAGTGCCTCCAGATCGTTAGCGCGAAAACGACCGCCACTAACTCTAAATCATGGATTGGATAATTATGCTCATAAGTTTTTAATTGCCTCGAAGCATAAGCGATCACTCGTCCGTTTTGCATCAAGACACAACCCAATCCAATTATGGAAGCATCACAGTAAATATTAAATTTCTCATCCATCACCGGAAGTGTCAATACTGGAGCTGTAGTAAATTTATGCTTCAGCATCTGGAAACTGTGCTCACAGTCCTCCGTCCATATATACTTAACTTCCTTTCTGGTCAAACGAGTTAGGGGTTCTATAATTTTTGAAAATCGCTCAATAAACTTCCTATAGTAACCCGCTAACCCCAGAAAACTTCGAATTTCTCTAACACTCTTTGGCTGTGGCCATTCATTGATCGACTGTATCGTAGTTGGATCCACCGATATCCCTCCACCGAAAATCGTATGTCCAAGGAAATGGACCTTATCCAGTCAGAATTCGCACTTGGAGAACTTTGCAAACAGCCGATGCTGTTTCAAAGTCTCTAGAACCACCTTCAAATGCACCTTATGTTCTTCTTCGTTACCAGAGTAAACCAAGATATTGTTGATAAATACAATGACGAACGTATCTAGATACTCTTGGAATACCCGATTCATCAAGTCTATAAAAATGGCCGGGACATTTGTCAGTTCGAACGACATCACCAAAAATTCATAGTGTCCATATCTAGTCTGAAAAGCTATCTTTGGGATATCCGGCGATCTAACCTTTAGTTGATAATACCTCGATCTCAAATCTATCTTTGAGAAAATCCGAGCTCCTTGGAGTTGATCAAATAAGTCATCTATCATTGGTAATGGATACTTATTCTTTTTGGTTAGCTTATTCAGCTCCTGATAGTCAATACACATCCAGAGTGATCCGTCTTTCTTCTTTACAAATAGGACTGGCACTCCCCATGGTGAGAAACTCGGACGTATGAATCATTTCTCCAATAGCTCTTCTAATTGCTTCTTCAATTCCTTTAATTCTGGAGGAGCCCACCTATACGGGTTCTTTGATATTGGCTCGGCACCAGGATATGTGTCAATCACAAATTCAACTTCTCGGTCTGGGGGTAACCTGGGCAAGTCATCCAAGAACACATCAGGGAATTCACGAACTACCTCAATATCCTGTGGCTCCGCCTCCATACAAAAGTGAGTATCTAATATTGTTGCAAGAAAACAAAAATGTTCACCCATTATTAACCTCCGAGCCTCGATGTGTGCCATCACGGATAGTCTCCCCCTATTCTTCATGGCTTACAGCGAATGCTTCGCACCATCTGGGAGTTGGAAGTTAACAGTCCCAGCTCTGCAATCGATCATTGCGTAGTGCTGAAATAGCCAATCCATGCCCAATATCACGTCATAGCTCGTTATCCCCACTACAATCAAATCGGCAGGCATACTCCTGGTCCCCACTGATATGACACTGTTGCATACCACTTGACCAGAGTGCATACGCTCACCGGACGGTAACCTTACTTCATATGTACAACCAGCGAGTTTTGGCCACAAATTCACTTTCACCACAAAGGCCATAGCAACAAAGGAGTGTGACGCTCCTTAATCTATCAATGTAAATGTGGGTACCGTATCAACTAGTACCGTACCTGAGATAACAGCTGGCCGATCCTCACTCTCGGGCTCTATCATTGCGAAAATCCTGGGCGTCATCTTGGCCGGACCCTTCTTTGCTGCGGGGCAATCCCTGGATATGTGGCCGGTCTCATTACAGGTAAAACATCGGTTGACCCTCGGCTTTGTGCAATTCCATGAAACGTGACTAGCTTCATTGCAGTTGTAACATTTGCCTGCAAACTGTCCGCACTCTCCCGGGTGGCTCTTCAATCACTTAGGATACTGCGGGTACTTACTCGGTATTTGGGGCTTCTTGCTTCCCCTTGAATCATCCACCTTTCCGCAGCCGTCGGGTCTGTCATTTGGCCCTCAAACATCGAAGGCTTCAATTTCCTGAACCTCTCTCCGCTAGAGCCTGCTCCATGGCTCCTCTATCCTTGATTAAACAACATCCCCAATTGTTGGGACTGCTTGTCAACCAACTCCGTCAACCGTCTGATCGTAGCCAGGTTGTCATCACCTTCTGGCTCTACTGCCACTCTCGGAACTCTAGATCGTCCCGGTCGTCTATCCATTTCAGCTAATTCCTAAACGAGGTTAGCATAGTCTAGCCTTAGTCATAATCTAACTAAAATAAACAACTACTTACAGTTGGTGGAGCACGTTGCATGGCGGCCGGCAAATGTTGGGTAATCCTTTGAACGATATGACCATAATGGCCCTGATACCAACACCTGTAACGCCCCAAAAACCTACCCGTTTTCGGTTCGCTACTATTCTGATACCAACACCTTACACTCGTACCGTAAAATTTGAAACTTTATTCTTTAGCATAAAACGACAAATTCAGAAATATTTTTGACAGCTCTGCAGCGAAAATTTAATTAAATTCACTTTGGATAAAATTTTATTTTGGTAAACATGAAACAAGGACTCCTGGTCGACACCTATAAGCAGCGGTCGACACTTGAGTCGTTTTGGATTTCTCATCGATCGACACCGGGAACACCGGTCGACACTTTGTTTCTCTCGGGTCTTTTCATCGGTCAATACTGTAAGCACCGGTCGACACTTTTATGCTCACCACAGAGAGGGATCGACATCCATTCTCACAGGTCGACCCCTTAATCCTCTCTGCCTGCGCAGGTCGTCCCCCGTGATCGACGCCACTACAATTTTACATGGACCGGTCGACACCTGTAACCTGAGGTCGACACCTGTTTTGGCTCTGCTTGTCACAGGTTGAGCCTCGCGGTCGACACTCCCCTTACATTTACACTGACCGGTCGACACCTCTCGACTTCGGTCGATACCTCACACCAGTATCAGTAAAACTCAACACCGGTTCATTCAAATACGCACGGCAATAACTACTCAATCAAATTCACGAAGTAAAAACCTATGGTTTGAAAACATAACTTCTCCAAATACATTTCAAAACAACAACATTCTACTTTATTTATCCACAATACTCTTACTAAACCACCTAAAATTCTCAAAATCTATATAACATTGTTCAATTCAAAACACTTATAAAAATCACACCCTTTACCCACCATGGTTGTGTCGCCCCAACATTTTCTTGCACCGGCACACGACGTCTCCTGCCAACTTCGATCTAAGCCTACCCATCACCTAGCAACTCACCCGAAAGCTCGTCGTCACTTACACCAAGGAACACAATACGTAAGTCTAATGCTTAGTAAGTATGGAATATGAATCTGAAAAACCAATGCATAACTCAACTCACTACACATGCAATTTCTATACTTAATTCTGTTTTCTTTTCATTTCATTGTTTTCATCTTCCACTTTCCGGTGTGAGTCAGGCCCTTCCACACTCGGGACGGCTAATCTATAACCCATGGAGCGAAGTTAGAGGCACACATCATGTTCACACACGGAACGACCCTACGTAACTTCCTCCTAAAATCGATCGTTAAACCCTCTAGTGGTCTCAATAGCACGTTAACGACGAGGCGTTCGCAAACCGTCTCACATTACGTACTTTCATCAATGGGAACCCCCTAATGCTCTCTCAATAGCACGTTAACGACGAGGCGTTCACCCATGCGCGACAAGTCTTTTCTTATCTGGTTACGTTTCACATATACATTTCAAAACATGCTCAAAACTCGTCTTTCGTAATTCAAAACCATGATTCATGACAATCACGAATGCACGACTCAAACAACAACACAAACAAGCAAGCAAACAAGTAGTCCTACCATTCCAAGGTGTAGGCCCGAAGGCAAACCACATACGTTCCACCACTTACATGGCGTTCTCGAATTCTTTTTGCGCTTCGTAACTTGGTGCTCTAACTGGAATACCTATAAAATTATACCTCTGTCAATTGTAACTCATTTAATTCATAATTTCCTATCATGAAAATCCTAACTTATACTAAAACCGACACTTTTCACTAAACCCGAAATCGCGCACAAATTTTTGTCCAACTTCAGAAATTCACAACTTCTTCAATACTCGTCCGAATTGGAAAATACAAAATACTATGGGTTCCTAAGGACGTCTAGCTTTCTATGGTCCCATTAATTTCCCATTCGGATGTCCACAACTTAACCGAACATGGCCGAACGTACACCGTTCTAAAAATTCACATACACTGCCAATAAACCATCCAATCTTCCTCACCAATTCTCGTAATCTACTTCTATTTCTATTATAAGCACCAAGACGCAGATGGAATTCAACTCTACACTCAATTTCTCGCATTACTATCCTAGGTTTTCACTAATTCGCCCTATATCCTTGCCAAACCTGATTTTGCCAATAATAACGCTAACACACCAACTAACTACGCAAAACTAACGAGAACTAACTGTAGATTGGAAAGAACGGAAGGAGAATCGATCAAGCGGCATAAGGAGTGGTCGTCGGGGTTCGCGGGAGAGAAGAGAGGAGGAGGAGGGGCTTGCTGGGGGAGAAGAACACTGCTCAATTTTATTTTTTATTTTTTATTTTATTATATTTTTCCTAATTAGCAAACTACTCTCCACCTTTAACCGTTTCATAATTTCATCTAACTCTGGTTAGATTATTAAATTTCTCTTTACGCCATTGGCCTTAAAATAACCTTTCACTTAAGGGCTAAATTTTCCGTTATTAATTTGGACCAAAACTCCACCGATTACGAATTACAAAATCCAAAACTAGTTTAAACGAAAATTCTGGGTATTACACAGGCGGTGCTCCGAGGATCTTTACTTTTATGGACTTAATGAATAGAGTATTTTGGGCTTTTCTAGACAAGTTTGTGATAGTCTTTATAGACAACATCTTAGTATATTCCTAGAGTGACAAGGATCATGCAGAGCACTTAAAGGCCAGTTTGACTACTCTGAAGCAACACCGATTATATGCCAAGTTTTCTAAATGTGAATTTTTGTTGGATCAAGTAAATTTCTTAGGCCATGTTATTTCTAAAGAATGTGTTTCAATGGGTCCTATCAAGATTCAGGCCGTAAAAGAGTGGCCACAACCGAAAAACACCAGTGAAGTGAGGAATTTTGTAGGCCTGGCTGGATATTATAGAAGATTCCTTGAAGAATTTTCCATTATTGCCAAGCCTCTGACTAATTTGACAAAGAAGGAGGTGAAGTATGAATGGTCAAAGAATTGCGAGAGGAGCTTCCAAGCTCTAAAGCAGAAATTGACCAAAGCTCCTTTATTGATACTTCCGATGGAAGATGGGAAGTTCAGTATTTATTGTGATGTTTACAAGATTGGTTTGGGATGTGTACTAATGTAGGATGGAAGAGTAATCGCCTATGCCTCTAGACAGTTACAAAGTTACGAACAGAATTACCCGACACATGATTAGAATTGGCGGCAGTGGTGTTTACATTAAGGATATGGAGGCATTACCTCTATGGATAAAAGTGTGAGATATTTTTGGATCACAAGAGTCTGAAGTATCTCTTCACACAGAAGGATTTAAATGTGAGGCAAAGGAGGTGGCTAGAGTTTGTGAAGGATTACGACTTTGAGATTAAGTACCATCCTGGAAAAGCTAACGATGTGGCGGACGCTTTAAATAGGATGTTGAAGACTATGCAGTCCACCATTTCGTGCGTGTCAGTTCCCTTGGGAAAGAAAATTCAGAAGTTTGAATTGGAAATAATTTCAGAACTTTCGTCTTTACTGTCAGACTTAACGATATGACCGACGATTTTAAACAAGATTAAGGAAGCTCAACAGAAAGATTCAAAAAAGAAGGAAGATATTCTTAACAAATTGACGGATGCATCTTTGGAATTTAGTTACTCAGTGGAAGGCATTCTAAAATTTAGAGATCAATGGTACATTCCAAAGAATGAAGAGTTAAGGAAGTTGATTTTGGCAGACGCAGACTCATCGTCTTTCTCAGTGCATCCAGGTAATACCAAGATGTACCGAGATTTGAAAGTGCACTATTGGTTGCCCAATATGAAAAACGAAGTAGCTGACTATGTACAGTCCTGTTTGGTTTGCCAACAAGTAAAAGCGAAACACCAAAGACCAGGTGAAATATTACAGCCCTGACCGATTCCCAAGTGGAAGTGGGAAAATATTTCGATGGATTTCGTAGTGGTTTACCGAGGACAGTTAAGGGTCATGATAGCATATGGATCATAGTGGACAGGTTGACAAAGTTGGCCCATTTCTTGCTAGTAAAGATGACCTATACGATGAGTCAATTTGCAAAGCTATACGTCCAAGAGATTATCAAGTTACATGGGATTCCTGTATCAATTGTTTTGGATCGGGATCCCAGGTTTACTTCAAGGTTTTGGAAGAGTTTACAAGGCTCTATGGGAACGAAGCTGACTTTTAGCATTGCATTCCATCTTCAGACAGACGGACAGTCTGAGTAGACGATTCAAATACTCGAAGACATGTTGAGGGCATGTGTGCTAGAGTTTCAGGCATCATGGAGCTGATATTTGCCACTGGTCAAATTTGCCTACAATAATAGCTACTAGTCTTCGATTGGTATGGCGCCTTACGAGGCGTTGTACGGCAGAAAGTGTAGGTCACCTATATATTGGGACGAAGTGGGCGAAGCAAAATTGGTTGGTCTAGAAATTTTACAGCAGCTATCGAAGAAGGTCGCTATTATAAAACAAAGAATGGAAACTGCACAAAGCCGACAAAAGAGCTATGCAGACCAAAGAAGGAGAGATCTGGAATTTGCAGTAGGAGATGAAGTGTTCCCAAAGATTTTGCAGTTTGAGGGCGTGGTACGGTTTGGTAAGAGGGGGAAATTGAATCCACAGTTCGTTGGACCGTTTGAGATTTTGGAGAGAATAGGCACTACAGCATACAAGCTACAGTTGCCTTCGTCTATGGAAGGACTTCACAACGTATTCCACGTGTCGATGTTGCGTAAGTGTGTACATGATCCAACGCATGTAGTTAAGGTGGTGAATGTCGAGATTCATCCGACTTTAACATATGAGAAGAAACCAGTGGAGATATTTGAGTCTGCGGTGAAGGTTCTACGTAATAAGACAATTTCTCTAGTGAAGGTTTTATGGAGAAATCATGATATACAGGAAGCCACGTGGGAACGACAATAGGACATGATGGACAAGTATCCCCAGTTGTTCAGGTACGCAATTTTGAGGACAAAATTTTATTAAGCAGAGTAGGATGTAACACCCAAGATTTTTACATTATAAATTTAGGATTCCGTATCGATAATTTTAGAAACGAAACTTCGGGAAGTAAATTAATGGATTGAGCCAACTAAGGAGTATGTAGATAGTTGGAATGAAAGGAAAGACAAATGTGGACATTGAAAGGAGGTGAAAATTGAATTAAATTGAAGCCTCTTCTACAAGCTCCCATTATACCTACACCCAAACACCCCAACTCTCTCTTTCCCTTCCTTCTTCAACGTAAAAACACCTTCCTCAGAGTTCTCCCTCTCATTTTCTTTTCCTCTTCAAATTTCTCCTCCCCTCCCACATAGCTCTCCTTCATTTTCCCTCCTCACGCCATTTCCTTTTTGTTCTTTCCTCTTATTAAAGATTTTAAGGTAAGATTAAGGTTAATTAAGGATGGGTTCTAAATTAAGGTTGGATTTAAGGTGATTTTCATAAGGGTTTTATGTGTTTTGCTTAGGGTTTCAAGAATTTCCTCTTCCTCTCTCTCAAGTGGCCAAGTTTCACCATTTCTTGGAGCTTTGAAGGTAAGGCAACCCTCTCCTTTAGTGAATAGTGGATTTTAGAGCTTAAATGTATAGAGATTAGTTGAGGAAGTTGTGGATTGTTTGGTGTGAAAGTGGAGTGCATGAAAATTTAAGGAATGTGGCTCAAAGGGTTGCTATGAATGTCAAGTATTGATGTTAGGATGAAAATTGAGGAACTTGTGTTAGGTTTTGGGAAGTTCAATAGTTGTTTAGTTAATACAATTCAACTGTAGAAATGTTTAAATTAAAGGTTTAATGGTTATTTTGATGGTTGTTATTTTAGGTTCGATTGTTCGACGGGGAAGTGAACCGAAAACGTTAAGGGCCCAAGGTAAATGGGTGTTAGGTTTCTGACCCTTAAGGCCCTACATGATAATGATATTAGGATGCTAGAATTATGATGATGTTTTGATGATTATGATGAATGGTTTGAAGTTTGAGCGAATTTAGTAGTGATAGGACGTTAGGAAGTCGTTAAGTGATAAGTTTTCTTTTTTTGAGATATATATGTTTATTCAAATGTCATTAAGGATTTATGTTTGTATTATGTGCAATCTCCCTCATGGATCATGTTCTTCCTAAAGTGGCATATCGAATGTTTTACATACACGTTTTAAGTAAAGAAGAACGAGAATATGTAATGTATGTAAACGGTTAAGTGCGAGTGGTGGCTAGGTATGGCACAAGCATGTAAATGGCAACTCAACTCATGACAAGTGAATCACACCCAATGTTACGTAAATGGTAACTTATGGCAAGTTACGTGGTCTACGGGGTAGACAGGGTGATGTTTGTGCCAACTCCCACGAAGACTCCCCCTTTTCCCATGTTATGTAATGTTAAAGAAAAGAAAATGAACACGTTTTACAAAATCATGCATTCGTGTATATGCATTCATGTAAATGTGTATGTTAGTGCATCCCTTACTAAGCCTTAGGCTTATAGTTTAAATCTTATGGTGTAGGTGACGATATTGAAGGTGAGGAGTGTCATCCGGAAATCAATGCATAGGTCGGTTGATGGATAGGGCTCGTGATGGGGGGGAAGTGTTTGGCATGGCTATTACGACCCGTGGACGGTACTCCGAGCACTAGGTTATGTTTTGTTTGTAAAGGTTAGGTAGAAAATAATTTTGATTTTTGAAAATACTAAAATACTTGGGATACATATATTTTGAACTGGGTTCTAATATATGGGTTTTCCCTCAGTCCATGATAAACTTCCACTATGAATTTTTTCTTGGATTTTACAAATTTTGATAGGAGTCACGTTTTTAGTAAAAATGACATGTATTTAAAAAGGGTTTCCATTGGGAATATAGGCTAAGGAAGAAGAATTTTGATGAGAAATGTATGAATTGTTATTAGGAGTTTTAAGTTATGTTACTACTAAGCAAAGTGTCGACCTACATGTTAAAGTGTCGACTGAACCTTCCATGTGTCGCCCCATGGATCGACTGTCGCCAATAAAGGCAAAAAAAGTGTCGATCGGTGCAAGAAAGTGTCGACCGTTTAGTGTGAAGATGAGTACAGAGTGTTGACCTGCATACAAGGGGGTCGACCAAACTCTGTAGATGTCAACTGCTTGGGTCAACCTGCTCGAGCAGAGAGGGATGAAGTGTCAACCTGTGGAAGAAAGTGTCGACCGGTAGTGTAATATAGATGGGAGTGTCGACCACAAGGATCGACCCTCGCAGACAGAGAGCAATGAAGTGTCGACCAGTTTATATGAGTATCGACCTATAGTGTAAAATAGATGGGAGTGTCGACCACAAGGATCGATCGTCGTGGACAGAGAAGAATGAAGTGTCGACCGGTTTATGCAAGTGTGGACCCTTGGGTGAAGGACGGATCAACGGGTTGACTGAATGTTATAGGTGTCGACTGGGACCTCTCTTCCTTGATTAAAATAGTAATTTTTGATCATGTTTCAATCCAAAGTTTGAGGTATTTTCCAAACGTATTCGCAGATGTTTTTATGTGTTTTAAAAAAAAAATGTAAACGTATTAAAAGCTAGGTTAAAGTTTTTATAAAAGTCAAAAATTTTACGTCGTTATAGAAAGTATAAGTTAGAGAAATGTCACGGCAAAATTGTGGCGGCCCTACTCTATCTCTGTGCAAGGCTAAGGCGGGTCGTCACACCGAAAATCTTCTCCGTTCTTTCATCAACTTTCAGATTTTCGGTAAGTTTGAGTTAGTTTTTGAGTAAATAGTTCTTTAACTATTTAAGCGTTAAAAGTAAAGTTAGAGGGTCTATTGAATAGTTTTGATAACCTTAAGAGGGATATATGAGATTTAGAAGTTAAAGTCGATTTTTGTTTGTATATTGGTGTTTAAGCTAGAAGTAGGAGTGGATTTCAGATTTTTATGGAAAAGATTGAGCGTTTGGATAACCAAAAAACTTAGGTTACGGAATGATTTCGCTTTGGCCACATTCGGCCAAGCTGTAGATGTTCGATTGTGAAATGGATGAAGCCGTTAGAAACTAGACGTCCTAAGGAGTGTGTAGCTGCTAGAATCGAGCGATTTTGATAACCGATGCAAAAGTTATGCGCGTTGGAAGTTAGGTTGATTCTTGGCCAGAATTCATGTTAGCGAGCCTTTTGGTCTGGCTTTGATAGATTGAGTTAGTAGTCGTAATTTTAGTACGTGGGATGAGTTGTGAGATGGAATTTAATGTGAATCGGTTATGAGATAGGTTGAGCCCGAAGAAGTGTTAGGAACGAGGACCACGGAAAGTTAGGACGCCAAGTAAGTAGTGTTTGCCTGTGCATTGCCCTCACAGGACTACACCATGGGACGATAGGGAGGTATTGTGTGTTTTGGCATGTTTTGTTTAGTCACGCATCATGTTTTGAAAAGTGTAACGAAAATGAATTTGAGCATGTTTTGAGTAAGTAGTGGCGAGACGTGTGGCGGTGGTATCGCGGATCCTGCTCCGGGAGTGGGCCGGTGGATAACCAATGAAAAATTCTGGTCAGGGAGTGGGCCGGCTAGGCCGTCACGCGGCTTGTATGTTTTGATGGTGAGGATGACGGACAGTGGCGCCAAGCATCCTGCTCAGGGAGTGGGCCGGTGCACCACCAATCGCAGATCCCACGTGATGGGCCGGCTAGGCTGTCGCGAAACGTGTGTTTGTGGCAACTGTAGCCTCGTGGCTGGGGAAAGCGGGATGAGGCGACGCGTCAGGGTGTAGCGTGGCGCGAGGTCCATCCTCACCCTGGGGCGGTTTCTGTGGCGGCGTGTGTGTAGCTCGTGGGACTTGTTGCTAGGAAGTTCGAGACGATGGCGACCGTTCAGGGTTTAGTGTGGCGTGTGGTTCACCCTCATCCTGATGCGGCTGCACTACACGTCACAGGTCACAACAACATGAGCGGGAGAGTAGAGACTGCATGTGATAGAATTGCATTGTCGATTTTACGCTTTATGTTGCACTACTTACTGAGCATTAGGTTTATGTTGTGTGTTCTGTGGTGTAGGTGGAGAGATCCCTACTGGTGAGTTTCGAAAGCCCAGCCAGGGCGAGTAGGCAGTTTGCGGCGTGCTACCATGTACCGGCAGGCGGAGTTCGTTAGGGCAACCTGACCCGTGGAGTAAGGCTAGATGGTAGGTTTGAGGGTTGTATTTTGTGGAGTCTGCATTAAGTGTATAGAAAATTGTTGTATAGATTTTGGTGTATAAACGGATATTTTAAACGTCGATAGATGTATTTTGAAACTACTTGGAAGATTATGATTGAAAAATCCAGGTTTTTACTCGGTGGTTTTAACTGCGGGAGTTTTTGTCGTTTGTTTTTTTTTTTTTTGAACTGATGTTTTCTTTAGGCTGCTGGTGGAAGGTGTCGACCGGTGTCTTTAGGTATCGACCGATTAGTGTAAAGAGTGATGAGAGTGTCGACATCGAGGTTCGACCAGTGCGGGCAGAGAGCGTTAAAGTGTCGACCGGTATGCGTAGGTGTTGACCAAACTAGGCAAATGTCGACCGCGAGGATCGACCTACGGGAAAAGAGAAAACTTAGGTGTCGACCAGTGTCTATAGGTGTCGACCGATTAGTGTAAAAGTGGTGAGAGTGTCGACTGCAAGGTTCGACCGATGCAGACAGAGAGCATTAAAGTGTCGACCGGTGAAGTCAAGTGTCGACTGCTCTTTGTGATGAGCATAGAAGTGTCGACCACGAGTTTCGACTGGTACGGGCAGAGAGTATTAAGGTATCAACCAGTGTTTACAATTGTCGACTGATTCCCCTTTTTTTCATGTTCTTAAAATTGAAGTTTTATTTAAACTTATTTTTAATTGAGTCTTCCGCTGCGATGAGTTTAAACTTTTTCAAAATGTCGTTTTAAGTCGAGAAACAAATGTTTTAAATTTTATCGAGGTCATGAGTAAATTTAAGGTTGGCGATCCGGGTCCGAGGACGACTCGGAGGCGCTACAACATCCATTTTGTGGCTTGTGCTGTTAGACTGTCTGCAGAAACAATTTTTGACCTAATCTCTGACACCACAACTGTAACGACCCATAATTCGGCCGTTACTAACTTGACTGTTCATGTAACAACCCCTAATTCGGCCGTTACTAACTTGACTGTTCGTGTAACAACCCCTAATTCGGGCGTTACTAACTTGATTGTTCATAAACTTACAAGAAAATCCTTTGCAATTACGTTACATTTTTTTTTAAAAGGTTGAAAATGTAATGACCTATAACTCGATCGTTACTAACTTGACTTTCTCGTAAAACTTCGTATGAAAATTCTTTAAAATTCATTCATTTCCTTACAACGGCATCACCATGAATTTAAAACTTGACAGCGGAAAACAGTTAGTGCGTGGAAAGCTCGTTAT
The DNA here is from genome assembly GCA_022433055.1 of Begonia peltatifolia. Classification (NCBI taxonomy): domain Eukaryota; kingdom Viridiplantae; phylum Streptophyta; class Magnoliopsida; order Cucurbitales; family Begoniaceae; genus Begonia; species Begonia peltatifolia. The sequence continues at coordinate 20,266,680 of CM039517.1, read as the reverse complement.
ACAAGATACTAAACAAACTTAAATTTCAAGGCAGTAAAACGAAATTCTGGTCGACACCTGCGAGCACCGGTCAACACCTTAAACAGTCTTGAATAGACCAGTCGACACCTACATACAACAGTCGAAACTTGTTTCCTCTTGATTTGAGTTGGCCGTCCCGTGCGGTCGACACTTTCAGAGTTTGGTCGACCCCCAAGCATGTAGGCCGACACTCTGGTGACATTTTCTACTAAGCGGTCGACAGTTACAAGGACAGGTCGACACCTGATTTCTCTCTGTCCAATTAAGTCGTCCCGCACGGTCGACACTTGCCAAGTTTGGTCGACCCTTAGACATACAAGTCAACACTCTGTTATCATTTTTCATGCAGCGGTCGACACTAACAGACACAAGTCGACACTTTAAGGTAAAATGCCGACCTTACTCAACTTCACTTTCTCTTCTATTCTTTATTAATTCACACCTCATCTACCTCCTCATAAAGTGACTAGAATAAAACGTTTCCCATACTAACATATTAAAGTAAATCCGTTCATTTAACATTCTAACTATCCTAGTTCTTTGTTCAACCCTTCAAACAATTCATACTTACACATTTTACCCAAAACATCTGGAAACGATTCACAGGTCAAAATCGCCCAAACAGGTAGAAGCACGCCCCATGGACGTCCTCCATTAACTGATTAATCCATCATATTGAGGATCAACGTCCAAACCTGTGACGATATCACCTACACCACAAAGTAAGTAATGAGCCTAATGCCCAATAAGTGATGTAGAATTAAATAAAATGCATGCTCATGACTATGATATTTTGTTCGTAAAACATGCAACTGAATCTGTTCTTTATTTTCTTACATAACATGAGTTATTAGGGTACTCCTTCTAGAGGAGAGATGGCCTAACTGATTGTCCCTCAAGCGGAACGACAAACTCTCTCTGAGAAAGTGGAATGATTTATCTAACAATCCCTCTAACGAAACCGGTTTCTCTGACAGAACTACCATACTCAGTTCCCTACCCACAATAACTATTTACATATTTTACTGTACCATTGTAACGCCCCGAAAACCTACCCATTTCCGGTACGTTCACTGCTCCACCACATCTTTGACGCCCCTGAGTCGTCCCTGGACTTGGGTCACCAGCTGTACGCTCGCTTCTCACCCCGACAAAATTCGTATAAAATTTAAAACTTTTGGTTCTTTGACTTAAAACGACGCCCTTGAAAAATATTTAAGAAAGTCGCAGCAGAAAACTCATTTAAAATCAGTTTAAATGAACTTCACCTTTTAACATAGAAATACAGGGACCGGTTGACACTTGTAAACGCCGGTCGGCACCTGAGTCGTCCCGGGTTTCCATCGATCGACACTGGCAAACGCTGGTCGACACCGTGTTCCCCTCGGGTCTTCACGCCGGTCGACACTAGGAATCACCGGTCGACGCTTCTATGTTCAGCTCGGCGAGTGGTCGACACTTGCTTACGCTGGTCGACACGTTCACCCTCTCTGCCCGCGCAGGTCGACCCCTGCGGTCGACACTCTCACCGACTTTACACTGACCGGTCGACACCCACGGTCCTCGGTCGACACCTCATTTTCTTCTGCCCGCACCAGTCGAATCCCTCGATCAACACTCGACTTCCGATTTACGCTGACCGGTCGACACCTATGGACTTCGCTCGACACTTTACACCATCATCCTAAAAGTAACAGCAATTCTAAGATAAACCGAACACAAAAACTTCCCCGAGTTAAAACCATCGATTAGAACCTGAATCATACATTTAAACTCTTTCAAATAGTTCAAAAATGCACCTATACATCAATCCCGACTATTAACATTCACACTAATCTATGCCTCAAAACTTACACCCTCGACATAGACCTCTCAAAAACATAACTCCTAGAAACCTACCTCCTGGCTTTACCCACGGGTCAGACCGCCGCGACAAGCCCCACCTGCCAGCACACGGTAGTCCGCCGCCAACCGCCTACTCGTCCTGTCTAGGCTCTAGCAACTCACCTCCAATGAACTCTTGTTGGTTTTTGTGGTCTCTACGCATGGCGGAATTCACTATTATTCATAATAATAGTGACATGTGTTACCCACGTGATTTTAAAACTATTTTAAAATCACAAAAACCGTGAATTTTGATCGTTAGTCTAAAAGAAAAATATTTTTGAGAAATATGTATTTTTCAAAATGTAAACAATTTACATTGAGAAAAATTGTTAGATTTAGATTCTGTAGTAATAAAAAAAAATACTTCTTGTAGAAACGCTTTTACTCAGGTACTCCCGTCTAATCTTAACAGCTTTAACTCAGGATCAAGTGTTTTTCCGAACACTTTGAAACCGTCGAGTCTTCTCTGAAGATCTTTCACTTGAATTTTCTGACGTGTGGGTGTCCAGCTTACAAGAATAACACACTTTTATATTTGTGGAGAGACGTGTTCTCAACACATGAGACATCTCTCTTCGATTTTAGAAAACGTTTTCCTAAAACTGAATACGGGAAAGGTCACACCTTTTTCTCAAAGGGATTAGATCTCTCTTTTCTCTTTTCTGTCTTCCTTTTCAGTTCTCTACTGTCCAATCCCATTAGACAATTTTATAGATTTATTATAAAATAAATTTTCAGATTTATTTTAATAAAAACTAATTTTTAAAAAATAAGTCTTACCTAATCAAATCTAATTTGATTAACAGTTGATTTATCTAATACACCAATTTATCGGTTAATCGTATAATCTAAAAACAGTTTTTAGAATATATTTTTGAAAATAATTTTCAAGATAATCTCATCTTATGAGATTATTCAGATCTACTTTTAAATAATCAACAAACTATAAATCAATCGTAGATCAAATATAATCTGATCAAATTTTTCAGATCTACTTATATTCAAATTTCAAAAATCTGATTTGATAGTTTGTTGAATAATCAACTTCAATTTAAATTTGAAGATCAAATCTCATCCGATGAGATTTTTCAAATTTAATTTAAATCCCTATAAAACAATCTCATCTAATGAGATATTTTATTTTGAATTCAAAATATAAAAACTATTTATATATTTTGAATCATAATATATTCATTTGAGTGTTTATAAATGATTAATCATAATTAATCATTTATATATTTATTCTTATAACATAGAAATTAAATAGTGATATAAGATAACAGAGGAACCAATGGACCTATAGTCCTAAGCTCCAATAATATTTGTTAATTAATATAAACTCTTTATATTAAATAACACAATTATTAACTCTATAGTAATTCCACTAAATACCTAGAGTTGCACTCTTATAACTATAGAGTATATTTACTCAAAGTAATGTCCATTGATATAGTCATTACATATGTATTAATCCTCCATTAAGATTCATAATAGAACTAGGTATAAGATCCGTTAACCTCTCATATTACATCTTTATTCTTGACTACCATTAGTTCTTAATTGAATAATTAATTCATAACATTTATGAATTACGCGCTAATTATTCAATCCCTGAACTAACAAACAAGGAATCTTGTATTATAGATTTCATTATATCAATGTTAGCATTCCCAACTACTTATTTAATTTATTCCCGAAATACAAGGTTTATGTAATATAACTCATATAAAACTTTACCGAGTAAATCAAAGAATAAATTGAAATGAAATAGGAGTCTACTAAATACAATGAATTAAGATCATACATATATGACCATTATTATGATAAAATTAATTGTTCTTTATTTAACGGATATTATAAGAACGATATAATTTCATCTGGTCCAGTCATATATAATCATATTATATAAAATACAATCACTTTATGTCACTACATATATAGTCGGGATATGACTATACGTTCTCAACGAAGTGAACTGTATTTATGACTTTATTAATTTGAAGATCATGTACTTCAAATATAAGTCATGACTAATGTGATTATTTCTTTTTAAATTTAATCCCACATATATCATAATATATGTAAATTTAAAATTGCACAAATAATCAAGGATTTTTCTTTGAATTTATAAAGCATATCAAATAATGCAAACATAAAAATTAATCATAAAAGTTATTAATTAATTACAGCAAAAAATGTTCATAACATTTGCTTGTTGGGCACAATATTCTCAACATCTCTGCACCTACACCACGGAACACACAACATAAGTCTAACGCTCAGTAAGTAAAGCAATATGAAATGTAAAACGACAATGCAATCATATCACATGAGTCTCTACATTCTTAGTCATGTTGTCACAACTCATACCACGTGGTACGGTCGCCCCATGGTGAGGCTGGACTCTCTTGCCATCGTCCCAGTTTCTCCAGCAATGAGGCCATCAATCCGTACCCATGCATCACTCTACGCACTGGAACCATTCTAGGGTGAGGCTGGACGCACTCGCCACACGACCCCCCTAGCATGTCGCCATCGTCCCGGTTCTTCCAGCAACGAGGCCGTAGTTGCACACCACCACATGCACACCGCGGCAGCCATCCTAGGGTGAGGCTGAACGCACTCGCCACACCACACCCTAGCATGTCGCTACTGTCCTGATTTCTCCAGCAACGGGGCCCAGCTACCCACACACCCGTCGTCCTCGCCACACCTCACATTTCACAGTTGCACATAAATCCATGCACAAATTTATTTTCATTTCCGTTTAAAAAACATGATGCAGGTAAAACAATATACACGCACATCAATAAACAAACGAACCTAACATTCCTTGGTGTAGGCCCACATGGGCAAAACAGATGCATACACTACTTACCTGGTGTCCTAGCTTTCCGTGGTGCTCTTCTCACCCAAAACCTGCTTAACCTACAACAAAAACCATCTTCCCGTTAAAACGCATCTCACTATTGTACTTACTCACTAAAATCACCATAATAGCACAACACTCCACGAACTCGCCAAAATTGCTCGCCAACCTATCTTGGCTCCAAATTCAACTTATCCTCCTACGCACATAACTTTTGCGTCGGTTATCGAAATGGAAGGATTTCAGCTGCCAAACGCTCCAATCATAACTTAGTTTACCCCACCACAAGGGTTTCTAAAATGAGGGCCCATAGCTATGCTGAAATTCACAACCAGTTCTGTATTAGTGCTTAAAATCATACGTTCTCAATTCCCTGCTCAAATTTGCTCACTTTCTCACCATTCCTTCGCATTTACACTCAATAACCCACAAAATCAACCTTACACTCAATAAACACTCTAACCCTAAAACCCCAATCCTCCATCCACCACATTTCTCCTCAATTCCAACATCAAACAAACAATGAACCATAAACTACTTTGACTTACCTTAACCGTTGAAATGGAGGAAAAAACCACCACAAATCGGCAGCAAAAATCGTCGCGGGAAGGAGAGGAACAGAAGAAAACGCGCGGTGGAGGGAGAGAATAACAGAGAAGGGGGGGGGGGGGTGTTTCTGCCGACCCTCTCCTTTCTAACATGTTAAAAAAAAATATAAATAGAATAATAATAAGCTAATTACATTTTTGCCCTCACACTTTAATTTTTTAATCTAACGGCTATTCAATTCATTTCCGGTTGGATTCTTAAAATTTTCTCCCCTCCATTAACCTCGAAATAATTTCTCACCTAACCTTACAAATTTTCCGCTCTCCAATCCGACCCGAATCCCGCAGTTTATCATCCATATAACCCAAAAATCGGTACCGTGAAAATACGGGGTGCTACATCCACCCCTCCTTAAAAGAATTTTGTCCCCAAATTTACGTACCGAATAACCCTGGGTATTCTTGCTACATGTCCTGCCGTCTTTCCCAAGTGGTCTCCTCCACATTGTGATTGCGCCATGAGGCTTTGACTAAGGGGATCTCCTTGTTCCGCAATACTTTCACAGCTGACCCTAGTATGGCCACTGGCTTTTTCTCGTAGGATAACGTCAGCTGCACCTCTATATCCTGCTGTGTAACCACCTGAGAAGGGTAACGTATGCACTTCCTCAGCATGGAGACATGGAAGATATTATGTATGGCATCCATTGAGGAAGGCTGCTGAAGCTTGTAGGCGGTTTTCCCAATCCTTTCCAGATCAGTGAACGACCCAACAAAACGAGGGTTGAGCTTTTCTCGCTTCCCGAACCTAACCACTGCTTTGAATGGGGAGATCTTCAAGAATACCTCATCACCCACGCTGAACTCCAGTTCCCGCCTCCTTCAATCAGCATAGCTCTTCTGCGACTTTGAGCTGCCTCGACCCTTTTCTTTATAATAGCAATCTTGTTGACCGTCTGCTGCAGTATCTTTGGGCCTATAAGTCTTGCCTCTCTAACCTCGTCCCAGTACAACGGCAACCTGCACTTTTTCCCGTACAAAGCTTCGTATGGTGTCATGCCAATGGTAAATTGGTAGCTGTTATTATATGAAAATTCTACCAACGGGAAGAACCTGCTCCAAACCGCCTGGAACTCCAACACACAGGCTCTGAGCATGTCTTCCAGTATTTGTATGGTTCGCTTCGATTGTCTGTCGGTCTGAGGGTGGAAGGCCATGCTGAATTCCAACTTGGTATCCATGGCCATGCAGACTCCTCCAGAACTTAGATGTAAATCTGGGATCTCGGTTTGACACTATCGACACCGAGACCCAATGGAGTTTGACTATCTCCTGCACGTACAATTCAGCGAACTGGTCCATCGAGTAAGTCATTTTCACCGGTAAAAAGTGAGACGACTTTGTTAGTCTGTCCACAATCAGCAAAATTGTATCATTGCCCTTAGCAATCTTCGATAGTCTGACCACAAAATCCATAGTGACTCGCTCCCACTTCCACTCGGGTATAGGTAATGGTTGAAGCGTCCCGACAGTCTCTGATGTTCCGCCTTTACCTGCTGGCATACCAAACAAGCCTCAACGTGCTTGGCTATCTCTCGCTTCATATTAGGCCACCAATAGTGTTGTTTCAAATCTCTATACATCTTAGTGCTTCTAGGATGCACAGAGAAAGGGGACGAGTGAGCCTCGGACAATATCTCTTTCTTCAGCTCTTCGTTCTTCGGGACATACCACCTATCCCGGAACCTCAGAATCCCATCGTCTGAACAGTTGAGCCCAGCGTTAGCACTGTTCTCCATACCTGCCTTCAGTCCGCTGCAGTCGTGGTCATTCTCTTGGGCCCATTTAATTCTGTCCAGGAAGGTCGACCTCAACGATATCGCCGACGGCGTGGCTGCCAAATCCGAGACCACTTCTAGGCCGAACTGTTGTACCTCAATCCTTAGCTCGGTAGGCAGTGTTAAGACCATAGCAGACATCGAAATTGACACTCGGCTCATGGCATCCGCTACCACGTTTGCTTTTCCTGGATGATACTTGATTTTCAAGTCATAGTCCTTAACCAGCTCAAGCCACCTCCTCGGTCTCAAGTTTAGCTCCTTCTGTTTGAAGACGTACTTCAGACTCTGATGGTCTGAGAAGACTTCACATTGTTGTCCATATAGATAATGCCTCAGGATCTTAAGCATGAAGACCACCGCTACCAACTCCAAGTCATGCGTGGGATAATTTTGCTCATAGGGCTTCAGTTGCCTTTGAAGCATAGACGATCACCCTTCCGTTCTGCATCAGCACGCAGCCCAAGCTTACCCTGGAGGCGTCACAATAAATGCTGAACTTCTCCCCCTCCTGATGTGCCCCATAGGCCCGCACACGATCTCAAGTCCAAGCACACACTTTAATTAACTTACATTCTCACACACTTGTCTCTTGTGCAGACAATGATTCAATGGAGCCGGAAATTGAAAGCTTAAAGTTGGAAGTGGAGACTCGAGACATGGAGCAACAAAGGCACGTCCTTGCATGAGAAGCCACCATCGAAGATCATGATGCTCTTAAGGGAATTTTTCTTCCCAAGCAAAATTCTATGTAATGTTTTTATTTTGTACTTATTGGGCAAACATTGGCCTTCTTGTTAAACTTATTATTATGTGCATGCATTAGGTATTTAGAACTAGATTGAATGGTTAGGATAGATGATGTTTCGGGGTTGGCTTAATTTGAAGCACCAACCGAGCATGCATGACATGCCATTCTCGACCGCGCGCGCGCCAATTAGGAGAGCTGCCTAATGGTGGCCAACCTTACCCGATTTGGCCAAACCTTTTGGCTGCCATTTGAGATGCTTGTCCCCTTTACCTTTTGTGGAAGAAACATGGATCCATGACATGGCATTCAGCAAGCCATTGATCACATCTTGGCTGCCACCATCTCGGCCGCACATTGCATCACTTTGGAGCCGGTTACAAGCCACATTCTCCAAGTTTTGAAGACCAAAAGCTCAGCCCTAAACCACTCCATCCTAGACCTGGTGTTTGTATTTTGGTGGGCAAATTGAATGAGCATCGGCATGTTTTTCTAGAGGAAACCGAAGGAGTTTTCCACCACCTTCCTAGCTTGGCAACTCAAGGTTGTTGCTCAAGTTTGTGTTCAACTTTCCTCTCCTCCCTTTCAAGGGAAGGAAACAAGAAGAGAGTGGCCAAAACCGGTTCCCCAAGTTTAGAATCTTTCCATGGAAAGATTGTTATTGCCGAAAGCATCATCTTGACGTATCGGCCAACTTGCGGGTTTTGTGCATAAGTTTTTCATTTCTAATCAACTTGGACCACGACCACCACCATCACACACCTCACTCACTCCACTAATCTCTAACCAAATTTTGTTTCATTCCAAGCACATTTGGCTGTTCATTTTTCTATTTTTCTCAAGGGTTTCTCGGCTTGGCTGAGATCCGAGGCCTAACCGACCTATTTGAGTGTTCTAGTGACCGAATAAGGACTAGACCGCAACATTTGGTATCAGAGCCTAGGAAGGCCCCATGGAGAGCTAGAAACCTAGTTAGTTTGGTTTTCCAAACTCATTTCGATGGCTGCACCTTAAAGTTTAAAACCAGGTTTTCATTGCTCACCTATTTGGTTTATTGTTTTCTTGCGGTTTCTTTGTTTTATTTCCGATTTCTTTTTAGCTAAAATAATCTCCACCATGTTTCTTGAGTTGTTAATCATCTAAGCATGAAGAAATATCAGCCCTTATTCTCCATTTTTGTGGCTGCAAATTCCATCCCCTTTTGGTTAAACAATTGCTAGCTACTTTAGTAGTTGTTGTCTTCTTTTCTATTTCGAGAACAATACCTTTTCTTGCTAAGTTTTAACACTTCCCGCACCTCACATGGTTTGTTAAGTACTTAAGCATGAATGTTTTGTTTTAAAATCATATGGTTAGCTTGATGGTTTTGTCGGTTTAAAATGTTTAGTGCTCTTTGATTGAAAACCACATAATCTAAAGTTTGTTGCTTTTCTTGATGACCGGTTTGTGTGCACTTATATCCGAAACTTGCAGCTTGATTTTAAATGAACATTTTTATGTATATTTCTGCTTATATCCTCTGCTAAGAATGAGTGCTAAGGTTATCAAATGTTAAAAGTGATTTGGTTTAGAGTTTGCCTGAAACCCGAGACACAAAGCATGAAATTTCTGTTTTTGACATTGCCGAGAATAGCTTAATATTATTTGAGTTGTTGTGACCTGATTTTCTGCATAAGACCGAGCCTATAACTCATTGGACTTAAGTTAACATATTAGGTAGCTGAAGCATGTGTTCATTTTCGGTTTGTTGTGGTTTAAAATTCAAATAGATACTGTTTTTGTAAAGGAAAACATACTTTTGCAAAAAAACAGTTTTGTGTGCACAAAAATGGCAAGGTTGATGTTGATAGTTGGGACCACTTTGTGCATGGCTGAAAATTGTTCCAAGGCACGAAATTTTTGCTGAATATTAATCTTAATTTGATGTTTCATGTTGCTCATTTATTGTTAAAATTCTTGGAGCAAACCGAGGTTGAATCTAGTGCATATTTTTGATGAACTTTCCACACACTGAGAAGTTAGTGAACCTTGTTTCATCCTTGATAACTTAATCTAATTGCATGATCCCAAGAATGATAAATTCCCGCCCTTTTGCTCATTAGTAGTTGTTTTGCTTTACTAGTATTGTTCAAAAAAAAAAAAAAACAAAACGAAACAAAACAAAAGAAAGAAACGAAAACTTAAAAGGAGATTAAGTCAATTACCTTAGTTAGGTCACCATTCATAATGCCCTAAAACTTAAGGTTTAAATATGATTAAAGTCCAATTTTCCTAAGACTTAAACATGAAAACAAGAAGTGGAATCCAAATTGGCTCAAGCCCAAATATGGCCCAAGAATCCAATACAACGAACCGAGGGAAGGACATTCCCCAAAACGAGACTTACACCCATCAAGAGGGAGAGTCAAATATGCAAGGTCAACTAAATGGTTTAAGTGGAATGGTTGGAACACTAAGTAAACAATTGCATGACATGAACCTAAAGTTTGAACAAGTTATGAGCAGACGTCGTCATACCCACCGTAGAGATTCCTCCCAAGACACGATACCTAGGAGACAAAATGACAATCTTAGAAGATGAGTTAGAGATCAAGAACCCTTAGACGATGAAGCTGAGATTGAGTATTCTAGGGATAGGCACCTAATTATGATTACGATGAGGATAATGAGTGGACCTTAGATGTAGAAGAAAACTTTCGTCCACCAATCCATAGGAGTCATGATGAGTTTAGACAAGACCGATATAGAGACCGTGATGACCTTCGAAACATTAAGATACAAATTCCCCCCTTTAATGCAACATGCGACGGGACGACATTTTAAGAATGGTTAGAGAAGGTTGAGAGGATTTTCGATTGTTATGACTACTTCGACAAAGTCAAGATTAAGTTCGTTTCTGTAGAGTTTACAGGCTATGCATTACTCTGGTGGTCTAATGTAAGGACGCAAAGAGCGCGAACTGGATTTAACTCTATTGATACTTGGAGAAAGATGAAATCTATCATGACGAAGAGATTTGTCCCTAGTCATTACAAACAAAAGTTGATTATGCAAATACATAGCCTTAAACAAGGAAGTGTAACTGTTGAGGAGTACCTCACGGAGTTCGAGACTGTCAAAATTCGAGGAGAACTAGAAGAACCTGAAGAGCAAACCATAGCTAGGTTTATCCATCACTTGAATTATGACATTGTTGACACCGTAGAATTGCACCCATTAGAATCCATGAACATGGTCGTCCAGATGGCCCTGAAAGTCGAGCGCCAACTCAAGAGGAAGAGGAAAGCTACCCAATCATTTAAGATTAACCAACTCCCCAAATACACCCCTAATCCACCTGAGGCTAACAAACCAGTGACCAAGGCTGAATGGAAAAACCCTTTTCAAAGACATTGGCCTCTCAAAGAATCAACTAGTAAACCAATAAACCATAAAGGATCAGAGGTCAAGACCACGAGAGACAACCCCACGGGAAAGAGAGCACGCGACCTCAAGTGCTACAAGTGTTATGGCATAGGTCATTTAATGGTCCAATGTCTGAACCGTCGTGTCATGATCATTGAGGAAGACACTAGTGAGTTCATAAGTGAAGACGAGTTTGAAGAGGAAGTGGAAGAAGTAGGAGAGGATGGGGACGAAAGTGACTCGGTAGAAGAAGTTATTCATGCCACTAATGGACCTTTGCTTATGGTGAGAAGACGAGTTCTCATAAACAAGAGTTCAGGAGAGGATTTCTAGCATGAGAACATCTTCCATAGTAAGTGCTTCATCAAGGATAAGTTGTGTTCTCTCATTATTGATAGAGGAAGTTGTGCGAACGTGGCCTCTAAAGACTTAGTGACTAAGTTAGGGTTAGAGACTAGTGCTCACCCCCACCCATATAAGCTTAAATGGCTAGATAGAGACGATGTTAAAGTTACTAAACAAGTAAGGGTCGAGTTTGCTTTAGGCAAATATAAGGATTTGGTTCTTTGCGATGTTGTGCTTATAAGTGCAAGTCATTTGCTTTTAGGTCGACCTTGACAATTTGACCGAAAAGTGACCCACGATGGACATTCCAACTACTATTCTCTCAAATTTGAAGGCAAAACTTTTAAGTTAGCACCCATGACCCCTGAGCAAATAGCTAAGGATGAAGCTATTAAAAGAGAAGAAAAGAATAAAGCGAATCTTTTCATGACTAAGGCCGAACTAGAAGCATCCGTGCTTAGAGGGGATCCCATGATTTTGATACTATTTTGGGATAGAGTGATGGAACTAGGGGACATACCTACCCCCGTAAAGAACTTATTACATAAGTTCCAAGACGTGTTTTCCGAAGATTTACCTAAAGGATTGCCACCCCTACGTGGCATAGAACACCAAATTGATCTCCAACCCGGAGCTGCACTACCCAATCGACCAGCCTACCGAATGAACACCGAAGAGACCAAAAAACTGCAAGATCAGGTGCAGGAATTATTGGACAAGGAGAGAGTCCATGAGCCCCTGTGCAGTTCCCTCACTATTAGTTCCTAAGAAAGACGGCACCATGAGGATGTGTGTCGATAGCTGAGCCGTGAACCACATCAAAGTCAAATATAGATTTCCCATCCCTAGGCTCGAGGACATGTTAGATGAGCTCAGTGGAGACGCAATCTTTTCCAAAGTTGATCTTAAGAGTGGTTATTATCAGATACGCATGAAGAAAAGAGATGAGTGGAAGACAGCGTTTAAAACCAAGTATGGCTTATTTGAATGGATGGTCATGCCCTTCGGGCTTTCCCACGCCCCAAGCACGTTTATGCGACTCATGCACAATGTACTTAAAGATTACCTTGGTTAGTTCATTGTTGTCTACTTTGACGACATATTAGTGTATAGCATGGACCTTCCACAACACCTTAACCACCTTAATGCCCTTTTCCATACCCTTTGGAAAGCCAAGTTATTTGGGAACCTTAGCAAGTGCTCCTTCGCACAGGACAAAGTTTATTTCTTAGGCTTTCTAATCTCCAAAAATGGTATGGAAGTTGACGAGGATAAAATCAAAGCCATTAAGGATTGGCCACGCCCAATTCCATATCGGAAGTATGAAGTTTTCACGGGCTAGCCTCATTTTATAGAAGATTTATCCAGAACTTTACCTCAATAACTGCACCTTTTACAGACTGCACCAAGAAAGGGAAAGAGTTTACTTTGACCCCGATTTGTCAAAAGAGCTTTGAGTTAATTAAGGAAAAGTTATGTCACTCCCTCGTACTTGCTCTTTCTGACTTCAACAAGGTATTTGATGTTAAAAGCGATGTGTCAGGAGTTGGAATAGGAGCACTACTTATGCAAGACCAACGACCCATTGCATATTTCAATGAGAAGATGAAAGGAGCCGTGCTCAATTATTCTACTTATGATAAGGAGTTTTACGCAGTCATATGAGCATTAGAGCACTGGTAGCACTATCTTTTGTAGAGGGAATTCGTTATCAACACTGATCATCAAGCCTTACGGCATATTAAGAGTCAACATAAGCTAAACAAAAGACATGCAAAATGGGTAGAATTTCTAGAGAGGTTTCCATATACCCTAAAGTATATCTAGGGAGAAAATAATGTAGTAGCAGATGCCTTATCTAGGAAGCGCATCATTTTCACCGAGTTAGGAGTGAGATTTTTTGGATTTGAATGGATTAAGGATAGCTACGCCTCTAACCCCGACTTTGGACCTCATTATGCCCGATGCCTAGACAGGGTTGAAGGAGATTATTGCCTTATGGATGGTTATTTGGTCAAAATGGAAAAATTGTGCATTCGTCAAGGACGTTTAAGACGATGCCTTGTGAAAGAAGCTCATTGTGGGGGCTTAGCCAATCATTTTGGGGAAAAAAAGACCCTTGATATGCTCAAAGAACACTTTTTTTGGCCTCACATGATGAAAGATGTGCATCGCCTGGTAGAGACATGCATAGTTTGCAAGAAAGCCAAAAGCAGAGTTCTACCTCAAGGCTTATACATGCCCTTACTCGTTCCTTCTCACCCTTGGATTGTAGTTAGTATGGACTTTGTATTAGGACTACCACTGACCGCTCAAGCTAAGGATTCGATCATGGTGGTCGTGGATAGGTTTTCCAAAATGGCACACTTTATTCCTTATGCCAAGACAGATGACTCTACTTTAACTGCCGACCTATTTTTCAAAGAGATTGTTCGCCTCCATGGCATTCCACAATCAATCGTGTTAGACAGAGACACTAAGTTTTGAAGCGCCTTCTGGACCACTTTATGGAGAAGGTTGGGGACTAAGTTATGCTTCAGCACTTCTTTTCATCCCCAAACGGATGGGCAAACGAAAGTTGTCAACTAGACTCTAGGCTCCCTCTTACGCAGTGTTGTAGGTAAAAAATTGTCTAACTGGGACATCATACTCCCAGGTTTGGAATTTTCCTACAACTGCAGCCTTCATTCCACTACTCAGAAATCGCCCTTGGAGGTTGCCTATGGGTTTAATCCATTTACACTGTTGGACCTTGTCCCTTTACCCACTAAGGACTTAGCCAACCCATCAGGTGCAAATAAGGCCGAACAAATTAAGAAATTGCACGAAATTGTGCGCAAGGCCATTGAAAAGAGAAATGAGAGTGTGGCTAAGCACGTGAACAAAGGTCACAAAGAAGTTATTTTTCGAGAAGGAGACTTGGTATGGTTGCACCTACGGAAGGAAAGATTTCCTGATAAAAGAAAGTCGAAGCTTCTACCTCGTGCAGATGGACCATTTAAAGTACTTGAGAGGATCAATGATAACGCCTACAAAATAGAATTACCAGGTGAATATGGAGTATCCGCAACTTTCAACGTCTAAGACTTGTCACCCTATAAAGGCGATGAAGATCAGATCCAAAACCCAAACTTATTGGATTTGAGGTCAAATTCACAGTCACCAGGGGAGGACGATGTGCCCCATAGGCCCGTCACACGATCTCAAGTCCAATCACACACTTTAATTAACTTAGATTCTCACATGCTTGTCTCTTGTGCAGGTAATGATTCAATGGAGCCGAAAATTGAAAGCTTAAATTGGGTAGTGGAGACTCGAGACATGGAGCAACCAAGGCACATCCTTGCATGGGAAGCCACCATCGAAGATCATGATGCTCTTAAGGGAATTTGTCTTCCCGAGCAAAATTCTATGTAATGTTTTTATTTTGAACTTATTGGGCAAACATAGGCCTTCTTGTTAAACTTGTTTTATGTGCATGCATTAGGCATTTAGGACTAGATTGAATGGTCAGGATAGATGATGGAAAGGATTTCGGAGTTGGCTTAATTTGAAGCACCAATCGAGCATGCATGATATGCATTCTCGGCCGCGCGCGCGCCAAGGAGGAGAGCCGCCTAATGGTGGCCGACCTTACCAGATTTGGCTATACCTTTTGGCTGCCATTTGAGATGCTTGTCCCATTTACCTTTTGTGGAAGAAACATGGATCCATGACATGGCATTCAGCAAGCCATTGATCACATCTTGGCTGCCACCATCTCGGCCGCATAATGCATCACTTTGGAGCCAGTTACAAGCCACATTCTCCAAGTTTTGAAGACCAAAAGCTCAGCCCTAAACCACTCCATCCTAGGCCTATATACGCATAGCATTGGTGTTTGTATTTTGGTGGGCAAATTGAATGAGCATCGGCATGTTTTTCTAGAGGAAACCAAAGGAGTTTTCCACCACCTTTCAAGGTATGTGCTCGGTTCCTTGAACCGATTAGGAGAAGCCTCCTAGCTTGGCAACTCAAGGTTGTTGCTCGAGCTTGTATTCCACTTTTCTCTTCTCCCTTTCAAGGGAAGGAAACAAGAAGAGAGTGGCCAAAACCCGTTCCCCAAGTTGAGAATCTTTCCATGGAAAGATTGTTATTGCCGAAAGCATCATCTTGACTTATCGGCCAACTTGCGGGTTTTGTGCATAAGTTTTTCATTTCTAATCAACTTGGTCCACCACTACCACCATCACACACCTCACTCACTCTACTAATCTCTCACCAAATTTTGTTTCATTCCAAGGACATTTGGCTGTTCATTTTTTTATTTTTCTTAAGGGTTTCTCGGCTTAGCCGAGATCCGAGGCCTAACCGATCTATTTGAGTGTTCTAGTGACCGAGCAAGGGCTACACCGCAACACCTCCACTGGCAGTACTAGAAAAGGGGTTGTAGTCAACCTCTGCTTCAACGCCTGAAAGCTGTCTTCACACGTATCGGACCAGCTATACATCATGTTCTTCCTAGTTAATCGAGTCAAAGGGGCTGCGATCTTGGAAAATCCTTCAATAAACCTCCGGTAATATCTTGCCAGCCCCAGAAAACTACGTATCTTGCTGGCACTGGTCGGTCACAGTCGTTCCCTAACAGATTGACCCTTCGTCGGGTCCGCAGAAATACCATCACTAGAGATAACATGCCCTAAAAATTTGATCCTATCCAGCCAAATTTTGCATTTAGAGAACTTAGCGTACAGTTGGTGCTGCCCCAGAGTCGTCAGCACGATCCTCAAATGCTCTCTGTGCTCCTCTTCACTCCGAGAGTATATCAAGATATCATCAATAAATACTATCACAAATCTATCCTGTTGTTCTCTGAATACTCAGTTCATCAAGTTCATAAAGGCAGCTGGGGCATTAGTCAATCCAAATGACATCACTAAAAATTCATAGTGTCCATACCGCGTCCGGAAGCTATCTTCGGAATGTCTTCCTCCCTAACCTTCAACTGATAATAACCGGAACTCAGGTCAATTTTGGAGAACACTCATGCCCCTTTAAGTTGATCAAACAGGTCATCTATTCTGGCAACGGGTATTTATTCTTCACCGTCAATTTGTTCAGTTCTCTATAGTTGACACACATGTGTAGAGACCCGTCCTTTTTAACAAAAAGCATCGGTGCTCCCCACGGTAAAAAACTAGGGCGTATGAAGCCCTTATCCGTCAACTCTTCTAATTGTGTCCATATCTCTTCCAACTCGTTAGGCGCAATGATGTACCCAGAGGGCCATCACTCGATCACAAACCAAGGCACGAGCTTTATAAAACCTGTTCACTAACAAGTTCAATTCTTTTGCAGGAATTATGCGTGTCGAATGGCTCTTCATGGAATTGGAATGGGACCCGAGCACAAAGGACAAAGATCAACCCTTGCACTTGCTATCGTGGGAGCTAAAGGTGGAAGCACTTGAAGAAGGGATTTGTCTCCCTCGGAATTAATTTGTAATTGAATTTTAATTTGGTAAACATTCACCCTTATGTTTTTGTTGGCAAACATTTGTCTTCCTGTAATGTTTTATAGTTGCATGCATCCTTAGGCATTAGGATTAGATGTATGTTAAGTTAGATGGTGGTTAGAAGCAATAATTGGGCCGGAGTTTAGCAGCACATTGATGGAACAAATAGGCCAAAGCTTGAAGAGTGATTTGGTGTGCAAGTGGACCAAGAATGGCCAACCATGTGACCCATTTCGAAGCCCAAGCCCATTCTAACTTTTAGCCACACTAGGTCTATAAATACATGCCTATTGGTGTGTGTAAAGGTTGTTGATTATATGAGAATAGCCCCTTTTGTGTTCAGTCGAAGTAGCTTAAAGCTTGGTGAACGGTAAGGCTCGGTTCGGTCAAGAACCGAGAAGGAGTGCGTCTCCTGGAGCTTTCAAGCCCGAGGTTGCTTGAATAGCAATCGTTTCACTTGTCTTCCCTCTCTTTCCAGAGAATGATACACGAAGAGAGTGGCTAGAAACCGGTTCCGTTTGTTGCAGTCTTCCTTCGGAAGATCGTTATGCCGAAAGTTTAAAAGGGTTACTCATCGGACAACATTCTGTTTTCTGCTCATTTTTGTTTTTCTGTTTCGTTTGTGAGTGAAACACGACTCATTTGAGGTGGAATCGTGTCACGCAAGCTTGTACGGGTTCTTGTACACCGGCTAAGCTCTAGGATACACGTCGATAACGAATTCAATTTCCCCGTCAGGGGGCAGACCTGGCATATCGTCAAGAAATATCCCCGAATAATCCTGCACGATGGGGATGTCCTTTAGTTGAGTCTTACCCTGAACCTGCACATCCATGACAATAGCTAGGAAGTCCATGCATCCCCCCGGTAACAATTGTTGGGTTCTCATTGACGACACTGGTGGGATTCTACTCAAACCCTTTCGTGCCCTGAAAAAGCAACCCTCTCCACTCGGGAGCCGAAAGTGGATCTCTCTAGTCCTGCAATCTATCGTGGAAAAATTTCTACACAGCCAATCCATCCCCAAAATAGCCTCATACCCCTTCATGTCGAGTATGATCAGATTCGCATACAATCGACTCGCTCCCATTGTCACAATATCGCCTCTTACCACCTGATCTGAGTATAGGCGCTCCCCCGACGGCAACAATACATCATAGAACTGTCCAGAATAGATGGGCACTAGATTCGCCTTGACCACGAAGGCAGTGGACACAAACGAGTGAGTAGCACCCGTATCGACAAGGGTATAAGCTGCCATGCTCGAAATAAGAATACTACCTGAAATTACCGATGGCTGGGCGGCATCGTCTGGCTCAACGAGGGCGAAAACTCTCGGTGTCACTCGCACTAGGGCCTTACTCAAATTTGGGCAGCTCTTAGCAAAATGTCCCACTTCGTTGCAGTTGAAGCACCAATTTTGTCGCGGCTTCTAACAATCTCTGGACATGTGGCCCACCTCACCACAGTTGTAGCATTGCCCTGCAGCTGGCTCCTTTGGTATTTTGGGCACAACAAAAACTGTCCGGGTCCCTGAGGCCGCTTGTTACTCCCCTGACTGCTAGAGCTGTCACTTGACCTCTTCAAGCCCTTTCGCTGAGACAACTCCTCTCCGCTCGATTGTGGCAATACTTCCTTAAAATAGCTCCTAGGTTGTTCCCTAGCCAACTCTCTATAAGTAGGAAGCTTCGTCCTAGCCTCCTCAATGTCCAGCGCCTTTGCCACCACCTCTACATAAGGTACCCCTCGAGTCCCAGCTATTCGCATACCCATATATATGTCCAGCTTCAAGCCCTGTACAAATTGGTGGACTTTGTTCTCGTTCAGGCTCACCAGATGACTAGCAAACCGAGATAGCGCCTCGAACTGCCTCACATAATCGGGCACTATACCTGTCTGCCTCAACTTGGCAAACTCCACCATTTTTTGGGTTTTGACTGAGCGTCATCCATATCGTCTACAGCTCTATGCGTCTCTCTAATCATATCGTGAAGCCTGTACACCACAACATCTAATGAGTCTAAAACAAAACTACTAGGGGTCTAAGAAATACATATAGTTGGTGGAGCACTCCCATGCATCGACTGGTGGTATTAGGAGATCCATCGAACGATGTCGACCCCGTGGCTCCTACACTCGTAACATACCCTTTTCCCACCTATTAACCGTCCATTCTACCCTTTCCCCCAAAAGGTGTGGGAATTGTGAACCCCCCCCCCCCTAATAGCGGCCCGACGTCCTCGTCAGCCACACTTTCAGTTGGGTAAAGGCTCTGATACCATAACTGTAACGCCCCGAAAATCTACCCGTTTCTGGTATGTTCATTGCTCCGATACCACATCTTTGACGCCCCCCAAGTCGTCCCCGGACCCGGGTCGCCAACCGTACGCTCCTTTCTCACCCCGACAAAACAGGTATAAAATTTAAAACTTTCGGTTCTTCGACTTAAAACGACGCCCTCGAAAAATATTTAAGAAAGTCGTAGCGGAAAACTCATTTAATATCGGTGTAAATAAACTTCACCTTTTAACATAGAAATACAGGGACCGATCGACACTTGTAAACGCCGGTCGGCACCTGCGTCGTCTCGGGTTTCCATCGGTCAACACTGGCAAACGCCGGTCGACACCACGTTCCCCTCAGGTCTTCACGTCGGTCGACACTAGGAATCACCGGTCGACACTTCTACGTTCAGCTCGGTGAGTGGTCGACACTTGCTTACGCTGGTCGACACTTTGACCCTCTCTGCCCTCGTAGGTCGACCCCTACGCTCGACACTCTCACTAACTTTACACTGATCGGTCGACACCCACAGTCGCCGGTCGACACCTCATTTCCTTCTACCCACACCAGTCGAATCCCTCGGTCGACACTCCTCTTCCGATTGACGCTGACCTGTCGACACCTATGGACTTTGGTCAACATTTACACCAGTATCCTAAAAATAGCAGCAGTTCCAAGATAAACTAGACACGAAAACTTCCCCGAATTAAAACCACCGATTGGAACTTGAATCATACATTTAAACTCTGTCAAATAGTTAAAAAATGCACCTATACATCAATCCCGACTATTAACATTCACACCCATCTATACCTCAAAACCTACACCCTCGACATAGACCTCTCAAAAACACAACTCCTAGAAACCTACCTCCCGGCTTCACCCACGGTTCAGACTGCCGCGACAAGCTCCACCTGCCGGCACAAGGTAGTACCCCGCCAACTGCCCACTAGTCCTGTCTAGGCTCTGACAACTCACGTCCAAGGATCTTTGCACCTACACCACGCAACACACAACATAAGTATAACGCTCACTAAGTAAAGCAATATGAAATGTAAAACGAAAATGCAATCCTATCACATGAGTCTACATTCTCGTTCATGTTGTCACAACCCGTGCCACGTGGTACGACCGCCCCATCGTGAGGCTGGAATCTCTCGCCACCTCACACCCTGGCATGTCGCCATTGTCCCAGTTTCTCCAACAACGAGGTCATCAATCCTTACCCACGCGTCACTTTACGCACCGCAATCATTCCAGGGTGAGGCTGGATGCACTCGCCACACCACCCCCTGGTGTGTCGCCATCGTCCCGGTTCCTCCAGCAACGAGGTCGTAGTTGCACACCACCACACGCACACCGCGGCAGCCATCCTAATGTGAGGCTGGACGCACTCGCCACACCACACCCTAGCACGTCACCACCATCCCGGTTTCTCCAGCAACGGGGCCTAGCTACCCACACACCTCGCATTTCACACTCGCACATAAATCCATGCACAAATTCATTTTCGTTTCCGTTTCAAAAATATGATGCTTGTCAAACAATACAAACGCACATCACAATCAATCCACACAACCTAAAATTCCTTGGTGTAGGCCCACATGGGCAAAACGCATGCATACACTACTTACCTGGTGTCCTAACTTTCCGTGGTGCTCGTCTTACCCAAAACCTGCTCAACTTACAACAAAAACCATCTTCCCGTCAAAACTCATCCCACTACTGTATTTACGCACTAAAATCACCATAATAGCACAACACTCCACAAACTCACCAAAATCGCACACCAACCTATCTCGGCTCCAAATTCAACTTATCTTCAGACGCACATAACTTTTCTGTCGGTTATCAGAATCGAACGATTCCAGCGGCTAAACGCTCCAATCGTAACCTAGTTTACCCCACCAAAAGAGTTTCTAAAATGAGGGCCCATAGCTAGGCCAAAACTTCACAGCCGGTTCTGTATTAGTGCTTAAAATCCTACATTCTCGATTCCCCTCTCAAATTCGCTCACTTTCTCACCATTCCTTCGCAAAATCAACCTTACACTCAATAAACACTCTAACCCTAAAACCCCAATACTCCATCCACCACATTTCTCCTCAATTCCAACATTAAACCAACATTGAACCATAAACTACTTAGACTTACCTTAACCATTGAAATGGAGGAGAAAACCACCACAAATCGACGGCGTAAATCGTCGCGAGAAGGAGAAGAACAGAAGGAAACACGCGGTGGGGGGAGAGAAGAACAGAGAAGGGGGAGGGGGGGTGTGTGTTTCTGCTGACCCTCTCCTTTCTAACATGTTAAAAAAAATATAAATAAAATAATAATAAACTAATTACTTTTTTACACTCACACTTTAATCTTTTAATCTAACGGCTATTCAATTCGTTTCCGGTTGGATTCCTAAAATTTTCTCCCCTCCATTAACCTTGAAATAATTTCTCACCTAACCTTACAAATTTTTCGCTCTCCAATCCGACCGGAATCCCACCGTTTATTGTCCCAACAACACAAAAATTGGTACCGTGAAAATACGGGGTGCTACAACCATTTTCTTTCTGTTCTGTTTACATGAAAACATATGTATAAAAACTGTTTTCTATGATTTGGAAAACCATGATGCATGAATGTCTGTAACATACATATATCCTCAAAGTCATAACCGTAAAGTAACATAACATATAAACACATCCATCGATAAACAAGAACCTATCATAATAAACTCACAACCTAAAATTTCTACCCAATCAAAACTCTCGAAGCTAGAGTCTTCTAGTTCCTTATTTAGCCATCAACCTCATAACACTTTGTGGTGTAGGCCAATCGGCCAAAACGCATGCAAAAATGCACTTACCTCGTGTCCTGAGCTCGAAATTAGGCAATTGATCAACTTCTTTTTTGATTTGTAAACATAAGACATAGAAATCAAACAACGTACATCAAAACGATAACCTAAATCTTAGAATCTCCTTCAAATGGGTTCCGAATTTCAAAATCGCATAACTTCACCTATACATATCTAAATTTAAAATTTCCAAAGACTATGGACTTCTTAAAGAGTCTACTTTAACATGCTTAATTTAATTTATCAAATCAAACCAATTCAATAGATCAAAATTACAAAATGCCGAACTGTCCTGTAATTCACCATTTTTTTATCCAAGTTGTACAATTCCATGATTTCCTTCATTTAAGTCTACCAACAAGTATTCAAATCCAATTAAACACCAAAACAACCAAAAAATATAGAAACTCCAACAATTTCCGTGCATCACACGTTAGGGTTCATTAACCTCAATAAAACCGAACTATTTCATCAAATATCAAGCACTTATCCTACAAATTTGCATCAATATAACCTAAATAAAATTGTTTTACCTGGAAGAAATCTTGAGAAAGAAGAGGAGAAGAATGGAGGAAACGATTGGCTATGGAGGAAAAGAAACTAACGTGAAGAAAAAGCTTCAGACAATGATGCTTTAAGGATAAGTATGAACAACCTAACCTAAGAAGTTCATTCCAAAATTACACTTCATTACATCAAAGTGATTTTTATAAAATTACAAAGAAGTTTGACTTGTTCAAACTTCAACTTTCTCCTTTTTATTTTTTTTTCCACCCTCTTCTTTTAACATTTTTCAACTCCATCACTTCCTCTCTCCTCTTTCCTCTTTTCTTTTCTTTTCTTCCCTCTGCTTGCCAAACACTACTCTTGTACTCACTCTTTGCTTTGACTTTTCAACCGCCTTCTTATTCTTCTTCTCCATTTTTCAAATATATATATAGGATCCTATGCACATTTATCAAAATGTATTGTAAAATTTTTGGGTGTCACAAAAAAAGTGCCTCATGAAGGAAGCTTGAGACAACTCAGCCTCGGACAGAGGGGAGGACTCAATGCAATGCAGAAGCTTAAAAGATGAATGTAAAAATGGGCACAAACAGTGACATGAAAAAATTGAAGGAAAACATGCCAAAACAACGTGAAAAATACGATGATGTTAAGACCTGAAAATGACAAAGAAAGATGCAACAAACTCAACAAATGCTCTCAGTCAACAATTCCGAAGAGTCTCCCAACAGAGAACAATAACATGTAAAAAAGTAGCAAATGACGAGAGGGAAAGGAATGAAGTTACCAAGCAAAATGGAGAGGTTGGTGAGGAGCATTATTGGATGTAAATTTCTCAGAGACATAATTGATTGAAAGGGGCACTGTGGAAGGGATGGAACAGTGAGAGAAGCCCTTTTGTAACGCCCCAGAAACCTACCTGTTTCTAGTTCGCTACTCCTCTGATACCAACTCTGTAACTCGTATTGTAAAAATTTCATAAAATTTTGAACTTTTATTCCTCGACCTAAAACGACATTTTTGAAAACATTTTAATCGGCATTACAGCGAAAAACTCGTTTAAATTCGGTTTAAATAAACTTCACCAATTTAAAACACAGAAATACAGAGACCAATCGACACTTGTAAACGCCGGTCGACACCTGGGTCATCTCAGGTTTCCATCGGTCGACACCGCGTTCCCCTCGGGTCCTCACGTCGGTCGACACCAGAAATCACCGGTCGACACTTCTATGCTCAGCTAGGAGAGCGGTCGACACTTGCTTTTGCAGGTCGACACATTGACCCTCTCTGCCCTCGCAGGTCGACCCCTGCGGTCGAAACTCTCGTTGTATTTGCACTAACCGGTCGACACCCACGGTCACCGGTCAACACCTCGTTCCTCTCTGCCCGCGTCGGTCGAACCCCACGGTCGACACTCACCCACCCATTTACACTAACCAGTCAACACCTATGGATTTCGGTCGACACTTAACACCAATATCAGTAAAAATCAACACCAGTTTATTTAAAAACGCACGACAAACATTCCTCGATCAAATTCACGAAGTAAAACCTATAATTTGAAAACATAACTTCTCCAAGTAAATTTCAAAACAACATGATTCTTCTTCAATTGACGACTATACCCACACCACGCTACCTATAACCTCAAAATCTATACATCGTTATTCAACTCAAAATACTTACAAAAATCCCACCATCTAACTGGCCATGGTCGTGTCGCCCCAACAACTGCCTGCACCGGCATGCATCGTACGCCTCCAACCCCATCCTAGGCACGTTCATCACCTAGCAATTCACCAGATAGCTCGTCATCACCTACACTACGGAACACAAAACGTAAGCCTAATTCTTAGCAAGTATGGAATATGAATTAAAACCAATACACAACTCAACCCCTAACACATGCAGTTTCTACACTTTGTTTCATTTTTGTTTCGTTGCTTTCATCTTTCACTTTCACGTGTGAGTCAAGTAGGCACACATCCTGCTCCACTCCGGACAGCCACACCATGACCCACGGAGCGAGATTGAAGGCACACATCGTGATCTCACACGTAACGGCCAACCCAAATCTCCTCCAAACATCGATCGTTGACTCTAGTGCTCTCGCACTAGCACGTTAACAATGATGCGTTCGCAAACCATGCCATCTTACGTACATTCATCCATGGGAACCCCCTAGTGCTTTCTCACTAACAAGTTAACGACGAGGCGTTCACCCATGCATGGAAAATCTTTTCTTATCTGATTACATTTCATATGCACAGTTCAAAACATGCTCAAAACTCGTCTTTCGTAGTTCAAAATCATGATGCGTGATACACAATATGCACGACCCATTGACCAAAGAGTTCCAAGAGAGACGGTTGGACCAGAGAGTGACGATAACTTGGCTGCGATTAGACGGCTGACTGGGTTGGTGGATAGGCAATCCCAACAATTGGGAATGTTGCTGAACCAAGGACAACGGAGCCATGGAGTGGGCTCTAGTGGGGAGAGGTTCAGAAGATTGAAGCATCTGATGTTGAGGGCTAGATGACGGACCCTACAGTTGTAGAAAGGTGGATGCGCACCATTGAGAACATGTTTAAGTATGTCGATATGGGGCAAGGAAATATGGTCAAGTGTGCAATATTTCACCTCTTAAATGATGCTCAAAGCTTGTTAGGGAGACGCGTAGAGTTGTAGGCGATAGGGATGACGCTGTTAGACAACTTACCGAGTTGGTCAACCGGAAGTCACAGCAGCTGGAGCAGTTTATGAGTAGGAAAGACCAGGGCCAATTTAGTGCTCAGACTTCAATGGATCGTGGGGGGTGGTAGGTTACATAGGCTTAGACCCCCAGTATTTGACGGATCGTCTTCGGATCCACTCATTGCTGAGGAGTGGATTCGGAGTATGGAAGACATGTTGGACTATACCAAGGTGGATGATCAAGATAGGATTTCCAGTGTGGCATTCCACCTGGCCAAGGATGCCCGTTATTGGTGGGATACGGTGAGGACCGCGAGAGACATGAAGGTCATGGCCCTAGAAGAGTTTAAGGCAATATTCTTTGGTAGGTATTCCAGCCACTCGGTCGGGACCCAGAAAATGGTTGAGTTTGATCAGTTGAGACTGATGGGTGTTGTGGCTGAATACGTGAGATAGTTTGAGGTGCTGCCTGAGCTTGCTAGACACCTGGTAAGCACGAATGAGGACCAGGTACACCGAGTTGTGCAACGTTTGAAACCGGATATACATATGCGCATGTGGATGGCTAGAACTCGAGAGAGCGCTTATGCTAGGATCAGATGTTACAAGGTGATAGTGCGCTAATGGAAAGAGTCCTTTTAACTTGACAATGTGAAGGTTAGATTATGGAGATTATAGTTGATCCGACTAAAGTCGTGACACATAAGCGCAAGGTTTATAGTCAAGGTGGCATAGGGGTTAATCCTTATTGTGGAACAATAAGGATGAGTAGTGATGGAGAGACTTCATTTATGAAATTTTGAGAAACCTATGCCATAGAGTTAAGTTGACGAGAGTAAGTATGGAGTTAGACTTACATATATAATTTTGGAAGAGTGTAATCTGAGGAGGGAAGTGGCCGACGTTGAACTAGGAGTACTGAATTATCCGGGATACATGGGCATGGGGAAACCTCAATGAGGACCTCGTATTCAGGTGGTTAATGGAATAGTTAGACTTTTAGCAAAGTATTGAGGTTAATAGAGCTGTTGCGAATAAACAAAAACACGAATGCGAATAAAAGAATTCAGGTGCCTGATAGAAACTGCCCACGGGACGTATGCCATTAGAAAGGTGGTGTAGAGTATCGGCTGAGTAGTTAGAAGTTTAAGTTGAACCAAAGAGTCATACGTGAGAATAAAGTCGGTCAATGAGAAGTTGAGGAAATGGGAAATACAGGAGTATGACATATGACGTTGTTTGGAAGTTGAGGGCCATGTTGTAGTGGTCATCTGGTTACGTGAGGCTCGTAGACATAGAGAACTATAGTCGATTGTGGTTCGAGGCTTTAAAGAATTAACGAAAGACCTTGAAAAATTGTGTACGAAGTTATAGTTGGTTAAATGGTAGAAGTGCAGGTGCTTGGAATTATTTTATTAAAGGAGTATGGATGTTGCTTAACACGTGTAGACATAATTGAGATATCTAGATACGGGATACAATGATCATAAGTAAAGGAGTAGAGCTAGTAACAAAGAAGTTGAAGGACTGGATTTAGAGTTCTTCCCTAGAGCGTATATGTTGGGAGATTGGAGCTAGTTGAAATTGGGTCGAGAAGCCCAAGAATAAGTTAGGAGTTCAAATGCATAAGTTATCATAATCTTGGTAGTGGATGTACTGATCAATGGATGATCGTTAGAGGTTCTAACTAGGGGATATTTTGAGAAGTTACGTCGATAAGACGATGGAGTACCAACAAGGATTTCAAAAAAAAAGGGGTTTAGTTTACCAATGAAGATTTAGAGACTTAGAAATTTTAAAGTTGATAATTAGTCGAAACAAATGTTGCTCGAGGATATCTAGAGTTATATTTTATCGACGATGTTAACTATGAGTTTGGAAATTAAGAGTTTGGATGAAATTTCGTTGAGAGGGATGTATGGAAGAGATCCAGCTAGGTGATTTCAGATATTGAGATTATAGCTAATTGAATGGAATCACTATTGGGTTGGACTTAAGCACGTAAGAATTTGACAAAATTTGGAGCAACAGTGCAGCGTGGTCTACGACAAGTTTGCAAACAATAAAATTGATGGACGATTTATTGTACAGAAGTGAGAGGGATATATAGAAATGGTTTGAGATTTTTCTGATTTGAGATTAGAGTAAGTAGTTTAGAAAGGTTCGATTGAGAAACCTTTAAGGGTGATTGAGATAGAGGATTTAGAGGTTTAGTAAATTTTAGCAAAGAGGACTTAGATATAAATTTAGAATAGAAGACTTTGAGGAGGCAAAAATAGAGTAGCTTATAATAGTTCAAATATAAACCCGGTAGTGGTGATTGGGATAAGGAAGTTAGGTTTTGAGTGAATTATAGCCAAGGGAGGCTAGGTATGAGATTATAATAAAGGAATTAGAGAAGTTGGACTATAACTGGTGAAATTAATGAACAGCTGAGTGTAACATACAAGATTGATTTGTGGAATTAAATAGTGCTTGATGCATAGCCAAGAATGTAAATAGTTAGATTGAAGATGGCGAACACAATCTTGGGATCGGAGTTGGAATATAATGAAGGTAAAAAGGGTATTTTGAAGATCCCCCTGTCTGAAGGAGTTGTCAGGTTTGGGTTTTTGAAGAAGTTTTGAATGATTTTGGTGATGTGCGTATCTATAGAATATATATATATATATATATATATATATATATGAGCCTCACATTGCTCTATGCTGCAAATCTCCGTCGTTATTCATTGATTGATTTAGTCTTATACAAATTATGATCTAGAGAACCAGAAGATTTAAATCTCAATAGAGTTTTGGAATATAGATAGGACCCCGGAAGTAATTGGATGAGATGAACTTAAGGATATGTAAGATGATCATCAGGTGTAGAATGAAGTTAAACGTGAGGTTACGCAAAGTGATCACTGGTTGGAGAAAGAAGTAAAACCCAAGGACGTTAAAGGACTAAGAGTTTGAGGTAAGTTTGACGTTGCTATGAGGGAGAGCCTAAACACAAGTTAGTGGATTTGTGGTGTCAAAGTTGGGGAATTGTTGTCACGCAATTTTTAAGGACAAAATTTTTTTTTAAGGAGGGTAGAATGTAATATCTGGGATTTATGTGATGTGACTTTCGAAAATTCGTATTGGTAAACGGCTGAGTTTCGGTTGGAATCGAGAGTGGAGAAAACTTTAGGAATCCAACCGGAAACGGATTGAATAGCCGTTTGAATTAAGGATTAAAGTGTGAGGGCAAAAGTGTAATTACTATTATTATTATTTAATTAAAAAAATAAAAGAAAGGGGTTGAAATCAGAACGGCTTCACGAGGAAGCCATTCTGCTTCCCCCTTCTGTTGATCGCCCGCGAGGAAGCGAAGGAGAACGGAGGAGACCCCGACGATTGACGGCCGTGCAGAGAAAACTGACGATGCGGAGCATGGAGTTCCGACAAGCTGAGCACGTGTGGAATGGGTTTTCCGTTCAGAAAGTCGAAGGTGAAATCTTTTCCCTATTTTTGGTTTTGGTTTAGGTTTTCGAAGAGTGTTAGGATTTGGCACGGATGATGTAGGAATTAACGGTTTGGAGTGGGTGAGGTGAAGAGTGCCGAAGATTGTGGAGTATCCGAGAGGGGGTACCGTGCAATTCGAGTTTTTGAATTTGAAATCTCCAACGGTAGTTGGATGATGTTAATAGGTTAGAGTGTGATAGATTGGTGAGTAATTGAGTTTGTTTTGTCGAGAGAACCGAGAGTTGGAATTTTAGTGGCTTTAATGTGAAATTCAGTTATGTTTTGGGAGTTGTAACCTAATTGCCTTTAAGGGATTTAAATGCCGCTTCGATATGTTAAACTAGGTAATGAGCGGAGCATTTGCCCATTGGAATCGGGTGATTACGATAACCGACGCAAAAGTTATGCGCGTCGGAAGTTGGGTTGGTTTTGAAGCCGAAATTCGGGTTAGAGAGCCGTCTTAGTTGGGCTTGGGTGTAGTGAGTTAGTAGACGTAATTTTAGTACGTGGAACGAGTTGTGAGGTGAGTTTTAATGTGTATTGTTATGTGATAGGTTGAGCCGAGGAAGTGATAGAACGAGTGCCATGGAAAGCATGGATGCCAGGTAAGTGATGGACCGCTTGTGATTTCCCTTCGGGCCTACACCATGGAACAGTAGGATTGTTTGGTTGCTTGTTTGTTGCTTTTATTGTCGTTTGGTTGGTCTGTTATGGAGTCGTGCATTTGTGATTGTCATGCATCATGGTTTTGAACTATGAAACACGAGTTTTGAGCATGTTTTGAAATGTGTATGTGAAACGTAACAAGATAAGAAAAGATTTGCAATGCATGGGTGAACGCCTCGTCATTAACGTGCTAGTGAGAAAGCAGTAGGTGGTTCCCATAGATGAAAGTACGTAATGTGACACGGTTTGCAAATGCCTCGTCGTTAACGTGCTATTGAGAGCATTAGAGGGTTCGATGATTGATGTTAGTAGGAGGTTACGTAGGGCCGTTCCGTGTGTGAACATAATGTGTGCCTCTAACCTCGCTCCGTGGGTTATGGAATGGCCATCCCGAGTGTGGAAAGGATGGGTGCCAGCCTGACTCACACCGGAAAGTGAAAGATGAAAAAGATGAAAATAACGAAACGAAAAGAAAACGGAGTTGAGTATAGAAACCTCTTGTATGGGTTGCGTTATGAATTGGTTTTCGAGTTCATATTCCATACTTGCTAAGCATTAGGCTTACGTTTTGTGTTTCTTGGTATAGGTCATGACGCGTTGTCAGGTGAGTTGCTAGGTGACGAGCAAGCCTAGGTCGGAGTTGGTAGGAGATGTTGCATGCTGGTGCAGGAAAATGTTGGGGTGACACGACCATGGCAAGTAAAAGGAAAGAGTATAATTTTGTAAGTATTTTGAGTCGAATAGAGTTGTATAGGTTTTTTTTTAGGAATTTAGGTGGTGTACCAAGGGTACAACGGATTATTGAAATAGGATATGGATGTTTTGAAATTTATTTGAGGAAAGCGTGTTTTCAAATCATAGGTTTTATTTCGCGAATTTGATCGAGGAGTTACTTTCTTGCGTTTGGGTTTTTACTGATACTGGTGTGAGGTGTCGACCGAAGTCGACAAGTGTCGACCAGTCAGTGTAAATGTAAGGTGAGTGTTGACCGCGAGACTTGACCTGTGACGGGCAAAGCCAAAGCAGGTGTCGACCCCTGGTTACAGGTGTCGACTGGTTCATGTAAAAATGGTAGTGGTGTCGACCGCGGGGTTCGACCAGGGAAGGCAGAGAGAAATGAGGTGTCGACCGGGGACCGTAAGTGTCGACCGGTCAATGTAAAATCTGCGAGAGTGTCGACCACAGGATTCGACCTGCGCGGGCAGAGAGTGCCAAAGTGTCGACCTACAAAAGATAGTGTCGACTGCTCTCCTAGCTGAGCATAAAAGTGTCTACCGCTGGAAAGACCCGAGAGGAACAAAGTGTCGACTGGTGTTCCCGGTGTTGACCGATGAGAAATCCAAGACGACTCAAGTGTCGACAAATGCTTATAGATGTCGACCGGAAGTCTCTGTTTCAGGCTTAACAAAATGAAGTTTTGCCAAAAGAGAATTTAATCAAATTTCTGCTGCAGAGCTGTCAAAAATATTTTCTGAAACTGTTGTTTTAAAGTTTTAAAAATTTTACGCGATTTTTACAATACGGGTGTAAAGAGTTGGTATCAGAGTTGAGTAGTAGCGAACCGTAAATGGGTAGGTTTCCAGGGCGTTACTAGGTACGCAGCCCTTCCAATTCTCTTTGTGATCGGGAATGGTCCAATGTATCTTGGGATCAATTTACCCTTCCTCCCGAACCTCATTACGCCTTTGAACGGTGAAACTTTCAGGAAAACTTTATCTCTTACTTCGAATTCCAATTCTCATCTCCTTCCATCGGCATAGCTCTTTTGTCTACTTTGGGCTGTCAATATCCGCTGCCGAATAGCCTTGATCTTCTCTGTTGTTTGCTGCACAATTTCTCGACCAATCAAACCAACTTCACCTACCTCATCCCAATAGAGGGGCGATCTGCACTTCCTTCCGTATAAAGCTTCGTAAGGGGAAGGGCAAATACTTGCTCCACAAACCTTGGAATTCTAGTACGCAGGCTCGAAGCATATCCTCCAAATCTGAACAGTCCGTTCAGATTGTCCGTCTATCTGAGGATGAAAGGCTGTACTGAAATTCAGTCGTGTCCCCATTGCTTTGTGCAGACTCTTCCAAAATTTCGATGTGAATCTCGGGTCCCTGTCTGACACAATCGAAATCGGCACTCCATGTAATCTTACTATCTCCTGAATATACAGGTTAGCAAATTGGTTCATATTGAATGTCATCTTCACCTGTAGGAAATTAGCAGATTTGGTCAAACGATCCAAAATCACCAACACCGCATTAAACCCCTTCGCCGTCTGGGGTAATCCAACGACAAAGTCCATAGATATTTGATCCCACTTCCATTCGAGACTTGGCGATGGTTGTAATCTTCCAGCCGGTCTCTAATACTCAGCCTCGATTTGCTGGCAGATCAAGCATGTCTCTACGTACCTTGCCACAGACTTCTTCATGCCAGGCCACCAATAATGTTGCCTAAGGTTTCTATACATCTTGGTACTTCCGGGATGAACAGAAAACTTCGAGGAGTGCGCTTAAGACAAAACGTCTTCACGAAGTTGACCATTGTTCGGAACATACCATCTATTCTGGAACTTTAGGATCCTGTCATTTGAACAGCTGAACTCGGTTCTATCATCAGATATTATGCTCGACTAAACCCGTTGCACATTGGATCATCTTGTTGGGCTTCTCTAATTTTCTCAAGAATTGACGGCTTCAAAGATAAGGCTGACAATTCTACCGCCGCATCTGAAACTAGCTCCAAATCAAATCTCTGAAATTCTGCACTCAACTCTTTCGGCATCTCGACACGCATTGATGAAGCTGAGGTTGAAATCCGGCTTAATGCATCGGCCACTGCATTGGCCTTACCGAGGTGGTATTTGATCTCTAGGTTGTAGTCCTTCACGAGCTCCAACCACATCCTCTGCCTCATATTCAGCTCTTTCTGAGTGAAGATATACTTCAGACTCTTGTGATCTGAGTATACCTCACATTGCTGTCCATAGAGATAGTGTCTCTAGATCTTTAGCGCGAACACAACCGCCGCTAACTCCTAATCATGGGTCGGATAATTTCACTCATAAGGCTTTAATTGCCTTGAAGCATAAGCAATCACCTTTTTGTTCTACGTCAAGACACAATCCAATCCGATTATGGAAGCATCACAATAAATACTGAACTTCTCATCCATCAACGGAAGTGTCAATACTGAAGCTGAAGTCAATTTCTGCTTCAGTATCTTGAAACTGTGCTCACAATCTTCCGAACATACATACTTGACTTCCTTTCTTGTCAGAAGAGTTAGGGGTGCTGCAATCCTTAAAAACCCCTCAATAAACTTCCTGTAGTAGCCAGCTAACTCCAGAAAGTTTCGAATCTCGTTGACACTCTTTGGCTGAGGCCATTCATTGATCGACTGTATCTTAGCTGGATCCACCGATATTCCTCCACCGAAAATCACATGTCCGAGGAAATGGACCTTATCCAGCCAAAATTTGCACTTGGAGAACTTCGCATATAGCCGATGCTACTTCAAAGTCTCCAGAACCATCTTCAAATGCTCCTTATGCTATTCTTCGTTACGGGAGTAAACCAAGATATCGTCGATAAATACGATGACGAACGTATCTAGATATTCTTGGAATACCAGATTCATTAAGTCCATAAAAACAGCTTGCGCATTTGTCAGCCCAAACGACATCACCAAAAATTCATAGTGTCGTATCTAGTCCAAAAAGCTATATTCGGGATACCCTATGATCTAACCTTTAGCTGATAATACCCCGATCTCAAGTCTATTTTCAAGAAAATCTGAGCTCCTTGAAGTTGATCAAATAAGTCATCTATCCTCGGCAATGAATACTTATTCTTTATGGTTAGCTTATTTAGCTCCCTGTAGTTAATACACATTCGGAGCGATCCATCTTTCTTCTTTACAAACAGGACCGATGCGCCCCATGGTGAACAGCTCGGGCATATGAATCCTTTCTCCAGTAGTTCTCCCAACTGCTTTTTCAACTCCTTCAGGAGGAGCCAACCTATAAGGGTTCTTCGATATTGGCTCTACACCAGGATACGTTTCAATCACAAATTCAACTTCTCGATCTGGGGGTAAACTGGGCAAATAGTCCAAGAACACGTCAAGAAACTCAAGAACTATCACAATATCCTGTGGTTTTGCCTCCACACGGAATTGAGTATCTAGAATTGTTGCGAGAAAACAAAAATGCTCACCCAGTAATAATTTTCGAGCCTCGATGGGTGCCATTACGGATAGTTTGTCCATATTCTTCATAGCTTGCAATGAATGTTTCGCACCGCCCGGTGGTTGGAAATTTACAATTCTGACCCTACAATCGATCATTGCGTAGTGTCGAAACAACCAATTCATGCCCAGTATAACGTCATAGCCAGTTATCCCCATCACAATCAATTCAGTAGGCATAGTACTAGTCCCCACCGATATGACGCTGTCACGCACCACTTGATCGGAGTGCATGCGTTCACCAGATGGCAGACTCACTCATATGTACACCCGGCGGGTTTAGCCCACAAATTTACTTTCACCACAAAAGTTACAGCAACAAAGGAGTGTGACGCTCCTGAATCTATCAACGTAAATGCGGGCACCGTATCGACTAGTACCGTACCTGTAATAACGGCTGGTCGATCCTCACTCTAGGGCTCTATCATAGCAAAAATCCTGGGCGTCATCTTGACCGGACCTTTCTTTGCTGCGGGGTAATCCCTGGATATGTGGCCGGTCTCATTACAGGTGAAACACCGATTGACCCTCTGCCTTGTGCAGTTCTGGGAAATATGACCAGCTTCATTGCAATTGTAGCACTTGCCTGCAAACTGTCTGCACTTTCCCGGGTCGCTCTTCAAGCACTTCGGACACTGTGGGTACCTACTCTGCATTTGTGGCTTCTTTCCTCCCCTTGAATCATGTACCATGCCTCTTGGTTCCAGAAGAAGATCCTCCCCTCCTTGTCTGCGGTGTGATCTCCTTAAAAAACCTCCTGGTGGCCTCCTCTTGCCTCACACACTTGGCTTCCGCTCCCTCCATTGCCAGTGCTTTAGCCACGACTCGTGTATACGGTTCTCGCTCAGTTCCAGAAATTATTACACCTCTATATATCTCTGGCTTCAGTCCTTGCACAAACTGCAACACCTTTTCTCTTCGTTACTTACCAATTGGCTTGCAAATCTAGACAACGACTCAAACTGTCTAACATATTCGGCTACTGGCCCAGTCTGCTTTAACTGTAAAAACTCCAATCTCTTTGCAGCCTGGACCGCCCGGTTGTAGTACTTGTCATAAAACATCTCCTTAAATCTTTTCCAGGTCAAGTCCCTAGCAGCTATGGTGGTCTCTACTGTCTCCCACCAACTTTGTACGTCGTTTGAGAGGTGAAATTGTCGCACACGTAACCATTTTTCCTTCCTCCATGTTGGCATACTTGAAAATATTCTCAATGGTGCGGATCCATCTTTCCGCAGCCGTCGGATCTGTCATCTGACCCTTAAACATAGGAGGCTTCAATCTCCTGAACCTCTCTCCACTAGAGCTTACTCTATGGCTCCCATGTCCCTTACTCAATAGCATTCCCAACTGTTGGGACTGCCTGTCAATCAACTCGGCCAGTCGTCTGATCGTAGCCAAGTTATCATCATTCTCTGGTCCAACCGTCTCTCTTAGAATTCTAGGTTGTCTCGGTCGTCTATCCATTTAAGCTAATTCCTATACAAGGTTAGCATAATCTAGCCTCAGTCACATTCTAATTAAAATAAACAACTACTTACAGTTGGTGGAGCACATTGCATGGCGGTCGGCAATGTTGGGTAATTCTTTAAACGACATGACCATAATGGCTCTGATACCAACTCCTGTAACGCCCCAGAAACCTACCTGATTCTGGTTCGCTACTACTCTGATACCAAGTCTGTAACTCGTATTGCAAAAATTTCGTAAAATTTTGAAACTTTTATCCCTCGACCTTAAAACGACATTTTTGAAAACATTTTAATCGGCATTGCAGCAGAAAATTCGTTTAAATTCGGTTTAAATAAACTTCACAATTTTAAAACACAAAAATAAAGAGACCGATCGACACTTGTAAATGCCGGTCGACACCATGGTCGTCTCAGGTTTCCATTGATCGACACTGGGGAATGCCGGTCAACACCGCGTTCCCCTCGGGTCCTCACGTCGGTCGACACCAGAAATCATCGGTCGACACTTCTATGCTCAGCTAGGAGAGCGGTCAACACTTGCTTTTGCAGGTCGACACTTTGGCCCTCTCTGCCCGCGCAGGACGACCCCCGCGGTCGACACTCTCTCTGTATTTGCACTAACCAGTCGACACCCATGGTCGCCGGTCAACACCTCGTTCTTCTCTGCCCGCGTTGGTTGAACCCTGCGGTCGACACCTATGGATTTCGATCAACACTTCACACCAATATCAGTAAAAATCAACACCAGTTCATTTAAAAACGTACAAGAAACATTCCTCGATCAAATTTACAAAGTAAAACCTATAATTTGAAAACATAACTTCTCCAAGTTAATTTCAAAACAACATGATTCTTCTTCAATTGACGACTATACCCGCACCACGCTACCTATAACCTCAAAATCTATACATCGTTATTCAACTCAAAACACTTACAAAAATCACACCATCTAACTGGCCATGGTCGTGTCGCCCTAACAACTGCTTGCACCGGCATGCATCGTACGCCTCGTTCATCACCTAGCAACACACCAGATAGGTCGTCGTCACCTACACCACGAAACATAAAACGTAAGCCTAATGCTTAGCCAGTATGGAATATGAATTAAAACCAATACACAACTCAACCCCTAACACATGCAGTTTCTACACTTTGTTACGTTTTTGTTTTGTTGCTTTCATCTTTCACTTTCACGTGTGAGTCAAGTAGGCGCTATCCTGCTCCACTCAGGGCAGCCACACTATGACCCACGGAGCGAGATTGAAGGCACACATCGTGATCTCACACGAAACGCCAACCCAAATCTCCTCCAAACAGCAATCCTTCAACCCTCTAATGCTCTCTCACTAGCACGTTAACGACGAGGCGTTC
This sequence comes from Begonia peltatifolia, assembly GCA_022433055.1. Taxonomy (NCBI): domain Eukaryota; kingdom Viridiplantae; phylum Streptophyta; class Magnoliopsida; order Cucurbitales; family Begoniaceae; genus Begonia; species Begonia peltatifolia. The sequence goes on along the minus strand of CM039517.1, from coordinate 20,229,936 downwards.
GCAAACCATGTCATCTTACGTACATTCATCAATATGAACCCCCTAGTGCTTTCTCACTAGCACGTTAACGATGAGGCGTTCACCCATGCATGGCAAATCTTTTCTTATCTGATTACATTTCATATGCATGGTTCAAAACATGCTCAAAACTCGTCTTTCGTAGTTCAAAATCATGATGCATGACAACACAATATGCACAACCCATTGACCAAACAACAATCAAAGCAAATAAATAATCAAGCAAATAAACAGTCCTACAATTCCATGGTGCAGGCCCGAAGGCAATTCACAAACGATCTATCACTTACCTGGCGTCATTGAAATCTTCTCTTGCTTCATAACTTCGTGCTCTAACTGGAATACCTATAAAATTATACATCCATCAATTCTCACTCAATCAATTTATAACTCCCTATCTTGAAAGTCCTAACTCATACCAAAACCAAAACTCTACACTAAACCCGAAATCCTGCAAAATTATTTTCCAACTCCTGAAATTCACAACTTCTCCAATACTGGTCCGAATTGGACGATACAAAGTATTACGGGTTTCTGAGGACGTCTAGTTTCCTGTGGTCTCATCTATTTCCCATTCGGATGTCCACGACTTGACCGAATGTGGCCGAACGGATACCGCTCCACAATTCGAGCGTTCCGCTATCCCAACGCTAAATCTTTCTCATCAAATTTCATAACCTACTTCTATTCCTAGATTAGGCACCAATATGCGGATCAAATTCAACTCTACACTCAACTTCTCGCATTACCCTCTTAGGTTTTTACCGAATTCCGTGATACCCTAGTTAACTCTGTTTTTTGTCACTAAAACAACCAACACACTAACTATCTACTCAAAACTAGCTAAAACATACCATAAATTTGAAGATTCGTGACAAAACAGAGAAGGATCGTTGCGGGCTTCACGCGGGAGAGGAGACGTTGAGGAGAAGGAGGAGAAGCTGAAGGAGATTTGCGCTGTAGAATATCACCGCAAGGTGTTTTAGTTTTCTAACCCATTTCTTTTTTCTTTTTTTTTTATTTTATATTTTTTCTAATTACCAAACTGCCCTCCACCATTAACCGTTTCACAAATCTGCAATTCCGTCCGGTTCCAGTTGGATTCTTAAATTTTTCTCTCCACCATTAGGCTCAAAATAATCTTTTACTCGAGGGCATAAATTTTTCGTTATTAATTAGGATCAAAACCCCACCGATTATAATTACAAAAATCCGAAATGAAATCCAATGGAAATTTTCTGGGTGTTACACCTTTCCTAGCCCAAAAATGATAACTCGCTCATTTCTGGTCAAGTTCATCTCCAAAATGGAGGGAAGCTCTAGTAGCTGAGCATTACCCTTCGCACGTGTCTTCTGCCTCAGAAGAGGACGATGAGAAAGAAATTGAAGGACCTGAGGCCGACCAAAATCAACCAAGACTTGGAGTGAAGAAATTTCTTTGTTGTCGGTGAAGAAATTCACGACAAGCAGGGTGGATTTTAGCCCACCTTCTTCTTAGTTCCAACTTGAAAGAGAGTGAGGAGAGGCTGGTTTAAAGCTCCTCCAAGTATTCTTGACTTAGGGAACAATGGAGGCTCATTTCCTTGGTGATCCATCGCAAAGATCTCGGTGCTTCGCACCCAGGAAGGGAATTCCTTCTTGAAGAAAAGACTCTTCTCTATTTCTAAATATTCAAGATTTAACCTACTTAAAAAATTACAATGGAGGAAAGAAGCTAAATATAAAGGAGAAGGCTTCTGAAGCTTCAACGGGAAAAGGAAAAGCTGAGTGTTTTTCAGAGGGAGCATTTTCTGGAAATGTATCCGTTGGAGATGAACAAGTTTGAGTGAACTAAACCAATTGAGGTGAACCAAAAAATGGTTATTGTTGGCCCCGCGCACAAGCTGCTTGTTGATACCCGCATTGGCACTGGCTGATACGCACTGGCGCTCACTGGTGCGCGCGCTGTTGCGTCGTGCCCTGTCGTGCGTGCATTACTAATACTCGTGTGCGCATTGTTGATGCTCATTCGTGCCATGCTATGCTTGAATCTTGGTGCATGCCAACTGTTCGATGAAATGCCCCTATTGCACACCTATCAACTTCTTCAACATCCTATTCTACATGCCAATAGCTTGTTGAAATGCCTCTTTAGCAACATCTTCCTAGCCCTTCCTAAAAGCTATTTCAAACATCCAAACTAAAAGAAAACAAGGCTAAAGTTTGCCAAAAACAATTTAAAGGAAATGGCTAAAGTCTTGCCAATAAAATGAAGGAATTGAAATACATGACTTTGCTTAAGGGAAGACAAATTCCCTCTTCAATTAATGGGTTGTCACCTGCAAAACTAGCAAACAAATTAGGCCATAAAATGTTTAGAAGACATACCTCAACTTGAGCTCGGGTCTCGGACCCCGTGGCACATCAAAGCTCATAGTGGAGGTTTAGCCAGCTATTTTGGCGAGAAGAAACCCCTCGATATACTAAAGGAGAATTTCTTCTAGACTCATATGATGAGAGATGTGTATCGATTAGTAGAACAATATATGGTATGTAAGAAAGCCAAGAGTGGAGTCCTTACTCAAGGGTTATACTTACCATTACCCATACTTACTCACCATTGGGTTGAAGTCAGCATTGACTTTATTGTAGGATTACCACGGACTGCTAGGAGTAAGGATTCCATATTGGTAGTCACAGACCAATTTTCTAAGATGGCACATCATTGCTTGTGCCAAGACTGAAGATTCAATCCATATAACTGACTTGTTCTTTAAGGAGATTGTTTGATTGCATGGTATGTAACACCCGAAATTTTTACCTAGTTTTTTAACTTAGGTCCATAGAATTCTCTGCAACACCCCGATAACCCTACTCGATTCCTGGTACGTTCACTGCTCTAATACCAACTCTTGTAACGCCCCGGGAACCCTACTCAATTTCTGGTACGTTCACTGCTCTGATACCAACTCCACACATCCCTCGGTCCATCTTGAACCGGTTTGACACTTACTCCTTGTTTCACTCGCATCATAAAATTCGCGTAAAATTTTAAAACTTTTATTACTCGACCTAAAACAACATTTTTGAAAAGATTTTTAAACAGCATTGTAGCGAAAAATTGATAAAAATCAGTTCGGACAACACTTTATTTTATTTCACATAAAACGAAGACACCCGGTCGACACCTGTATGCGCCAGTCGACACTTGGGTCGTCTCGAGTTTTTCATTGGTCGACACCGGGAACACCGATCGACACTACATTTCTCTCGGGTCTTTTCGTTGGTCGACATCGGGAACACCGATCGACACTTCTACGTTCAACTCGGAGAGAGGTCGACACCTGCTTCCACAGGTCGATACCTTGATCCTCTCTGTCCGCGCAGGTCAATCCTCTCGGTCGACACCGCTGTCATTTTTACACTGTTCGGTCGACACCTATAACCATGGGTCGACCCTAGTCGACTTCGGTCGACACCTTACACCAGTATACAAAAAAACTGCAGTTCAAAGAAAATACAAGATGAAAATCACATGGTTAAATCCACAATGTATAGACCTATATTTTAAAACACAATTCTTTCAAGTAAATTCAAAATATAACATAAACCCTACTCCCATCCCGACTATCACCATACCATACAATTCTAAATATCGCCATGGTCGAGTTGCCCCAACAACTACCTGAACCGGCATGCAGCATACGCCTCCAACCCCATCCTAGGCATGTTCATCACCTAGCAACTCAAAAGAAAGCTCGTCATCACCTACACCATGGAACACAAAACGTAAGCCTAATGCTTAGCAAGTATGGAGCATGAAGTAAAATCAATGCACAACTCAACCCTTAACACATGCAGTTTCTACACTTTGTTTCGTTTTTGTTTTCATTATTATCATATTTCACTTTCACGTGCGAGTCAAGTAGGCGCACATCCTGCTCCACTCAGGAAAGCCACACCATGACTCACGGAGCAAGATTTGAGGCACACATCGTGATCACACACGGGACGGCCACACCAAATCTCCTACCAACATCGATCATAGAACCTCTAGTGCCTTCTCACTAGCACGTTAAGGACGAGGCGTTCACAAACCATGTCATCTTACGTACATTCATCCATTGGAACCCCTAGTGCTTTCTCACTATCACGTTAACGACGAGGTGTTCACCCATGCGTGGCATCTTTTCTTATCTAATTACATTTCATATGCACATTTCAAAACATGCTCAAAACTCGTCTTTCGTAGTTCAAAATCATGATGCATGATAACACATATGCACGACCCACTAACCAAACAACCAAACAATAATCAATGCAAACAAATAATCAAGCAAACAAACAATCCTACAATTCCATGGTGTAAGCCCGAAGGCAAACCACAATCAATCCCTCACTTATCTGGCGTTCTCAAAATCTTTCGTGCTTCGTAACTTCATGCTCTAACTGGAATACCTATAAAATTATACATCCATCAATTCTAACTCGTTCAATTCATAATTTCCTAACTCATACCAAAACTGAAACTCTCCACTAACCCTAAATCCCGCACAATTTTTTACCAACTTTGGAAATTCATAATTTATCCATTACTTGTCCGAACTTGACAATACAAAGTACTACCGGTTCTTGAGGACGTCTACTTTCCTATGGTCTCATCTATTTCCTATTTGGACATCCACAATTTAACCTAACGTTGCCAGACGGATACTGCTCAACAATTCGCATATTTGGCCAATCAACCTCCCAATCTTTCACACCAATTCCTGAAATTTATTCCTATCTCTATCTTAAGCGGCAATATGCGGATAGAAATCGATTCTACATTCAACTTCTCCCATTATCCTCTTAGGTTATCGGCAACTCCTCCGATACACTTACTAGATCCGTTTTCGTCGCTAAAACAACTAGCATATTAACTATCTACCAAGAACTAAGTAAAACATACCGTAGATTTGAAGATTCACGGGAGAATAGAGGTGGATCACTGAGGCTTCACGCAGGGAAACAGGGGGGAAGAACGGGAGAAATGCTGGGAGGGAAAAACGCTGGGAGGGAGAAGGTGTTCTCCCTCCTTTTTTTTTATATTTTATTATTTTAATAATAATATTACCTAATTACTAAACTGCCATCTACTCTTAACCGTTTAGTAAATCTGTCATACTGTCCAATTCCGATTGGATTCTTAAATTTTTCTCTCCTCCATTAGCCTCAAAATAATATTTTACTTCAGGGCAGAAATTTTTCGTTATCAATTCTGACAAAAACTCCACCGATTATAATTACAAAAATCCGTAATTAATTTAAGCAGAAATTCCCTGTGTTACATTCTCGATAGGTTTTTAGAGACTTACCGAATAGAAGAAAAAGGAGTTGGTAACCAAAAACTTAAGATCAAAAAATGGAATAACCAAAAAGGGGATTTAGAGGTATATAATTAAGGATTTAAACGAATCAAATTAAGTGAGAATTGACGGGTTTAAGTATAGATTAATAGGTTAACCTTGTAGCCAAACACTCCCCCCCCCCC
>CM039517.1:20199610-20219406 GCA_022433055.1 Begonia peltatifolia | reverse complement strand
CGTGCTGGGGAGGCTGGGACGGGGGCGACGTGTCAAGGTGTAGAGTGGCGCGAGGTATACCCTTACCCTGATGTGGTTGCCGTGTGGTGATGCGTGTGTGTAGCTTGCGGGCCTCGTTGCTGTGGAGTCCGGGACGGTAGTGACGTGTCAGGGGTAGGGTGGCGTGAGGTTCCTCCTTACCCTGGTGCGGCTGCACTACGCGTCACAGATGTGACAACATGAGTGTGAGTGTAGAGACTGCATGTGATAGGATTGCATTGTCGGCTTTTACTTTCATATCGCATTACTTACTAAGCGTTAGGCTTATGTTGTGTGTTCTGTGGTGTAGGTGCTGACGATATTGTTGGTGAGCCTCGAGAGCCTAGTCTAGAGGCGTAGGATGGTTGGCGGCGTGCGCCCGAGGCACCGGATGACGGATTTTGTTAGGGCGACCCGACCCGTGGTGGTGGTAGATGATAGTGGATTCATTATTTTATATCGGGTATTTGTGTAGACAGCGGGGTTGTATAGACGTTGATTTTTTTTTTGAGATTGTATAGAGGGGTTGTAGTGTTTTGCGGACACGTAAGTATTGTTATATGTTAGAGTATGATATTACTCTATACTGGGGACTTTTTTCATTTGTATTTGATGGGTTTTCGTTGTCCTTAAACTCTGATTTTGTTATGGCGGTTTTCTTTGGATGGTTGATAGTTAAATATTGTTAGATTATGGTGAATTGTGTGCAGGGTTTAAATTTTGGGATAGTCAGTTTTTAGGCGTTACTCTGCCGAAATTTCGGAAGAGAGGTTGGGAGTCGAAGGGATATGGAATGGGTTGAGATGTGAACAGTAAATGCTAGAGAAGGGTAGATGAGCGTGGGAGTGCGGCGTGATCGCAGGTAAGCGGGGCACGCGGCCCTACAGGTGCTCACGGGTCATGCGGCGCCGGGTGAGGGCGTGCGCGCGGACGTGCTGTACAGTGGCAGGGTGCGTGGGGCACGCAGCGCTGTGAGCGTGCGCTAGACACAGTGACGTAGAGTTGGCATGTGCGGCACTGTAAGAGTGCGCGCAGGGTGTCGAAGTGGGGACGTTAGTCCGCGGTACCGGATTGTGTAGTTCGAGGGGTGCGTTGGATTCTTTCCTAGGATTTCAAGTCTTACCGATATATTAAATTGTTTTAAATGGTTTTCTTTTCCGCTGCGTAGTTTTTATGTTGAGGATTTCGTGTTCCCTCTTCGAGACGCCAGTTGTTTTCGAATCGAGTCGAAAATAATTCATACTCACAAATGTTCTTTTGAAAATGATTTGAAAATGAAAGGGGTATTAAATTGAGTGAGTTATGTCAAGTGTTAGTGTGTGCAGTGTGTAGATGTACTGTGGCGCACCGGGAACGTGGGGTTTCTCGGGGTGTTACAAAGTGTATGTTGCATGTGCTTGGTTGATTGGCCTACATCACAGGGTGGCAGGAAATTAACATTTCTAATGGTATGAATTGGAGATTTTATGTACAAAACTGGGTATGTGTTTTATGGGTAGTTAAGTTGTAGGAGTTGTACTATGTTAGGTGTTATGTTTAGCTAAGTGTTATGAGAATTAGGGTTGTGTTTTCTTGATAAATGTTATGCGAATTGTGTTATGTATATGTGCATCTTCATGTATCACGCATTATGTTTTAATAAAAGCATACAAAATGTTTTATGTACATATCTTACGTAAGAAAAACAAGAATATGTAATATATGTAAATAGTTAACTGAGGGACATGGTTAGTATGACTATGTTTTATCTTTCACTAGATTATATAAAACTGGGCACCCCTGTCATTTGTCCTTCTCTAGGACCATGTAAAATTGTCCTACCCCAAGAACCTCTGTATATGTGCCTACTCCCCTACTCGAGTCCCCTTTCACCCATGTGAAATAATAAGTAAAGTAAAGAATGTACAAGTTTTTACTAAACATGCATGAACGAGCATTATTGTATTCTACACCACTTGCTGAACGTTAGACTCATTAGTTCAACTTTGATGATGTAGGTGACGATCGTATAGGCGAGGACTACATGCCTCGAGTAGATGATTAGGTACAGTTGGAGGAACGAGCTCATGGGGTGCATTTGTGACAGTCAGGCGAGATTTTGACCAATGGGTGAAGTTTTTAACCTTGATATATAATTAGGCTTTTCAGTTAGATCTACTTATGTTTTGACAAATACTGGAACTGTTTGGGATTTGGATGTATTTTATTAGAAAATATTTGAACGGCGAGTTTTAATGTTTTTGAAGGAAGTTTTGATGTTTAGGACTATTTTGATAGGAAAATTGATGATTTACAATTGAGATGTAGTGTTTTGAAGGTTTGAAGTTGGTATGAGGAATGGACGAAGTGTTTTTAGGTGTTAAAAGAAGAAAAGGGTGAGAAAGAAGAGAAAGAGGAGTGCGGGGCAACGCGGTGCACACGTAAGGCGCGCATAGCTGATCGATCGTTGCAGGGGCACGACCGATTGGTGCCTGATGGGTAATAAGTGAGGCCCGGGTAGAGCGCCTGCCGATCGATCGGCGCCGTGAGCACGATCGATCAGCGCTTGATAGCAGCGAGGCATGAGTAGAGGGCCTGCCGATCGATTGCCTCGTGCGCATGATCGATCAGTGTTCAACGATATGGGGCCAGAGAGTTTGCCACCAATCGCCTAACTAGGGACGATCGATTGGCTCTTGCGCTCACAACCCTGTTAGCGCAATGCGCGCATCTAGGTGTGCACCGTGCTCACACGTCGAAGGGCGACGCGTGTGCCGCAACAGGGCGCCTTGTGCACGCCACGTGATTTGTCTTGTTGATTTTTTTTTAAAACTAAATCAAACCAACTTCAAATGATTTCTTCCAAATTACTTCATAATGTTTTACACTTATTCTTAAAAGATTTAAAGGGGCTTAAGGTTAAAGTTTCAATTGTTTTAAATTTTCAAAATAAAAAAATTTCTACGTGAATGTTTCTAAGTTTAAATGAAATTTCAAGAACGTGTCGTGCTCCGTGTTTGGGTCGTGACATGGTATACCGCATTCGATAGTGTCAGATAGAGACACTAAATTTTTAAGTGCTTTTTGGACAGCATTGTGAAAGAAATGGGGAACTAAGTTGTAACACCCGACATTTTATCGAGTATTTTAACTTAGGTACATAGATTTATGGATAGATTTTAGAGACTTACCAAATAAAAGGAAAAGGAGTTTAAAGCCAAAAATCTTAAAACCAAGAAAATAGAATAACCAAAAAGGAGATTTAAAGGTATACAATTATGGATTTAACAAATCGAATTAAGTGAGAATTAATGGATTTAAGGATAGATTAATGTGAAGCTTCTCAAAGAAGCTTCTTTATCCTTGCAACCCAACACTCCTCACCAACCCCGTCTAAAAATGCATCTCCATTGTATGTCCCATTAAATGAGAGTATGGATAACATAGCATGTATGAAATCTTCATTATCTCTTCGTCGATTGCAAATAATGTCTTCTTCCCCTTCAATACATTCTTCGTCATAGTATGCTTGGTTTTGAAACATTTCCCTAGAAGGTTCATTGTTCCTCCTGTGCATGGGTTCTTGGTAGTCAACTTCAGTTCTCCTTCTTGGCAAGGTTTCTGGAAAACCCAATTCAGTTCTCCTCTGGCTCATGGATCCTTGAAATATCGATTCAGTTATCCTCCAATGCATGAGCTCTTGAAAGTCCTTTTCATGCTCACCAAACATTCACAGCAGTTGATACATATTATGGTTAAGATCATTGATTTGTCCTTGGGAGCTAGACTCACCCACGTGAGGGTTTTAATTCTCGATTTGGTCAAAATTTGGATTATAATTAACTCCACTTCTAGTTGTCGTTATGATGGATCTACTTAATCCAAAAGTTTTAGGATTTGCTTAGTAAAATATTTTGATGAAGATAGGATTAATAAGTAATCTTGATTATATTAGGCTCGGCTACACTTATCCAATTAGAAAAGAAATTTTAGAATTCCACGTTGAATGACTTATAAGGCTCTACTTAATTTTCTAAAATATTGTTTGCTCATTTGTTACTTAACGCTTTAGGAATAATTAAGTTCAATAAGTTGTATTAGGAAATTAAGCAAAATTATCGGATGTGCACAAAAGTTTGATTAGGGATCAATGATTAATTAGGAACAATTTTAATGCAACAATCTAAGGAAAAAAATAAAAATTTTATAGGAACAATTTTAACAATCCAAAAACATGTGAAATGAGTAATCAATTTAAGCAAAATAACGTAATGGAGGCATAATAATATGTTGATTTTAATTTGCTAGAATTAATACAACAATCGGATTACACACAAAAATTATAAAGCCTTAGGTTTTGAAACCATCCTCGGCTGATTGATGAATCTAATCACGAAGCAAGTTTAACAAACAAAACGATATGCAATAACATGCAATAACAAAGCAAAACACATAAAATTTCAAGCAAGGGAAGCACCATGCGCTCTGATACCAGATGATGTATCTTAGCCTTGCAAATCCAAGAATATAGCAATCAAAATATAGAATCGATACTTCACGGCACAATCCAATAAGCACCTTAATGCAGCATGGATAATTTTCTTAAATAAGCTCTAAATGATATAAAATTTTAAAGAGAACTTACCTAGTAAATGATGATTAAGCCCTTAAAATTATACATAAAAATAAGACGAAATAAAAAAATATGTAGAGAAACCCGTGGTTAGTCTTATAATCAACCTAGAGCATTTTCAAGTAATGTCACTTTCCAAAGAGAGTGACAACAGTACTTGGCCAATGGTTACCACCTTTTCTACTATTTTCCAACTCTACAGGGCTTGGAGAGAAATGATGTCAATAAGAGCTTACAAGCAACCAAAAGCTTGAAGCAATGGAGGTTCACTCCACTCGACTAAGACCCATCGAGGCACTTACCTTGGAGATTGATTACTCCTTTTGTCCTTAAAGAAAATGAGCCAAGTTTATTGACTATCAAAAGTTGAATACAATGTTCTCAAAATGAGGATTAAATATGCCTAGGGTGGTGAAGGGTTTCGGCTTGAAAGTAAAAGGCAACTTGTCGATGGTTGATCTCGTCCGTGCGCACTCACGCTCCTTTATTCTTCAGCCATCAAGATGAGGTCCTTGTAAGACAACTTATCTTGAGTCCATGTGAGGATAATGAGTTGTTGAAAGTGAAATTTATAAGATGTATACACACGTTCATTTTCAAATGTGACTGGGCCTTCAAATAGGCGCATCTGCATGGATAGTGTCTGTGCGCGCCATCTTTTTTTTTTATGAACCGGGCTTTCTCTTGTGTGCCCCTTCCATGAGTGTGGTTCAGTTTTGTTGTCAAGCTGCATGCGCTCTCCATGTCTTGAATGCCTTAGATCTTAACCACCCAAACTAACCTAAATGACTATTATGCATGCATGTAATTAAAAGGCCAATGTTTTGCCAAAAATAACAATGTTTGCCAAGAATAGTAAAACGTAAATTGGTTACATCAATTTGTCCTCGAGATGAAAAATTCCTCTTGCTAAGATCTGTCACTTGAATCCCAAGTAAACACATGAGTGGGTTTATTTATGTTTTGAGAATTTGGATTCTACTCTAAGCCATTGAAGAGCTCCTTACCTACAATAATAGCAAACTTGTCAGAAAAAAAGTTTAGATGGTGAATGATCTTTGGTTTGAGACGGTGTTAATGGCCTTTAAGGCACATCATATGTTTTTTTCATTTTTGTTTTGTGGCATTGTTTGGGAGCAAGCTGATGGGGGACGGGCCTGTAATTGGGATGGAAATGCATGCGGAAGACTTAAAGAAAACAATAAAGATTGGTGCTCAAAGAACACCCCAAAAACAAACGAAGAAAAACAATAAAAAAATAAAGAATTTAACGGGAAAATGAAAAGATGCTGTCGGAGAGGTGAGTCAGTGAGAAAACATGACAAGTTACCTCATATAATGCCGATAAACTGGAAGAACAGCCCTTGCCTGGCCGAGAAGCTTAGATTATAACTTTCGACAAAGTTCCTCTTAAAGAAGGAACACAGTTGTTGGGGATCGGTTTCACTACCTTCTTCAGCTTTTCAGCTCGTGAAGAGCTTGGAGAGAAGGATGGAATAAGAACCAGCTAAGAAACCACGGTCTTAGTGGCAATGGAGGCGTTCTCCACTCGTTTGCAAGTAAACAAGGCAATTATCAATTGATAATTTCAAAAACACATTCGGTTTTTGAACAAAAGCTAAAGCTTTCCATTCATCATTCATTAACAATCATCAACCATTACAAGGTGTTGAGATTAAACTTAAATACAAGGAAAAGTAATCGGGTGATCTACAGAAAGCTGAAAAATGAACAAGCCGTTAACTACAAAAATTGTTGTTGAGGCTTAGTGACTGATGGTGACACATTGTACACGCACGCTGCTCGTTGCATATGGCTGCTGCTGATCGTACGCACCTGGTGCTTCGGCCACGCAGTTGACTGATGCTCCTTTGTGGGTGCACCAACTGGCCTCTCTGTGCATGCCTGCACTCCTCCTCACGCGTAATTGCTGGCCTCTCCATGCGCATGTGCCTATGGGCTGATTCTTCTCCTATGTGCGCATCATGATATGTCCGCGTGCTTGTGGCTTCCTCATGTGCACGCCGCCTATTGCTACGAGTTGCTTCCTGCATGCACCTTGTTGTGTGCTGCGGTCTCTCCTGTGCATGTGCCAGCTGGGCACTATGATTCTTCCATGCAGGCGCCATGCTTGATCTTCCACATTCCTTTGTGTGCCATCCTCTTCTTGGCCATAACTTGGTCCTTGATTTGTCCATGTCCTTCCTTGTGCACACCATCTTGATCCAAGACATGCTCTAAGCAATCCTAAGCCCTTTCCTACAAAAATAAACATACGTTTAGTGAAAGAACTCAATTGATCATTTACCTTAGTTTTAGCTTGAGTCTTCAGACTCTGGGGCATATCATAAGTGTTATCATTGTTTGCTGTGATTTAGGTGTAAATCTCTGTCTAAATTTGTAGTTTCCTTTGGCCAAGAAATTGGTGTAAATCCAAGGAGCATTGATTGTTAATTTGTGATGGTTTCATTGTGTTCTGTTTTAATTTTATAGGTCATTATCATCCATGCTTTGTCTGTCCTTTATTTGGATTAGTTCATTGGATTTACGCCCTGATTGCGCGCACCGCGTACGCCAGCTACGCGTCACGTGAGCCCCATGGGCGTACCGCGTGCGTGTAACTGCTGCCTCACTAAATGCTTCACCCAACACTTAGCCATTTTAGCACTTACTTGCATAGCTTCACAAATCTGCCTTTTGGCCCATGTCTGCTTCATGGACTGCGCACCGTGTGCGACTTGGTGGGCCGCGCGCCCATTTTGGGTCGCTCACCTCTTGCTGTCGCACGCCCGAGGAGTAGCCCGGTAGCTAGCCGTTGGCGCGGGCATTACGAATGCGCGCGGAACGCGACAGGTACGCGAGATGGACACGGCGTGCCTTGTGAGCACTGGTACTGGGCATAGGATGCTATCTTCAGACAGGGCGCACGGGGCAGACTAGCGACCGAGCCTTGGCACACGCGGTAGGCATTGATGGCATGCGGCGGGCATCAATGCTATGCGCAACAAGCGCGCGGCGGGCATTCATGGCGCGCGCGCGGCCGGCATTGAAGAAGAGCATCCGAGGGACATTAAGTAAGGGCTGCACATTGATGTCTATTGTAACTTATGGCTGAGCCATTTTATGTATGTAAACCTCATGAGACACCAAGCCAAAGGTATCCGATAAAGGAGTTCCTTGAGCTATTGTGGTGTGCCTTGAGTGAGTGTCCTAGTCTTTGTATTTTGAATAGAAAGAAGGTTGGGAGGTTTTGCTCCCGTAAACACTTGTCTCATTTCTACTTATTTTTGCAAGCACCAAGGAGGAAGGCTCGTCAAGTCGGGGACTTGGCACCGCACATCCCATCAAGAAGGCGAAAGTTCTGGGTGCGAATTTGGGGGTGTGACAACTTGTATCAAAGCCCTTGGCGCCGCATATTCTAGGTACGAATTTAGTCTATCTAGGCCTCGTTAATTAATTGGAAAATATTGTGCAAGGCTGAGAGACATTTGTGTTTGTGTTTAGTTTTCTGTCTTGCATCTTTTATTTTTGTGGTATTTTGTTGTTTTCTTTTAAACATTAGATCTAGGGTAGGATAGTAGAATGATAACCAGGGGTAGAGCCATCTATAGCGAACATAAGTACCCTAAAATCTAACCAACCAAGGAACCTAAATCGATTGTTGGCAAGTCGGTTTTACAAAGGCACATAGATGAGCTTAACCGTGAGCTTAAGGATACACAACCCTTGCCCATGAGGAGGGAGCATTTAAGGAAACCTAAAGAACCTTTGCCAAAAAGAAGGGCTGAAAACTTTGGGAATTACTAAAGATGTGAAACCAATTATGAAAAACCTGACCATAGAACTTCCAACAAGCACTTTGATGTTAGGAGTCCAAGTGATATTGTGTTGCCTATTGTTAGTGGACATTCAAAGCGTTTTAATGTTTGGTTTTATAAAGTAGAGAGGTTGCTTGAGTGTCCTGAATTCTTGAATGAACGAAAAGTCACATTAACCTCATGGAATTTCATTGGAAATGCGAGTTTGTTGTGGAAGAAAATTGATATGCCAGGGATTGGCATCAAATGACCACGGCCTAGCCCATGGCCGAATTTCTCTTTTACGAGTTTATACATTTTGTAGGTGTCCCTCGTGAAGAGCCAATGTTGAAGCTCATATGTCGCCAAGGAGTGCATAGAAGCCACCCTTTAGATTTGTGGACAAATCTCAAATCACCTGAAGATGATGATATACCCAGGAGCCCGAAGACTCATGCTCAGATAAAGGTAAGTCTTCAATTGAGTTCTTTCACTAAGACATTTGTTATTATTGCAGGAAAGGACCATTGGAATGCTTGGATCGAGTCTTGGATCAAATTGGTGCAAAAACTTGAGAGCGGCATTTCATTGAGTAGTTGGCGTGCACTCAAGAAATGAAGGCATGGCGCACACGAGGATGATCTATGGTGCCCAACTAGCATACAGCAGCAATTTGGCACACAAAGGAGAGCTATGGCCAAGGCATGGTGTACAAAGGAGAGCCATGGCCGAATATGGTACCCAAGAGGCAGAGCAGCGCACGATGTGGCGCGCGAGAGGCGCTAGTGCCCAGTATGTGGCACGTGAGAGCGGAACTAGCGTGCAACATTGAGTGTGAGAGTCAGCTGCGGCATCAGAACGCACGCGAGACCCTTCAACTAAGCACGCGACAATCAACACAAAAGGACATCACTTGGCGCCCGCGAAGGAGATGAAAGAGCGCACATGGTCGTGCATCAAGAATATCACGCGCACTCCAACGACCTCGACTCCAACAACTAATTTTTCAACAGCAACAACACTTTTTCTCCTTTCTTTTTTTTCCATTTTTCCAGAACACCTAGTTTCTTTTCATTGTATTTAAGCTTGTTCTGAACATTGTAAATGATTGATGAAGTTTATCCATGGATGATTAAAAGATCTTAAGCTTATTTTATCGAAACTAATTACGGTTTCTGAATTCTGTGAAGGAATTGTGTCGGTTGCAAACCAAGAGGAGAGAGCCTCCTTCCTCGCAAGTTTAGTTGCTTGTTGAGTGATGATACATTGTTCTCCTAGCTCTTAAAGAGCTGGTGGGAAGAGAACGTGGCCCAAAACCAGCTCCTAGCCGCTGTTGTTCTTCTTGAAAGGACATTTGTAGAAAGCAAATGTAATTTCTTCTCAGCTAGCCAAGGGTCATCCCCATCATTCCATTGGCAATTTATATGAATATTCCAAACCAACCCATCTCAAGGACTCATCGGTATCACTCTCTTTCTCCTCGCAATTTTCTATTTTTATGTTGATATGCTTTTGTGTTTTGGACTATTTTGGGGTGTTCCTCCAAGCACAGATCATTGTCACTGCTTTAACTCTTCCACATGCTAGTTTTAACCCCATTTGTAGCCCTGGATCTTAACAAAAATTTTGAGAGAAAGATTGTTAGAGGGCAAGGGTGCAATTAGCACTTGGAAATACAGGAGGTAATTAACGGAAAATGAATTTACTCCAAGTCCTTATGAAAAAGAGCATTAGGCAAAATTCAAAGTCACCAAACACTCTTGAACCACAACCTTCCCTAGAACAAGTCAAAATTGAATTTAGTGAAGAACCTTTAAGTGAAAAGGACGATATGATCGAAGAAGAAATCTTCTACCCCGAAGAAGGGTTCACCATTTGAATTTGATGGACAAGTGGGCGAAGAAGTAAGTGTGGGAGAAGAAACCTCACAAGAAGAACATGTAGATTGTAGGATTAACTCCTTATAAACTTGTTTAAATTCTTGTGAGAAAATTGAAGAAAATAATTGTGAGTTTGATACATTTCAAGTAGGGCAACTAGTGTTTAAGCACAAGCATTCAATTCCTCTTGGATATCCAATTGATAATCATCGAAAGTTCACAAGGTTCCAAGCAGAAATTTCACATAAAAAAATAACTCCAAAATTCACGAAAATTTAACACAAACTTACTTACTTGTTGAGGGTAATCCCTGAAAATTACAAATAAAAATATGCAAAATTAAAGAAGTTATGATAGAAACACCGAACGTTGGTCCGATAGGCGGTAACTTGTGCGTCTATGCGATTTTTGTTGCTTCGGATTAAGAACACTCCAACAATCTAAATATGAGAGTTTTTGTAACCTTAATGGAATGCCTACTATCTACTGAGAGAGTAGAGAAGGTCACACTATAAGAGTTTTCCACAAAACTCACCATATTGGAAAACAATTGTTGAAGAACAAAAAAACAAGGTGGGCCACGGGATGCTTGCAAACTTCGGGTTTGTGAGCATAAAAGCTTCAGCAAATATTCATCAAATTCAACCTCCCAATGTCATTACATAAAGGTGCTTAAATAGCGCACTATTCTAAAATAAAATTAAGAAACCTTACTAAAACAATAATTAAGAACTTTACTAAAACAATAATTAGAAAACTTTAACAATTCTATAATTAAGAAAGTTTTTCTAAAAGTATAATTAGGAATGTTTTCTAAAACTATAATTAGAAAAATATAATTTTATGAAAGTTTTAGTAATAATAAAAGAAAACGGAGAGCTTCAACTGCAGGTCTGTCCACCTTAGCATTGGCACCCGACTGTAGCTTGAGTGTGCGCATGGTCTTATCGTGGAAATGCGTGCGCAAGTTCTTTTTTCATTTATTTTCTGCCAATTAGCGCCCTTCCTCTTGGATGCAGCCATGCTAGTGATTTTCTCCACCAATAAGCATTCTCCTTTTTGCATGCAGCCATGCGAGTGATCCTTCTTCGGTATTTGAGGCTTCCTCAAATTTTTTCCATGTTAGTGCATGAAATGGCCTTTATTGGTCTTGTATGCTTTGTGTTTCTTCCATCTTATCCTTGCATATGTCCCCTATATTATGAATATAAAGATTGATTAATTTCTTGGCTCGAGAGCATATGATTGCTCGTCGAGGTACGTCATTCTCTCGAGGTGATTAAGGATTTGACCTCAAATCCAATGGTTGCTCCACGATTTTCTAACACTCCGAAAACCTAGCCGTTTCCGGTTTGTTCACTGATCCGATACCACATCTTTAACGCCCCGAGTCATCCCCGGATTCGGGTCGTCAACCACCCGCCCGCTTCTTTCTTGACAAAATCGCGTGAAATTTAAAACTTTTGAACCCCTTGACTCAAATGACTCCCCTAAAGGGAATAAATACAAGTACCGCAGCGGAACTTGCTTGAAAATAGATTTAAATAAACTTCTCCCTTTTTAAAACGTAGAAACACCGGAACCGGTCGACACTCGAAAATGCCGGTCGACACCTGGGTCGTCTCGCGTTTTCCATCGGTCGATACTGGCAAAGCCAGTCGACACTTCCTTCCTCTCGGGTCTTTTCATCGGTTGACACCGGGGACACTGGTCGACACTTCCACGCCCATTTTAGAGAGGGGGTCGACACCCGCTGCCGCAAGTCGACACCTTAATCCTCTCTGTCTGAGCAGGTCGACCCCCGCGGTCGATACTGTTGCCAATTTACACGGACCGGTCGACACCTACTCGGGCTCTGCCCCGTACAGGTTGAACCTCGCGGTCGACACTCACCGTCTAAATTATACTAACCGGTCGACAATTCACACCAGCAGCTTAATTATGACAGCAACTCTATGGAAGAAAGACACGAAAAACTTCATCGAAGCATAACCACCAAAATGATAGCCTAAATTTGCACAACCATAAACTCCCAAGTAGTTTCAAAGCACACCTATACATCTGTATCTATACACGTATCCTATATAATCGACTTTGACTCAACGAAATACCACACCCAAACTCACCGTACCCCAACGCTCTTCACGGGTCAATCACCCTAATACCTTCTACCGCCACGACATGGTTGCACTTACCAACCGCCTACTCGTCGTATCTGGGCTCTAGTGACTCACCCTCTGGTAACTCTGCACCTACACCACGGAACACACGACATAAGCTTAACGCTCAGTACGTAGTGCAATATGAATCGTAATACCACAATGCAATCCTATCGCATGCAATTTCTACGTTCTCGCTCATGTTGTCACAACTCGTGCCGCAGGCACAACCGCACCATGGTGAGGCTGGCCCCTCTCACCACCTCACACCCTGGCACGTCGCCATCGTCCCGGTTTCTCCAGCAACGAGGCCATCAATCCGTACTCATGCGTCACTCTACGCACCACGACCATTCTAGGGTGAGGTTGGACGCACTCGCCACACCACCCCCTGGCACGTCGCCATTGTCCCAGTTTCTCCAGCAACGAGGCCATAGTTGCACACCACCACACGCCCGCCGCGACAGTCATACCTGGGTGAGGCTGGACGCACTCGCCACACCACACCCTAACACATCGCCACCGTCCCGGTTTCTTCAGCAATGGGGCCTAGCTGCCCACACCCATCGTCCTCGCCACATCTCGCATTACACTCTCACACGTAAATCCATGTACAAATTCATTTTCGCTCCCGTTTCAAAAACATGATGCATGACACACAATACTCACGCACACCACAATCAATCATCACAACCTACGTTCCTCGGTGTAGGCCCATCTGGGCAAAACGCATGCATACACTACTTGCCTGGCCTCCTAGCTTTCCGTGGTACTCGTCTCACCCAAAAATCTACTCAACCAACAACACAACCAACTTCTCGTCAAAACTCATCTTGCTACTCCACTCACGCACTAAAATCACCCCACTTCACGGAATTACAGAAATCTTCCACTAATCTATCTCGACCCTAAATTCCACCTAACTTTCGACGTGCATAACTTTTGCGTCGGTTGTCAGAATCACTCGATTCTTGCGGCTAAACGCTCATCTCATAACCTAGTTTACCACCCCTAGGGGATTTCTAAAACCAATGTCCCGAGCTACGCTGAAAAATTTGAAGTAGTCTCGTTCTATGGCCTAACCTCCTACATTCTCGGTTTCTCACTCAAGTTTGCCCACTCCCCTCCCCCCCCCCCCTAACCACTGTATTTCAATAAGCACTCAAATCCCAAAACCCTAACCATCAATCCCTCCTCAAGCTCTAACACCAAACAAAAATGAACCATAAACTACCTACATATCTTGAACCGTTTAAATGGGGGAGGAAAAGCACAAGCAACCACCGGCTGAACGATCGCGCAGAGGAGAAGAGAAACCGAAGCTCGCGCGGGTAAGGAGAAAAACACAAAGGAGGAGAGGGTTGTTCTGTGCATCCCTCTCCTCTGATAATGTTTTAAAAAATAAAATAAAATAATAATAATAACTAATTACCATTTCACCCTCACACTTTAATCATTTAATCTAACCGTTATTCAATCTGCTTTCGGTTGGATTCCCAAAATTTCTCCCCACCATTACTCCCGAAGTAATTCCCCACCTAATCTTACCAATTTTCTGCTCTCCAAACCGATCCGAATTCCGCCGCTTGACTTCCCGACAACCCAAAATCGGTACCGTTAAAATGCGGGGTGTTACATCCTCCCCTTCTTAAAAGAATTTTGTCCCTAAAATTTACGTACCAAATAGTTCTGGATATTATTGCTCCATGTCCTGCCTCCTCCCCCAAGTGGCCTCCTCGACATTGCGATTACGCCACAGCACCTTGACTAAGGGGATCTCCTTTTTCCGCAACACCTTCACCGCTGAACCTAATACGGCCACTAGCTTCTCTTCATAGGTTAGCATCGGTTGTACCTCTATGTCTTGTTGTGTGACCACCTGAGAAGGATCACACATGCATTTTCTCAACATGGAGACGTGGAAGACGTTGTCTACGGCATCCATTAAGGAAGGCAGTTGAAGCTTGTAGGCGATTTTCTCAATTCTTTCCACAAAAAGGGAACGGTCCAACGAAACAGGGGTTGAGCTTTCCTCGCTTCCCGAATCTGACCACTCCCTTGAATGGGGAGATCTTTAGGAATACTTCATCACCCACGCTGAACTCCAGTTCCCGCCTCCTTCGATCGGCATAACTCTTCTGCCGATTTTAAGCTGCCTCAATCCTCCTCTTTATACCAGCAATCTTGTCAACAGTCTGTTTGCAGTATTTTTTGGCCTACAAGCCTTGCTTCACCAACCTCATCCCAATACAATGGCGATCTGTACCTTCTTCCATACAAAGCTTCGTACGGCGCCATGCCAATGGTAGACTGGTAACTGTTGTTATATGCAAATTCTACCAACGGTAAAGACTTGCTCAAAGCTGCCTGAAACTCCAATACGCAGGCTCTGAGCATATCTTCCAGTATCTGTATAGTTCGCTCCGATTGTTCGTCAGTCTGAGTGGTGAACGTCGTGCTGAATTCCAACTTGGTACCCATGGCCTTATGCAGACTCCTCTAGAATTTATACGTAAATCTGGGATCTTGGTCTGACACTATCGACACCAGACCCCATGGAGTGTGACTATCCCCTACACGTATAACTGAGCGAACTGATCCATTGAGTAATTCATCTTCACCGGCAGAAAGTGAGACGGCTTGATTAGCCTGTCTACAATCACCCAAATCGCATCGTGGCCCTTAGCAGTCTTTGGCAGCCCAACCACAAAATCCATAGTGACCCGATCCCTCTTCCACTCGGGTATAGGTAATGGTTGAAGCGCTCCCGATGACCTCTGATGTTCCGCCTTTACCTACTGGCATACTACACAAGCCTCAACGTGCTTGGCTATCTCCCGCTTCATATTGGACAACCAATACTGTTGTTTCAAATCTCTGTACATTTTAGTGCTTCCAAGATGTACAGAGAAAGGAGATGAGTGAGCTTCGGACAATATTTCCCTCTTCAGCTCTTCATCCTTCGGGATATACCACCTATCCCGAAACTTCAAAATCCCATCCTCCAAATAGCTGAGGTCAGCGCTATTATTGGACTCCATACCGTCTTTCAATCCGTTGCACTCGAGGTATGTTTCTTGGGCCCGCTTAATTTTGTCCAAGATGGTCAGCCTGAACGACATCACAGATAGCGTAGCTGCCAAATCAGAGACCACTTCTAGGCCGAACTTCTGTACTTCAGTAATTAGCTCGGTAGACAGTGTTAAAACTGTAGTAGACATCGAAGCCGCCACTCGACTCAAAGCGTCTGCTACCACGTTTGCCTTTCCTGGATAATATTTGATTTCCAAGTCGTAATCTTTAACCAACTCAAGCCACCTCCTTTGTCTCAAGTTCAGCTCCTTCTGCGTGAAGATGTACTTCAGACTCTGATGGTCAGAGAAGACTTCGCATTGTTGTCCGTATAAATAGTGCTTCTAGATCTTAAGTGCGAAGACCACCGTTGCCAATTCCAAATCATGCGTAGGATATTTCCGTTCATAGGGCTTCAGTTGCCTTGAAGCATAGGCAACCACCCTTCCATTTTGCATCAGCACGCACCCTAAGCCCACTCTGGAGGCGTCACAATAAATGTCAAACTTCTCCCCTTCCATTGGTAGCACTAGCAAAGGGGCCGTAGTCATCCTCTACTTCAATGCCTTGAAATTATCCTCACACTCGTCGGACCAATTATACATCGTGTTCTTCCTGTTCAATTGAGTCAAAGGGGCTGTGATCTTGGAAAATCCCTTAATAAACCTCCGATAATATCCTGCCAGTCCCAAAAAACTGCATATCTCACTGGCGCTGGTCGGTCGCGGCCATTCCCTAACAGACTGAACCTTCGCCGGGTCCATGGAAATACCATCACTAGAGATAACATGCCCTAAAAATTTGATCCTATCTTGCCAAAATTTACATTTAGAGAACTTAGCGTACAATTGGTGCTGCCCAAGAGTAGTCAGCACGATCCTCAAATGCTCTCTGTGCTCCTCTTCACTCCGAGAGTATATCAGGATGTCATCAATGAATACTATCACGAATCTATCCAGTTGCTCCCTGAATACTCGGTTCATTAAGTCCATAAAAGCAGTTGGGGCATTAGTCAGTCTGAACGACATCACCAAAAACTCATAGTGACCGTATCGCGTCCAGAAAGCTGCTTTGGGACATCTTCCTCCCTGACCTTCAATTGATAATAACCGGACCTCAAATCGATTTTCGAGAACACCTGCGCCCCTTGAAGTTGATCAAACAAGTCATCTATCAATGGCAATGGATACTTATTCTTCACCGTCAGTTTGTTCAGTTCCCAATAATCAATGCACATGCGTAGAGATCCGTCTTTCTTCTTAACAAATAGCACCGGTGCACCTAGGGTGTATGAAGCCCTTATCCGTCAACTCCTCTAACTGTATCCTCAACTCTTTCAACTTGGTAGGCGCCAGTCTGTACGGGTTCTTACATACAGGTTTCGCCCCAGGGTACACGTCGATAACGAACTCAATTTCCCTATCAGGGGGCAGACCTGGTAGATCTTCAACAAATACCCCCAGAAATTCCTGCACAACAGGGATGTCCTAGAGTTGGGCCTTGCCCTGAAGCTGCACATCCATGACACTAGCCAAGAACCCAAACGCATCCCCACCGTAACAACTGTGGGGCTCTCATAGACGACACTGCCGAGATTCTACTCAAACCTCTTCCCGTCCTGAAAGAACAATCTTCCCCACTCGGGAGTCGAAAGTGGATTTCTCTCTGGTCCTGCAATCTATCGTGGCAGAATGTCTAGACAGCCAACTCATCACTAAAATAGCTTCATACCCCTTCATGTCGAGTATGATCAGATCCGCGTACAACCGATTTTCTCCTACTGTCACAATATCACCTTGTACCACCTGATCTGAGTATAGGGGCTTTCCCTACGGTAACAACACATCATAGAACTGCCCAGAGTAGCTAGGCACTAGATTTGCCTTAACCACGAAAGCAGTGGACACAAACAAGTGAGTAGCACCCGTATCGACAAGGGTATAAGCCACCATGCCTGAAATAAGAATACTACCTGAAATCATCGATGGTTGGGCGGCATCGTCCGGCTCAATAAGGGCAAAGACTCTTGGTGCCACTCTCGCTGGGGCCCTGCTCAACTTTGGGCAACTCCTGGCAAAATGGCCCACTTCATTGTAGTTGAAGCACTGATCTTGTCGTGGCTTCTTACAGTCTCTGGACATGTGGCCCACTTCGCCACAGTTGTAGCATCACCCTGTACCTCCCCTGCACTCGCCGGGGTGACTCTTCTGGCACTTAGGGCACACCAGAAACTGCCCTAATTCCTAAGGCCGCTTGTTGCTCCCCTGACTGCTATAGCTGTCACTGGACCTCTTCAGGCCCTTTCGCTGAGACGGCTCTTCTCCGCTCGATTGGGGCAACACTTCCTTGAAATACTTCTTGGGTTGTTCTCTGAGCAACTCTCTGTAATTGAGAAGCTTCGTCCTAGCCTCCTCAATGTCTAGCGCCTTAGCCACTACCTCCTCATAAGGTACCCCTCGAGTCCCAGCTATCCGCATACCCATATATATATCCGGCTTCAGGCCTTGTACAAATTGGTGCACTTGGTTCTCGTTCAGGCTCACCAGATGACTAGCAAACCGCGATAGCGCCTCAAACTGCCTTACATAATCGGCCACCGTTCCTGTTTGTCTCAACTTAGCAAATTCCACCATCTTCTGAGTTCTGACCAAATGGCTGAAATACTTGCCGAAGAATGTCGTTTTAAATTCCTCCCAAGTCATGGATTTCACGTCGATGGTGGCCTTCACTGAATCCCACAAAAATCGAGCGTCCTTGGCAAGGCGGAACGCCGCACTCGATACTCTATCCTGCTCGCCTACTTTCGCGTAATACATCATGTCTTCCATACTTCGAATCCACTCCTCAGCACTGAGTGGGTCCGAAGATAGTCCGTCGAACACTGGGGGTCTTAGCCTGGGAAACCTATCACCCCCAAGATCTGTCGAAGTCTGGGCACTAGACTGGCCCTAGTCCTACCTATTCATAAACCGCTCCTGTTGTTGCAACTGGTGGTTGACCAACTCGGTAAGCTGTCTAATGGTGTCGTCCATATCGCCTACAGCTCTACGTGCCTCTCTAACCATATTGTTAAACCTATACACCACAACATATAATGAGTCTAAAACGAAACTACTATGGCTCGAAGAAATACTTACAGTTGGTAGAGCGCTCCTATGCATCGGCTGGTGGTATTAGGAGATCCATCGAACGACGTCGATCCCGTGGCTCCTACACTCGTAACATACCCTCATCCCACTTATCAATCGTCCCCTCTACCTTTTCCCCAAGCGGTGTGGGAATTGTGACAGGCCCTCTTGCCTTCACAATCTCACCCCTCCCCTTAGGGGTCTCACATCCCCGTCGGCCACACTTCTGGTTAGGTAAAAGCTCTGATACCATATCTGTAATACCCCGAAAACCTACCCGTTTCTGGTTTGTTCACTGCTCCAATACCATATCTTTAACGCCCCTAGTCATCCTCGGACCCGGGTCGTCAACTACCTGCCCGTTTCTATCTTGACAAAATCGCCTGAAATTTAAAACTTTTGAACCCCTCGATTTAAACGACTCCCCTAAAGGGAATAAATACAAATACCGCAGCAGAACTCGCTTGAAAATAGATTTAAATAAACTTCGCCCTTTTTAAAACGTAGAAACACCGGAACCGGTCGACACTCGTAAACGCCGGTCGACACCTGGGTCGTCTCGGGTTTTCCATCTGTCGACACTAGCAAAGCCGGTCGACACTTCCTTCCTCTCGGGTCTTTTCATGGGTCGACACTTCCACACCCATTTTAGAGAGAGGGTCGACACCCGCTGTCGCAGGTCGACACCTTAATCCTCTCTGTCGGCGCAGGTCGACACCCGCGGTTGACACCGCTGCCAATTTACACGGATCAGTCGACACTTGTAACCAGGGGTCGACACCTACTCCGGCTCTGTCCTGCGCAGGTCGAATCTCGTGGTCGACACTCACCGTCTAAATTATACTAACTTGTCGACACTTATGGAGTTCGGTCGAAACTTCACACCAGCAGCTTAATTATGACAGCAACTCTACGGAAGAAAGACACGAAAAACATCATTGAAGCATAACCACCAAAATGATAGCCAAAATTGGCACAACCATAAACTCCTAAGTAGTTTCAAAACACACCTGTACATCTGTATCTATACACGTATCCTATATAATCGACTTTGACTCCACGAAATACCACACCCAAACTCACCGTACCCCAACGCTCTTCACGGGTCAATCGCCTTAATACCTTACACC
>CM039517.1:20172367-20199600 GCA_022433055.1 Begonia peltatifolia | reverse complement strand
TGCCCATGTCAAGCTCATCACATCAGTTGGCCTATCAGCCGACCTGCCCATGTCAAGCTCACCGTGTCCAGCTCACTGTGTGCATAGCCCTTGCGTGCCAGCACCCGGCATGCGCCAACCCATCGGCTGGCCCTTTTTGGTGTGCATGCCGCTGCCCACCTGTTCCGACTCTTCGGCCCTCGAGCATCAATCCATGCTGAGGCGTGTGCTGCCCCGCCCAGCACACTTGTGAGCTAGCCCCCAGTACTAGCTCGACTGCCTTTACCTGATTCTGGCCATGGGCATGGATCAAAGGCTAACTCCATGCCACATGCGAGCGCCATCTTATTGTCGGGCTGACAGTTGCCCACTACCACACGCATGCCGTGACAGCCATACCAGGGTGAGGCTGGACGCACTCTCCACACCACACCCTAGCACGTCGCCACCGTCCCAGTTTCTGCAGCAACGGGGCCTAGCTGCCCACACACCTATCGTCCTCGGCACATCTCGCATTTCACACTCGCATGTAAATCTATGCAAGAATTAATTTTCATTTTCGTTTCAAAACATTATGCATGAGACACAATACTCTCACACACTACAATCAATCATCACAACCTACGTTCCTTGGTGTAGGCCCATCTGGGCAAAACGCATGCATACGCTACTTACCTGGCATCCTAGCTTTCAGTGGTGCTCGTCTCACCCAAAAATCTGCTCAACCTACAACACAACCAACTTCTCGTCAAAACTCATCCTGCTACGTCACTCATGCACTAAAATCACCCTACTTCATGAAATTACCGTAATCTTCCACTAATCTATCTCGACCCTAAATTCCACCTAACTTCCGACGTGCATAACTTTTGCGTCGGTTGTCGGAATCACTCGATTCCTGTAGCTAAACCCTTTGCTCATAACTTAGTTTACCACCCTAAGGGGATTTCTAAAACCAATGTCCCGAGCTAGGCCAAAAAATTTGAAGTAGTCTCGTTCTATGGCCTAACCTCCTACATTCTTGGTTTCTCACTCAAGTTTGCCCACTCCCCCGCCTAACCACCGTATTTATCCTCAATAATCCATTACAATCGATAGAAAACTCAATAAGCACTCAAATCCCAAAACCCTAACATCAATCCCTCCTCAAGCTCCAACACCAAAAAAAATCAACCATAAACTACCTACATACCTTGAACCGTTGAAATGGGGGAGGAAAACCACAAGCAACCACCAGCGGAACGATCGCGCAGAGGAGAAGAGAAACCGAAGCTCGCGCGGGTAAGGAGAAAAACACAGAGGAGGAGAGGGTTGTTCTACGCATCCCTCTCCTCTGATAATGTTTTAAAAAATAAAATAAAATAATAATAATAACTAATTACCATTTCACCCTCACACTTTAATCATTTAATCTAACCATTATTCAATCCGCTTCCGGTTGGATTTTCAAAATTTTCTCCCCACCATTAGTCCTGAAGTAATTCCCCACCTAATCTTACCAATTTTCTGCTCTCCAAACCGACCCGAATTCCGCCACTTGATTTCCCAACAACCCGAAATCGGTACCGTTAAAATGCGGGGTGTTA
Organism: Begonia peltatifolia; assembly: GCA_022433055.1. Lineage (NCBI taxonomy): Eukaryota > Viridiplantae > Streptophyta > Magnoliopsida > Cucurbitales > Begoniaceae > Begonia > Begonia peltatifolia. The sequence goes on along the minus strand of CM039517.1, from coordinate 20,198,035 downwards.
CAGATTTCTTCTTCCTCATCCTCAATGTATGGGGATAAGTCTTGTAAATTGAATGTGGCTGAAACTCCATATTCTCCCAGTATGTCAAGGTTGTATGCATTATTGTTGATCCTCTCTAAGACTTTGAATTGACCGTCTGCCCTTGGAAGTAACTTTTATTTCTTTTTATTAGGAAATCTTTGTTTCCTTAAATGTAACCATACCAAATCTCCTTTAAAAATGACCTCTTTTCTTCTTCAGTTGGCTTTTTTAGCAAATATCTCATTCTTTTTTTGTATGATCTTTCTCACCGCTTCATGCATGCTCTTGACTTGCTCGACTTTGTTGATTCCACTAGGATTGGCAACCACTTTCAATGGTAATAGTATGAGATCTAAGGGTGTCAGTGGATTAAATCCAAACACTATCTCAAATGGAGGCTTTTGTGTTAATCCATGCGCACTTTGATTATAAGCAAACTTCATATATAGAAGATGTGTGTCCCATTCTGTGAGTCATTTGCTAATAATACTCCTTAATAGAGCACCCAAAGTTTGGTTTACCACTTCGTTTTGTCCATCCATTTGGGGGTGAAAGGATGATGCGTGTCAAGCCTCGCTAAGGCCGTATTTCACCCATAAAACAAAACCGGTTAAAAACAAAGAGCTTGGCTAAGCCGATAAAGCATAAAAAAGAATAGAGAAGATGAACAAGCAAATTAAGACCAAATGGGATGAAATTTTAAGGGTGACTCTATTTAGGATTTAGGTGAATCCCTTTAAAATATCAAGAAAAAACCTGAAGCGGAAATGAAGTTATGGAAATAAACCCGAATGTTGTCCGATGAGCAAACATTAGAGCTCTCGGCAAACGATCTTCCACAAAAGAGTCACAATAGTGGGAACCAGTTAATGGCCACTTTCTCCTGCCACCAAGTCTTCAAGAGTTGAGAGAAGAGTGGAACAACCACTCAACAAGCAACCTTGAGCTTATGAAATTGGTAGGAGGCGCACTCGTCTCGGTTTCACTGGACCGAGGCTTTCCTAGAAGCTTCTCTCTTCTTTGGTTTTATTCCTCAACAAAAGAGACCATTTTCATTCAACCAAAATTCGTTTACAAACACCAATAGCCATGATATATTTAGACTTAGAGATGGTCGGAGTTTGCTGGGGTTTTGAAACCCAAGTAACCGTTAGAAGAACTAAGGTCAAGGATGATCTCCTTATACCTCTTCGATGGCCAAGATTGGGAGCGAGTTTTGATCCAATGGAGGAGAGCTGCCAAGTCATTGATCCATGGTTTTTTCCCAAAAGGGAAACTCCAACACAAGTACTCCAAAAGTACATCAAGTGTTTGGTCCAAATGTGTAACACCCAAGATTTTCGCTAAAGTAATTTTTGGGTTTTTGTATTGGTAAACGGCGGAGTTTCAGTCATAATCGAGAGCAGAAAATTTGTACTGGTAAATAAAAGATTTTTTCGAGGCCAACGGTCTAGAGAATATTTTAAGATTTCGACCGGATACGGACCGAATAACAGTTTAGCTAAAAGGTTAAAGAGTGATGGTGAAAAAGTAATTAGATTATTATTATTATTATTACTATTATTATTTTAATGTATATAAAAATATATACACAAACAGAATGGCTTCACGAAAGAAGGCATTCTGCTTCTGTTCTCTATTCACTATCGCCAAGCGAAGGAGCGAGGGAGGGCTGAGTGACGAGCTGAGAGTCGCTGATGACTAACAATAGGGAGGGACGCCGCGTACAGAGAACTTTGACGAGCTGAGACGAGGAGTCAGTTCGACCCTTTCTGTGCTGAAAATTGAAGGAAAACCCCCTGTTTTGGTTTTTGTCGATCGATTGTGAGGGCTTGGTTGTTTTCAAATTTTTGATGGTTTGAGCTCAGTTTCTAGGGTGATTAGGATGTAAAAGTAATAGTGTGCTGGCTAAGGGTGATGAACTTCGAATTTTGAGGAGAACCGAGAGGATTGAATTGTAACTAGGAGTTTTCTAAATTTGAAATCTCCAACGGTAGTTAGATATGCTTAATAGGTTAGAGTGTGATAGATTGGGGAGGAATTGAGTGAATTTGTTGAGAAACCAAAAATGAGAATTTTGGGCTTGAAAACCCGGTTCCGTTTTTAGAGATTTTAGCTTAGCCTCGGTAAGTGGTTTAGATTCTCTTTTGGTATGTTAAATTAGGTTATTAATGGAGCGTTTAGCCTCTAGATTTGTTGGATTCTGACAACCGACGCAAAAGTTATGGACGTTGGAAGTGAGGTTGATTTTTTACCAAAATTTGGGTTTAGCGAGCTGTTTTAGTCAGGCTTTGGTGGATTGAGTTATTAGTCATAATTTTAGTATGTAGAATGAGTTGTGAGATGGAAATTAATGCGAATTAGTTATGTCATAGGTTGAGCCCGAGGAAGTGAAAGAGGCTGATAACCACAGAAGCTAAGGATGCCAGATAAGTAGGGCAACCATGTGTTTTGCCCAGGTGGGCCTACACTAAGGAACGTTAGGATTGTGTTGTTTGATTATGATGTGCGTGCGTATTGTTTGACATGCATCATGTTTTGAAAAGGGTACAAAAATTGTTTTGAGCATGTTTTGAGTAAGTGATGGTGAGACGCGTGGCGCTGGTACTGCGGATCCTACTCGGGGAGTGGGCTGGTGCATAATCAACCACGAATTTTGCTCTGGGAGTGGGCCGGCTGGGCCATCACGCGGTGTGTATTGTGTTGACGGTAAGAATGATGAATGGTAGTGTCGCAGATAGTCTCGGGGAGTGGGCCGATGCATCACCAGTCGCGGATCCCACGGGGTGGGTCGGCTGGGCTGTCGCTAAATGTGTGTGTGGCAACTGTGGCCTTGTTGCTGAGGAGACCGGGACGATGGCAACGTATAAGGGTGTAGTGTGGCGTGAGGTTCACCCTCACCTTGGTGTGGTTGCTGTGACATGGCGCGTGTGTGTGGCTTGTGGGCCTCATTGATGGGGAGTCCGGGACAGTGGCGTCGTGTTAGGTCGTAGTGTGGTATGAGATTCACCCTCACCCTAGCACGGCTGCACTACGCGTCACAGATTATGACAACATGAGCGTGAGTGTAGAGATTGCATGTGATAGGATTGCGTTGTCGGTTTTACTTTCATATCGCACTACTTACTGAGCGTTAGACTTATGTTATGTGTTCTGTGGTGTAGGTGCAAAGATTCTTACTGGTGAGTTACGAGTGTCCAGACAAGACGAGTAGGCGGTTGGCAGCGTGCTACCATGTGCCGGCAGGTGGAGTTCGTTAGGGCAACCCAACCCGTGGAGCGACGCTGGATGGTAGGTTTTGAGGGTTGTGTTTTGTGGAGTCCATGTCAAGTGTATAGATTTTGAGGTATAAGTGGGTTTGAATGTTAATAGTCGGGATTTATATATAGAAGTATGTTGAAACTATTTGTGAGATTTTGATTGAACAATCCAGGTTTTTATTCGGTGGTTTTAAATTGTTGAAATTTTTGTCGTTCGTTTTCTTTGAACCGGTGTTTACTTTAGGTTGCTGGTGCCAAGGGTCGACCAGTGTCCTTAGGTGTCACTGATCAGTGTAAAATGTGATGAAAGTGTCGACCGGTATGTGTAGGTGTTGACCGAACTAAACAAATGTCGACCTTCGACCTACGGGACAGAGAGAATTAAAGTGTCGACGTGCATCTTTAGGTGTCGACCAGTTAGTGTAAAAACGGTGAGAGTGTCGACCACGGAGTTCGACCTATGCAGGCAGAGAGAAATAAGGTGTCGACCGGTGTGTACAAGTATCGACCGGTATCCCTTTTTATTGTGTTTTGAAGAGTGAAGTGTCATTTAAACCGATTTTTGATTGAGTCTTACGCCGCGATGATTTTTAAGCGTTTTAAAATTGTCGTTTTCAGTCGAGGAACAAAAGTTTTAAAATTTTATACTAATTTCATCGAGGTGATGAATAAGTGTACGGTTGGCCACCCGGATCCAAGGACGATTCGGGGCCGCTGAAAAGGTTGTGATAGTAGAGTGAGCTGGAGACCGCGTGAGTTTTCGGGGCGTTAGAATTTTATTTTTTTATAAGTGAAAGGAGGGAAGGAATCACAGAGCACTTTGGTGATTCCCCTCCCCCCCTCCCAACGGAAAACCCTCCCCTTCCTTCAATTTCTTCTCCTTCTAGCGACAGTTTTCTTCTCCGATTCTTAATTAGGTTTCAAATTTTCGGTAAGTTTGAGTTAGTTTTGAGTAGATAGTTAATTCGTTAGTTGTTTTGAGTGTTAAAAGTAAAGTTAGAGGGAGTATTAGATAATTTTGGTAACCATAGAAGAGAGATACGAAATTGGAGATTTGTAGTTGATTTTTTTGTTCATGTATTGGTGTTTAAGCTGGAAGTATGAGTAGATTACGGATTTTTATGAAGAAGATTAAGCGTTTGGATAACTGAAAAACTTGAGTTATGAAACAGTTTCTGTTCGGCACAGCCGTAGATGTGGGATTGTTAAATAGATAAAACCGTTAGAAACTAGACGTCTTGCAGAGCGGTTAGCCACTAGAGTCGAGCGATTCCGATAACCGATGTAAAAGTTATACGCGTCAGAAGTTTATGTCGGGTTTTGGATCAAGTCAATTTAGGGAGCTATTTTAGTTAGTTTGTGGTACGTTAAGTTAATGGTAGCGGTTTGAAGTATGAGTCAAGTGTTTAGACGAGTTTTGAAAGGAATTGGTTTTATGTTTAGGATGAACCAGATTTTTGTGAAATCGTGCACTGGGAAAGCTTAGGACGCTAGGTAAGTAGTGTTTGCATGTGCATTGTTCTTATGGGCCTGTACCATAGGACGATAGAGGGTGTATTGTGTGTTTTGCATTATTTGTTTCAACCATGCATCATGTTTTGAAAAGCGTAACGAAAATGAGTTTGAACATGGTTTTATGTGCGAGCGTGAAGTGTGACGCGTGGCGATGTGAACAATGTATGTTCGAGCAGCTTTAGCCCCGTTGCTATAGGAACTAGGACGGTGGCGACGTGCTAGGAGGTGGTGTGGCGAGTGCTTCCAGCCTCACTCTAGTATGGCTACAGCGGTGTGTATGTGGTGGTGAGCAACTCTGGCCTCGTTGCTGAAAGAACCAGGACGGTGGCGACGTGTCAGGCTTTGGTGTGGCGAGTGCGTCCAGCCTCACCATGGTGCAGCTGTACAACGCGGCATAGGTTATGACAACATGAGAGACAATGTACAGATTGCATGTGATAGGATTGCATTGTTGGTTTTATGTTTCATATTGCACTACTTACTGAGCATTAGCCTTATGTTATGTGTTCTGTGGTGTAAGTGTAGAGATCCCTGATGGTGAGTTACGAGAGTCCAGGCAGGACGAGTAGGTGGTTGGTGGTTGGTGGCAGGCAGCGTGCTACCATGTACCGGCAAGTGGAGTTCGTCAGGGCAGCCCAACCCGTGGAATGAGGCCAGATGGTAGGTTTTGAGGGTTGTGTTTTGTGCAGCCCATGTCGAGTGTATAGATTTTGAGGCATAGGCGGGTTTGAACGTTAATAGTCGGGATTGATGTATAGTCGTGTTTTGAAACTATTTAGGAGATTTTGATTGAATAATCCAGGGTTTTGATTGTTGGATTAATTGCGGGAGTTTTCGTCACTGGTGTTTACTTTAGGCTGCTGGTGCAAGGTGTTGACTAGAGCCGTTAGGTGTCAACCGCATAGTGTAAAAAGTGATGAGCGTGTCGACTGCGGAGTTCTACCAGTGCAAGTAGAGAGCGTTAAAGTGTCGACCGATATTCATAGGTGCTGACCGAACTAGGAAAATGTCGACCGCGGGAGTCGACCTACGAGAACAGAGCCAAACTAAGTGTCTATCGGAGAAGGCTAGTGTCGACTGCCTTTTGTTATGAGCGTACAAGTGTCGACCATGAAGTTCGACCGGTGCGATCAGAGAGTATTAAAGCGTCGACCAGTGAACACAGGTGTCGATCGCTATTCGTGATGAGCGTAGAAGTGTCGACCGCGAAAGGGCCTGAAGAGGCATAGTGACAGCTCTAGCAGCTAGGGGAGCAACAAGCGGTCTCAGGAATCGGGACAGTTTCCTGTATGCCCTAAGTGTCAGAGGAGCCATTCTGGCGAGTGCAGGGTAGGCGCGAGGCGATGCTACAATTGTGTGTCTAGAGATTGTCCGAAGCCGCAACAGAATCAGTGCTTCAACTGCAATAAGGTGGGACATTTTGTTAGGAGTTGCCCGAATTTGAGCAGAACTCCAGCGAGGGCAACACCGAGGGTCATTGAACTAGATGATGCAGCCCGGCCATCGGTAATCTCAGGTAGTATTCATATTTCGGGCATGGTGGCTTATACTCTTATCGATATGGGTGTTACGCATTCGTTTGTGTCTACTGCTGTCCTGGTCAAGGTAAATCTAATGCCCAGCTATTCTGGGAAGTTTTATGATGTATTGTTGCCGTCAGGGGAGCGTCTATGCTCGGATCAGGTGGTATAAAGTGATATTGTGACAGTGGGAGAAAAGCGGTTGTATGTTGATTTGATCATACTTGACATGAAAGGGTATGAAGCTATTTTGGGAATGGATTGGCTGTCTGGACATTATGCCATGATAGATTGTAGAACCAGAGAGATCCACTTTCGACCACCGAGCGGAGAGAGGCTTCTTTAGGGCGGGAAAAGGCTTGAGGAGGATTTTGGTTGTGTCGTCTATGAAAGCCCAACAGTTGTTACAAGGTGGATGTTGGCCTTCTTGGCTAGTGTCATGGACACATAGTTTCAGGGCCAGGTTCAACTCCAGGACATTCCCGTTGTACAGGATTTCCCGAGGGTATTTCTTGAGGATTTGCAAGGTCTACCCCCTGACAAGGAAATTGAGTTCATTATTGACGTGTACCCTGGGGCTGAGCCAGTGTGCAAGAATCCGTACAGGCTGGCGCCTACTGAGTTGAAAGAGTTAATGGCGCAGTTAGACGCGTTGACGGATAAAGGCTTCATGCGCCCTAGTTTCTTGCCGTGGGGTGCGCCAGTACTTTTCGTCAAGAAGGACGGATCCCTACGCATGTGTGTTGAATATAGGGAACTGAATAAGCTGACAGTTAAGAACAAGTACCCACTACCAAGGATAGATGACTTATTTGACCAACTTCAAGGTGCACGGGTATTCTCTAAATTTGATCTGAGGTTCGGCTACTACCAATTGAAGGTTAGGGAGGAAGATATCCTGAAGACAGCTTTCCGAACATGGTATGGGCACTACGAGTTTTTGGTGATGTCATTTGGGCTGACCAACACCCTGGCAGCCTTCATGGACCTGATGAACCAAGTATTCAAGGAGCACTTGGATAGATTTGTGATAGTGTTCATTGATGACATCTTGATATCCTCTCGGAGCGAGGATGAGCACAGAAAGAACTTGAGGATCGTGCTAACGACTCTAGGGCAGCACCGACTATATTTTACGTTCTCTAAGTGCGAATTTTTGCTGGACAGGATCAAATTTTTGGGGTCATCTCCTGTGATGGTATTTCAGTGGATCCGGCGAACGTTCAAGCTATGAAGGAGTGGTCGTGACCGACTACTGCCAGTGAGATATGTAGTTTTCTGGGACTGGTAGGATACTATCGGAGATTTATTAAGGGATTCTCCAAAATTGCAGGCCCTTGAACTTGATTGACCAGGAAGGATGTGAAGTATGGATGGTCTGACGAATGTGAAGGCAGCTTCTAGGACATTGAAGAAGAAGTTGACTACATCTCCTTTGTTGACTCTGCCAGTGGAGGGCGAGAAGTTCAGTATATATTGTGATGCCTCCAGGATAGGCTTGGGTTGCGTGTTAATGCAGAGTGGGAGGGCGATTGCCTATGCTTCCAAGCAATTAAAATCCTACAAGCAGAATTACCCCACGCATGACTTGGAGTTAGCGGCAGTGGTCTTCACACTTAAGATATGGAGGCATTATTTGTATGGACAACAGTGCAAGATCTTCTCGGACCACCAGAGTTTGAAGTATATCTTCACGCAGAATGAGCTGAACTTAAGGCAAAGGAGATGGCTCGAGTTGGTCAAGGATTACGACCTGGAAATCAAGTATCATCCAGGAAAGGCAAACGTGGTAACGGATGCCCTGAGCCTAGTGACAGCCTCGACTTCTTCTATGAGTTTTGCAGTACCGGTTGCACCCAAAAATTTTGTACATTTTGTTCCAATAATATTCAATAAATTATTTTAAAACGATATATGGAAATAACAAAGGAAGAAATGAGAATTAGCAAAAGAGAAAAGAAAAATAAATAAGTGAAAAGAATAAATTAAAAGAGTGAAAAATGTTGGGAATAAGAAATAAGGTCAATTTCTATGAAATTAAAAGTTATGTGTAAATTAAGCAAATAATCTAAAGTCAAACTTTATTAAATAAAGTTTATAAAAAACTCACCTTCTCCTCTTCATCTTCCACGATTTCTCCAGCAGCCGTTTCCTCTCTTGCTTCAGCTTTTCCTTAGCCAAGACTCCCTTAATTTCAAAGGATTAAGATAAGGTTTACAATAGTCTTGAGTTTTTATGCTAAAAATACATGTTTTAGTGGTTTTGTTAAAAGTTTTTAAACATGAATTTTGAACCTCCGAAAATTCAGAGTTAGGGTTAATCTTTCTTCTTCTTTTGGATGTTCCAACTTAAGTTTAGAGGTTCTAAGGATTTTAGATGGAGTAAAGTAGAAGATTAGGCATAATAGAAGTGAAAATTAGAGGTGAGTTTAAATTTTATGAAAAACAGAACAGGTTCTGTTCTTGTGATGTTCGGTCTAGTTATTGGTTTTCTTTTGGTAAGTGGCTTGTACCATTAGAAAGTAGACTCTTAGAGGAGTCCATAGCACTTGGAATTATTCAATTCCAAGTTATATCAAGAAAGTTATGAACGTTTGAAATTGGACAAAAAACTGTTATAAGAAAATCCAAAAGTTTCTTGTGTGTTTGTTAAGTGTTTTAATTTGATGTATTGTTAGGTTGTTTGATTTCCGCAGTTAAAGAAAACAAACTCCAAGTTAAATTGCAAAGAATCCGAGGTAAGTCTTCGTGACTTGCTTGGCCGATTTGCCCTACACCACAAGAAATTTCGTTTTCGAGGATTTAATGATTTAGATTGTTTTAGTGTAAATTAGACGCGTAGTTAGGTTGTTTAAGTTATGGAATGTCTTTTACGTTTCCATTGATTGTTTTATATGTTTAAGCATTATGAACTGTTCATGCTTCACGTTTGTTTAAAAATGACATGAAAATGAATTTTCTGCACATGTTTTATGAAAAGAAATGAACTAATGAAAAGAAATGAATGCATGTAATCCCCGTCATGTCGGGGTGGGGTTCAGACATGGCTGTCCCTTTGGTGAAGCATGTTTTCCCCCCGGTAGTTGGAAAAGGTTATCTAACCGCTTGATGTACCTTCTCTATCTGGTGAGAGTAAACCCTCGGTGACATCTCGCTATGTAACGAAATGAAATGAAATGATTGCATGTTTTATGAACTGCATATGCACAGCATGCATTTACATTTACGTTGGCTTGCTGAGCCTTTAGCTCATAGATGTTTCTGGGATGAGGACGTCTTACCTAAACCCAACGAGTGATGCCGTTGAAGAATGATGGCCATGGGAGAGCGTTTGTAGCTGTCAGAGCGTGATTAACCCGTGGGCTATGTGATAATGTTTTCGAGTGATGTATAGAGGTTATGACATATGGTCAAGTATTTAGGTGTTGAATTGTTTTGGATGTATTGATAGGAGAAGTTTAGGAGTCTGATTAAATGATTTTATGTTTAAATACATATTGAATATTTTGAATAAGTGAATCGGTTTAACGGTAAATGGAAGGGTGGGCTACCCATTTTTTTATAAAGTAATGTGAAATTAGGAGTTAAGTATGCTATAGGTGCCCGCTAAAAAGATTACGATGATTACGATCATTTTTAGAAAGTCTCAGTTAAGTTTTCTGGTAATGAAGTGTCAGCCTATCTTAGTAAGGGTCGACCAATTTTGTAAGAAGTGTCAACATTTTTGTGCAGGTGTCGACCGATGTCAAAACAGAAAATAAATGAAGTGTCAACCTATGCTTACAGGTGTCGACTGATGTCAAACAGCGAGGAATGAAGTGTCGGCCTATCTTAGTAAGGGTCGACCAATTTTGTAAGAGGTGTCGACCTGCCTTTACAGGTGTCAACCAATGTCAAAACAGAGAGAAATGAAGTGTTGACTTGTCCTTGTAGGTGTCGACCGATGCCAAATATAGAGGAATGCAGTGTCGACCGAAACTCCTGTTTTACTGTTTTCAACACTTGGAATTAAATTTATTTTATACTAAGCTTCCATGAAAAGATTGTTATTCCGCTGTAAACGATTTAATGTTTTGCACGATTTTGTTTTAAGATTACGAATAAAAAGTAAAAAAATATTTACGAGATTTTTAGGTATAGTGTCTAGGGGCGTGATAGTAAAGAAGTGTCGACCGGTGCATGCAAGTGTCAACCGGTAGTGTTGTAACGCCCCGGAAACGTACCCATTTTCCGGTTCGCTACTACCCAACTCTGATACCAGCTCTTTATACTCGAATTGTAAAAAAAATCGCATAAAATTTTTTAAACTTTAAAACATTATTCCTTGACCTAAAACAACAGTTTCAAAAAATATTTTTGACAGCTCTGCTGCGAAAATTTAATTAAATTCTCTTTCGGCAAAACTTCATTTTGTTAAGCCTGAAACAGGGACTTCTGGTCGACACCTATAAGAATCGATCGACACTTGAGTCGTCTCGGATTTCTCATCGGTCAACACCAGGAACACCGGTCGATACTTTGTTCCTCTCGGGTCTTTCCAGCGATCGACACCAGAATTAACCAGTCGATACTTCTATGCTCAGCATAGAGAGGGGTCGACAACCGTTTCAACAGGTCAACAACTTAATCCCCTCTGCCCGTGCAAGTCGTCCCCACGGTCGACACCGCTACCATTTTTACATGGACCGGTCAACACCCGTAACCAGGGGTCGACACCTGCTTCGACTCTGCCCGTCACAGGTCGAGCCTCGCGGTCGACACTCCCCTTACATTTACACTGACCGGTCGACATCTCTCGACTTCGGTCAACACCTCACACCAAAATCAGTGAAAATAACAATGTCAGTTCATAAAAACCCAAACGCACGGATATAACTCCTCGATCAAATTCGCTAAATAAAACCTATGATTTGAAAACACGCTTTTCTCAAATAAATTTCAAAACATTCATATCCTATTTCAATAATCCATTGTACCCTTGGTACACCACCTAAATTCCTCAAAAAAACCTATACAACTCTATTCGACTCAAAACACTTACAAAATTACACTCTCTTTACCCGCCATGGTCGAGTCGCCCCAACATTTCCCTACACTAGCATGCGACATCTCCCACCAAGTCCGTCCTATGCCTGCTCGTCACCTATTAACTCACCTGACAGCGCGTCGTCACCTACATCAAGGAACAAAAAACGTAAGCGTAATGCTTAGCAAGTATGGAAACATGAACTCGAAAACCAATGCATAACTCAACCCCTACTCATGCAGTTTCTTTACTCAACTCCGTTTTCTTTTCGTTTCGTTATTTTCATCTTTCACTTTCCGGTGTGATTCAGGCCAGCACCCATCCCCTCTACACCCGGGACGGGCATTCCATAACCCACGGAGCGAAAATAGAGGCACACATCATGTTCGCACACGGAACAGCTCTACGTAACCTCCTTCTAACAACGATCGTTGAACCCTCTAGTGCTCTCAATAGCACGTTAACGACGAGGCATTCGCAAACCGTGTCACATTACGTACTTTCAACTATGGGAACCCCCTAGTGCTTTCTCATTAGCACATTAACGACGAGGCGTTCACCCATGCGTTGCAAATCTTTTCTTATCTGCTTACGCTTCACATAGACATTTCAAAACATGCTCAAAACTCGTGTTTCGTAGTTCAAAACCTTGATGCATGACAATCATATATGCACGACTACATAACAGAACAACCAAACGACAATCAAAGTAACAAACAAGCAAACAAGCAACCAAACAACCAAACAACCAAACAATCCTACCGTTCCATGGTGTAGGCCCGAAGGCAAATCACAAGCGGTCCATCACTTACCTGGCGTTCTCGAAATTTTTTCGCGTTTCATAATTTGGTGCTCTAACTGGAATACCTATAAAATTATATATTTGTCAATTTTAATTCACCGAATTCATAACTCCCTAACTTACAAGTCCTACTTCCCATCAAAATCAAAACTATCCAAAATTCCCAAAATTCCACACAATTTCCGTCCGACTTCGAAAATTCACAACTTCTCCATTACTCGTCCGAATTGGACGATACCAAACACTACGGGTTCTTGAGGATGCCTAGTTCCCCGAGGTCGCATCCATTTCCCATTCGAATGTCCACAACTTAACCTAACATGGCCGAAAAGACACCATTCCAAAACGCATGTACACGACCAATAAATCACCCAATCTTCCGCACCAATTCTCGTAATCTACTTTTATTTCTATCCTAAACGCCATTACACTGACAGAAATTAGCTCTACACTCCATTTCTCGCATTACCCTCCTAGGTTTTCACCAATTTGCCTTATATCCTTGCCAAACCAGATTTTGCCACTAATAATGCTAAATACCCCAACTAACTATGCAAAACTAACAAGAACTCACAGTGATTCGAAAATTCGTTGCAAAATAGAGAAGGATCGTTGAGGGCTTCACGCGGGAGAGGAGACGCTGCGGAGAAGAAGAAACGAGAGAGAGAGTGAGAGGAAAGGGGCTTGCTGGGGGGAGAAGAATACTGATGGTGTTCTTCTCAGTTTTTTTTTATTTTTATTTTATTATTTTATTCATAATTACCAAATTGCCCTCCTCCTTAAACCGTTTCACAATTCTGTGATTTCGTCCGAATCCAGTTAAATTCTTAAATTTCTCTTTCCACCATTAGCCTTAAAATAAACTTTCACTTAGGGGCTGAAATTCTCCGTTATTAATTCGGACCAAAAGTCCGCCGATTAAAATTCACAGAAATCTGACACAACTTTCTAACGGAACATTTTCGGGTATTACATCCCTCCCTACTTACAAAAATTTTGTCACCAAAATTTTCTACCTAAACATTTCATGATAACGCTCCATCATATCCTGTTGTCTTTCTCACGTCGCTTCCTCCACATTGTGGTTACGCCACAATACCTTTACTAGCGGAATGTCCTTGTTGCGTAGGTCTTCACTGCATAATCCAATATCTCTACTGGCCTTTCTTCGTACGTCAGGGTTGGCTGTACTTCGATCTTCTGTTGAACCACAACGTTTGACGGGTCCTTGAGACACTTTCTTAGCATCGACACATGGAAAACATTATGAACCCCATCCATGGAAACTGGCAGTTCTAGTTGGTATGCCGTCCTTCCTATTCTTTTTGTAATCCGGAATGGTCTAATGTACCTTGGGCTCAACTTACCCCTTCTTCCGAATCTCATGACGCCTTTGAATAGTGAAACTCTCAGGAACACTTCGTCTACTACTTCAAATTCTAATTACCTTCTCCTTCCATCAGCGTAGCTCTTTTGTTTACTTTGAGCTGTCAATATCTGCTGCGAATAACTTTGATCTTCTCAGTAGTTTGTTACACAATTTCAGGACCCATCAAACTAGCTTCGTCGACTTCGTCCCAATAAAGGGGCGATCTACACTTCCTTCTGCACAACGCTTCGTAAGGGGTCATTCCTATCGTCGCCTGATAGCTGTTGTTGTAAGAGAATTCCACCAAAGGTAAGTACTTACTCCACGAACTCTGTAATTCTAGCACGCAGGCCCGAAGCATATCCTCTAAAATCTGAATAGTTCGCTTAGATTGTCAATCAGTTTGAGGATGAAAAGCTGTACTGAAATTCAGTTGTGTCCCCATTGCCTTGTGCAGACTCTTCCAAAATTTTGAGGTGAAACTCGGGTCCCTATCTGACACAATTGAAATCGGAACCCCATGTAACCTCACTATCTCCTGAATATACAAGTTAGCAAATTGGTCCATATTGAATGTCATCTTCATTGATAAGAAATGGGTGGATTTGATCAGATGATCCACAATCACCCACACCGCATCGAATCCTTTTGCCGTCCGGGGCAATCCAACCACAAAATCCATGGATATCTTGTCCCACTTCCATTTTGGAATCGGCAATGGTGCAACTTTCCAACCGGTCTCTGATATTTGGCTTTAATTTGCTGGCAGATTAAGCACGTCTCCACGTACTTTACTACAGACTTTTTTATGCCAGGCCACCAATAATGTTGCTTAAGGTCTCTGTACATTTTGGTGCTTCCTGAGTGAACAGAGAACCTTGACGAGTGCGCTTCAGACAAAATGTCTTTCCGAAGTTGACCATTGTTCGGAACGTACCACCTATTCCGAAACTTCAGAATTCCATCACTTGAACAGCCAAATTCGGCTCTGTCATTAGATGCTATGCTCGTTTTGAATTCGTCGCATCTTGGGTCATCCCTTTGAGCTTCTTTAATTCTCTCAATAATCGACGGCTTCAGGGATAGGGCTGACAATTGTGCTACCGCATTTGATACTAGCTCCAAATTAAATCTCTGGAATTCCGCACTCAACTCTTTAGACATTTCGGCGTCCATTGATGAAATTGAAGTCAACATTTGGCATAATGTGTCGGCCACTACATTAGCTTTACCAGGGTGGTATTTGATCTCCAGGTCGTAGTCCTTCACAAACTCCAACCACTGCCTCTGCCTCATGTTCAGTTCCTTTTTAGTAAAGATATACTTCAAACTTTTGTGATCCGAGTATATCTCACACTGCTGTCTATAAAGATAGTGTCTCCAGATCTTTAGCGCGAACACAACTGCCGCTAACTCCAAATCATGGGTTGGATAATTTCGCTTATAGGGCTTTAATTGCCTCGAAGCATAAGCAATCACCCTTCCATTTTGCATCAGGACACAACCTAGTCCAATTCTGGAAGCATCACAGTAGATATTAAACTTCTCGTCCATCACTGGAAGAGTCAACACTGGGGTTGTGGTCAATTTCTGCTTCAGCATCTGGAAACTATGCTCACAGTCCTCCGTCTATACATATGTAACTTCCTTTCGCATCAGACGAGTTAGGGGTGCTGCAATCTTTGACAATCCTTCAATAAACTTCCGATAGTAACCCGCTAACCCCATAAAGCTTTGAATCTCTCTGACGCTCCTTGGCTGTGGCCATTCATTGATCGACTGTATCTTGGCCGGATCCACCGATATTCCGCCATCAGAAATCACATGTCCAAGAAAATTAACTTTATCTAGCCAGAACTTGCACTTGGAGAACTTTGCGTACAATTGATACTGCTTCAAGGTTTCCAGAACAATCTTCAAATGCTCCTTATGCTCTTCCTCACTACGGGAGTAAACCAAGATATCGTCAATAAACACAATGACGAACCTATCCAAATACTCCTAGAATATCCGATTCATCAGTTGCATGAAAACGGCTGAGGCATTTGTCACTCCAAATGACATTACTAGAAACTCATAATGCCCATATCTAGTCAGGAAAGCTGTCTTCGGGATATTCTGTGATCTGACCTTTAGTTGGTAATACCCCGATCTCAGATCTATCTTCGAGAAAATCCGAGCTCCTTGCAACTGATCAAACAAGTCATCTATCCTTGGTAGTGGATACTTATTCTTTACGGTTAGCTTGTTCAGCTCCTGGTAGTCAATATACATCCGGAGCGATCCGTCTTTCCTTTTCACAAATAAGACTGGCACGCCCCATGGCGAGAAACTCGGGCGTATGAATCTTTCTCCAATAGTTCTTCCAATTGCTTCTTCAATTCTTTTAATTCCGGAGGAGCCAACCTATATGGGGTCTTCGATATTGGCTCCACACCAGGATATGTGTCGATTACAAATTCAACTTTCCGGTCTGAGGGTAACCCGGGCAAATCGTCCAAAAACACCTCAGGGAATTCACGAACTACCTCAATATCTTGTGGCTTCGTCTCCACATGAAATTGAGTATCTAAAATTGTTGCGAGAAAATAGAAACGCTCACCCATTATTAACCTCCGAGCCCCGATAGGTGACATTACGGACAATCTCCCTGTATTCTTCATAGCTTGCAGCGAGTGTTTCGCACCGTCTGGGGGTTGGAAGTTAAATGTCCCAACCCTGCAATCGATCGTTGCGTATTGCCGAAACAGTCAATCTATGCCCAATATCATATCAAAGGCCGTTATTCCCACTACAATCAAATCAGCAAGCGTACTCCTGGTCCCCACCGATATGACATTGTCGCATACTACTTGATCGGAGTTCATGCGCTCACCGGATGGCAACCTCACTTCATATGTGCACCCAGCGGGTTTAACCCACAAGTTCACCTTTACCACAAAAGTCGTGGCAACAAAGGAGTGTGACGTTCTTGAATCTATCGATGTAAATGCGGGCACCGTATCAATTAGCACCGTACCTGTGATAACCGCTGGCCGATCCTCGCTCTCGGGCTCTATCATTGCGAAGATCCTAGGCATTGTCTTGGCCAGACCCTTCTTCGCCACGGGACAATCTCTGGATATATGCCCGGTCTCATTGCAGGTAAAACATCGGTTGACCCTTGGCTTTGTGCAATACTGGGAAATGTGACCAGCTTCATTGCAATTGTGGCATCTTCCTGCAAACTGTCAACATTCCCCCGGGTGGCTCTTCAAGCATTTAAGACACTGCGGGTACTTACTTTGTACCTGGGGCTTCTTGCCTCCCCTCGAATCGTACACTGCACTGCCTGGCCTCTTGGTTCCCGAGGAAGATCCTCCCTTGCTTGTATGTGGCGAGATCTCCTTAAAGAACCTCTTGATTGTCTCTACTGGCCTCGCACACTTGGCCTCTGCTCCCTCTACTACTAGTGCCTTGGCCACAACTCGTGCAAACGGCACGCCTAACACAAACTGCAACACCTTTTCTTCTTCATTGCTCACCAATTGGCTCACAAATCTGGCAACCGATTCGAATTGCCTAACATATTCAGCTACCGGCCCAGTCTGCTTCAACTGTAGGAACTCCAATCTTTTTGCAGCTTGGACCATCCAGTTGTATTACTTGTCATAAAACATTTCTTTGAATCTCTTCTAGGTCAAGTCCCTGGCATCTACGGTGGTCTCTACTGTCTCCCACCAACTCTGAGCATCATTTGAGAGGTGAAACGTCGCACACTTGACCATATTTCCTTCCTCCACATCGGCATACTTAAACATGTTCTCCATGGTGCGGATCCACCTTTCCGCAACTATAGGATCTGTCATCTAGCCCTCAAACATCGGAGGCTTCAATATTCTGAACCTCTCCCCACTAGAGCCCGCTCCATGGCTACTCTGTCCTTGGTGTAGCAACATTCCCAATTGTTGGGACTGCCTATCCACCAACTCGGTCAACCGCCTAATTGTAGCTGAGTTATCGTGAGTCCCCGATCCAACCGTCTCTTCCGGAACTCTAGGTTGTCTCGGTCGTCTATCCATTTAAGCTAATTTCTGTACGAGGTTAGCATAGTCTAGCCTTAGTCATAATTTAACTAAAATAAACAACTACTTACAGTTGGTGGAGCACGTTGCATGGCAGCTGGCAAATGTTGGGAAATCCTTTGAACGACATGACCATAATGGCTCTTACACTCGTAACATACTCTCCTTCCCCTATTATCCGTACCCTCTACCTTTTTCTCCAAGCGGTGTGGGAATTGTGATAGGCCCTCTCGCCTTCACAATCTCACCCCTCCACCGAGAGGTCTGACATCCTCGTCGGCCACACTTCCGGTTGGGTAAATGCTCAGATACCACCTCTTGTAACGCCCCGAAAACCTACCCGTTTTCCGATTCGCTACTGCTCAACTCTGATACCAACTCTTTACACTCGTATTGTAAAAGAAAATCGCGTAAAATTTTTTAAACTTTAAAACATTATTCCTTGACCTGAAACGACAGTTTCGAAAAATATTTTTGACAGCTCTGCAGCGGAAATTTGATTAAATTCTCTTTCGGCAAAACTTCATTTTGTTAAGCCTGAAATAGAGATTTCCAGTCGACACCTATAAGCATCGGTCGACACTTGAGTCGTCTTGGATTTCTCATCAGTCGACACCGGGAACACCAGTCGACACTTTGTTACTCTCGAGTCTTTCTAGCGGTCAATACCAGAATTAACCGGTTGACACTTCTATGCTCAGCACAGAGAGGGATCTACACCCGTTTCCACAGGTCGACACCTTAACCCACTCTGCTCGCGCAGGTCGTCCCTGGCGGTCGACACTGCTACGTCTTTGACATGGACCAGTCGACACCCGTAACCAGGGGTCGACACCTGCTTCGGCTCTGCCCGTCTCAGATCGAGCCTCGCGGTCGACACTCCCCTTACATTTACAATGACTGGTCGACACCTCTCGACTTCAGTCGACACCTCACACCAGAATCAGTGAACATAACAATGCCAGTTCATAAAAACCCAAATGCACGGATATAACTCCTCGATCAAATTCGCTAAATAAAACCTATGATTTGAAAACACGCTTTTCTCAAATAAATTTCAAAACATCCATATCCTATTTCAATAATCCATTGTACCCTTGGTACACCACCTAAATTCCTCAAAAAAACCTGTACAACTCTATTCGACTCAAAACACTTGCAAAATTACACTCTCTTTATCCGCCATGGTCGAGTCACCCCAACATTTCCCTACACCGGCATGCGACATCTCCCGCCAACTCTGTCCTAGGCCTGCTCGTCACCTAGCAACTCACCTGATAGCGCGTCGTCACCTACATCAAGGAACACAAAACGTAAGCGTAATGCTTAGCAAGTATGGAAACAAGAACTCGAAAACCAATGCATAACTCAACCCCTACTCATGCAGTTTCTATACTCAACTCCGTTTTCTTTTTGTTTCGTTATTTTCATCTTTCACTTTCCAGTGTGAGCCAGGCTGGCACTCATCCCCTCCACACCCGGGACGGCCATTCCATAACCCACGGAGCGAGGTTAGAGGCACACATCATGTTCGCACACGGAACGGCCCCACGTAACCTCCTCCTAACAACGATCGTTGAACCCCTCTAGTGCTCTCAATAGCACATTAACGACGAGGCATTTGCAAACCGTGTCACATTACGTACTTTCATCTATGGGAACCCACTAGTGCTTTCTCACTAGCACGTTAACGACGAGGCGTTCACCCATGCGTTGCATATCTTTTCTTATCTGGTTACATTTCACATACACATTTCAAAACATGCTCAAAACTCGTGTTTCGTAGTTCAAAACCATGATGCATGACAATCACATATGCACGACTCCATCACAGAACAACCAAACGACAATCGAAGTAACAAACAAGCAAACAAGCAACCAAACAACCAAACAATCCTACAGTTCCATGGTGTAGGCCCGATGGCAAATCACAAGCAGTCCATCACTTACTTGGCATTCTCGAAATCCTTTTGCGTTTCGTGACTTGTGCTCTAACTGGAATACCTATAAAATTATATATCCGTCAATTTTAATTCACCGAATTTGTAACTCCCTAACTTACAAGTCCTACTTCCCATCAAAATCAAAACTATCCAAAAATCTCAAAATTCCACACAATTTCCGTCCGACTTCGAAAATTTACAACTTCTCTATTACTCGTCTAAATTGGACGATAACAAACACTACGGGTTCTTGAGTATGCCTAGTTCTCCGTGGTCGCATCCATTTCCCATTCGGATGTCCACAACTTAACCGAACATGGCCGAATGGACACTGTTCCAAAACTCACATACACGGCCAATAAATCACTCAATCTTTCTCACCAATTCTCGTAATCTACTCCTATTTCTATCCTAAGCACCATTACACGGACAGAAATTAGCTCTACACTCCATTTCTCGCATTACCCTTCTAGGTTTTCATCAATTTGCCCTATATCCTTGCCAAATTCGATTTTACCACTAATAACGTTAACACCCCAACTAAATACGCAAAACTAACGAGAACTCACCGTGATTCGAAGATTTGATGCAAAACAGAGAAGGATCGTTGAGGGCTTCACGCGAGAGTGGAGACGCTGCGGAGAAGAAGAAACGAGAGAGAGAGAGTGAGAGGGAAGGGGCTTACGATGGTGTTCTTCTCAGTTTTTATTTTATTTTATTTTATTATTTTATTCATAATTACCAAATTGCACTCCTCCTTAAACCGTTTCACAATTCCGTGATTTCGTCCCAATCTGGTTAAATTTTTAGATTTTTTTCCACCATTAACCTTAAAATAAACTTTCACTTAGAGGCCGAAATTCTCCACTATTAATTCGGACAAAAACTCTGCCGATTAAAATTCACAGAAATCCGACACAACTTTCTAATGGAACATTTTCGGGTATTACAAGTGTAAAATAGTGGGTAGTGTCAACCTCATGGATCGACCGATGGGGACAAAGAAAAACGTAGTGTCGACCCGTGCATGCAAGTATCGACCGGTAGTGAAAAATAGATGGAAGTGTCGACCGGTGTTTACCGAGGTTGACCGAAAATGTCTTTTAGTGGTTAAAAACTTGAAATTTTATTTAAATTGATTTTAATCAAGTCTTCCGCTGCGCGATTAAACATTTTAAAAAATGTCGTTTTAATACAAAAAATGAATTTTTAAGTTTTTACACGAGTTGTCCCGGGTGCGTGCATATGAGTAGTAGTAATCAGCGTGCCGGGAACCGTGTAGGGTTTTTGAGGCGTTACAACAAAACTTACTCAATTACTCACCAGTCTATCACACTCTAACCTATTGAGCTTAATCTAACTATCGTTGGAGATTTCGAATTCAGAAACCTCCAAGTTACAGTTTAATCCTCTTCGTTCTCCTAAAAATTCAGAGTTCATCACCCTCAGCCAGCACACCATTACTTCTAACTCCTAATCACCCAAGAAACCGAGCTCAAACCATCGTAAATTCAAAAACAACCAAGCTCTCACACTCGATCGACAGAAACCGAAACAGGTGGTTTACCTTCGGTTTTCAGCACAGAAAGGGCCGAACCGCTCCTCCTCTCAGCTCGTTGGAGTTCTCTGCACGCCGGTATCCCTCCCTTTTGTCGGTCGTCGGTGAATCTCAGCTCGTCACTCAGCTCTCCCTCGCTCCTTCGCTCGGAAATGGGAAAAAGAAAACTGAAGTAGAATGGCTTCTTTCGTGAAGTCATTCTGTTTCTATATATATTTTTATATATATATTAAAATAATAATAATAAACTAATTACTTTTTCGTCTTCACACTTTAATCTTTTAAACAAATGGCTATTCCATCTGTTTACGGTCGGATTCCTAAAATTTTCTCTTCTCCATTAGCCTCGAAATAATCTTTTATCTATTAGTACAAATTCTCCGCTCTCGATTCTGACTGAAACTACGCCGTTTAGCAATACGAATTTCCGAAAACATAGATTTTTTTCTGTTTGCAAAGCGTAGTTATTACTTACGCATCATAGTAACCCACCAGTAAAAATTGCTCTAATAACCACAAGTGCTCACCATTGACATACTTTGTCAACTACCTCCTCTATCTAGTCAATGTTCTTGACTCTCACAAGCAAACTTGTAACGACTCCTCTTCCCAGTAAGATATTGTCCAATTTGTGGATTGAGCCGTAACACAATATCCTCCCCTCACGGATTTGTTTGGCGAGACCTTCCCAGTCGGTCACCCAACCTGATACTGCTCTCCCCGGAGTACTCTTAACTTCGGAGTTCTTATAGGATCCGTTGTCAATCGTGATCTAAAACGCGTCTTACTATATTGGGAGGATTTCCTTACATATGTTTCATTTCCATATACCTCCCCCAAGCGATGTGAGATTGTGACGACCCCCTTTCTACGACCCGGGATTTGCCTAGACTCGAGGCGTTACATCACGTCGTCCCTCGAGGTTTGCCCCGCAGTCGTCCTCATACGTACACATCCAAGTCATCACAATCACCCCCCCTCGAGGCCCAACGTCCTCGTTGGCCACATTTCTGGTTGGGTATATGCTCTAATACCATTTGTAACAACTCATTTTCTCAATAAGATATTGTCCGCTTTGTGTATTGGACCGTAACCCAATATCCTTCCCTCACGGATTTATTTAGCGAGAACTTCCCAGTCGGTCACCCAACCTGATACTGCTCTCGCCGGAGCACTCTTAACTTTGGAGTTCTTATAAGATCCGTTGTCAATTATGGTCCAAAACGCGTCTCACTATATTGGGAGGATTTTCTTACATATGTTTCATTTCCATATACCTCCCCCAAGCGATGTGAGATTGTGACGACCTTCTTTCTACGACCCGGGATTTGCCTAGACTCAAGGCGTTACGTCACGCCGTCCCTCTAGGTTTACCCCGCAGTCGTCCTCATACGTACACATCCGAGTCATCACAAAACTCGTAACCTACATTACGAAGTTCAACTCATAAGTATAATGTTTAGCAAGTAATATATGATGAATGATCATCATTATACAGCTTATAAACCAATGCAGTTTCAGTTTTTTCTTTCGATATACCGTTCAGTTATTGGGATCATTCATTCTAGGGGGAGTTGGCATCCTTGTTCCACCTCGAGCGGACAGCCAAACTTGAGCCCTACCCCACAATAACAATTTACGTACATTCATTTCGTTTCAGTCTTTTCTTATATGAAAATGTATGCATAAATTATTTTCATAAAACATGATGCATTATACATAAAGAATGCATATAACCATAACAGTCTAAGCAAATCATATTCTCAATATCATGTCATCTCAATTTACCTATGGTACTACTAAAGGTTCATCCTTCGGCATTATGAATTAACAATAACAAACAACTAAATATATTACATGGCATATCCATAAACTACATATCTATCTCTCATTTGAACCATTAATAACCATGAACTCCCTAGCACTTTGTGATGTAAGTCAATTGGCCAAACACATACAATATCACTTACCTTAGGCCTTTAACACAATTAATAGCAAATTGATCAATATTCTTTGTGACTTGACAAACCTATAACACATGAATTACACCATTGGCATCACAACAATTTAGATCAAGTATAACATCTACTATACTCATCAAATTTGAGTAATTCTAAATTCAAAGGTTTCCCAAGGAGAATGTACATGCACACATAAACTCAACTTGAGCATCCAATCATAGTGGCTTTTAACATATTATAACTAATTAAACCATTCCATGGATCAAAATTTGGAAGATGACCAATGCTTTGCATTAAATTAAAAAATTCATAACTCATGGTATACATATCCAATTGCTTCAATTCCAAAGCTAATAGTTCACTCAAGATGTCTATTTTAAATGTCAAGATCATTTAACAATTGAAAACCATTAGTTTAACCTAATAATACCAAACCCAAAACTGTCCAGATTTTTTATAGTTTTGAACATACTTGATAGTTATACTCAAACATGTATAAATTTACCACTCTTTCCATTATAACCTCAAGTATGGCCTTACAACAAGATTGTATATCATATAAGCATAAAAGTTGAGCATGAAATTCAAAATTTCATGTATCCCCCTCAAAACTTAGCATACCATCAACTAACTCAACAAAATAACGCCTCATTTACATAAAACCATAAAATTTCATAAACCTTAAAGAAAATTCATCTTACCTTCAAAACTTCAAAGAGAGTGGAGGAGAAAAGGGAGAGAGCTTAATGGGTTTTTGGCTCTCAAGTGAGGGTTTTCTTCAACTCAAAAGAATTTTTTCTTGGATAAGGATTAAAAAGGTTGAGGTGTCATCTTTTGATCAAAGGTGAATCATCAATCACCTTTATCCTTAACTATCCTTTCCCATTTCTTAATTATATATATATATAATCCTTTACAACAAAATGCCACGTTTTTGCCTCACAATATTGACTTTTCAACTTTCGTAGGCCCACTAAAATATTTATACATTTTACATTATAATTATTTCTAATTTCTTGTTTCTTATTTATCTAGTTACACTTTGGTATAATCCAATAACAATTTTTACTAGTAATCTATGATAATTCAAACATAAATACTATGTACATATAATAAATTATAGGTTAAAGTTTTCAAGTGTTACATAGTTGAGGCACATCATTTGGTATCACAGCCCTATTATTTTCCTTGGGATTGATCTGTATTTTTGGAGTATTTTGTTTGGCTAAATTAATAAAAGAAGTGGTACAACTTTTGCATAAAACCAAGACATGCATAATCAACCTCCCTTAGCCCCTAATCCAAGTGTGAGTGAATCTAGCTACCAAGGGCAGATTGATGAGCTAAACCAGAAGTTTAAGAACCTTAGCCAAAGTATAATGGACCTAAAGAATAGTTAGTAAGGACCTCTCAAAGCCCTTTACATAAAAGAAGAGCTGAAAATCCGAGGATAAATAATCTTGCAGAGGTGTTTGAAGATGAATCCGAGGGTGAGGAATTCAACAATGGTCATGCTAGGCATGGCCCCAATAAAGACTTAAATCATGTGAAGATATATATTCCTCCTTTTAATGGATCATGCAATGGAGATGTGTTCTTAGATTGGGTGGACAAAGTAGAGAAAGTGTTCGACTACTACAATTATTCCAAGAGGATGAAGCTTCAACTAGTTTCTGATATGCATCCACTACGACAACTTGTGTTTTCAGTCACAAGCATTAATTGACTCTCAGATTTTCAACTGAATATTACTGAAAGATCCCCAAATTCCAACAAATAAAAGTAATATAAATTCAACTTCAAAAATCACGAAAATTTATGACAATATTATTTGGCATGTGAATGATAATCTTTGATAGTTTCAGAGATTAAATCAAAGAGATGAATAAGATATAATCAGAACAGCGATGTTGGTTTGGAAAGGTTATAAGTAGGCACCAACCGGATTTTATCTCCTCTATTGAGAAGCGCTCCAACAATGCAAAGGTGACAGCTCGTACACCTGTGTGGGGATAACTACCTTCAACTAAGATGGTAGAAAAGGGCACACTAATTGTAACACCTAAATTTTTTTTTATCCCTAAAATATTATGTACAAATACTTAATCATTTTAAAGTATATTTTGAATGAGATTTTGAAAGAACGGGTAATGACTGAAATAACAAGAAGGGATTCGAATGATAACAAGAGAAAGTGATGTGGGTGAAATTTGAATTAAACAAAGTGGAGGGTTTTAATTGAAATTAAAGAATTATTTAAACTAAACTCTCTCTCTCTTCTTCATCTTCTCCACGTTTCTCCTTATGCTCTCCACCATTTCCGAATACCCACTCCACGCCTAGCTCTAATTTTTGAAGATTTAAGGTAAAATTACTTTAGTTTATGAATTTTATAAGTTAAAGATTTAGTATTTGGTGTTTGAGTGGAGTTTTTGACTTGCATCTTCGTGATTTTCAAAAATCAGAAATTTTTCATCCCTAAATTGATGTTTAACCTTGATTTAAGCCTATCCAATGATTTAATGAAGGAGGGAATGGATAGAAATGCATGTTTGATGCAAAAAAAAAAAAAGAATTTGTTTTAGAAAAATTGACAAGGCACAGGGCAGTCCGTGATTTTGAATTTCTGG
>CM039517.1:20103563-20167367 GCA_022433055.1 Begonia peltatifolia | reverse complement strand
AGAAAAATTGACAAGGCACAGGGCAGTCCGTGATTTTGAATTTCTGGGCCTAATTTCAATTTAGTTTTTATAAGCGGTTAATGCTATGATAAAGTAGACATCTTAAGGACTCCATAGCATTTTGAGTCGTCGAATTCGGATGTATATTGATTAGTTACGAATTTTCAAAGTTTGGCCAAAATAATAGGCCAACTTGGGGGTTGAGTTAGAATTCTAGTTGAGTTAGAATTGGTTGAAATGTGGTTTATACAAAGTGTTTGAATTAATTTGGTATAATGTAACTCATATTTGGATAATTGGAAGGATTGATTGGATTTTTAGTATTGTGTTATGTGTTGAAATTGAAATTTGAGTTGAAACAGGGCAGTTTCGGATTTGATGAAATTCGGCTATGGTGTTGTTGTTAGTTTATTAAATGGATTTCCAATGTTATAAATTAGACACCCTAAGGTTTTCGTAAAATTTTGAATCATTGAAAACAGATAAGAATTGAGGGAGTTATGATTGTTGAAGTTTAGGCATTTCCAAAGACAAATCTAAGTTTTATGGAGAAGTTGGTTCGAGTTTTTGAGGTTGTTATGTTTAAGCTATTGTAAATTGATGGTTGAATGCATTGATTTAAGCTTTGGATTGAATTAGAATTGTTGAAATTAAGCAATTTCTCATTTTGTTGTGATGTACTAACAGATTCAATGCAAATGTATTAGGTTTTGAAACTTTAAGGAAACACTAAGGTTTTGCTAAATTGCTAAGGACGCCAGGTAAGTAAAGTATTCATGTTGCCTTCGAGCCTACATCACGAAATAGTAGGGTATATTGCATGTTTATCGTATATTGTGTATGTCATACATCATGTTTTGAAAAGAATACGAAAATGAATTTACATGTGTTTTACGAAACGATATATTATGATGCTAAACGAGAACGAAACTGTTACAGCCAAGCTCCTGCTCGGTCACCAAAATGCATGAAAGGATCGGTTAGGCCCTCGGATCTCGGCCAAGCTGAGAAACCCTTGAGAAAAACAGCAAAATGAACAACCAAATGTGATTTAAATGCAAATAAATTTGGTGTGAGATTAGTGGAGTGAGTGAGGTGTGTGATGGTGGTGGTCGTGGTCCAGATTGATTAGAGCTGACAAACTTGTGCAAACAAACCCGCAAGTCGGCCGAAGAGACAATATTATGTTCTTGGCAATCACAACCTTTCCATGGAAAGGCTCTCAACTTGGGGAACGGGTTTTGGCCACTTCCTTCTTGTTTCCTTCCCTTAAAAGGGAGGAGAGAAAAGTGGAACACAAGCTCGAGCAACAACCTTGAGGTTGCCAAGCTAGGAGGCTACTCCTAATCGGTTCATGGAACCGAGCACTTACCTTGAATGGTGGTGGGAAAACTCTCTCGGTTTCCTCTTACAAAACATGCCGATGCTCATTAACTTTGCCAACCAAAATACAAACACCAATGCTATGCTTATATAGGCCTAGGATGGAGGGTTTTAGGGCTGTGCTTTGGTCTTCAAAAACTTGGTGCAAAGGAGCTTGTAACCGGCTCCAAGTGTTGTAGTGTGCGGCCGAGATGATGGCAGCCAAATGGTCGATCAATGGCTTGCTGAATGCCATGTCATGGATCCATGTTTCTTCCACAAAAGGTAAAGGGGACAAGCATCTCAAATGGCAGCCCAATGGTGTGGCCAAATCGGGTAAAATTGGCCACCACTTGCGGCACTTTCTCCTTGGTGCATTTGCGGCCGAGAGTGGCATGCCTTGCATGCCCGAATGCATCTTCAATTTAAGCCAAGCCCGAAGCCCATTCCATCATCTATCCTAACTATTCAATCTACTCCTAAATGCCTAATGCATGCACATAATAAATAGTTAAACAAAAAGCCCAATGTTTGCCCAATAAGTTCAAAATAAAACATTACATAAAAGTTGGCTCGGGAAGACAAATTCCCTTAAGAGCTTCATGATCTTCAAGGGTGGCTTCCCATGCAATGATGTGTCTTGGTTGCTCCATGTCTTGAGCCTCCACTTCCCAACTTAAGCTTGCAACTTCCGGCTCCATTGAATCATAACCTGCACAAGAATAAAATGTGTGAGAATGTAGGTTAATTAAAGTGTGTGCTTGGACTTGAGATCGTGTGACGGGCCTATGGAGCACATCAGAAACTAACAGTTATGATTCTTTGAGGAAAGTCATTCGCCCTTCAAATGAGCATGAAAATGTGAAAATTTGAGAAAAGTGATCTACTTCGCATCTAGTATGAGGATCAGATCAGTTAACAGAAACCCATTGAGTAGATTCTTTGAGGGCAGTAATTCGCCCCTCAAATGAGCCTGAGAATTGATGATTTGGGAAAACTGATATGCTTCCTATCTAATATGAGGATCAGACCATGTAACGAAACAAGAATGAAAATGAAAACAAAATGTGAATGTAGAAACTACATAGTTATGATTCATGTATTGTTTTCATTTCATTTCATACATTGCTCTACTTATTTAGCATTAGGCTAATAGATGAATTCTGTGATGTAGGTGACGAGGAGATAGTTGGTGAGTTTACAGACCATGCTCAGGGCTAAGAGGCAGTTGGAGAAGTACGCTCATACGACGATCAGGTCATCTGTTAGGGCAATTTAACTATGAAGTGTATGTATAGTTTTTCTTGAGATGGGTATAATTTTTGAGTCATTTTGATGTATAGATGGGTCTTAAATGCTATTAGTCGTTTTGATGTATAGGCATACTTTAGAGCTATTTGGGAGATTATGGTATAAAAATCCAGGTTTTAGATTTCAAATGATTGAAACGTTACGTTGTTCATTTTCTTTTCTTAAGTTCGAAATTTTATTTAAGGCTACTGGTATAAAGTTTCGACCTGTATGCATAGGTGACACGATTCCACCTCGAATGAGTCGTGTTTTACCCACAAACGAAACAAAAAAACAAAATA
Source organism: Begonia peltatifolia (assembly GCA_022433055.1). Classification (NCBI taxonomy): domain Eukaryota; kingdom Viridiplantae; phylum Streptophyta; class Magnoliopsida; order Cucurbitales; family Begoniaceae; genus Begonia; species Begonia peltatifolia. The sequence continues at coordinate 20,164,413 of CM039517.1, read as the reverse complement.
TAAGCAGAAAACCGAATGCTGTCCGATGAGCAACCTTTTAGGCTCACGGCATAACGATCTTCCGAAGGAAGACGGCAGCAAACGGGACCGGTTTCTAGCCACTCTCTTCGTGTATCCTTCTCTGGAAAAGAGAGGGAAGACGAGTGGAACGATGACTATTCAAGCAACCTCGAGCTTGAAAGCTCAAGGAGATGAACTCCTTCTCGGTTCTTGACCGAACCGAGCCTTACCGTTCACGAAGCTTCAACTACTTCGGTTGAACACAAAATGGCTATTTCTCATATATTCAACAATCTTTATACACACCAATAGCCATATATTTATAGACCTATGGTGGCTGAAGGTTAGAATGGGCTTGCGCTTCGAAATGGGCCACATGGTTGGCCATTCTTGGTACACTTGCTCACCAGATCACTCTTCAAGCTTTGGCTCATTTGTTGCATCAGTGGGCTGCTAAACTCTGGCCCAATTGTTGCTTTTAACTACCATCTAACTTAACATACATCTAATCCTAATGCCTAAGGATGCATGCAATTATAAAACATTACAAGAACGCGAATGTTTGCCAACAAAAACATAAGGCAAATGTTTGCCGAATAAAATTCAATTACAAATTAATTCTGAGGGAGACAAATCCTTTCTTCATGTGCTTCCACCTTTAGCTCCCACGATAGCAAGTGCAAGGGTTGATCCTTGTTCTTTGTGCTCGAGTCCCATTCTAAATCTGCGAAGAGGCATTCGACACCTGTAATTCTTGTAAAAGAATTGAACTTGTTAGTTAACAGGTTGGATAAAGTTCGTGCCTTGGTTTGTGATCGAGTGACGGCCCTCTGGGGCACATCAATAGGTGTCGACCGAACTAAGTAAACGTCGACCGTGAAGGTCAACCTACGAAGACAGAACCAAACTAAGTGTCGACCTGTGTGTGTAGGTGTCGACCGGTTAGTGTGAAAATTGTAAAAGTGTCGACCACAAGGTTCGACCGATGCAAACAGAGAGGATTAAGGTGTCGATCTATGCAAACAAGTGTCGACCTGTTAGTGAAATAAACATAGAAGTGTCGACCGTAAGTTTTGACCGGTGCAAACAAAGAGGATTAGGGTGTCGACCTGTGCAAATAAAGGCAAACGAGGTTCCGACCTATGTATATAGGTGTAGACCCTTGTGTGCAAAACGAGTGTCAACCGAAAATTTCAGAGGTCAACCGAGATCCCTTTTATTATTTTCAAACTTGAAATTTGCTTATTTTTTCATCTAATGAGTCCTCTACACAGTAGTTGCCTTCCGCTGCAAAGATTTAAATGTTTTAGACGAGGTTGTCTTAAGGCGATGAATAAATTTTAAATATTTCTCAAAATTGTTTTAGTACGAGTACGTAGTCGAGTGTCGATTTTGGGTCCAGACAACTCGAGTCTGTACGGGTCAGTAGTTCAGATCAATGAACCGGGTTCAGATAACTCGAGGCACTACACTAATAAGTATTTTCACTACGCTCACAAGATGGAAATAATTTGACGACAATTCACTCAGATGAATGAAAAAGTCGTGCGATGGCTAAAAAAAAGCTCTCAACTTTGGGAAGAAGAAATCTTCTAAATTTGTAATATCAAAACTACTCGTAACACAAGGATTCTTTTAGGGTTTAAATCAACAAAACTAGGTTAAAACTAATAAGCATGAAAATAGAAAAGATAAGATCTACAAGCATGAAAATAGGAAAGATGATATCTACTCGGTCGTGGCCCTCTTACGCGCACGGTCGTTGCCCTAATTGGTGATTTTCCCTCCCGCTTGCATGCAATCATCCATAAGTTATTTTAACATAAACTTCTGAATATTAAAAAAGTAAAAGCTAAAATATGTTTTATAAATTGTTTAAAGAAAGACAAATTCTTTCTTCATTCATTTGATGTAACCGTGGATTGCTCCCCTTTTCATGTGTGGAATGGCCTCTCCTTACCTTGCATGCTAAGTGTGAACTCCAATTTGTCGTTGAACATGTTTCCTACAAAATGAGCATATAGGTTAATTAGTTATTTAGCTCGAGAGCATGTGATCGTTCTTTAAGGCACATCAGTTTCTCTAGAGTTGAATGGATATGCTAGTTTGTGGTAGGAAAACCTAAAGGCCCAAAGAAAGTGTGAAGGAGATGAGCCTATTAAAACTTGGAGGGCCATGATGACTTTAATGAAGAGGAGATTTGTACCGAGACACTACAAGCAAGAGATATTCTTGCAAATGCAAAGTTTGAAGCAAGGATCACAATCGATTGAGGAGTATTTGACCGAGTTTGAAACTCTCAAGATAAAAAGTGGAATTGAAGAACCCGAGGAATAAATGATTGCTAGGTTCATAAGGGGCCTACACGATGAGATTGGTGACATTGTAGAGTTACAAGCTTTGGATACCATGGATATGGTAGTTCAACTTTCCTTGAAAATGGAACGGCAAGTGAAGAGGAATGACAAGGGGGTTGGTACTTGAACTTATCCAAAAGTCAAAAACTCTTTCAAACCACACCTAAAGTTGAGGAGGAAAAGCCGCAAGTAAAAGGTTGGCCTCCCAAAGTAGTGGAGAGAAAGAGTGTAGTTGGAGCAACCACCCAACCGAGAGTGAAGGAAATCAAGTGCTTCAAGTGCCTAGGATTGGAGCACATTGCTTTACAATGCCCCAATAGGAGGGCGATGATTCTCAAAGAGGGAATCGGCAAAATTAAGAGCGAAGATGAGCTAGTGGAAGGACCTGGTGAAGACACCTAGCCACTTGAAGAGGTGATCCTTCCTTAAGAAAGACCATTATTGTTTGTTGTGCGTCAAGCCCTAACTACTCAAGCCATCAATGAGAATTGTTAACAAGAGAGCATCTTCCATAACTGATGCTTGGTTAAGGAAAATGTATGCTCCCTCATCATCGATGGGGGAAGTTGTGCTAATGTCGCCTATTGTGACCTCGTGAAGAAGTTAGGATTAGGAACTACCCTACACCCAAATCCCTACAAAGTGAAGTGGTTGAATGATAAGGAAGACATCAAGGTGTCCGAGAAAGTGAGTCTAGAGTTCTCCATTGGGAAATATAAGGACTTGGTCATTTGTGATGTATTACCAATGAATGGTAGTTAGCTTTTACTTGGAGGGCCTTGGCAATACGATATAAGGGAATCGCATGATGGTACTCCATATGCTATTCTTTTGATATGGGTGAGAGGACAATCAAAATAGTTTCCCTCAACCTAGACCAAGTGGCCTCAGACAAAAGGTCACGAAAGGAAGGCACAACCAAACCTATCCTTCTTTCAACCAAAAAGAAAAGAGTGAATGAGAAGGGCAAGGTAGTTAAGACCCGTATGTTACCCCATGGACCACACCTAATCTTACCCTTTAAGAATCACCTTTTGGAGATATGAAAGAGGAAGAAGAGGGCATTCCTTTTGGATTTGATGTCAAATCTTCAACCACGTGGACAGAATGATGTGCCAAGGGACACGAGCACCTGAACCCAAGCCCAAAACCATACTTGTTTGTGAGAAAGGTTTTTGGGATTCAATTGGAATGAGGGACCAACTCGCTAGCCAAGAAGTGGCCCATCAAGGTGATGAAGCATGAACCCGTTTTGAAGGAAGTCAAGCTCATGAAGTCAAAGAGGGCTAAGGAGCAACCAAGAGGCCACTACCATGAGGAGGCCCATTCCAACCACTCCTTCTTTGAAGACTTGAAGACCAAGGAGGCTCAAGGCTTAGAGGAGCCATGCCACCTTGCAAGCAAGGAGGCTACCCTCGAAACAAATCAAGTAACCAAAAAACTACTCTTATATTTTTCCTCAAAACCTTAGTTTATTTTATGTTTGCATGACATGCATGACTGAAGACATTTTGGAGGAAAAATGGGTTGCATTTTAAGAGGAGAAAGTACACATGGGATATGAGAGAGAGAAAGAGGAGTACACTTACACTCGGACAATGAGAGCCCAGCACCTCCGAGGCTTTTTCTGCTTCTAGAATAGTTAAAATCCCTATTAGATATTAAAGAAATAAGTAGAAAATCCTTGTTGATAAAATCTTAGGTTATCTAGAATAGGATTCTGATTGATTTGAAGTCTCGTGGAATGATTTAGATTGATTTTGATGGTCTGAGAATGATTTGGTTTGGTCTGGATCAATCTTGGTGCAATTTGGATTTGGTTGGTGTTATTGGACTGATTCGATTTGCTTGGACCAGATCTTTAATGGTTTGTGTTGGGTTGAAATAAAAATCGATTCTTCTTCTTCGCATTCAGCCGAACATACACAGGGTGTTTTCATCAATGGAGAAATGTGAATTGCATTGTAAGTTGTCCAACCCTTAGTTAAAAGCTCAACAGAAGATGGTGTGCTTCACATAGAAGTTTAGCCACTTAATATCGACGAAGGAGTTTGCACCGGTGCTTGGAGGTCAAGTTTCATCATTCTCAATTGATTTCAACTGTGTTTGGGTGGCAAGTGGTGGTAGGGGGTTGACGGTAGTGAAGTTTTCTAGAGGAGAGCGTTCGTCACTCTTTGTTGCTCCTCATTTTGGAGGGGATTCCAACCAATTTCTCCACTAAATTTATAACGAATCATTTTTCGCAGTAAGATATTGTCTGCTTTACGTCGCCCATACAGTCTTCACCTATTTATTGGCGAAGACTTCCCAATTGGTTAGCCAACATTGTAGAATACTCGCCGGAGCACTTTTAACTTCGGAGTTCTTATGGGATCAGTTGTCAATTATACTCCAAAATGCATCTTACTATCTTAGGAGAGTTTCCTTACATATGTTTCATTTCTATATACCTCCCCAAGTGATGTGAGATTGTGACGACCCTTTTGTACGACTTAGGATTTTGCCTAACTCAAGTTCAGAATTTGCCTACACTCGGCTTAGATCCCGAGGTTTGCCCCGCATTTGTGCTCATACGTACACATTCGGGTCATCACAATCGCTCTCCCTCGGGGGCCTAACGCCCTCGTTGGCCACATTTTCGATTGAGTACAATATTTGATACCATTTTTTCCCAATAAGATATTGTGCACTTTCGGGGATTAGGTGAACTTTGGCTCATTCTATATTGGGTGAACATTCGACCTAATCTCACATGGATTTGTTTTTCAACGAGGACTTCCCAAGTGGTCACCCAACATGGTACTACTCTGGCCGGAGCACTCTTAACTTCGGAGTTCTAATGGGATTTGGTGCAATTGTACTACAAAACGTGTCTTACTATTTTGGGAGGATTTCCTTACAAATGTTTAATTTCCATATATCTTGCTAAGCGATGTGGAATTGTGACGACCCCCTTTTTACGACCTAAGATTTGCTTATACTTGAATTCGAGATTTGCCTACATTAGGCTTAGGCCCCGAGATTTACCTTGCAGTTGTGTTCATACGTACACATTCGGGTCATCATAATCACCTTCCCTGAGGGGCCAAACTTCCTCGTTGGCCACATTTTTAGTTGGGTACAAGCTCTGATACTATTTATAACGAATTTCTTTTTCTAGTAAGATATTGTGCGCTTTGGGTGGCCCATACAGCTCTCACGAATTTATTTTGGTGAGGACTTTTCAGTCGGTCACCCAATACTTATAACTTCAAAGTTCTTATGGGATCTTGCAAATTGTACTCCAAAATACGTCTTTCGATCTTGGAAAACTTTCCTTACATATATTTCATTTCTATATATCTCGCCAAACGATGTGGGATTGTGACGACCCCCCTTTTACGACTTGAGATTTGCTTATACTCGAAGTCGGGATTTACCTACATTAGGCTTAGGTCCCGAGGTTTGCTTCGTAACCCAACATTTGTCCTGCAGTCGTACTCATACGTATACGTTCGGGTCATCATAAAATTTGAGTTTGATCCTTCAATAGATAATCAATTGTTAAGTGATTTGCTACAAATTGCTCTAATTTTGTTCCATTCTCGATAGATTTTAGGGCTTAATCACGTATTATTGATTGAAAATTTGCTAGTGGCTTCTGATCTAGGGTAAATTAAATGTAATACTCTAAAATTGAAAATGAAATGAAATTTTAGTATGATAACAGATCCAGTGGCCGATAAAGACGTGTAATTACCGATTGGAGAATGAAATGCACATCAAATACAAGGGTCAAATGAAATCTTAATTGATGCGTTACATGGGAGTGGGATTGGATAGGGTGGGAGACCACCTTGTCATTCTCAGTGCCAGCCGATCACATAGGTCGAGGCCTAGTATTTGAGCTTTGGGTGCTGGACAAATGGTAGCCACTTGTTCACGTGGACGAAACAACTCCTTAGTTTCCAACCCAATCTTTATTCTCAGATCGAGGCATACTTCAAATTAAAAAATAGGAGAACGTACAAATCTTAATTTATATCAATATCCTTCCCAACTCACCCAAATGAAATCCCTTTTTCACCCTCCAGAATCTCAGAAAGATTAATCATTTTCTCTATAAAGACCCGCCGGTTCGGGCTGATTTTCTCCGTTGATCCTCGGAGACCAACATGGCGTCCTTCACCAAGGGCAGCTGCAGGCTCTCCATGGCCATGGAGAGGACGGGCCAGTGGTAAGTATGTTCATTATGTTTTTCATTTTTCATTACCTTGAGGCTTGAACTAGTAAGAATACGTCAATGTACGATAGATTAGATTCAGAGTTAGATTTTCATCCACCAGATCTGCGCGAGTTAGGCTAATCCTTGTGTTGCAGGGTTTTCTCCCAAGACATTCCGACTGATGTTGTTATTGTGGTTGGGGAAGCTAATTTTTCGCTTCACAAGGTGTGAGAAGCGAAGACTCTCGTCTTTTCAGTTTATCTTTATCGATTATAATCACCTAATCTTCAGTAGCAACTGCGATTGTAGTTCATGTTAGTGGCTAAGAGCAATTACATAAGAAAGTTGATCGTGGAGTGCAACGAAGCAGATCTTACAAGAATCAATCTTTCCGACATCCCCGGAGGTGCAGAAATCTTCGAGAAAGCAGCCAAATTCTGCTATGGGGCAAACTTTGAAATCACTGTACATAACGTAGCGGCTCTTCGATGCGCAGCTGAGTACCTTCAAATGACGAATAAATACTGCGACAACAATCTCGCTGGCCGAACTGAAGATTTTCTCGCGCAAGTGGCCTTGTCGAGCCTGTCTGGCGCCATAGTCGTGCTCAAGTCCTGCCAGGGTCTTCTTCCCATGGCGGAGCAGCTCCATATCGATCAAAGATGTGTGGATGTTGTTAGCTCCAAGGTATGGCATAGCTACACCTTAGACAAGAAATAAGGAACCTTTAAGTTACTAAGCTACCTTCTTCACATCACAAATAAGACTGACAATTTCTGTTTCAGGCTGGTAGCGAGGCTAATTTCCCTAGCCGTTCGCCTCCAAACTGGTGGACTGAAGAACTGTCCATTTTGGACATTAAATCCTTCAGCAGAGTCACCACTGCAATGAAACAGCGCGGAGCTAAAACTATGACTTTGGTTAGTGCTCTGATAACATACGCAGAGCGGGCGCTTCGAGATTTAATTCGAGAGCAGTCTGGGAATGGAACAAAATTGGCAGATGATTCTACCATGAGGATCAAGCAACGAGATGTCTTGGAATCAATCGTAGCTCTCCTTCCGTCGGAAAAAGCTGCTTTTCCCGGCAACTTTCTCTGCTGTCTTCTCAGATCTGCAATATTTCTCAAAGTTTCCACTAACTGCAAGAACGAGCTTGAGAAAAGAATAGCGGCGATATTGGAGCACGTGACGGTAGATGATTTGCTTGTGCTGTCGTTCACCTACGATGGAGAGAGACTGTTCGACCTAGAAAGCGTGAGGAGGATCATCTCTACGTTTGTGGAGAAGGAGAAGAGCGTCGCTGTGTTTAACGCAGGAGATTTCAAGGAAGTTTCGTCCGTTGCGATGCAAAGGGTGGCCAAGACTGTGGACGCGTATCTAGGCGAGGTAGCAACCTTCGGAGAGCTCAGCATCTCCAAATTCAACGGAATTGCGAATCTCGTACCAAAAGAAGCCCGGAGAGTGGATGATGATCTCTACAGAGCTATTGATATCTATCTCAAGGTGGGTAGTGGATTCGTTTGCTTTGCCAGTGATTGGAGATCTCTATAGAGCTATTAATTAACGTCGTTTAATTTTGCTTTGGAAGGCGCATCCGAACCTAGACGAGGTCGAGCGGGAAAAAGCGTGCAGTGTGATGGACCCGCTGAAGCTATCCTACGAAGCTCGAGTTCACGCGTCGCAGAACAAACGCCTGCCCGTTCAGATAGTGCTCCACGCACACTACTACGATCAGCTCAAGCTAAGGAGCGGCATGGACGAGAAGAACGCAGAAGATGTGGTGACGACGAGAAATCATCTACAGGCAGATGTGTCCTTAATGAAAGAGAACGAGGCCTTGCGGTCGGAGTTGATGAAGATGAAGCTTTTCATTTCAGATATGCAAAAAGGTGGAGGCCACGCCACGTCCTCGGCCAAGGGGGGGTCCCACTCCAGAGTGAAGCCCACCTTCTTGTCATCGGTTTCAAAGACCCTGGGCAAACTCAATCCCTTCCGCCATGGCTCCAAAGATACCTCCAACATAGAAGATGCTGTGGATATTACAAAGCCCAGAAGGAGAAGGTTTTCCATTTCCTGATGATATCATGTCTGTCGTTTCTGTGTTTGTGCTTGGAAATGGTATTTGAAATCAATAATGTTTCCTGCATATATGGCTCGTGGTGCCCCTGTAATTATAACCATCAAGGATAATACTGTTTGTTTTGTTTTGAAATGAAAGGCATCACATGATGAATCAATACGTTGTATTAGGTTTATTATATTATGGAAACAATGTGCATTATATACACCCTTTTTTAAAGCAAACATTAAAAAAAATAAAGAAAATGCATAGTTAATGAAAAAAAATGGGAACTTCATGGAGCTGGAGCCATAGGCAAATGGCCTTAGGCTACTAATCCTCTTCCTAATTTTCATAAAAAAAATTTCTTGAAAATGTGAGAATGTGTTCACTGGTTTAGAAAAGTTCCTATTCTTGGCATATTCCAATGCAGCATTGCTTTTGTTTAACGTTGTCGATGAACTGATGACTTTCTGTTAGACTATATCAGGGGTAATAATGTTAGTAATATATTATAAAATAATTTAAATATTTTAATTAGATTAGTTAATTATATAGATAGAGTCATGGGAGTTATTTGGGGAATACTAAATATTGTCTAAGTGAAAATTACTCTCTCTAGGTTATTATCTTTTCCAATCAAGAGTTCATGGTATTTTCGAGCTTAAGTTTCGCTACTCTTATGGTGTCTTTATTTTTTGTTTTGTACGTTTTTTGCCATTTTATAGCAATGAGACCATTCGATACTCATCAATAGTACCAGAGTTGGTTCGATCCTTGACGGGAAAGATCAAAAGAAACCTCCGAAGGTTGAGAGCACACATAGAGGTAGTGCCTGACGGGCTAGATGTGATCGTCGATCAATTATCTATTCTGCTAGAGCTCATGGCCGAGATGAAGTTACTTCATAAGGAGATGCAACAACAAGGAGAGGCAGATAGAGGAAATGGAAGTATGGTTGAATCAAATCTTTCGATTTTTCATGGGAAAGGAAACTTTGCAAAGACAAATCTAATAGGGGAAGTTAAGGATGGCAAAGAGGAAGAGAAAGATTGGCTTGCCACAGTTCAGCCAATCGTACGAGACAAAGAGGATAGCCACTAGACAATCCCTTCTCTTCATTTTGATGGAGATGAGACAAAGTGTGACGACTGAACCCCCTGACACATCTCTACTACAACAGGGTTGGAGGGCTTCGTGCCCGACTGTGCGTCATCTCACGACCTTTTCCTCCTAGTGAAGGAATTTTTGTCTTCCCCAACTCTCGAACTCAGGCTCTATCAGGCTAAAGGACCTGATTCCTAGAGAACCAGTAGCTTAAGTGGTATTGGCTCTGTAAGAATCAAGTGCCTTAACTTGGCAGGGCTTGGATTCGAGAGCTAGGGAGGACAAAAATTCCTTCCCCAGGGGGAAAAGGTCATGAGGTGAAGCCCAGTCGGGCACGAGGTCCTCTAGCCCCATAGTAGCACAAATGTGTCAGAGCAAAAATAATATTCCGGTTACAAATGTGGGAGGCGGCGCTGAATTTTTGCAGATCGATATTTCTCTCAATTTTCAACGGTTTTGGACGCATGAGTACTCGTTTTCTAGGTATTTTTGGTGATGTACAGGTGGGAAAGATCTGTTCTGTGATTCGGTGCATATCGGAGCAGATTCGGTATCAAAAAAATTGGATCGTTTACTTGGAAAACTTCAAAAGGCCATAACTTTGTGCTCGGGGCTCTGATTTGGACGAATTTTTTTTTTGATTTTGCAAAATTTTTTGAGATCTATGCGCCGACAAGCTACCAAAGGCAGCTTGCCCCACTTTTGAGGGCTAAAAACGCTTCTAGCTGCCCTAAATTCGCTTACACAATTTAAAACTAGAAAGCTCTGCACGTTCGGACGACGATATCTCGGAGTCGCCTCTAGCCCCATATAGTAGCAGAAATGTGTCAGAGGGTTGGGCCATCACATAAAATGGTGCCCTTTTATTTGACAACCCAACCCCCTTACACATCTCTGCTACTATGGGGTTGGAAGGCCTCGTGTTTGGCTGAACGTCACCTCATGACCTTTTGCCTCTGACGAAAGAATTTTTGCCCTCCCAACTCTCGAAGCCAGGCCCTGCTAGGCTAAGGCACCTGATTGCTGGAGAGCCAGTACCACTTGTGCTACTAGTTCTCTAGGAATTAGGTGCCTTAGCCTGGCAGGGTCTGGGTTCGAAAGCTGGGGAGGACAAAAATTTCTTCGCTAAGAGAAAAATGTCATGAGGTGACGTGCAGCAGAGCACGAGGCCCTCCAACCCCGTAGTAGCAGAGATATGTAAGGGGGTTGGGCCGTCACACAAAGCAAGCGAGAGGATTAGACAAGCCGATTCTTCACCAGCTAAAGAAGGCAAATCGTCTGCGTGAAAAAAAACAAGATTCATTTTGCTAATCAAGAACTCTAGCGACGTGACTGCAATTTGATATAAGCTAGACTAGGGTTGAACTGAATTACAAGCATTTGGAGCAAATAGATTTATGAGCCAAGTCTATGGCCGAACATTTACCTAGCATGTTTGCCGATTTTATAGGTGATGTTGTTGGAGGCCAAATGGAGCTAAAGCCAAACATTAAAGGCATGGAGGAGCCATTCAACTATTCAACATGGAAGCAATCACATGATCATGCCAATCTAGTAGAAGGAGCATACCTCGGCTACTCCAAGCGAGGGGAAGGAACCGACCCTCAGCCACGCCTAGCTAGATTCAAGAGATGAAACTCGTTCCATAAGCAATTAAGGATAAAGCTTGACATTCAAGACAAGAAGGAGCAAGTTCAATTATTCACATAGGAACATGTCTCGCCTACTCTTAAGCTTGAAGAAGGAAGCATGTTGCCTTGAAACATTTAATGTAACCCAATAGTCTAGCCTTATTTTCTTTAAACTTAGCACCTTTTAATTTAGTGTTGTGACATCTAATAACTGTACACTTAGGAGGTTGTGTGCTGTGTTTTGGTGGGAGGAGGGACCGCATTTGAAAAGGACATTTGGAAAGAGAAAAAGCATTGTCAAAAATTGGCAAAACAACTCTTGTACTTAGCCATGTAGTTGGCCAAATGCTCCTCTTTTCCAAGTGGTACCAGCTCTTGTAGCCCTTGGTATAAGAACCTGGAGGTCCAGGGTTCGAGAGCTGAGAAAGATATGAAACTCCCTCATCCAGGTAGGGAGAAGGTCATGAGCACAATCTGCATATCCCCCTGATAGGGCCGGGTTGGCGATTGGAGGATCCTCGAGGGTGGGGCCAGATCGTTCCACTTTTTCGGCTCCATTTCAGTTCACTTTTGACCACATTTTGTAACCCTAATTTGGTAAAGGGAGGAGATATTTAAACCATCTTTAACACCCCTTTAGCGGCACAATCTGTTGAATAAAAATTAGAAGCTTTTACTTGGTGTTCCTCCTTTTGATCAGTGAGTCACTTCTGAGAAAGTTGAGTGAGTGTGTGTTTGGTTTCCACTTTGTTAAGAGCCAAAGTGGTTTTTCCTTGATGCAACCTTCTTCTATTCCTTCTTAGGCTTGGACAAACAAAAGTAAGGTTGTATAAAATTCTCATCCAAAGCTTGTTTGAGTGCTCTTCCTCAAAGATGAAGTCAGATTCCGAAAGGTGCTATTTATCACCTGTTCAGACTAGCAGCATGATGTGCTATGGAGGCTGGAGACTCAAGCTCAAATTAAGGTAAGTGATCAATTGAGTTCTTTGGCTAAAACATATGTTGATTTTTGTAGGAAAGGGCCTTTGGATTGCTTTGATCAAGTCTTGGTTTGGGATGGCACACATAAGGAGGAGGATGGCCAAATCAGGGATCAAGGAGAAGACACGAGCACAAAAGAAAGCATGACCGAGACGTAGCGCGCGAGGAAAATCAAGTGCAACAACTCGCGTGCACAGAAGAGGCCACGGTGCAACAGATGGAGCGCACAAGGAAGACCATGCGCAGCATCAGCCGAGCAGCCGGCGTGCACAAGGGAGCCTTCAGCGCAATAGTTGGCACGCACATAGTAAGGATCTAGCACGCACAATGTAACGCCCCGAAAACCCACGCGGTCTTCGGCTCACTCCGCTTTATCGCCACCTCTGTAGCGCCCCCATGTTGTCCCCGGACACTTACTCATCACCTCGATAAAATTCATAAAAAATATAAAATTTTTGTTCCTCGACATAAAACGACATTTTTGAAAACGATTAAAATCGTTGTGGCAGAAGATTAAAAAAATCAGTTTAAATAAAACTTCACTTTTCAAAACATTATAAAAGGGGAAATGGTCGACACTTTCCTTCTCCGGTCGACACTTTAATGCTCTCTGTCCGCACCGGTCGACACCTTAATACTTTTTGCCCGCACCGATTGAACCTCGTGGTGGACACTTCTACGCTCATCACACAGAGCGGTCGACGTATGTCTTCACCGGTCGACACTTTAATGCTGTCTGCCCGCACCGGTCAAACCTCATGGTCGACACTTCTACGCTTATCACACAGAGCGGTCGACATCTACTTTCACCAGTCCACACTTTAATTCTCTCTACTTGCACCAGTCGAACCTCGCGGTCGACACTCTTACCATTTTTACACTAACTGATCAACACCTAAAAACGCCGGTCGACATCTAATTTGGCTCTGTCCTCGTAGGTCGACCCCCGTGGTCGACATTTGCCTAGTTCGGTCGACACATACTCATACTGGTCGACACCTTGCACCAGGAGCCTAAAGAAAATCCCAACTCACAAGAAAACAAAAGTTGAAAACCACAAAGTAAAACCTGTATTTTTTTTATCGAAATTCCCCAAGTAGTTTTGAAATACATCTATTGATGTTTAAAATATCAGTCTATACGTCAAAATCTATACACCAATTTCCTATACACTTAACGTGGACTCCACAAAATACAACCCTCAAAACCTACCATACAACCTCACTCCATGAGTCCAGTCGCCCTAACAACTTCCGCACACCGGTGCATGATGGTACGCCACCAACTATCCGCTACTCTTAGCTAGGCTCAGGAAACTCACCCTCCTGATCGACTATGCCTACATCACAGAACACAAAACATAAGCTTAACGCTCAATAAGTAGTGCATAATGAACATACAAAAAAAAACACCAATGCAATCCTAACACATGCAGTCTCTACTTTCTTACTCATGTTGTCACACCATAACACGTATTGCACGATCCTCATACTTAGTTGGGAAGCGGATAAGGTTTCCCAAGTTGAATTTCATACTGCGTCGAAGGGCGAATCACTTCTTTCGAGGCTGAGTCGTACAACCGCCCCAAGAAGTTGACCCACAAGTCACACATTTCTTGACACATTGCCACCGTCCTGGCTCAACTAGCAACAGAGCCCATGAGTCACACACGCAAATCTCGTAGTACAACCACCCCAGGTAGTTGGCGCTTACGCTACGTTCTCCATGGCACGTCACCACCGTCCCGGCACAACCAGCAGCGGGGCCCACAAGCTGCACACAAAAATCATCTCAACGATCATCGTACAGAGTTGGGAAGCAGATCAGGTTTCCCAAGTCGATTCTCATACTGTGTCGAAAGGCGAATCACTTTCTTCGAGGCCACGTAACCATTATCCTCACCGTTCACATGCCACACTTCACATTCGCACTTAAAACCATACTCAAATTCATTTTCGTTACACTTTTTAAAACATGATGTATGACTGAAGCGAAACATGCAAAACATACAACACATGCAACCATTTCTATTGTCCTATGGTGTAGGCCCATAAGGGCAACGCACATGCATACACTACTTACCCAACGTCCTAGTTTTTCATAGTGCTCGTTTCTATCGCTTCCTCGGGCTCAACCTATCATATAACCAGATCACATTAAATTCCATCTCACAACTCATCCCACATACTAAAATTATGTCTACTAACTCAATCCACCAAAGTCAGACTAAAACGGCTCGCGAACTAGAATTCTGGCAAAAAAATCAACCTAACTTCCAACGTGCAAAACTTTTGCGTCGGTTATCGAAATCACTCGATTCTAGCTGCTACACAATCCTCACGACGTCTAGTTTCTAATGACTTCATTCATTTCACAATCCAACATCTACAGCTTGGCCAGATGTGGCCGAACAGAAATCGTTCCGTAACTTGAGTTTTTCAGCTATCCAAACACTCAATCCTTTCCATAAAAACCTATAACCTAATCGTACTGCCAGATTAAACATCAACGCATGAACAAAATCGACTTTAACTTCTAAATCTCATATCTCTTTGATGTGCCCTAGAGGGCCGTCACTCGATCACAAACCAAGGCACGAGCTTTATCCAACCTGTTCACTTACAAGTTTAACTCTTTTGCAAGAATTACAGGTGTCGAACGCCTCTTCGCGGATTTGGAATGGGAACCGAGTACAAAGGACAAGGATCAACCCTTGCACTTGCTATTGTGGGAGCTAAAGGTTGAAGCACATGAAGAGGGGATTTGTCTCCCTCGAAATTAATTTGTAATTGAATTTTATTCGGCAAACATTCGCCTTATGTTTTTATTGGCAAACATTCGCCTTCCTGTAATGTTTTATAATTGCATGCATCTTTAGGCATTAGTGTTAGATGTATGTTAAGTTACATTATGGTTAGAAGCAACAATTGGGCCAGAGTTTAGCAGCCCACTGATGCAACAAATGGGCCAAAGCTTGAAGGTGATCTGGTGTGCAAGTGGACCAAGAATGGCCAACCATGTGGCCCATTTCGAAGCCCAAGCCCATTCTAACCTTCAACCACCCTAGGTCTATAAATTCATGGCTATTGATGTGTGTCAAGGTTGTTGAATATATGAGAAATAGCCTTTTTGTGTTCAGCCGAAGTAGTTTGAAGCTTGGTGAACAGTAAGACTCGGTTCGGTCAAGAGTCGAGAAGGAGTGCATCTCCTTGAGCTTTCAAGCCCGAGGTTGCTTGAATAGCCATCGTTCCACTCGTCTTCCCTCTCTTTTGCAGAAAAGGATACACGAAAAGAGTGGTAAGAAATCGGTCCCGTTTGCTGCCGTCTTCCTTCGAAAGATCGTTATGCCGAGAGCCTAAAAGTTGCTCATCGGACAACATTCGGTTTTCTGCTTATATTTTGTTTTTCTGTTTCGTTTGTGGGTGAAACACGACTCATTCAAGGTGGAATCATGTCACTCTTTCTTAGGGTTACCAAAACTATCTAATACTCCTTCTAACTTTACTTTTAACACTCAAAACAGCTAAAAAACTAACTATCTACTATGAACTAACTAAAACTCACTAAAAATCAGAAAGTTGTTGAAGAATCGGAGAAGAAAAAGGCGCTAGAAGGAAGAAACTGCCAAGAGGATGAGTATTGATGTGGCGCCCCAGAAACCCTACACGATACCCGGTTCGCCCATTAATAATCTCCGAGCCTCAATGGGTGCCATTACGGATAGCCTCCCCATATTCTTCATAGCTTGCAGCGAATGCTTCGCACCATCTGGGGGTTTGAAATCAACAATCCCAGCTCTGCAATCGATCGTTGCGTAGAGCCAAAATAGTCAATCCATGCCCAATATCACGTCATAGCCCGTTATCCCCACTACAATCAAATCAGCAGGCATACTCCTAGTCCCCATTGATATGACACTGTCGCACACCACTTGATCGGAGTGCATACGCTCACCGGATGGTAGCCTCACTTCATATGTACACTCGGCGGGTTTAGCCCACAAGTTTACTGTTACCACAATAGCCGTAGCAATAAAAGAGTGCGACGTTCCTGAATCTATCAATGTAAATACAGGCACCGTATCAACTAGTACCTTACCTGATATAACAGCTGGCCGATCCTCACCCTCGGGCTCTATCATTGCAAAGATCATGGGCGTCATCTTGGCTGCACCCTTCTTCGTTGCGGGGCAATCCCTGGATATGTGGCCGGTATCATTGCAGGTTAAACACCGGTTGCCCTCGGCTTTGTGCAATTCCGGGAAATATGACCAGATTCATTACAATTGTAGAATTTGCCTACAAACTGTCCGCATTCTCCCAGATGGCTCTTCAAGCACTTCGGACACTGCGGGTACCTATTTTGCATCTGTGGTTTCTTTCCTCCCCTCGAATAATATACAATGCCACCTTGCCTTTTGATTCAAGAAGAAGATCCTCCCTTGCTCGTCTGTGGTGTGATCTCCTTAAAGAACCTTCTGGTGGTCGCTCCTTGCCTCACACACTTGGCTTCCGCTCCCTACACTGCCAATGCTTTGGCCACGACTTGTGCATACAGTACCCCCTTAGTTTCAGAAATTGTTACACTTATATATATCTTCGGCTTCAGCCCTTGCACAAACTGCAGCACCTTTTCTTCTTCATTACTCACCAATTGGCTTGCAAACCTAGACCACGACTCGAACTGTCTAACATATTCAGCTACTGGCCCAGTCTGCTTTAACTGTAAAAACTCCAACCTCTTTGCAGCTTGGACCGTCCGGTTGTAATACTTGTCATAAAACATCTCTTTAAATCCTTTCTAGGTCAAATCCCTGGTAGCTATAGTGGCCTCTACTGTCTCCCACCAACTCTGAGCGTCATTTGAGTGGTGAAATGTCGCACATGTAACCATATTTCCTTCCTCCACATTGACATACTTGAACATATTCTCAATGGTGCGGTTCCATCTTTCTACAGTTGTCGAATCTGTTATCTGGCCCTCAAATATCGGAGGCTTCAGTCTTCTAAACCTTTCTCCACTAGAGCCCACTCCATGGCTCCCCTGTCCTTGTAGCATTCCCAATTGTTGGGACTGCCTGTCGACCAACTCGGTCAATCATCTGATTGTAGCCAAGTTGTTATCATTCTCTGACTCTTGGAACTTTAGGTCGTCCCAGTTGTCTATCCATTTGAGCTAATCACTATACAAGGTTAGCATAATCTAGCCTTAGTCACAATCTAACTAAAATAAACAACTACTTATAGTTGTTGGAGCACGTTGCATGGCGGCTAGAAATGTTGGGTAATTCTTTGAACGACTTGACCATAATGGCTCTGATACCATATCTGTGGCACCCCGAAAACCCTACAAGATTCTCGGTTCGCTCACTGAACTGTTACCATAACCTTTTTCGTCCCCGATCCTCCTTGGACTGGTTTGCTATTTTCTCCGTATTTCACTCGCATCATAAAATTTGCATAAAACTTTGAAACTTTTATTCCTCGATTTAAAACGACATTTTTGAAAATATTTTAGACAGCACCGCAGCAGAAATTCAATTAAATTAAGTTTAGGTAACACTTCAATTTGTTAAACATAAAACAGAGACGCCTGGTCGACACTTACATACATCGGTCAACACTTGGGTCGTCTCGGGTTTTTCATCGGTCGACACCGGGAACGCCGGTCGACACTTCTACGTTCAACAGAGGGGGGGTCGACACCTTGATCTTCTTTGTCTCCGCAGGTCGACCCTCGCGGTCGACACCGGTACCATTTTCACACTGTCTAGTCGACACTTATAACCAGGGTTCGACACTTACTTCGGCTCTGCCCGCGTTGGTCGAACCCCACGGTCGACACTATCTTTCCATTTTACACTGACCGGTCGACACTAGTCGACTTCAGTCGACACGTTACACCAGTATGCATAATAACGACACCAGTTCAGAGAAAACACGATGACAATTCCACGATTTAAATCTACAAAGTAAAGACCTGTATTTTTAAAACATAATTCCTCCAAGTAATTTTAAAATAAGACAAAATTCCTAGTCTAATCCTGTCTATCACCGTACCATACATCCCATACTCTGCCATGGTCGAGTTGCCCCAACATCTGCCTGCACCGGCATGCAGCGTACGCTACCAACACTATCCTAGGCATGTCTGTCGTCTAGCACCTCACTGGAAAGCTCGTCGTCACCTACACCACGGAACACAAAACGTAAGCCTAATGCTTAGTAAGTATGGAGTAGGAATTAAAATCAATGCACAACTCAACCCCTTACACATGCAGTTTCTACACTTTGTTTCGTTTTCGTTTTCATTATTATCATTTTTCACTTTCACGTGTGAGTCAAGTAGGCGCACATCCTGCTCCACTCAGGACAGCCACACCATGACCCACGGAGCAAGATTGGAGGCACACATCGTGATCATAGAACCCTCTAGTGCCTTCTCACTAGCACATTAACGACGAGGCGTTCACAAACCATGTCATCTTACGTACATTCATCATGGGAACCCCCTAGTGCTTTGTCACTAACACGTTAACGGCGAGGTGTTCACCAATGCGTGACATCTTTTCTTATCTGATTACCTTTCATATGTACAATTCAAAAAATTATCAAAACTTGTTTTTTCGTAGTTCAAAATCATGATACATGACAACACATATGCACGACCCACTGACCAAACAATCAAACGACAATCGAAGCAGACAACCAATCAAAGCAAACAAACGATGCTACCATTCCATGGTGTAGGCCCGAAGGCAAACCAAAATCAATCCATCACTTACCTGGCGTTCTCAAAATCTTTTCCTGCTTCGTAACTTTGTGCTCTAACTGGAATACCTATAAAATTATACATTCGTCAATTCTAACTCATTAAATTCATAATTCCCTAGCTTGAAAGTCCTAACTCATACTAAAACAAAAACTCTCCACTAAACCCGAAATCTCGCAAAATTTTCGACCAACTCTGGAAATTTACAACTTCTCCAATACTCGTTCGAATTGGACAATACAAAGTACTACGAGTTCCTGAGTACGTCTAGTTTCCTATGGTCTCATCCATTTCCTATTTGAATATCCACAACTTGACTGACACATGGCCGAATGGACACCGTTCCAAATTTCATATATTCGGCCAATCAAACACCCAATCCTTCCCACCAGTTCTTGTAATCTACTCCTATCTCTATCCTAAGCGCCAATATGCGGATAGAAATCGACTCTACATTCAATTTCCCTCCTAGGTTTTCACCAAATCAACCGTTACTCTCACTAACTCCGTTATTGTCGCTAAAACAACTAACACACTAACTATCTACTAGAAACCAACTAAAAACTTACCGTAGATTTGAAGATTCATGGCAGAACGGAGTAGGATTGTTGAGGGCTTCTTGCGGGAGAAGAAGAAACAGGGAACAGGGAGAAGAAACGCGTTGGGGGAGGGAGAATGTAACGCCCCGAAAACCTACCCGTTTCCGGTTTGTTCACTGCTTTGATACCACATCTTTAACGCCCCGAGTCATCCTCGGACCCGGGTCGTCAACCACCGGCCCGCTTCTCTCTTGACAAAAATCGTGTGAAATTTAATACTTTTGAACCCCTCGACTTAAACGATTCCCTTAAAGGGAATAAATACAAGTACCACATCGGAACTCGCTTGAAAATAGATTTAAATAAACGACACCTGGGTCATCTCGAGTTTTCCATCGGTCGACACCGGCAAAGCCAGTCGACACTTCTTTCCTCTCGGGTCTTTTCATCGGTCGACACTGGGAACACCGGTCGACACTTCCACACCCATTTTAGAGATGGGGTCGACACCCACTGCAGCAGGTGAATACCTTAATCCTCTCTATCCGCGCAGGTCGACCCCACGGTCGACACCGCTGCCAATTTACACGGATCGATCAACACCTGTAACCAGGGATCGACACCTACTCCGGCTCTACCCTGCGCAGGTTGAGCCGGAGCGGTCGACACTCATCGTCCAAATTATACTAACAGGTCGACACTTATGGAGTTCGGTCGACACTTCACACCAGCAGCTTAATTATGACAGCAACTCTACAGAAGAAAGACACGAAAAACTTCAACCGCCGGGACATGGTTGCACCCCACAAACCGCCTACTCGTCGTGTCTGGGCTCTAGTGACTCACCCTCTGGTAACTCTGCACCTACACCACGGAACACACGACATAAGCTTAACGCTCAGTAAGTAGTGCAATATGAATCGTAAAACCACAATGCAATCCTATCACATGCAATTTCTACGTACTCGCTCACGTTGTCACAACCCGTGCCGCGTGGTACGGCCGCACCATGGTGAGGCTGGCCTCTCTCGCCACCTCACACCCTGGCACGTCGCCATCGTCCCAGTTTCTCCAGCAACGAGGCACTCAATCCGTACTCACGCGTCACTTTACGCACCGCAACCATTCCAAGGTGAGGCTGGATGCACTCGCCACACTACCCCCTGGCACGTCATCATCGTCTCGGTTCCTCCAGCAACGAGGCCATAGTCGCACACCACCACATGCACGCTGTGATAGCCATACCAGGGTGAGGCTGGATGCACTCGCCACACCACACCCTAGCACGTCGCCACCGTCCCAATTTCTCCAACAACGGGGACTAGCTGCCCACACACCCATCGTCCTCGCCACATCTTGCATTTCACACTCGCACGTAAATCTATGCACAAATTCATTTTCGTTCCAGTTTCAAAAACATGATGCATAACAAACAATACTCACGCACACCACAATCAATCATCACAACCTAGGTTCCTCAGTGTAGGCCCATCTGGGCAAAACGCATGCATACACTACTTACCTGGCGTCCTATCTTTCCGTGGTGCTCGTCTCACCCAAAACCTGCTCAACCTACAACAAAAACCATCTTCCCCTCAAAACTCATCTCACTAGTCTACTTACGCACTAAACTCACCATACTAGCACAACACTCCACGACTCGACAAAATCGCTCGCCACCTTATCTCGGCTCTAAATTCAACCTAACTTCCGACGCACATAACTTTTGCGTCGGTTGTAGGAATCACACGATTCCAGTGGCTAAACTTTCCAATCGTGTCCTAGTTTAATATACCAAAAGGGGTTCTAAAACGAACATCCACAACTAGACTAGAAATTCAAGGCCAATTACGTTCAACGGCTCAAAGTTCTACACCCTCGGTTTCTCGCTCCAATTCGCTTACTTTCTCACTATTCCTTTGTATTTATCCTCAATAACCCATTACCGCCAGCTCTACTCTCAATAAACACTCTAACCCTAAAACCCTAACTCTCTATCCACCGCCTTTCTCCTCAAGTTCCAGAACTAAAAACTAACTCAACCATAAACTGCTTAGACTTACCTTGAATCGTTGAAATGGGGGAGGAAAACCACAAGCAACCACCGACTGAACGATCGCGCGGAGGAGAAGAGGAACCGAAGCTCGCGCGGGTAAGGAGAAAAATACAGAGGAGGAGAGAGTTGTTCTACGCATCCCTCTCCTCTGATTATGTTTATGTTTTTTTTAAAGTATAAAAATAATAATAATAATCTAATTACCATTTCACCATTACACTTTAATCCTTTCAATCAAACGGTCATTAAATCAGTTCCCGGTTTGATTCCCAAAATTTTCTCCCCACCATTAGTCCCGAAATAATTCTCCACCTAATCTTACCAATTTTTCGCTCTCCAAACCGACCCGAATTCCGCCGCCTAACGTCCCGACAACCAGAAATCGGTACCGTTAAAATACGGGGTGTTATAGAGAACACCGATGGTGTTCTTCTTCTCTCTTTTTTTATTATATAATAATAATAACTTAATTACTATTTCGCCCTTAATTTTTAACCGTTTAATAAATATGCTATACGGTCTGATTCCGGTCGAATTCTTGAATTTTTCTCTTCTCCATTAGCTTCAAAATAATCTTTTACTAAGCGGCAGAAATTCTCCGTTATCAATTCTGACCAAAACTCCACCGATTATAATTACAAAAATCCAAAATTATTCTAAACTGAAATTCCAGGTGCTACAATTGAACAGCGTTGGGAGGGAGGATCATCGAAGGGTGTTCTGTGCTTCCATCCCGTTTCTTTTATAAAATAATAATAATAATAATAATAATAATAACCTAATTAGTATATTACCCTCACTCTTTAATCATTTAGCTAAACTATTATTTGGTACATGTCTAGTCGAAATCTTAAAATTTTCTCTTGTCTATTATCCTCAAAATAATCCTTTATCTGCTAGTACAAATTCTCCGCTCTCAATTCCGATCAAAACTCTGCCGTTTACCAATATAAATTTCTGAAAATTATTTTAGTGAAAATCCTTGGTGTTACATTCCACCCTATTTAAAAGAAATTTTGTACTCAAAATTTACTTACTAAATAGCTCTGGGTACTGTTGCTCCATGTCCTGCTGTCTTTCCCAAGTGGTCTCCTCCACGTTGTGATTGCGCCACAACACTTTGACTAAGGGGATCTCTTTGTTGCAAAACACCTTCACAGCCGATCCAAGTATTTTCACTGGCTTCTTCTCGTAAGTTAGCGTTGCTTGGATCTCTATATCCTGTTGTGCGACCACCTGAGAAGGATCACGCATACACTTCATCAGCATGGAGACATGGAAAACATCGTGTATGACATCAATCGAAAGGGGCAATTGAAGCTTGTTGGCGGTCCTCCCAATCTTACTAACAATCGAAAACGGTCCCATAAATCGAGAGTTGAGCGTCCCTCTCTTCCCAAACCTAACCACTCCTTTGAATGGGGAGATCTTCAGAAATATCTCATCACCCACGCTGAACTCCAATTCTCATCGCCTCTGATCTGCATAGCTCTTCTGCCGACTTTGAGCTGTCTCAATCCTCTTCCTTAAAATGGCAATCTTGTTGACAGTTTGCTGCAGTATCTCCGTGTAATGCCCCAGAAACCTACATATTTCCAGATCGCTACTGCTCTGATACCACCTCTTGTAACGCCCTTAAACCCTACCCGTTTCCGATTCACTACTGCTCAACTCTGCTACCAACTCTTTACACGCATATTGTAAAAATCGCGTAAAATTTTTAAAACTTTAAAACATTATTCTTTGACCTAAAACGACAGCTTCGAAAAATATTTTTGACAGCTCTGCAGTGGAAATTTGATTAAATTCTCTTTCGGCAAAACTTCATTTTGTTAAGCCTGAAATAGGGACTCCCGGTCGAGACCTATAAACATCGGTTGACACTTGAGTCGTCTCAGATTTCTCATCTGTCGACACCGGGAACGCCGGTCGACACTTTGCTCCTCTTGGGTCTTTTCATCGGTCGATACCAGAATTAACCGGTCGACACTTCTACGCTCACCACAGAGAAGGGTCGACACCCGTTTCCACAGGTCAACACCTTAACCCTCTCTGTCAGCGCAGGTCATTCCCCGTGGACGACACCGCTACCATTTTTATATGGACCGGTCGACACCTGTAACCAGGGGTCGACACCTGCTTCGGCTCTGCCTGTCACAGGTCGCGCCTCGCGGTCGACACTCCCCTTACATTTACACTGACCGGTCGACACCTCTCGACTTCGGTCGACACCTCAGTTCTCTCTACCTTTCCCGGTCGAACCCCGCGGTCGACACTGACCCTCCAAATTACACTGACCGGTCGACACCTTTCAACTTCGGTCGATATCTCACACCAGAATCAGTGAAAATAACAATGCCAGTTTATTTTAGAAATAACACACGACGAATACTCTTTGACTAAATCCACGAAATAAAAACTTAAATTCTGAAAACATAATTTCAAAACAATAACATTCTACTCCATTTATCTACAGTACTATTATCACACCATCTAAAATCCTCAAATTTTATATAACGTTTTTCGACTAAAAACACTTACAAAATCACCCCATAAACTCGCCATGGTCGTGTCGCCCCATCCTTTTCCTGCACCGGCATGCGACATCTCCGGCCAACTCCGACCTAGGCCTGCTCGTCACCTAGCAACTTACCCGAAAGCTCGTCGTCACCTACACTAAGAAACACAAAACGTAAGCCTAATGCTTAGCAAGTATGGAATATGAACTCAAAAACCAATGCATAACTCAACCTCTACTCATGCAGTTTCTATACTCAACTCCGTTTTCTTTTCGTTTCATTATTTTCATCTTTCACGTTCACGTGTGAATCAAGTAGGCGCACATCCTACTCCACTCAAGACAGGCTCACCATGACCCACGGAGCGAGATTGAAGGCACACATCGTGATCACACACACATGGAACGACCAACCCAAATCTCCTCCACACATCAATCGTTGAACTCTCTCTCAGTAGCACATTAATGACGAGGCGTTCACAAACCGTGTCACATTACGTACTTTCATCCATGGGAACCCCCTAGTGCTTTCTCACTAGCACGTTAACAACGATGCGTTCACCCATGCGTTGCAAATCTTTTCTTATCTGGTTACGTTTCAAATACACATTTCAAAACATGCTCAAAACTTGTATTTTGTAGTTCAAAACCATGATGCATGACAATAACAATGCACGACTCAACAACAAAGCAAAGAAACAAGCAAACAAGCAACCAAACAATCCTACCGTTCCATGGTGTAGGCCCGAAGGCAATTCATATACGTTCCATCACTTACCTGGCGTCCATGCTTTCCGTGGCACTCGTTTCTATCACTTCCTCGGGTTCAACCTATCACATAACAATCCACATTAAAACTCACTTCACAACTCATTCCACGTACTAAAATTACGTCTACTAACTCACTCCACCAAAACACAACTAAGATGGCTCGCAAACCCAAATTTTGACTCCAAAACCAACCCAACTTCCGACGCACATAACTTTTGTGTCGGCTATCAGAATCATGCGATTCCAGTGGCTAAACACTCCAATCATAACCTAGTTTAACATATCAAAGTGGAATCTAAATCTTTTAACCGCAGCTAGGTTAAAACTCCCAAAAAACATAACTGAATTTCACACTAAAACGCCCGAGACTCCCATTCTCGGTTCTCTCATCAAAACTCACTCAATTCCTCACCAATCTATTGCACTTCAACCTATTACACATCATCCAACTACCATTAGAGATTTCAAATTCAAAAACCCGAATCGTACGGTACCCCCTCTTGGATACTCCGCAAGCTTCGACACTCCCTCACCTCACTCGCTCTGAACCGTTAACTCACACATCATCCGTTCTAAACCCTAGCCGTTCTGATTTTAACCCTTTTCTCTTTTTATTTTTATTTTTTATAACTAATTACTCTTTTTCCCTCACGCTTTAATCCTTTATTCAAACGGCTATTCAGTCCATTTTCGGTCGGATTGCTAAAATCTTCTCTTCACCATTTGTCTCGAAATAATCTTTTACCTACTAATACAATTTATCGGCTCTCAATTCTGACCGAAATTCAGCCGTTTACCAATACAAATTTTTGAAAGTCAAATCATGGAAATCCCGGGTATTACACTTTGGGCCTATTAGTTTTGCCTCACCAACATCATCCCGATACAATGGCGACCTGCAGTTCCTCTTATACAAAGCCTCGTACGACACCATACCAATGGTGAACTGATAACTGTTATTATACGAGAACTCGACCAACGGCAAGAACCTGCTCCAAGTCGCCTAAATCTCCTACACACAGGCTCTGAGCATATCTTCAAGTATCTGTATGGTCCGCTTTGACTGCTCGTCAGTCTGAGGGTAAAAGGCCGTACTGAAATCCAACATGGTACCCATGTCCTTATCCAGACTATTCCAAAACTTAAACGTAAGCCTGGGGTCATGGTCTGACACTATCGACACCGAGACCCCATGCAATCTGACCACTTCTTGAATGTACAACTGAGCGAACTGGATCATGGAATAAGTCATCCTCACAGGCAAAAAGTGAGATGACTTCGTCAACCAGTCCACAATCACCCAGATCACATTGTGGCCTTTGGTAGTGCTCGGTAATCCAACTACAATATCTATAGTAATACGCTCCTATTTCCACTCTAGTATAGGCAGTGGCTGAATGTAACACCTGAGATTTCTGTTTTATAATTTTAAAAAATTTGTAATGGTAAACGGTGGAGTTTTGGTCGGAATCGAGAGCGAATAATTTGTACTAGTAGATGAAGGATTATTTTGAGGCTAACGGACAAGAGAAAATTTTAGGATTTTCGACCAGATACGGACTGAATAACAATTTAGGAAAAAAAAATAAAGAGTAAGGGCGATATAGTAATTAGATTATTATTATTATTATTATTATTATTATTATATAAGAGATAAGGGAAGGAAGCACAAAACACCTTTCGGCGATCCTCCTTTCCAACGCAAAAACCCTCATCTCTTGGAAATTTCTACCTTCCAGCAACGTTTTCTTCTTCGATTATTCATCAACTTTCATATTTTTGGTAAGTTTGAGTTAGTTTTTGAGTGGATAGTTAGTTCTTTAGCTGTTTGAGCGTTAGAAGTAAAGTTAGAGGGTGTATTGGCTAGTCCTGGTAACCCCAGGAGGGAGATACGAGAGTTAAAAGTTAAAGTCAACTTTTGTTTGTATATTGGTGTTTAAGCTAGAAGTAGGAGTAGATTTCAAAATTTAATGGAGAAGATTTAGCGTTTGGATAACCGAAAAAAACTTGGGTTACGGAATGATTTTTGTTCGGCCACATTTGGCCAAGTCATAGATGTTGCATTGTTAAATGGATGAATTCGTTAGAAACTAGACGTCCGAAGGAGTGTGTAGCTGCTAGAATCGAGCAATTTTGATAACCGACGTAAACGTTATGCGTGTTGGAAGTTAGGTTCATTTTTGGCCGGAATTCTGGTTAGCTAGCTTTTTTGGTCTGGCTTTGGTGGATTGAGTTAGTAGTCGTAATTTTAGTACATGGGATGAGTTGTGAGATGATATTTAATGTGAATAGGTTATGTGATAGGTTGAGCCCAAGGAAGTGATAGAAACGAGTCCCACGAAAAGCTAGGACGCCAGCAAGGTAAGTAGTGTTTGCATGTGTATTGCCCTTATGGGCCTACACCATGGGACGGTAGGGAGGTATTGTGTGTTTTGCATGTTTTGTTCAGTCATGCATGATGTTTTTAAACGTGTAACGAAAGTGAATTTGAGCATGTTTTTTAGTGAGTAGTGGTGAGACGCGTGGTGGTAGTAATGCAGATCCTGCTCGAGGAGTGGGCCAGTGCATAACAAACCGTGAATTCCTCTCAGGGAGTGGGCCGACTGGGCTGTCAGTGTTGACGGTGGCGCAGCGGATCTTGCTCGGGGAGTGGGCCGGTGCATCACCAGTCGCAGATCCCACGGGGTGGGCTGGCTGGGCTGTCACGAAACGTGTGTGTGTGGCAACTGTGGCCTCATTGCTAGGGAGACTAGGATAATGGCAACGCATTAGGGGCGGTTGCTGTGTGACGACATGTGTGTGTGTAGCTTGTGGGCCTTGTTGCTGAGGAGTCTGGGACGATGGCGACATGTCAGGGTGTATTGTGCCGCGAGGTTCACCCTCACCCTAGTATGGCTGCACTACACGTCACAGGTTACGACAACATGAGCGGGAGAGTAGTGACCACATGTGATAGGATTGCATTGTCAATTTTATGCTTTATATTGCACTACTTATTGAGCGTTAGATTTATGTTATATGTTCTGTGGTGTAGGTGTAGAGATCCCTACTAGTGAGTTCTAAGAGCCCAGCCAAGGCGAGTAGGCAGTTAGCGGCGTGCTACCATGTATTGGCAGGTGGAGTTCGTTAGGGTGACCAGACCCGTGGAGTAAGGCTGGATGGTAGGTTTAAGGAGTGTTGTATTTTGTGGAGTCTGCATTAAGTGTATAGAAAATTGGTATATAGATTTTGATGTATAAACGGATGTTTTAAACGTCGATAGAAGTATTTTGAAACTACTTGGGAGATTTTGACTGAGGAATCTAGGTTTTTACTCGGTGGTTTTTGTCACAGGGCATAACTTTTTCCCGAAGCTAGCACCTTGTGATGGCAGCCAACTTCGCCCACTTAGCTCAGCCTACCGTTCCTCCAAACAGCCGAGTCCGCCTTAGCCAAAGAAGTTCTCCGAAACCTTTACTTAAGTACCACCGAGTAGCTCAAGCCTAAGATGACAAGAATGGAGACACTGTGCTTTTACGAGAACCCACTCTCAACCCATCTATTACTCAGGAAAGGAAATGTTACAACACCAGCTGTAACGAAGCAATGGACTCACATATCTTATGGTCTTAGTGCCTTGTAAGCTCCCTATTTATAAAGCCTACAAAACTGTCTGGCCAAGTCCATGGGCTTAGCCGAAGCTGCCACGTGTCCGTCGCTGGTTCCATCCAGCCATCTGGTTGCATGCACGTTAACTACCTGCCCATCGGTTGCGTGTTTCCCTGATTGTGGGTACATGCACGCTGGTTGCCTCTGCATCACTTGCGTGCACCCGGCCAACACCTGCATGCCCTTTTGTGACTGACCGAGCCAGCCTGCGCTGCATGCACACTGACTGCCCTGCATCAGTTGCATGCACGCTGTGTGCCTGCGCAACGGCTGAGGGTGTCTGACTGACTGGACTGCCCGTGTCCAGCGCCTTGCGTGCACGCCAAGTACCTACGCCGCACCTCAACTGCACTCAATCGTTCTGAACTGCCGATGTCAAACCCGATGCATGCACTCTGCTGACTGCTTGCACCAGCGTCTTTGTGTGTGCCAGCACTTTCCATGCACCAACGGTTCGGCTAGCACCTTTGCTTGCATGCCTTAGCCCGTTTGAGCCAACCCTTTGGCTTCTCAACTCAGACCGTGCTGCCGTGTGTGTGCTGCCCCCGCCCAGCGCACCTAAGAGCTAGCCCTAGCAACTAGCCCTGCTTGCCTTGTTGGATGTTCTCGAACATGGGCATGGATCAAGGCTGACTCCATGCCCCATGCGTTTGTCAACTACTGTCGGCCAATAGCTAGCACCCCGCAACTAGCTTTCTTGCCTCGCGCCCTTCTCGGCCGCTTGGTCCTGTGCGCATCTTCTGTGCCCAACAGTGCTGCCCTGCTTCAGCACCCTGGCACGACATGTGCCTATTTCATTGTTCAAGCCCTGCGCAATTGCTTACCCACATTGTGCCAACTGTCCACGCTGCGTACCAACTTAGTGTCAAGTAGACTGCCCATGCTTGCTATATATTCACCCCACTTAATGTCCTCATCGGCCACCAAGTGCCGCGAGCATCCCCTGCGCCCGGTTGTGCTAGACTGCCCCCACCCAGCAACTCAGTTAATTTGACTCGTCCCAACGTGACCCGAATTGAACTTTACGTGCCACACAACCCGCGTCTAGGTTGTTTGGCGTGACCAACTCCCCCTTTGGCGCCCCATAACGCCACATGGTCCTTGCCTGCTTAATCGACTACCTTCTCTTTCCCTTGTCAACACGATGACCCAAGGCTATACCATGTTCGAGCATCAAGCATTAGGGTCTAACAGTTTTAATTGCGGGAGTTTTTGTCGTCTACTTTCTTTTGAACTGAAGTTTTCTTTAGGCTACTGGTACAAGTTGTCGACCGGTGTCTTTAGGTGTCGACTGATTGGAGTAAAAGGTGATCATAGTGTCGATCACGAGGTTCGACCAGTGTGGGCAAAGAGCGTCAAAGTGTCGACCGACATGCGTAGGTGTCGACCGAACTAGGCAAATGTCAACCGTGGGGGTCGACTTACGGGAACGTAATCAAACTAGGTGTCGACTGGTGTCTTTAGGTGTTGGCCGATTAGTGTAAAAGGGGTGAGAGTGTCGACCGCATGGTTTGACCGGTGCAGGCAGAGAGCATTAAAGTGTCGACCGGTGCGGGCAGAGAGCATTAAAGTGTCGACCGTTCTTTGTGATGAGCATAGAAGTGTCGACCTCGAGGTTAGACTGGTGCGGGTAAATAGCATTAAAGTGTCGACCGGTGAAGGCAGGTCTCGATCGCTCTTTGTGATGAGAGTAGAAGTGTGGACCACGAGGTTCGACCGGTGCAGGTAGAGAGTATTAAGGTGTTGACTGGTGTTTACAGGTGTTGACCGGTTTTCCTTCTTTTTTTTTATGTTTTGAAAAGTGAATTTTTATTTAAATTGATTTTTGATCGAGTCTTCCGCCGCGATGATTTTAATCGTTTTAAAAAATGTCATTTTAATTTGAGGAACAAAAGTTAAAAATTTTATGCAAATTTTATCGAGATGATGAGTAAGTGTACGGTTGGCGACCCGGGTCTGGGGACGACTCGGCGGCGCTACAGTTATGGTATCAGAGCATAGCGCCTTTACCCAATAGTTATGGTGGCAGAGGAGAGTGAGTCGGAGACTAGGTGGATTTTCGGGGCGGTACAGTTATTGTAACACCTAGAAATTTTTCACTAAATTTCATTTCAGATTTTTGTAATTATAATTGGTGAAGTTTTGATCCAAATTAATAACAGAAAATTTCTGCCCTTGAGTAAAATATTATTTTGAAGCTAATGGTGGAGAGAAAAATTTAAGAATACAACCGGAATCGGACGAAATCACAAAATTATAAAACGGTTATAGGCTGAGGGTAGTTTGGTAATTAGGAAATTAAAAAAAAATGTATATCTATATATAAGTTGAGAAGAAGAACACCATCGGCGTTCTTCTTCCCAGAGACCTCTTCCCCTTCCCCGTTTCTTCTCTCTTGCGAGCAGACGGCGACCGATTCACGATTCTTCCTCCGTTCTTCCGAATCACGGTAAGTTCTAGTTAGTTTTGGGTAGCTAGTTGATTTGTTAGTGTTATTAGTGACAAAAATGGGTTTGACAAGAGTATAGGGTGATTCGATGAAAACCTAGGAGGGTAATGCGAGAAGTTGAGTGTAGAGTTGAATTTCATCCGCATATTAGTGCTTAGGATAGAAATAGGAGTGGATTATGAGAATTGGTGGGAAAGATTGGGTGGTTGATTGGCTAAGTGTGTGAATTTCGGAATGGTGTCCCTTCGGCCACATGCGGTCAAGTTGTGGACATCCGAATGGGAAATGAATGATATCATAGGAAACTAAATGTCCTCAGGAACCCGTAGTACTTTGTATCGTCCAATTCGGACGAGTATTGGAGAAGTGGTGAATTTCCGGAGTTGGACGAAAATTGTGCGGGATTTTGGATTTAGTGGAGAGTTTCAGTTTTGGTATGAGTTAGGACTTTCAAGATAGGGAGTTATGAATTGATTGAGTGAGAATTGATGGATGTATAATTTTATAGATATTCCAGTTAGAGCACGAAGTTACAAAGCACGAGAAGATTTCGAGAATGCTAAGTAAGTGATGGATCGTTTGTGAATTGCCTTCGAGCCTACACCATGGAACGGTAGGATTGTTTGTTTACATTATTGTTTGTTTGCTTTGATTGTTGTTTGGTTGTTTGGTCAATGTGTCGTGTATATTGTGTTGTCGTGCATCATGATTTTGAACTACGAAAGACGAGTTTTGAGCATGTTTTGAACTGTGCATATGAAATGTAATCAGATAAGAAAAGATTTGCTACGCATGGGTGAACGCCTCGTCGTTAACGTGCTATTGAGGAAGCACTAGGGGGTTCACATGGATGAATGTACGTAAGATGACATGGTTTGTGAACGCCTCGTCATTAACGTGCTAGTGAAAGAGCACTAGAGGGTTCAACGATCAATGTTGAGAGGAGATTTGGGTTGGCTGTTCCATGTGAGATCACGATGTGTGCCTTCAATCTCACCACGTGGGTCATGGTGTGGCTGTCCTGAGTGGAGCAGGATGTGCACCTACTTGACTCACACGTGAAAGTGAAAGATGAAAGCAGCGAAACGAAAACAAAACAAAGTGTAGAAACTGCATGTGTTAGGGGTCGAGTTGTGCATTGGTTTTAATTCATATTCCATACTTGCTAACTATTAGGCTTACGTTTTGTGTTCCGTGGTGTAGGTGATGACGAACTATCTGGGGAGTTGCTAGGTGATGAATATGCCTAGGATGGGGTTGGAGGCGTACGATGCATGCCGGTGCAGGCAGTTGTTGGGGCGACACGACCATGGCGAGTTAGATGGTGGGATTTTTGTAAGTGTTTTGAGTTGAATAACGATGTAGAGATTTTGAGGTTATAGGTAGCGTGGTGCGGGTATAGTCATCAATTGAAGAAGAATCATGTTGTTTTGAAATTTACTCGGAGAAGTTATGTTTTCAAATTATAGGTTTTACTTCGTGAATTTGATCGAGGAATGTTTGCCGTGCGTTTTTAAATGAACTAGTGTTAATTTTTACTGATATTGGTGTGAAGTTTCGACCGAAGTCCATAGGTGTCGACCGGTCAGTGTAAATGGGAGGGTGAGTGTTGACCGTGGGGTTCGACCGACGCAGGCAGAGAGGAACGAGATGTCAACCAGCAACCGTGGGTGTCGAGCGGTTAGTGCAAATACAGCGAGAGTGTCGACCGCGGGGGTCGACCTGCGCGGGTAGAGAGTGTCAAAATGTCGACCTGCAAAAGCAAATGTCGACTGCTCTCCTAGCTGAGCATAGAAGTGTCGACCGGTGATTTCTAGTGTCAACCGATGAAAAGACCCGAGAGGAATATAGTGTCGACCGGTGTTCCCAGTGTCGACCGATGAAAAACCCGAGACCACTCAAGTGTCGACTGGCGTTTACAAGTGTCGACCGGTCTCTGTATTTCTGTGTTTTAAAATGGTGAAGTCTATTTAAACCGAATTTAAACGAGTTTTCCGCTGCAATGCTGATTAAAATGTTTTCAAAAATGTGTTTTAGGTCGAGGAATAAAAGTTTCAAAATTTTATGAAATTTTTGCGATATGAGTTACAAGAGTGGGTATCAGAGCTAGTGAACGTACCGAAAATGAGTATGTTTTCTGGGACGTTATAGAGTTGGTATCAGAGTAGTAGTGAACCGAAAACGGGTAGGTTTTCGGGGCGTTACAATTATGGTATCAGAGTCTTTACCTAACCGGAAGAGTGGCCGACGAGGATGTTGGGCCCCTCGGAGGAGGGGTGAGATTGTGAAGGCAAGAGGGTCTGTCACTATTCTCACACCGCTTGGGGGGAAAGTAGAGGGGAAGGTTAATAGGTGGAAAGAGGGGATGCTATGAGTGTCAGAGCCACGGGGTTGACATCATTCAGAGAATTTCCCAGCCGCTGCATGGAATTGCTCCACCAGCTATAACTATTTTTTAGAACCCTCGTAGTTTCGTTTAAACTTACTAGATGTTGTGGTGTACAAGATTAATGTTATGGTTAGGGAGACGCATAGAGCTGTAGGCGATATGGATGACGCCGTTAGGAAGCTTACCAAGTTGGTCAACTGCCAGTCTTAGCAGCTGGAGCGGTTTATGAGCAGAAAGGACTAGGACTAGTCTAGTGCCCAAACTTCGATAGATCGTGGGGGTGATAGGTTGCATATGCTCAGGCCCCTAGTATTCGACAGATCATCTTCGGACCAACTCAGTGCTGAGGAGTGGATTCGAAGTATGGAAGAAATGATGGATTACGCCAAGGTCGACGATCAGGACAGGGTATCCAGTGCAATATTCAACCTTGCCAAGGATGCTCGATTTTGATGGGATTCAGTTAAAGCCACCACCGATGTGAAGGCCATGACTTAGGAAGAGTTTAAGACGGTGTTCTTCGGCAAGTACTTCAGCCACTCAGTCAGGACCCGGAAGATGGTGGAGTTCGCCCAGCTGAGACAGACGGGTATCGTGGCTAAATACGTGAGAGAGTTTGAGGCACTGTCTCGATTTGCTAGTCACCCTGTGAGCTTGAACGAGAACAAGGTACACTAATTTGTGCAACACCTGAAGCCAGACGTATACATGGGCATGCGAATAGCTGGGACGCGAAGGGTACCTTACGAGGACGTGGTGGCAAAAGCCTTAGACATTGAGGAGGCTAGGATGAAGCTTCCCAGTTACAAAGAGCCGCCTAAGGAACAACCCAGGAGATATTTCAAGGAGTTGTTGCCACAGTCAAGGTGGGAGGAGTCGTCTTAGCGAAAGGCCTGAAGAGGCCTAGTGTTACGGTCTAGCCCATCCACGGTCACTAGAACACTCAAAAGATCGATTAGACCCTTCGATCTCGGCCAAGCCGAGAAACCTTCAAGAAAATTGGAGAAATGGACAGCCAAATGTACTTACAATGAAACGAAATTTTGTGAGAGATTAGTGGAGTGAGTGAGGTGCGTGATGGTGGTGGTCGTTGTCCAAGTTGATTAAAAATGAAAAAAAAACTTATGCACAAAACCCGCAAGTTGGCCGATAAGTCAAGATGATGCTTTGCACAATAACAATCTTTACATGAAAAGATTCTCAACCTGGGGAATCGGTTTTTGCCACTCTATTCTTGTTTCCTTCCTTTGAAAGAGAGGAGAGAAAAGTGGAAAACAAACTTGAGCAACAACCTTGAGTTGTCAAGCTAGGAGACTTCTTCTAATCGGCCAAGGCCGAGCTCAGATTTTAGTGTGATTCACACTGCGGTTCTCCTTCCTAAAAAAAAGTAGTCTATTTCATTTCATCAAAAATTCCCCTTACAAACACTAAAGCGATGAATTTATACCTATGGTGACTTAGGGTTCAAAATGAAAAAAGGAAATAGCAGTTCTGCAAAAGTACTCAAAAGCTACCTTCGGCTACGCGTATAATGCTGAGGAGCGATGCTGTAGCCTTTTTGCTGAAGAGCGCTGGAGGTTTGTACGGGTTGCGACAGGTTGGTGCCTTTCCAGGTAAGCAATCCTATTCGCTGGTGGTGCTCGCCGTCGAGGTCTGACTTGTCTTTGCTAGGTCGGGTCAACGACATGAAGGCTGAACTCGAATGGGAAGCTGAAGGTAAGTGGGCTGGGAATCCTCTAAAACTCAGATTCGTTGAAGCCTTAGGCTAAGGCTGAAAGTATTTAATTTAAGTGGACTCCTTAGCAGAGCCTTGTGGGTCAAAATGTGTGCTTCTGCTAGGTGGCCAACTCTTCTTGGGCTGAAGGTTATGCCCATTTGTTTGTAGGCTTGAAGGGTTATACCCAATTTTTGCAACCAACCTTAAAGTCACCACTAATGTAAACCACACAATTTAATCCTAATGCCTAATTATGCATGGTTTAATATAAAGTCTAAATGTTTGACCAAATAACAAAAAGACCATTGTTTGCCAAAATAAATTGAAAATTACGTAATTAGCTTGGTTACAAAATTGATGAAGGGAAGACAAATTCCCTCTTCATTGATTCCATTTCAAGCCATAACAAGCCTTTTACCTACAAAACTCACAAACCAATTAGTAGATAAAATAGTTAAAATACATACCTTGGCTTGTGTTTGACAGATCGAGGTCGTAGTCACATCATCCGCTCTGGGTGATTGAAGGTTTGCCCTCAAATCTAATGGTTGCTCCGTCCCAAAGTAGGCTTCTTTCAAAATTAGGATTAACTTCTCTTTAAGAGATTTATCTTTAGTTCCTTTCTTTCTAGTCCTTTTCAACACTTCATAATCATGTTTGGGCAAATAATACTTGATTTTACATCCGATGAATATAGTAAGGACAAAAAGAGTTAGTTTATGAGAATATAATTTAATAATTCTATCAAAAAAATTACCAATCCATCCAATCCTAAGTAGCCAAGAAATCAAATGATTAGATGAAACATTCCTACATATAGAATAAAAATCACAGCTTGACAAGTGAGTCTCAAGGGACATGGGTGAATCAAGTATGGATTTGTTAAAAATGAAATTCCAAGTATTCCAAGCAACATCATTGTCAACATCATTCTCCATCTCAATGGTGCTAAATTTATTTTACTAGCTTCATTATAGTCAAGTGGAGAATAATCCTTACGAAACTAAAAGAATATTGCGAGGGAGGATAAATGCAAGAAAGGTCTAAATTCATATAGTTATTCCAACCATCATGCAAAATATGAGAAGCCTTTAATGCACTATTAAAATAATTTTCCATCCAACCAATTTTAAACAACTAATCAATTAGATTGTCAAGAGATACATACCTTGTATTAGTCATAACAATTGGCTTACATGTGGCTCCTTGGTTGGCATCTTCCATTAGAGGTTTGGGAAACCATGAGGTTCTCCAAAATATTTCTTTATTCTTAGTACACAAAATAGAAAAATACTCTTTTTCTACAACATATGAATCACATTCGACTTTGTAAAGAAAAGGATCATAATAATTTTGACTAACATCTCCTCATGTTCATTCTTTTCTTGATAGTCAAAATAACGAGGCTCTAAAGAAACAACGATAATATCATTAAACTTACTATTTTCTTGTACATTTAAGCAAAAGATATGTAAAGAGCTCAAAAGTTGCATCAAAACAACATTATATCTTAAGCTCAAATTATTATCATGCAAACCTATAGTCCATCCAATCTTAAAAACCCAAGAAATTAAATTATTTGGTGAAACTAACCTAGGTGCTCTAACAATCAAAGTTCTCCCAGATAATTCATCCTTCAAGTTTTGCATAAAAGGATTAGGATGTCTTAAGGTCTTTAAAATGGTTTTTCTTTTCTTAGCTGATGAGGCATCAATGAGAAAAACTTTTCCTACCAAAGTAGGGGCACTATCCTTGGTTTGGATCTGGAAAGGATCGAGGTAGTCTCGTTCAACTAAAATGGCCTCATGTTGGATTTTCGGGGTAGGTATACATGCATATATTACATGAGAGGGATTCTCCATAGTTTCTAAAATTTTGAACTCTTTGGATTTTGACTGTTCTTCTTGAGGTTTAATTATTTCAACTTGTTCACTTTCATCCTCAAGGAGAAATCTTTCGATGGGTTCCACAAATTTTCCTTTCTTATTCAAGGGCTCTTCATTTGTCTCAGGTTCCTTTTCCTTTTGCAAAGGTTCACTCAATAACCTTCTTGTTTGCAAACTTGTTATTAGGGAATTGAGCTCACAATCCAAGCATTCTCCGTGGACTTCTACATTGATCAATGAGGGTCCTTCCTTGTCATTTTCTTCCTCACTTGAAGACTCTTCATTAAGTTCAATTGGCTTTTGTATTATGGAAGGTGGTGGCGCAAATATGGTTGGTGAGTTAGAAAGGTTCTTAGGATAATATTCATGTTCATATGGGTTTGGGGCAAACTTTCTTTCATTAAATACTTCATACGCTTCCAAGTACAAGCCACACTTTGACTTTTTCTTTTTCTTCTTGCTAAGAGGTTATCTCACCATTCCTTCGCATAGTCGATTAATTTCATAGAGACAATCTTTATTTTCCCCTTGTCCGAATACCCTTGAGAATCAAACAATTCCTCTAACTCATCCATCCATTCATCAAAGTCTTCAGAACATCCATTAAAAAAAGGTATTGAGTTATCATATAGCCCTCTAATGACTTAGGGGTTATGAGAAAGTCTTTGGCTAGATTTTGAGTAATCGGCTTCATAACTTTCATTTCTCTAAAACTCTTTAGCCTCCCTAGGGATTTCGGTTCTTCTCCTTGGTATATCCTCTCGGGAGGGTCCTCTATGGTGACAAAGCCTAGTCTCATCAAGCCATGTATTTATACGTTGGCTAGCAACTTCAAATTTTTGGTGGATCTCTCCAATTGCCTTAGGATATCATCCATATCATCACCCGGTTGGAATGTTACAATTGGTCCTCGGATTGGTTGGATTTTTGGGAACTTGAGTGGGCCATAAGTGGATCTGCTTCTAGCGGCCATGCAAGGAACTATCCTAGACTCAAAGTGTCAAACAACTAAAGACATAAACAAACAGCATGATTAAGTAAGAAATTTTACAACAAATCATAGACAAATGGTAGCAAACAAACATCTAAAAATTTCAGCAACCTAAGATAGCCAAACCAACGTGCAAATAGGCTGTCATCAATTATACATTCAGCCAATCATCCATAAGCCAAACAGCCCAGTTTAATTCAATTTGACCACAGCTTTCACAAAAGAAATGAATAGGAATTTTAATCATTGGTTGAGAAAAACAAAAAATAGAACAGCAAGGTGCACTTAGGTTATTCACAATTTAAGCCTCTAATTTGTCGTTAAGAAAGACAAGAAACATGCTAAAAACATCAATCAATAGTTCATAAAGTTAACCTAGCATGCTTGGACAATTTACTAGCAAAGTAAGCAAACAATATAGAATTAAACATAGAAAATAAGATATCCTTCCATAAAGCAGAATTTCAGCGATTCAAAATAGGAAAAAGGACGGCAAGAGTCAAAGTCCAATTTTATGTTGCTACTTAAAGACTCAATGCAGGTAGGTCGGTAATTTGGGTAAGCATTTGGCATTAAAACAGAAAACTAACTTACCAATCAGCAAACAAGGTTGCGGCAATTTGAAAAACCAGATTTTGCAATTTGCTTTCAGCAACTAAACAAGAAATTAAAAACCAGAAAAATCAGCAAACTAAACATGTCAAATAATATGCATTTTTTTTAAGGTTGTTAACAATTATAGTCGACCAATCACCCAAAACAGGAAAGGGTGGTTACTAGCTAAGCTAACAAGCTTTAATGAATAAGAAAACACTTTGATCAATGGCCAATAAAAACATCAAAACAGATCAGCAAGTTGCATTAGATAACCAGAGTTTAATCCTTTAAATTTGCTGCTAAGAAACATGCTAAAACATCATCCAAAAGTTTATAAAAATAATCTCGCATGCTTGAACAACAAACCAGATTTGCAACATTATTAACATCAAGAAATTTTCAGCAATGATTTACCAATGTTCAATAATTTCCAGCAACATATACTTCAACAATCAAGTTCACAAAATTAATATTCAACTTTAGCACATAAACAGAATCAAACAACACTTTCAGTTGGAATTTTCCAGCCAACAGTATGCAAAACCAATGAGAAACAGAAAATGGCATTTAGCAATTCCTCACGTTAAGCTAAGTCATAGAGAATTCAATTTCCCGGATACGTGCATAGGACATAAATCAAGTGAATAAACAGTAAGCACAAAATAGAAAAGTTGAGGAGAGAAAATATAAAAGTAACCCGGTTTGTGTCAATGTTTGCAGCCATCGAGAATGGTTTGAAAAATCAATCCCATTCGATTTCTAGCACTCCAAGGGGCTGCCTTCCTAAGCTCTGATACCAAATGTTATGGTCTAGCCCATCCTCGGTCACAAGAACACTTAAAAGATCGATTACACCCTTGGATCTCTGCCAAGCCGAGAAACCCTCAAGAAAATTGGAGAAATGGACAACCAAATGTGCTTAGAATGAAACAAAATTTGGTGAGAGATTAGTGGAGTGAGTGAGGTGTGTGATGGTAGTGGTCGTGGTCAAAATTGATTAAAAATGAAAAAAAAAACTTATGCAGAAAACCAGCAAGTTGGCTGATTAGTCAAGATGATACTTTCGGCAATAACAATCTTTCCATGGAAAGATTCTCAACTTGGCGAGCCGGTTTTGGCCACTCTCTTCTTGTTTCCTTCCCTTAAAGGGAAGAGAGAAAAGTTGAACACAAGCTTGAGCAACAACCTTGAGTTGTCAAACTAGGAGGCTTCTCCCAATCGGCCAAGGCCGAGCTCAGCTTTGAGTGTGATTCACACTGCAGTTCTCCTTCCTAAAAAAAGTAGTCAATTTCATTTCATCAAAAATTCCCCCTTACAAACACTAAAGCGATGAATTTATATCTATAGTGACTTAGGGTTTAAAATGAAAAAAGGAAATAGCCGTTCTGCAAAAGTACGTAGATGCTACCTTCGGCTACACGTACAATGCTGAGGACAGATGTTGTAGGCTTTCTTTTGAAGGGCGCTGGAGGTTTGTACGGGTTGCGATAGGTTGGCACCTTTCCAGGTAAGCAATCCTATTTACAGGTGGTGCTCGCCATTGAGGTTTGACTCGTCTACCCTAGCTCGGGTTTACGGCGTGAAGGTTGAACTCGAATGGGAAGCTGAAGGCAAGTGGGCTGGGAATCCTCTGAAACTCAGATTCGTTGAAGCCTTAGGCTAAGGCTGAAAGTGTTTAATTTAAGTGGACTCCTTAGCAAAGCCTTGTGGGCTAAAATGTGGGCTTCTGCTAGGTGGCCTACTCCTCTTGGCCTGAAGGTTATGCTCATTTGTTTGTGGGCTTGAAGGGTTATACCCAATTTTGCAAGCAAACTTTAAAGTCACCACTAATGTAAACCACACAATCTAATCCTAATGCCTAATTATGCATGATTTAATATAAAGGCTAAATGTTTGCCCAAATAATAAAAAAGACCATTGTTTGCCAAAATAAACTGAAAATTATGTAATTAGCTTGGTACAAAATTGATGAAGGGAAGACAAATTCCCTCTTCGTTGATTCCATTCCAAGCCATAAGAAGCCTTTTACCTACAAAACTCACAAACCAATTAGTAGATAAAATAGTTAAAATACATACCTTGGCTTGTGTTTGATGGATCGAGGTCATAGGCACATCACCTAGTGACAGCTCTAGTAGCCAGGGGAGCAACAAGCGGTCTCAGGGATCGAGACAATTTCTGATATACCCTAAATGCCAGAGGAGTCACCCCGGTGAGTACAAAGTGGGCTCGGGGCGATGTTTCAACTACGGCAAGGCAAGCCACCTATCCAGAGATTGTCAAAAGCCGCGACGGAATCGGTGCTTCAACTGCAACGGATTGGGCCATTTGCTAGGGATTGCCCGAATTTGAGCAAGGCCCCAGCGAGGGTGGCGCCGAGAGTCTTTGCCCACATTGAGCTGGATGATGCCGCCTAGCCATCGGTGATCTCAAATAGTATTCTTATTTTTGGCATGGCGGCTTATACTCTTGTCGATACGGGTGCTACACATTCGTTTTTGTCTACTGCCTTCGTGGTCAAGGCAAATATAGTACCCAGCTATTCTTTACAGTTTTATGATGTGTTGTTGCCATTAGGGGGCGTCTATGCTGGGATCAGGTGGTACAAGGTGATATTGTGATAGTGGAAGAAAAGCGGTTGTGCACTGATCTAATCATACTCGACATGAAGGGGTATGAGGCTATTTTGGGGATGGATTGGCTGTCTAGACATTATGCCACGATAGATTGCAGGATCAGAGAGATTGACTTTCGACCCCCAAGTGGAGAGAGTTTCTCCATCAGGACAGAAAAGGGCTTGAGTAGGATTTCGGCTGTGTCATCTATGAGAGCCTAGCAATTGTTACGAGGTGGATGGATAGACTTTTTGGCTAGTGTCATGTACGCGCAGTTTCAGGGCGGGGTTCAGCTCTAAGACATTCCCGTCGTACAGAATTTTCTGGAGGTATTTTTTAAGGATTTGCCTAGTTTTCCCCCTGACAGGGAAATTGAGTTCGTTATTGACGTGTACCCTGGGGCTGAGCCAGTGTGCAATAACCCGTACAGACTGGCAACTACCGACTTGAAAGTGTTAAAGACACAGCTAGAAGAATTGACAGATAAGGGCTTTACACGTCCGAGTTTCTCACCTTGGGGTGCGCCGATGCTCTTCGTCAAGAAGAATGACGGGTCACTACGCATCTGTATTGATTACAGGGAGCTGATAAGCTAACGGTGAATAATAAGTACCCGTTGCCAAGGATAGATGACTTGTTTCACGAGCTTCAAGGTGCACGGGTGTTCTCTAAGATTGATATGAGGTCTGGTTATTATCAGTTGAAGTTTAGGAGGAAGATATCCCGAAGACAACTTTCTGAACGCGGTATGGGCACTACCAGTTTGTAGTGATGTTGTTTGGACTAACTAACACCCCAGCCGCCTTCATGGACCTGATAAACTGAGTATTCAGGGAGCACTTTGATAGATTTGTGATAGTGTTCATTGATTACATCCTGATATACTGTAACGCCTCGGAAACCTACCCATTTCCAGTTTGCTATTGCTCAACTTTGATACCAACTCTTTACGCTCGTACTGTAAAAATTGCGTAAAATTTTTAAAACTTTAAAACATTATTCCTTTAACTAAAATGACAGTTTCAGAAAATATTTTTGATAATTATGCAGCGGAAATTTGATTAAATTCTCTTTCGGCAAAACTTCATTTTGTTAAGCCTGAAACAGGGACTTCCGGTCGACACCTATAAGCATCAATCGACACTTGAGTCGTCTCCGATTTCTCATCGGTCGACACCAGTCGACACTTTGTTCCTCTCGGGTCTTTCACGCGGTCGACACCAGAATTAACCGGTCGACACTTCTATGCTCAGCGAGGAGAGCGGTCAACACTTTCTTTTACAGGTCGACACTTTGGCCCTCTCTGCCCGCGCAGGTCGATCCCCATGGTCGACACCACTACCATTTTTACATGGACCGGTCGACACCTGTAACCAGGGGTCGACACCTGCTTCGGCTTTGCTCATCATAAGTCGAGCCTCGCAGTCGACACTCACCTTACATTTACATTGACCGGTCGACACCTCATTTCTCTCTGCCTTCCCCCGTCGAACCCCGCGGTCGACACTGACCCTCCAAATTACACTGACCGGTCGACACCTTTCGACTTCGGCCGAGATCTCACACCACAATCAGTGAAAATAACAATGCCAGTTCATAAAAACCCAAACGCACGAAAATATCTCCTTGATCAAATTCGCGAAATAAAACCTATGATTTGAAAACACGCTTTCCTCAAATAAATTTCAAAACATCCATATCCTATTTCAATAATCTGTTGTACCCTTGGTACACCACCTAAATTCCTCAAAAACCTATAGAACTCTATTCGACTAAAAACACTTACAAAATTATACTCTCTTTACCCGCCATGGTCGTGTCGCCCCAACATTTCCCCGGCATGCGACACCTCCCGCCAACTTCGACCTAGGCCTGCCCATCACCTAGCAACTCACCTGACAGCGCGTCGTCACTTACACCAAGGAACACAAAACGTAAGCCTAATGCTTAGCAAGTATGGAAATATGAACTTGAAAACCAATGCGTAACTCAACCCCTACTCATGCAGTTTCTATACTCAACTCCGTTTTCTTTTCGTTTCGTTATTTTCATCTTTCACGTTCACGTGTGAGTCAGGCCGGCACCCATCCCTTCCACACTTGGGATGGCTAATCCATAACCGACGGTGCGAGGCTAGAGGCACACATCATGTTCGCACACGGAACGACCCTACGTAACCTCCACCTAACATCAATCGTTGAACCCTCTAGTGTTATCAATAGCACGTTAACGATGACGCGTTC
This sequence comes from Begonia peltatifolia, assembly GCA_022433055.1. Classification (NCBI taxonomy): domain Eukaryota; kingdom Viridiplantae; phylum Streptophyta; class Magnoliopsida; order Cucurbitales; family Begoniaceae; genus Begonia; species Begonia peltatifolia. Next base: position 20,120,882 of record CM039517.1, on the reverse strand, counting down.
GCAAATCGTGTCCATTACGTACTTTCATCCATGGAAACCCCCTAGTGCTTTCTCACTAGCACGTTAACGACGAGGCGTTCACCCATGCATTTGCAAATCTTTTCTTATCTGATTACGTTTCACATACACATTTCAAAACATGCTCAAAACTCGTATTTCGTAGTTCAAAACCATGATGCATGACAATTACAATGCACGACTCAATAACAAAGCAAACAAACAAGCAAACAAGCAACCAAACAACCAAACAATCCTACCGTTCCATGGTGTAGGCCCAAAGACAAATCACAAGCGGTCCATCACTTACCTGGCGTCCATGCTTTCTGTGGAACTCGTTTCTATCACCTCCTCGGCTCAACCTATCACATAACAATCCACATTAAAACTCACCTCACAACTCCTTCCACGTACTAAAATTACGTCTACTAACTCACTCCACCCAAGCCCAACTAAGACGGCTCTCTAACCCAAATTTTGGCTCCAAAACCAAACCAACTTCTGACGTGCATAACTCTTGCGTCGGTTATCAAAATCACCCAATTCCAGTGGCCAAACGCTCCACTCATAACCTAGTTTAATATATCGAAGTGGAATTTAAATCCTTTAACTGCAGCTAGATTAAAACTCCCAAAAACAGAAACAAATTTCACACTAAAATGCTCAAGACTCCCATTCTCGGTTCTCTCGACAAAACTCACTCAATTCCTCTCCAATCAATCGCACTCCAACCTATTACACATCATCCAACTACCGTTGGAGATTTTGAATTCAAAAACCCGGATCGTACAGTACCCCCTCTCGGATATTCTTCAGTTTTTGGCTCTCTTCACCTTACCCGCTCCGAACTGTTAACTCCCACATCATCCGTTCTAAACCCTAGCACTCTCTGAAAATCTAAACCAAAATTGAATATAGGAGAATAGATTTCACCTTCGGCTTTCCAAACGAAAAACCTTGTCCGCACGTGTTCAACTCGATCGTCGTGGTCTCCTTCTCTTCTTTGCTGGCGAAACCGAAGGGATGCAGAAAATCAGAATGGCTTTCTCATGAAGCCATTCTGGTTTTCATCCTTTTTTTTTAATTTTTTTAATTTTTTTTTTATAACTAATTACTCTTTCCCCCTCACACTTTAATCCTTTAGCCAAACGACTATTTAGTTTGTTTCCGGTCAGATTTCTAAAATCTTCTCTTCACCATTAGTCCCGAAATAATCTTTTACCTACTAATACAATTTCTCCGCTCTCGATTCCGACCGAAACTCAGCCGTTTACCAATACGAATTTCTGAAAGTTAAATAACGAAAATCCCGGGTATTACATATACTCTCGGAGCGAGGATGAGCACAGAGAGCACTTGAGGATCATGCTGAAGACTCTGGGGCGGCACCAACTATATGCTAAGTTCTCTAAGTGTGACGTTTGGCTAGACAGGATCAACTTTTTGGGGCACGTCATCTCTTGTGATGGTATTTCAGCAGATCTGGCGAATGTTCAGGCTTTGAAGGAGTGGCCACGACCGACCAGTACCAGCGAGGTATGCAATTTTTTGGGATTGACAGGATACTATCGGAAATTTGTTGAGGGATTCTCCAAGATCGAAGCCTCTTTGACTCGATTGACTAGGAAAAACGTGATGTACAGTTGGTCCGATGAGTGCGACGACAGCTTTCAGACACTGAAACAAAGGTTGACTACAGCCCCTTTGTTGATATTGCCTGTAGAGGGAGGGAAGTTCAGTATTTATTGTGACGTCTCTAGAATAGGCTTGGGTTGCGTATTGATGCAGAGTGGGAGGGTAATTGCCTATGTTTCTAGGCAATTGAAGCCCTACGAGTAGAATTACCCCACGCATGACTTGGAGTTAGCGGCAGTGGTATTTGCACTTAAGGTATGGAGGCATTATTTGTATGGACAGTAGTGTGAGATATTCTCAGACCACCAGAGTTTGAAATATATTTTCACGCAGAAAGAGCTGAACATGAGGAAGAGGAGGTGGCTTGAGCTGGTTAAGGATTACGACCTAGAAATCAAGTATCATCTAGTGAAGGCGAACCTGGTAGTAGACACCCTGAGCTGAGGTTCAGGTTCATCTTCTGTTATGAGTTTAGCAGTGCTGGCAGAGCGAAGTGTAGAGCTTTGGGGATTCGGTGTGGAGGTAGTTTCTGACATAGCAGCTACACTTTCAACTATGTCTTTGAGGCTGACCATCTTGGACAGAGTTAAGCAGGCCCAGGAGATTGACTTTGAGTGTAGCAAGCCAAAGACGAGCATGGAGGCCGGTGCTAACACTGAACTTAGCTTTTTAGAGGATGAGATCTTGAAGTTTCAGAATAGGTGGTACGTCCCAAAAGACGAGGTGCTAAGGAAGGAAATATTATCAGAAGCTCACTCGTCTTCTTTCTTTGTACGTCCAGGCAGTACCAAGGTGTATAGGGATTTGAAGCAGCATTATTGGTGGCCCAATATGAAGCAGAAAGTGGCCAAGTATGTTGGAACCTGCATAGTATGTCAGCAAATAAAGGCGGAGCATCCGAGGCTGTCAGGTATGTTGTAATCACTGCCTATAGCAGAGTGGAAGTGGGAGCGGATAACAATGGATTTTGTGGTCGGGTTTGTGAAAAATTGCTGAGGGCCATGACGCAAACTGGGTGATAGTCGACAGGTTGACGAAGTCATCTCACTTTTTGCCTGTGACGATGACTTATTCAATGGATCAGTTTGGCCAGATATATATTCAGGAGGTGGTCAGGCTGCATGGGATCCCAGTGTCGATAGTGTCAGACCGAGACCCCAGGTTTACGTCCAAGTTTTAGAGGAGTCTGTATAAGGTCATGGGTACCAGGTTGGAATTTAGTACGGCCTTTCATCCCCAGATCGATCGGCAGTCAGAGCAGACCATACAGATACTGGAAGATATGCTCAGAGCCTATGTGTTGGAGTTTCAGGCGGCTTGGAGCAGATTATTGTCGTTGGTCAAGTTCTCGTATAATAACATTTATTAGTCCACTATTGGTACGGCGCCGTATGAGACTTTGAATGAGAGGAAGTGCAGGTCGCCATTGTACTAGGACGAGATTGGAGAGGCAAGACTTATAGGCCTGAAGATACTATAGCAAACTGTGGACAATGTTACTACTATAAGGAAGAGGATTGAGGCAGTTCACAGTCAGCAGAAAAGTTACTCAGACCAGAGGTGGCGGGAGTTGGAATTCAAGGAAGGTGATGAGGTATATTTGAAGATCTTCCTGTTCAACGGAGTGGTTAGGTTCGAGAAGCGAGGAAAGCTCAACCCTCGTTATGTTGGATCGTTCTCTATTGTGGAGAGGATTGGGAAGACCGCCAACAAACTTCAATTGCCTTATTCTGTACTATACATAATGTCTTCCATGTCTCTGTGCTAAGGAAGTGTATACAGGATCCTTCTCAAGTGGTTGCACAGCAGGACTTGGAGATGCAGCCGACACTAACTTATGAGGAAAAGCCAATGAGGATGCAGGGATCGGCTGTGAAGATGTTGTGCAACAAAGTGATTCCCTTAGTCAAAGTTTTGTGGCGCAATCACAATGTGGAGGAGACCACTTGGGAAAGCGGTAGGACATGGAGCAACAATACCCCGAGCTATTCGATACGTAAATTTTGGTGACAAAATTTCTTTTATGGAAAGTGGAATGTAACACCCGAGATTTCTGTTGTATAATTTTTAAAAATTCGTTTTGGTAAATGGCGGAGTTTTAGTCTGAATTGAGAGCTGAGAATTTGTACTAGTAGATAAAGGATTATTTTGAGACTAATAGACAAGAGAAAATTTTAAGATTTCTGACAAGATTTGGACCGAATAACAGTTTAGCTAAAAGAACAAAGAGTGAGGGCAATATTATTATTATTATTATGTAAGAGATAAGGGAAGGAAGCACATAACACCTTTCTGTGATCCTTCGTCCTAATGCGAAAACCCTCATCTCTTGAAAATTTCTTCCTTCCAGTGACGTTTTCTTCTCTGATTCTTCATAAACTTTAAAATTTTCAGTAAGTTTGAGTTAGTTTTCGAGTACATAGTTAGTTCTTTAGCTATTTGAGCGTTAAAAGTAAAGTTAGAGGGTGTATTGGATAAATTTGGTAACCCTAGGAGGGAGATACGAGATTTAGAAGTTAATGTCAACTTTTGTTTGTATTTTTGTGTTTAAGCTAGAAGTGGGAGTAGATTTCGGATATTTATGAAAAAGATTGAGCGTTTGGATAACAAAAAAAAAACTCGAGTTACGGAACGATTTTCGTTCGGCCACATTCTACCAAGCTGTAGATGTTGGATTGTGAAATGGATGAAGCTGTTACAAACTAGACGTCCTAAGGAGTGTGTAGCCCCTGGAATTGAGTGATTGCGATAACTGATGCAAAAGTCATGCGCGTTGGAAATTAGGTTCATTTTTTACCGGAATTCAGGTTAGCGAACTGTTTTGGTCTGGCTTTGGTGGATTGAGTTAGTAGTCATAATTTTAGTACGTGAGATGAGTTATGAGATGGTATTTGATGTGAATTGGTTATGGGATAGGTTGAGTCCGAGGAAGTGATAGAAATGAGCACCACGGAAAGCTAGGACGCCAGGTAATTAGTGTTTGCATGTGCATAGCCCTTATATGACTACACCATGGGACGGTAGGGAGGTATTGTGTGTTTTGCATGTTTTGTTCGGTCATGCATCATGTTTTAAAAAGTGTACCGAAAATGAATTTGAGCATGTTTTTGAGTGAGTAGTGGTGAGACACGTGGCTGTGGTACCGCGGATCCTGCTCAGGGAGTGGGATGGTGCATAACCAACTGCGAACTTTGTTCCGGGAGTGGGCAGGCTGGGCCATCACGCGGCGTGTATGTGTTGACGGTAAGGATGATTGACAGTGGCACCGCAAATCCTGCTCGGGGAGTGGGCCAGTGCATCACCAGCCACAGATTCCACAAGGTGGGCCGGTTGAGCTGTCGCGAAACCTGGCAACTGTGGTCTCGTTGCTAGGGGCGGTTGCTGTGTGGCGGCGTGTGTGTGTAGCTCGTGGGCCTCGTTGCTGGGGAGTCTGGGACGATGACGACGTGTCAGGGTGCAGTGTGCCGCGAGGGTCACTCTCACCTTAGTGCGGTTGCATTACACGTCACAAGTTACGATAACATGAGCGGGAGAGTAGAGAATGCATGTGATAGGATTGCATTGTCGGTTTTACGCTTTATATTGATCTACTTACTGAGCATTAGACTTATGTTGTATGTTCTGTGGTGTAGGTGCAGAGATCCCTACAGATGAGTTCCGAGAGCCTAGCCAGGGCGAGTAGGCAGTTGGCGGCGTGCTACCATGTACCGGCAAGTGGAGTTCATTAGGGCAACCCGACTCGTGGAGTAAGGTTGAATGGTAGGTTTAAGGAGGGTTGTATTTTTTGGAGTTCACATTAAGTGTATAACAAATTTTAAACGTGGATAGAAGTATTTTGAAACAACTTGGGAGATTTTGACTGAAGAATAAAGGTTTTTACTCGGTGGTTTTAAGTGCGGGAGTTTTCATCGTTCGTTTTCTTTTGAACTTTTTTTTCTATTGGCTGCTGGTGTAAGGTGTCGACCGGTGTCTTTAGGTATCGACCGATTAGTGTACAAAGTGATGAGAGTATCAACCGCGAGGTTCGACCAGTGCGGGTAGAGAGCGTCAAAGATTCGACCAGGATGCGTAGGTGTCGACCGAACTAGGCAAATGCCGACCGCGGGAGTCAACCTACGGGAACAGAGTCAAACTAAGTGTCGACCGGTGTCTTTAGATGTTGATCGATTAGTGTAAAAGTGGTGAGAGTGTCGACCAATGCAAGTAGAGAGCATTAAAGTGTTGACCAGTGAAGGTAGGTCTCGACCGCTCTTTGAGATGAGCGTAGAAGTGTCAAGCACGAGGTTCGACCGGTGTGGGCAGAAAGCATTAAAGTGTCAATCGGTGAAGGCAAGTGTCGACTGCTCTTTGTGGTGAGTGTAGAAGTGTTGACCACGAGGTTCTACCGGTGCAGACAGAGAGTATTATGGTGTCGACCGGTGTTTATAGGTGTCAACTGGTTTCCCCTTTTTTTTTTATGTTTTGAAAAGTGAAGTTTTATTTAAACTGATTTTTGATCGAGTATTTCACCGCGACGATTTTAATCATTTTCAAAACTGTCATTTTAAGTCGATGAACAAAAGTTTTAAATTTTATCGAGGTGATGCGTAAGTGTACGGTTGGCTACCCGAGTCCAGGGACGACTCAGGGGCGCTACAGAGGTGGTGGCAGAGTAGAGTGAACTGGAGACCGTATGGGTTTTTAGGGCACTACAGATGCGTATCTGACGGTCTCTGATGTTCTGCTTTTACCTGTTGGCACACAACACAGGTGTCAACATACTTGGGTACCTCCCTCTTCATATTAGGCTACCAATAGTGCTGCTTCAAATCTCTGTACATCTTAGTGCTTTCCAGATGAACAGAGAAAGAAGACTAGTGGGCTTTTGACAATATCTCCCTCCTCAGTTCCTCATTTTTCGCGATGTACCACCTATCCCAAAACTTCAGAATCCCATCCTCCTAATAGCTGAGCTCAGTACTAGCATTGGCCTACATACCTGCCTTCAGCTCATTGCACTCCGAGTCAGTCTCTTGAGCCTGCTTAATTCTGTTTAGGATGGTCGGCCTCAAAGACATAGCTGAAAGTGTTGTTGCTAAATCCGAAACTACCTCTACACCGAATGCTCAAAGCTCTGCACTTAGCTCGGCCGACCTTGCTACACTAATGACAAAAGCTAAAGCTGACACTCGGCTCAGGGCGTCTGCTACCACGTTCGCCTTCCCTAGATGATACTTGATTTCTAGGTCATAATCCTTAACCAGCTCAAGCCACCTTCTCTGCCTCAAATTCAGCTCCTTTTGTGTGAAAATGTACTTCAAACTTTGATGGTCTGAGAAGATCTCTCACTGTTGCTCATAAAAATAATGCCTCCAGATCTTAAATGCGAAGACCACTACTGCTAACTCCAAGTCATGAGTAGGATAGTTCTCCTCGTAGGGTTTCAATAGCTTGAAAGCATAGGCAACCACCTTCTAACCCTGCATAAAAAAACATCCCAAGCCTATCCTGGAGGTGTCACAATAAATGCTGAACTTCTCTCCCTATACAAGCAGTATCAATAAAGGGGCTGTAGTCAACCTCTGTTTTAGCGTGTGGAAGCTGTTTTCACACTTGTTAGACCATTCGTACTTCACATCCTTTCTGGTCAATCGAGTTAAAGGGGCTGTGGTATTGGAGAATCCATCAATATATCTCCGATAGTATCCTGCCAATCCCGGAAAACTGCGTATCTCGCTGGCACTGATAGGTCGAGGCCACTCCTTCACAGCCTGAACTTTCGCCAAATCCACGGAAATACCATCACAGGAGATGACGTGCTCAAAAGTTTATCATGTCCAGCCAAAATTCGCACTTAGAGATCTTAGCATATAGTCGGTGCTGCCCCAGAGTCATCAGCACGATCCTCAAGTGCTCTCGATGCTTATCCTCGCTCCGAGAGTATATCAGGATGTGATCAATGAACACTATCACAAATCTATCCAAGTGCTTCCTAAATACTCGGTTCATCAGGTCCATGAAGACGGCTGGGGTGTTAGTTAGTCCAAACGACATCACTAAAAACTCGTAGTCCCCACACCGCGTTTGGAAAGCTGACTTCGGGATATCTTTCTCCCTAACCTTCAACCGATAATAGCCAGACCTCAGATCAAACTTAAAGAACACTCGTGCACCTTGAAGTTGGTCAAGCAAGTCATCTATCCTTGGTAGTGGGTACTTATTCTTCAGTGTCAGCTTATTCAGTTCCCTGTAATCAATGCACATGCGTAGGGATCCGTCTTTCTTCTTGACAAAAAGTACTGGCGCTCCCCACGATGAGAAGCTAGGGCGTATAAAGCCCTTATCCGTGAATTCTTCTAGTTGTACCTTTAACTCCTTCAGCTCAGTAGTTGCTAGCTGGTACGGTTCTTACATACTGGTTCAGCTCCAGAATTTCCATGTCATGGGGCAAACCTGGCAAATGCTCAAGAAATACCCCCGAAAAATCATGTACAACGGGGATGTCTTGCAGCTGAACCCCTCCCTGAAACTACGCGTCCATGACACTGGCCAAGAAGCCCATACATCTACCTCATAACAACTGTTGGGCTCTTATAGACAGCACAGTCGAAATCCTACTAAAACCCTTTCCCACCCTTAAGGAGCAACTCTCTCCGCTCGGGGGTCGAAAGTGGATCTCTCTGGTTGTGCAATGTATCATGGCATAATGCTTAGATAGTCAATCCATCCCCAAAATAGCCTCATACTCCTTCATGTCGAGTATTATCAGATCAGCATACAATCACTTTTCTCCCACTGTCACTATGTCGCCCCACACCACCTGGTCAGAATAAAGATGCTCTCCTGACTGTAACATCACATCATAAAACCTTCCAGAATAGCTAGACATTAAATTTTCCTTGACCACAAAGGCAATTGATACGAATGAGTGCGTAGCGCCTGTATCCATTAAAGTATAAGCTGCAACTCCCAGAATAGATATACTACATGAAATCTCTGAGGGCTAGGAGGCATCATCAAGCTCAATGAGGGTGAAGACCCTGGGCATCACTCTCGCTAGGGCCTTGCTCAAGGCTGGGTAGTTCATGGCCAGATGATCAGCTTCGTTGTAGTTGTAGTTATAGCATCGCCCATGATTTAACTTCGGCCAATCTTTTATGTAATGCCCCACCTCGTTGCACCTGAAGCACCAGTTGGTGTCCGTCTTACACTCACCAAGGTGGTTCTTCTTACAGTTCGGGCATAAGGGAAACTGTCCCGATCCCTATGGCAACTTGCTACTGCCTTGACTACTTTGACTATCGCTGGGCCTCTTTAGACCCTTCTGCTGCTGCTGCCCATGTCTAGGCTGTTAATGCAATATTTCTCTGAAAAATCTTCTAGTCTGCTCCCTGGATGGCTCCTTGTGGTTAGGAAGCTTCAATCCGGCCTCCTTGATATCCAGGGCCTTAGCAACCACCTTCTCGTAAGGAACTCCTGCATCCCCGCTATCTTTACGCCCATATAGATGTCTGGCTTCAGGCCCTGCATAAATTGGTGTACCTTGTTCTCGTTCAGGCTCACCAGGTGGCTAGCAAACCAAGACAGTGCCTCAAACTTCCTCACTTACTCGGCCACAGTACCCGTCGGCCTCAACTGGGCAAATTCAACCATCTTTCGGGTACTGACCGAGTGGCTGGAATACTTGCCAAAGAATGCTGTTTTAGACTCCTCCTAGGTCATGGTTTTCACGTCGGTTGTGGCTTTTACTGAATCCCACCAAAATCGGGCATCCTTAGTAAGGTGGAACACTGCACTAGACACCCTGTCTCGATCATCCACCTTAGCAAAGTCCAGCATGTCTTCCATTCTTTTAATCCACTCCTCAACACTGAGTGGATCCGAAGATAATCCATCGAACACTGGGGTCGGAGTCTATGGAACTTGTCTCCCCTGTGATCTGCCGTAGCACTACCGCTGGACTGGCCCTGGTATTCTCTGCTCATCAACTGCTCTAGCTACTGAGACTGGCAGTTGACCAACTCGGTAAGCTACCTAACGGCGTTATCCACATTACCTACAGCTCTACACGTCTCTCTAACCATAACGATAATCCTATACATCACAACATCTAGTAAGTCTAAACAAAACTATGAGGGTTCTAAGAAATACTTATAATTGGTGGAGCACTCCCATGCAGCAGCTGGCGGTGTTAGGTAATCCACTGAACGACGTTGACCCCGTGGCTCTAACACTCGTAGCATCCCCCTCTTCCCATCTATTAACCATCCCCTCTACTTTTCTCCAAGCGATGTGGGAATTATGACAGACTCTCTTTCCTTCACAATCTCACCCCTCATACGAGGGGCGCGACATCCTCGTCGGCCACACTTCCAGTTGGGTAAAGGCTCTGATACCATATCTGTAACGCCTCATAAACTCACGCGGTCTCCTGCTCACTCTGCTCTGTCGCCACCATCATAGCGCCCCCGAGTCATCCCCAGACCCGGGTCGCCAACTGTACAGTTACTCATAACCTCGATAAAATTAGTATAAAATTTAAAACATTTGTTGCTTGACTTAAAATGACTTTTTTGAAAACGATTAAAATCATCGCGGCAGAAGACTCAAACAAAAATCAGTTTAAATAAAACTTCACTTTTCAAAACATTATAAAAGGGGAACCGGTCGACAATTGCCTTCGCTGGTTAAGACTTTATGCTCTCTGACCGCACCGGTCGAACCTCGTGGTCGACACTTCTACGCTAATCACACAGAGTTGTTGACACCTACCTTCACCGGTCGATACTTTAATACTTTCTGTCTGCACCGGTAAAACCTTGTGGTCGACACTTCTACGCTCATCACGTAGAGCGATCGACACACGCCTTCACCGGTCGACACTTTAGTGCTCTCTGCCCACACCAGCCAAGCCTCAAGGTTGACACATCTACATTTGTCACACAGAGCAGTCGACACCTACCTTCACCAGTCGACACTTTAATTCTCTCTGCCCACACCGATCGAAGCTCGCGGTCGACACCCTCACCATTTTTACACTAACCGCTCGACATTTAATTTGGCTCTGTCCCTGTAGGTCGACCCCCGCGGTCGATATTTTCCTAGTTCATTCGACACCTACGCATACCGGTCGACACCTTGCACCAGCAGCCCAAAGAAAATCCCAACTCATAAAAAAACAAATGTCGAAAACAACTGCGATTTAAAACCACAAAGTAAAACCTGTATTTTTTTATCAAAATTCCCCAAGTAGTTTCAAAATATATCTATTGATGTTTAAAATATCCGTCTATACATCAAAATCTATGCACCAATTTCCTATACACTTAACGTGGATTCCAAAAAACACAACCCTCAAAACCTACCATCTAGCCTCACTTCACGAGTCAGGTCACCCTAACAACTTCGGCCCACCGGTGCATGATGGTACGCCACCAACTGTCCGCTACTCTTGGCTAGGCTCGGGAAACTCACCCTCTTGATCGACTGTACCTACACCACATAACACAAAACATAAGTCTAACGCTCAGTAAGTAGTGCATAATGAACATACAATAAAAAACATCAATGCAATCCTAACACATGTAGTCTCTACTTTCTCACTCATGTTGTCACACTATAACACGTATCGCACGATCCTCATACTGAGTTAGGAAGCGGATCAGGTTTCCCAACTCGATTCTCATACTGTGTCGAAGGGCGAATCACTTCCTTTGAGGCTGCGTCGTACAACCGCCCTAGGAAGTTGACCCACAAGTCACACAATTCCTGACACGTCGCCACCGTCCCGGCTCAACCAGCAACGGGGCCTAAGAGTCGTACATGGAAAACTCGTCGTACAACTGCCCCAGGTAGTTAGCCTTTACGCAATACTGTCACTGGCACATCGCCACCGTACCAGCACAACCAGCAACGTGGGCCACAAGCTGCACACAAAAATCATGTCAAGGATCCTTGTACAGAGTTGGGAAGCAGATCAGGTTTCCCAAATCGATTCTCTTACCGCGTCGAAGGGCGAATTACTTCCTTGGAGGCCACGTAACCGTTATCCTCACCGTTCACATGGTACATTTCACATTCGTACTTAAAACCATGTTCAAATTCATTTTCCTTACACTTTTCAAAACATGATGCATGACTGTGTTGAGTTGTTGGATTGTGATTCTAAACTAGTTGGATTTACCACTCTGATGTTTTGGATGTTCAATTTAAGCCACGAAATCTTGTTTAGTCGTTTTGGGTAAGTGAATAGAATCATTGAAACAAATATGTTAGTTTGATTTAAAATCACAATATAAGTTGGTGTTATGGTTTAGTGATTATGCATCATGGTTTTAAAATACGAAAACGAAACGAAAATGAATTTTCATGTGTTTACGGAATGAAATAGTAGGATGAGATGTGATGAACGAAATGAGAAGATACGTAAGAAGATAATAAAGGTGGGGTTGAGTGGTTTTGTCCCCATAGGTGGACCGCGAGGTGTATCACTCTTTCCCCACTTTACGTGTTGGGCTTGTCTCGAGAGGTGGACCACGAGGTGTGTCACTTTACTAGATTGAGGTTGACTTGTCCCGAGAGGTGGACCACGAGGTGTGTCACCTTGATCTAGCACGTAAAGAAGAACTCAGTAGAAGATGTAAGAAAGAGACGAAAATGAAAGTAGAGACAAAACTGTAGAAACTGCATATGTCAGGATGTGTTTGTTTACAGTGTTATATTTTTATGCATTACATACTTAGCATTAGGCTAATAGATGAGTTTTGTGATGTAGGTGACGATGCTATAGCTGGTGAGTACTCAGAGCACGCCCAGGATTAGGAAGCGGTTGGAGGAGTGCGCTCGTGAACGGTACGGCCGGCTGTTGAAGCATTTTGACAAGGGCGGGGGTATGTGACGGAGTTTAGTTGAATTGCGTTTAGTCAAATTTGTTTTTGAATGATTTTGAGTCGATTGGTGTTATGTGGATGTACAGACAGGTTTCAAACGTTAGTAGTCATTTTTCTATGTAAATATCATTTTGAGTTGATAGAAAAGTGTAATTTTTGTTGTTTTATCGTTTAGTCAAATTTTGGTGTTTTCTTTGAAGGATTAAAGTTTTTAGCTAGGATTTAGTGAAGTGTCGACCTATAGGCTGAGTGGTCGACCAGGTTAGCAAGTGTCGACCAGTATTTAGAAGGTGTCGACCACTTAGTGGGAAAATACGTACAGAGTGTCGACCTGTGCATAAAAGGGTCAACCAAACTCTGCAGGTGTCGACCGCACGAATCAACTGACACGGACAGAGAGAAATGTAGTGTCGACCGGTGCATGTAAGTATCGACTGGTAGTATAAAATTGGATGGGAGTGTCGACCTCAAGGATCGACCGACGCGAACAGAGAGAAACGTAGTGTTGACTGGTGCATGTAAGTGTCGACCGGTGTGTAAAATGGACGTGAGTGTCGAGCTCAAGGATCGATCGACGTGGATAGAGAGAAACGTAATGTCGACCGGTGCACGCAAATGTTGACCGGTAGTGAAAAATTAATGGAAGTGTTGACCGGTATTTACAAGGGTCGACCGAAAATGATTTTTTTTTTATGGCTTAGAAAACTTGAAACTTTATTTAAGCTGATTTGTTTTATCAAAGTCTTCCGCTGCGATGGTTTTAAACATTTTCAAAAAGGTCGTTTTAAGTCGAGAAACGAAAGTTTTAAACTTTTACTCGAGTTTTTCCAAACATGTTTGTGGGAGCAGTAGTAGTGAGCGTACCAGGAACCTTGAGGGTTTTCGGGTCACTACACGTATAGTTTTAGTTAAATGTTTTATTGAAACGTCTTGAGGATATTGTCTATGTTATGCATTGATGAAATGTCTTCTGCTATGTGAATTCCCATATTCATGCATCATGTTTCTACAAAATCATGAAAAACGTTTTATGTGCATGTTTTAAGTAAGAAAGTCAAGACCATGTAAAGTACATAAATGGTTAAGTTGTGGGCCAGGGCAAGTATGGCCTATGTATTGTCCACTGAGCGGTCCATGTTATATATTTTGTACCATCCGCTTAGTGGTCCAAGTTATATATATATTGTCCACTTTGTGGTCCACGTTTTATGAATTGCCTGCTTCCCCCATTGAGTCCCTTTAACCCATGTCAAGTGAAAAGTAAAGAAAAGAAAGTACATGTTTTAGGAAATGTCCATGCATGCCCATTCATGTCATACTATATATTCTTACTGAGCTGTAGGCTCATTAGTTTAAACTTTGATGATGTAGATGAAGATATAACATGTGAGGACTTCGAGCCTAAGGTTGATGAGTAGGTGCAGTTGGAGGAACGTGATCGTGGAGTGTGTTCGCAGCAGTCAGGCAATCATTTTGACCTGTGGGTGGTGTTCGAAAGGTTTTGTTAGCTTTTAAAAACCTCCGAATATGATGTATAGATAGGAAATTCTATGTGTTTTAAAAGCTACTAGAAAATTGGGTTTTGGTGTTATGTGAATGGATTAACTTAAGTTTTAGAGTCCCCTATGTGTTTCGTTTTAAATTTCAGTCACGTGTCTTATTAGCTTATAGTTGGTTGGAAAGGTGTTGATGAGGATATCGTTTTAAATTTCAGTCACGTGTCTTATAGTTGGTTGGCATAGGCGCATGTACGCGTTTACAGGTAAGAAAAGGTTGAGTTTGTGGGAGTTCGATGAGGTGTTAAGTGTTATTTGGGGTGAATTAGAGAAAACAAGAGATAGTAAAGTCCGGTAGGAACAACATTCTGTCTTAAAGTGTCGACCTAACTGAGCAAGTGTCAACCAGTTAGTGTAAATTTATGTTTCAGAACGTCCATAGAGAACTGAGATGTCAACTTGTGACCACAAGTGTCGATTGCTTAGTAGAAAATGTCATCAAAGTGTCGACCTACATGCTTGGGGGTCGACCAAGCTCTAAAAGTGTCGACCGCGGGGGTCGACCTATTCGGACAGAGAGGAATCAAGTGTCGACCGTTGTATGTAGGTGTTGACCAGTCCGTTCAAAATTGTTTAAAGTGTTGACCGCGATGGTCGACCTACTCAAACAGAGAGGAATCAAGTGTCGACCGATATATGTAGGTGTCGACCAATCCATTCAAGACTTTTTAAGGTGTCGATCGACGCTCGGAGGTGTCGACCATAAGTTCACTTTACTGTCTTGAAATTTAAGTTTGTTTAGTATCTTGTATAACAGGCTTCCCACGCACGAATTGTTTTCCGCTGTCAAGTTTTAAAGTCATGGTAATGTCGTTTTAAGAAAATGAATAAATTTTTAAAAGAATTTTCCTTACAAAGTTTTACGAGAAAGTTACGTTAGTAACGATCTAGTTACGGGTCATTACAAAGTTTTTTTGAAATTTTATGAAGATTTTACGTTTTGGGTTAACGAAGAGTGCAGTATTTTACAATGATTTAAGGAGAATAAGTAATGAGGGATACGGGTCGTTACAACCATACTCTTAGCTTTGTTGTAAACAATGCACTCCTCTAACACTCGATGCATATCTTAAAGCAAGTGCGGTCAATAGAAGTGTTCATTGACCGTGTCTAAGGTCTTTCTTCTCCCTTGAAGAAGTAACCATCTACTATACGATACTCTGCTTCAGCCTTCTCTTTACATTTATCATACCAATGGTTGAAGTCCAACTCCATATCATAAGTGCTTGATTGATTCAAACCCCAAAAAATTAGTACTTAGCTCGGTCAAAAGGGTACCTTTGGCCACAATATTTGTTTCCCCCCTTTTTGTATTTGATGATGTAGGTGTATCTTTCATAGAACTCCACTCATTTAGAATGCCTCCTATTAACTTTTCCTTGTCTTTTGATGTGCTTAAGGGCTTGATGATAGGCATGAATAATGATGTCACGACCCCGAGAGCCACCACCTGGTTCCCAGGCCGCCGACAAGGACTGTACTCATCCTTTACTCATTTAAAAAAAATAATTACAAAGTGCGCAGCGAAAAGAAGAAACTTTTTTTTTCTTTCGTAAGTTAATTTAGAACCGAATTAATAAAGTACGAGTTAAAACTATCAACAATAAACTCCACTATCCAATCCTCAAAACATCTCTCGAAAATCTGGTAATATAACGCTTTAAAATATCGATTCCCAAAATAAAACTAATCCACAACCGCTCAACAAATCCAACAAACAGTCCAAAAAATCCAAATCAAATACATAAATCGAATCTACTATATTCTATCTGGATTTCAAAAATCAAGTTTTCATAAAAATGTCTCTATCAAATATCTACATCTAGTATCCACAAAAGAAATTTATACGTTGGGTCAGTGCTGTGGTCGTGCGCCGCCAACTGTCCTACTCGTCCTGACTAGGCTCTCGGAACTCACCAGTTGTATCCTCAAGACCTACACAACAGAACACAAAACGTAAGCCTAATGCTTAGCAAACAGTGTGTAATGAAATGTAAAACTGTTATACCATCCTAACATATGCAGTCTCTACTCTCTCACACTTATTGATGTTTTCACATTCACGTATCGTACGATCCTCATACTGAGTTGGGAAACGAATCAGGTTTCCCAGGTTGATTATCCTTTTATGTCAAAGAGCGAATCAGTTCCTCCGAGGCTACGTAAGGATCCTACATCAGAGTTGAGAGGCAGATCAATTCTCTCAAGTCATAAGGCTACATAAGGATCCTAAATCAGAGTTGGGAGGAGGACCAATTCCCTCAAGTAGATTCTCTGTCTGTGTCGAAGGGCGAATCACTTCCTTCGAGGCCACGTAATAGTTATCCTCACCGTTCACATGTCACACTGCTCACTTATACTTAAAACATGCTCAAATTCATTTTCGTGCTGTTTTCAAAACATGATGCATGACAAATATAAAACCCACATCAACACACAAATCATCCCTAAAGTCCTGTGGCATATGCCCATAAGGGCAACACACATGCATGCACTACTTACCTAGCGTCCTTAGCTTTCTGTGGTGTTCGGGTTCTATCAACACTCGGGTTCAACATATTACACAATCAATTCACATCAACATTTAGATAATAATCCATTCTAAGTACTTAAACTATGATTACTATCACAATATACCAAAAACTAACCAAAACCGCTCACTAACTCAATTCGGCCTAAATTTCACCTAAACTTCAAAATTGCACAACTTTTTCTACGGTTATCGGATCAACTCAATTTTAGCTGGTAAGGCTTCCCAAGGAACCCATTTTAACATACTATGAGGACTTTTAAAATAAATAACCAATGCTAGGGTAAAAATACCAAAAAATAGAACCTGCCCCTTTGATAAAAAAGTTCACCTCCTCGATTTCTCAACAAATTTCACTCAATCCTCTACCAATCAACCACATTCCCATTCCATAAGCTTATTCTAACACAAATTGGAGGATTTTCAATTCAAAAACCAAATTACACAACTCATCCCTCTCGATTTCTTCCAAATTCGTGCACTCACTATCCACAGCATAAACACCATCGATTCTACCTTCCAAACACCCTAATTACGAGCCTGAAACCTCAAAATTTAAAGCCCATATGAACCCTACACTCGGCAATCAAAATAGGGAGGGAGAAGAGGACTCACCGAGGGTTCTTCTCGCCGATTTTTTCTGGGCGGGGAAAGGAGAGACCAAAGGAGAAGGGATTCACTTGCGGGTCTCTCTCTCTCTCTCTCTCTCTCTCTCTCTCTCTCTCTCTCTCTC
>CM039517.1:20092756-20103553 GCA_022433055.1 Begonia peltatifolia | reverse complement strand
TCTCTCTCTCTCTCTCTCTCTCTCTCTCTCTCTCTCTCTCTCTCTCGCGTCGGGGCTCTCGGCCAAAGGAAATGAGAGTGGCTTGCACGAGAAGCCACTCTCTTATTTATTTTTATTATTTTTTTAGAAATTTTTTATTTGTTGTAAATTACCTTGATGCCTTCACGTTTTAAATTCTCCAAATATTCGTCAATACATCTTTCTTTCATTTTTTGAAAGTTAGAAATTTTCCTTAAAATTTCTCTTAAGTTTGAGCGGGAAATTTAATTTTCCTGGAAAATTTTCCAAGTGTTACAAATGAATTCCTTCAGTAGGAGGTAATGTTGCCAAACTTCAAGAGCCTAGATGACGGCTAAAAATTCTGTCATATGTTGAATAGTTGAAGGCGGATCCTTTGAGTTTTTCACTAAAGTATGTAAGTTGCTTATCTTTTTGCAAGAGCAATGCTCTGATTCCCAACCCAGATGCATCACATTCAATCTCAAAAACTTTATTGAAATTTGGAAGCATAAGAACAGGTGCATGACATAACTTCTCTTTTATTTACTCGAAGCTTTATTGGCAAGATTGAGTACATTGAAACTCATTTCCTTTCTTGGTACAATCGATAATGGGGGCCATGATGGAACTAAAATCCTTAATGAATCTCCTATAGAAAGATGTCAACCCATGAAAACTCCTCACCTTTAAGATCCCCCTTGGAAGTTGCCAAATCCTTGATGGCCTCAATCTTTGACTCATCAACCTCCACGCCATCTTTTGTGATGATGAAATTAAGAAATTACATCCTCTATTGAGCAAAAGAACACTTGTTGAGATTTCTAAAAAGCTTGGCATTTTTAATGTTTCAAAGAGGATCCAAGACACTCTAAGTGGGATGTAAGGTCCAAACTACAGACCAAAATGTCATCGAAGTAGACCACTATAAACTTACCAAAAAACTCCTTGAGGACATAGTGCATGAGTCTTATAAAAGTGATAGCAGCATTGAAAAAGTCGAAAGATATTACTAACCATTCAAAAAGCCCATGGTCTTGAAAGCTGTCTTCCACTCATCTCCTTCCCTCACTCGAATTTGATGGTAGCCATATTTTAAATCCACCTTAGAAAAATACGAAGCTCCGTTAAGCTCATCTAGCATGTCTTTGAGCCACAAAATAGGAAATCGATACTTGATGATGATTTGGTTGATGGCTAGGCCATCCACACACATTCTCATTGAGTCATCCTTCTTTGGTACTAAAAATGTATGTATGACACACGGACTCATTGATTCCTGGATGCAACTATAATACCTGAGAAATTTTATTATACGTTTTAAATTCTTAGAATTTAATAACTTAGGCTATTTTAAATGGATTTAAGAATAAAAAGTAAGAATGAAAATATTCTACAAGTTAATTTGTTAAAGAAATTGAAAAGTCAAGTTTAGAGGAGAAAGTAGTTTAGAGGAGAAAGTAGATGACTTTGACGTTAAGGAAATGAAAGAGAAAATGAAGTGGAAGAAGAAAGGAGTTAGAGTTTGAAAAGTCAAACTTTCCATACAAATTATGATGTTTACGTGAGAAAAATAAAAGGAGTTTCATTTTTAGATAAGGATGAGTGGATTTCACCCTTCCACGTTGACACACTCACACACACTCTTTTAGTGTTTGGTTAACAGAACAAAATGAAGAATAATCTTCATTAGTGAACACATCCTCACAAAAGAAAAAAAGAAGAATGCTCCATTGCTGAAGTCTTCCCTCCCTTAAGAGCTCTTCTTCTCTTCCTTTTCTTGGAATTTCTTCACGGGTAAGTTGTACGTTGTGTTTTATTTATAAATAAGGGTTGTTATATTTTGAAAAGGTAGTGGATTTTACGAGTTTTACTGAAGGTTGATGAACCATAGTTGGTGATGAACGAAAATGGTTTGGATTTCTCTATTTCTTGGTTGTTTTGATGTTTAAATTGGATTGGAGAGTTGTTTATGGTTTGAAATGAAGAAAGAATACCAAATGATGCATGAATATTAAAAAATGGTGAATTACATAGCATTTCAGAATTCTGCAATTTTTGTTTTAGTGAGTTGATTTTGTTTGATAAATGAAATTGAGCATGTTAAAGTAGACTCTTTAAGAAATCCATAGCCCTTGGAATTTTTGAATTCGGATAAGTGTTGTGAAAGTTATAGAATTTTCAAGTTAATGATTGTTAATTTTGAGTTTAACAATCAAATGATGAATAATTGTTTGCATTGTGTTAAAAAGCATGATGTTGTGAGACATTTGAATTTGATGATTAAATGAATGTGTTTTAGGTATTGCAACTTAAAAGGAAGGCGATCCAATTTCTCAATTCTGCTAAAGACTCAAGGTAAGTGCCTGTTGTATGTGTTTTGGCCAAATAACCTACACCACAAAGATTTAGGACGTTGAGAGCTAGACTGATGAGATTGGAGGTTTATAGTTTTTCTATAACTTTGGTGTGGGGTAGACATTTCTAGGTGGAGAGTTTATTTATGATAGCCTTTATTGTTCATTTGGTGGATTTGTTTATCAATTTATTTTATGTTATGTTAACAACATTTTGAAGATATGTATGCGACATCAATTCATGCATCATAGTTTTCAAAATCATAGAAAACGGTTTTATGCATATATTTTCATGTAAACTGAACAGAAAGAAAACAGTAAGGTAAATTATGTAAATAGTTAGTTTTGGGTAAATGAATTGAGTTTGGCCGTCCTACTAGGTGGACCACTAGGTGAGCCATTCCACTCCCCATAGAGCGAGTTGCTCATCCTGCTAGGTAGACAATTAGTAAGGCCTTCTCTCTCTAGAGTCATGACCCTAATAACTCACGTTATGCAAGAAAATAAAGAACAAATAAAGTTACATATTTTACGAACAATATAACATATACATGAGCATGTATCTTCATTTTTACATGACTTGCTGAGCATTAGGCTCATTCGTTGACTTTGTAGTGTAGGTAAAGATATTATAGGTGAGGACATTGAGCCTTGCGATGATTGACAGTACCGTTAGTGGAGGACGTCCATGGCGTGTGCTTGTAGCTGCTAAGGGCAATTTTGACCTGTGGGTTGTTGTTTTGAGTATTTTGGGTACAATGTACGTGGAGGTAGTATTGAAAGTTTTGCTAAAAGAACTTTAGAAGTTGAGATGCTTATATAACGCCCCGAAAACCCACACGGTCTCGGGCTCACACTTCGCTACCACCACCATCCTACAGCGCCCCCGAGTCGTCCCAAGACCTGGGTCGCCAACTATACACTTACTCCTCACTCGATAAAATTCGTATAAAATTTAAACTTTTGTTCCTCGACTTAAATCAGCACTTTTGAAAATGTCTAGACTTGTCATAACAGAAGACACAATAAAAAAATCAAGTTAAATGACGCTTCACTTTTAAAAACATTCAAAATAGAGATACCGACCAACACCTGTTAATGCAGGTTGACTTCTTAATACTCTCTGCCCTACCCCGGTCGAACTTCGCGGTCGACACTTTTATGCACATACGAAAAGCGGTCGACACCTGGCTTAGGTGGACGACACTTCAACTCTCTCTGTCGGCACAGGTCGAACCCGCAGTTGGCACTTTCATTGATTTTACACCAACCGGTCGACACCCACAGTCACCGGTTGATACCTCATTTCTCTCTGTCCGCACAGGTCAAATCCCACGGTCGACCCTTCATTTCTCTCTGCCCACACAGGTTGAACCCCGCGGTCGACACTCAAATCCCATTTTACACTAATCGGTCAACACTTATAGATTTCGGTCGACACATTGCACCAGGAGTGTAAAAATAACACCAGTTCGAAAGAAAGCGAACGGTGAAACTTCCACGATTTAAAACCATAAAGTATAGACTTGTATTTTTAAGACAAAATTCCTTAAGTAGTTTCAAAATGCGACTATACACCAATCCCGACTATCAACGTGCAAATCGACCTATACGTATAAATTCTATACACTTGACTTGTATTTCACAAAATACAACCCCCAAAACCTACCATCCAGCTTCGCTCCACGAGTCGGGCCGCCTTAACGCACTCCACCTACCGGCACATGGTAGCACGCCGCTAACCATTTACTTATCCTGCCCAGGCTCTCGTAACTCACCCATAGGAATCTTTGCATCTACACTACGGAATACACAACATAAGCCTAACGCTTAGTAAGTAGTGCAATATGAAACTTAAAATCGACAATGCAAACCCATCACATGCAGTCTCTACACGCAAGCTCATGTTGTCACAACTGGTGCCTCGTGGTACAGCCGTACCATGGTGAGGCTGGACTCTCTCACCACCTCACACCTTGGCACTTAGCCATTGTCCCGGTTCCTCTAGAACGAGGCCCTCAAACCGTACACACGCGTCACTCCACATACTGCAACCATTCTAGGGTGAGGCTAGACGCACTCGCCACACCACCCCCTGGCACGTCACCACTGTCCCGGTTCCTCCAGCAATGGGCCCATAGTTACCCACCACCACACACACCGCAGCAGCCATCCCAGGGTGAGGCTGGACGTAGTCGCCACACTACCCCCTAGCACATCACCACTGTCCCGGTTTCTCTAGCAACGGGGCCATAGCTGCGCACACACACATTATTCTCACCGCCACACATCACACTTCACATTCGCACACAAAACCATGCTCAAATTCATTTTCGTTCCCTTTTTAAAACATGATACATGTCAAACACTACGCACGCACATCACAAACAAATAACATAATCCTAATGTTCCACGGTGTAGGCCTCCTGGGCAAAACACATGCATATATTACTTACACTACTTACCTGACATCCTAGCCTTCCGTGTTGCTCGTTTTACTAAAAACCGACTCAACCTACAACAAAAACCATTTTTCGTCAAAACTCAACCCAATACTCTACTCACGCACTAAAACTACCATACTAGCACAACACTCAACGAACTCGGCAAAATTGCTCACTAGCCCAACTCGGCTCAAAATCAACTTAAACTTCCAATGCGCATAACTTTTGCGTTCGTCATCGGAATCACTCGATTCCAGCGGCTAAACGCTCCACTAATAACCTAGTTTAACGCACCAAAAAGGATTTCTAAAACCGACACCCGTAGCTAAACCAAAAATTAGAAATCAGTTCCTTATTAGTGCTCAAAATCCTACATTTACGTTTTCTCGCCCAAGCTTGCTTCTTCACCATTCCTTCGTATTCACCATTAATAAGCTCATAACAATCGAAAACAACACAGGGAGCATCCCCAAATCATAAACCCTAAATTTCTATCCATAAATCCCTCTTCAAACTCTAACTTTAACCCAAAACTAGACTATAACTACACAACTTACTTGAAATCGCTGAAAAGGAGAAGAAATGGAGAGCACTATTGGCTGAACGGCTGGCAGAACGATAACCGAAGGAGAGGAATTGAACTCACACAAGGGAGGGGAGAAGCTGCCGAGGGGGAAAGGAGGGGATTTCTGCTTCTTTCTCCCCTTAATATACAATTATATATATATATATATATATTAAAATAATTAATCATAATTATCTTTTTACCCTTACCTTTAATCGTTCAGTTACACTATCATTCGGGTCGCATTCATCCAGAATTCTACAAACGTTTATTGTCCATTAGCCTCGAATTAATCCCCCACCTAACCTTACAAATTTTTCGCTCTCTATTCCGACCTGAACCTCGTTGCTTATCGCCCCGACAACTTGAAAATCGATACCACAAAAATACGGGGTGTTATAGTTTATTTTAAAACTATATTTGGTTTTGGATTTAGTTAAAAGAATGGATTTACTTTTAAGTTTTTATCTTCTGCTACGTTTTATGAAAATATCATGTTTTTCTATCATTTTGCTTGCTATAAGGAAACGATGTTATGATGCATGTTGGGATGATCTGTTGAGATGAAATTATATAAATACATTGTGAATTAGAGTTATGATGCCACGACGCAAGAGCCACGGCAACCGAGACATAACATTAACTTACACATGGACATACACCTTTGACATAAAATTTTTTGTCTTTGTTTAACATCAAAATCAAATATGTTTTTGGATCTTTAACTACCATTAGATACGTGAGGAGCATCTTTAAAACGTGCCTAGGAGGATTCATTTGGAGTAGGGTCGCAGTGCATTTAAAGCTTGGAGGATTGCCCTTACAACGGATGAGGTGCGCCTGCTGTTGCCGCGCACGCGCGAGAGCGCATCGACCTGACTGCCGCGCGCGCGTCGCTTGCTGGCCGCGCGCGTTGTTTAGCCGGCTGCGCGCAACGCCTTGCCAGCTGCGTGCCTACCTTGGTGTAGTGCGGCGCCCAATTGGCCACGCCTCACATACATGGCCGAGCGCAGTCGAGTGCGATTGATAGGCAGACACTCAGTGCGTGACTCACATGCGCAGTCGAGTGCTGATTGGTCGCTCCCACTCAGCCCGCGTCTTACATGCGCGGCCTAGCACTGATTGATCATGCCCTTGCGCGCGACTGATTGGCCAGCGCGCTACGATTTCAGCAGCGCGTGCCCCCTTGACCTTGAGCGTGCCCAGCGTCGCACCGCACGCCCACTTAGGGCTTTGCTTCCCCCTAACTTCACCCTCTCCTCTTTTTCTTCATTTTACACCTAACAACACTTCACCAAACTCCTTCAAATCTCAACCCACTTTTTCTTAAACTATAAGGCAGTTCAAAATTTACAATCCTCAACATCTTTAAATCAATCTACATCTTTCTTTAACCCATTTTAACATTTTTACACCATTGTCACCCATCCTACATCAAACATACAATAACGCTTTCTGTCAACACATGCATCCACTTATAAAACTCCCTAAGCGATATCCACCTCTAAACTTTCATATCATTCAAAACCCAAAATACAAGGCAGAAGCTAAAAATAAACGAATGGAAGGCTCTGAAACTTAAGCTTTTCCCTTTCAATCGAATATACACCAAAATAGTTCCAGAATATTCAAAATATGAAATCCTAACTATACATCCAATCTAAACACTTCTAGAGGCTACATTAAGAGTTAGGATACATCACCCACTGGTCAAAATATCGTCTAACTGTCGCGAACACACCCTATAAGCTCGTTCCTCAAATTACACCAATTCATCAACTTGATGCTCAAATTCCTCGTCACTACGATCAATACCTATATCATAGAGTTTATCTAGTAAGCCTAAAGCTCAGCAAGATTACATCAATAAAACATGCTTATGCTATGCATGAGCGTTTTCGAAAACATGTACATACTTTACTTTTAGGTTCAAGTGGACATATTGATTAAATGGGCGCGTAGAGGAGTGGGCAGAACATAACTAACATAACATGTGTTCCTCTGACCCAGGTCAACCCTAGGATCTGTGAAATTGTAACCGTACCTGCCCCAGACCAGCGTTGGGATCCGTAGGCTACAGTGGACGATAACATATGCCGTTTCCCCGTCCCTCCTTTTACTGTACATTAATTAACATGACATTACTTATCTTTCTTACTTAAAACATGTGCATAAAACGTTTGACATGGTTTCTTGAAAACATGATGCACGAACATACATAACGTATAACATAACATTGAAAACATTATTAAACAAATCCTCAACATAAAACAATAAAACTAAAACTGACTACCAGTGCATGTGTTCCATTAACATCTACCAACCTTGTACCTTTATGATGTAGGCCTTAAGGGCCAAACAAGTGCAGATATAATCTTACCTACAGTTCATAGCGAAATATTTGTAATTTGATCACTTTCCTTGGTGATTTGCAAACCTATAGCACGCGGATCAAACCGTCGATATCACATCTAAAATCCATTACTTAACATGCATTGTAGCTACCCGGAAACCCACGCGGTTCCTGGTATGCTCACTACTACTACTCACTCAAATACGCTCTAGTAAAATTCGTGTAAAAATTTAAAACTTTCGTCCCTCGACTTAAAACAATATTTTTGAAAATGTTTAAAATCTTCGCAGCGGAAGACTTTGATAAAAATCAGTTTAAATAAAGTTTCAAGTTTTTTCAAAACATAAAAATCATTTTCGGTCGACCCCTATAAACATTGGTCGACACTTCATTTGCCTCTGTTTTCATCGGTCAACACTATCGATCGACACCTTTCTTCTTCTCACACTAACTAGTCGACACTTGTGAACACCGGTCGACATTTCATTACTCTCTGTCTCTGTCAGTCGATCCTTAAGGTCAACACTTCCATCTATTTTACACTACTGGTCGACACTTGCATGCACCGATCGACACCTTAATCAATTGTACCTTCATAGGTCGACCATCGCAGTTGACGCCTCCAGAATACTGGTCGACACTTGCTAGGGTTGGTCGACCACTCACCCTATAGGTCAAAACCTCCTTCACAGAACTTCATTAAAATCTTTAACTCAATTTAGTTTCATGAAAATTCAGCAGTATAACCGTTAAAATCGGGTCTAACCCAAAATCCTCCAGTTTAAAGAAAACATACTATATATATATCAAAATACCAATTCACACATCACCCGAATCCTACGTGCCGTAGTACATATATACGACCCAAGTTTTACCACCAAAGGACTTACTAAATCAGAGCATCTCCACACCATGTTCCAGTTGCCCCAACAAAATTGCCTGCACCGTCATACCAGCACAGGTCACCAACTGCAATCCTAATCACGCCCATGATCATAGAGCTCACATGATAGCTCGTCATCACCTACACCACAGAACACAAAACGTAAGCCTAATACTTAGCAAGTGGGGAACAATGAACAAGAAAACAATCCATAAACTCAATCCCTAAAACATGTGGCTTCTACACTTTCTTTCATTCTCGTTTCGTTTTCGTTTTTATTAATCTTTCACTTTCTCACATGGATCAAGTAGGCACCAATCCTATCACCACTCAGGACGGCCACACCTTGACCCAGCAGAACGAGATCGGAGGCACACGTTAGGTACACACAAAAGATGGCCATACAACGATCTCCTCCTAGCATCGATCATGGACGTCACACCCCGAGAATCCACACATTCCTGGAACACTCACTACTATTACATACAATGACATCCATAAACTCAACGTGAACTCACTCAATTTAACACCACTTCTATTTTCAAATCATATTCAAAAGAACATTTGTAAGTATAAAATTTTTTGACTCGATTCGAAAACGACTCGCCCCCCGAAGAGGGAACACGTAAATCCTCAATATAAAATACGCAGTGAAAAAGTACAATTTAATTTTTAAAAACAAAACAACAAGACTTAAAAAATTTCGAGAAAAGAGTCCAATACACGCCCCCCGCACCTCTCGGGTCCGGCGCAGTGCGCCTGAGGCCTAGAGCCGCGCGCCCGAGGCTAGGTGCTATGCACCCCCAACACGACGCCGTGTATGCACCAACTCGACACCACCGCGTCACGAGCACGCCAACAGTGCCCCGTGATCCACGCACCCTGCCTCCGCGCTGCGCGTTTGCGCCCACGCCCTTAGCCGACACAGCACGACCCGCTCATACTTGCAGGGGCGCGTGCCCCCCGCCCCCCGCACCTGCAGTCACGCTACGCTCCTACGCGTACCGCCACTCCCTTCGTGCCTCACCACATGCACCCTGACCTACTCTGTACCATCTCGACTCCCCGACTTTTGTCCCAAAAATTTGGCAGAGTAATGCCTAAAACTGGCTATCCCAAAAAATTCTAACCCTGCACACAGTTGACCAGAAAATTCCAAAAGTATCCATCGATCAAACTATCCAGATATCCCCATAAAAATTGGAGTTTAAAGACAACAAAATTCATCAAATACAAATGAAGAAATTCCACAGTATAGAGCAATACCACGCTCCAACATATAAAAGTACACATGCGTCACAAAAATACCACAAACACTCCATACAATCCTGTACAATCGAAGCCTATACGAACTCATCCGATCACATAAATATGCCGACACAAAAAAAAACAACCAGACCAATTTCACCACCACCTACCATCTCCACGGGTCGGGTCGCCTTAACAGTATGTCGTCCGGTGCCTCAGTATCACGCCACCAATCGTCCTACGCTTCAGGACTAGACTCTCGGGGCTCACCAACGACAATATCTTCACCTACACCATATAACATACATCATACGCTTAACACTAAGTAAGTAATGCAATATGAGAAGTAAAATCGACAATGCAATCCTATCACATGCAGGCTCTACTCTCACGCTGATGTTATCGTTATCTGTTACGTGTAGTGCAATCGTACCAGGGTGAGAATGAACCTATTGCCACAGTACACCTTGACACGTCGCCATCGTCCTGGACTCCCTAGTAATGAGGCCTACAAGCTACACACCCGCATCTCCACACAGCAACCACACTATGGTGAAGGTGAACCTCGCGCCACGCTACACCCTGATGCGTCGCCCCCGTCCTGGTCTCCCTAGCAACGATTGCCACACAAGCCTACATTCGCAGCAGCCATGTTAGAGTGAGTATGAACCGCGAGCATAAGTTTTGCGTTGGTTATTGGAATCGAATGATTCTAACTTCCAAACGCTTCTCTAGGAACATAGTTTAACATATTAAAAGGGATTTTAAAATGATAAATCAAAACCAAACCAAAAACACTAAAACAAATTTTGTTTTTTAAACTCAAAAATCCACATTCCTGGTTTCAACTCCAATTCACCAATTTCCTTCACCATTAAATCACATTTCCTCTATTTAGATTCAATATAGTCAAATTCGAGATTTTCAAACCCGAGAATCCAAGGTGGCCG
>CM039517.1:20050154-20089756 GCA_022433055.1 Begonia peltatifolia | reverse complement strand
CAGTTTTTATCCAATTCTCCCACCCCTCGGCTTTCAGCATTTTCACCCAATCCCCTCATGCTCCGACAACAATTCGATCATCTATCCACAACCTAACACAAACACACACTCACAGACAGAGCTAAAAACCGAACCAACCAAGCTCAACCCCTCGGTTTTTTTCTCCCTCCCTCTCGGACGTCTATTATCCATCCAATAAACACACACATTCTCACTTCCAATTTGCTCAAATATTTCAGCCAAGTCTACAGAAAATTGAAGGAAATTGAGTGCTAAGCTTGGCCAAACCAGAAAACTGAAATAGGGCTCACCTTCGGTTTTGAGCTCGGGAAGACCAAACCACGCCCGAGCCCTTGCCTCATCGAAACTCTCTGCACACTGGCATCTCTCTTTGTCGTCGATCGTCGGCTGCTCGCTCTCTGGCCCAAGTTCTCTCTCTCTCTCTCTCTCTCTCTCTCTCTCCCTCTCGGTGTCTCTCGTTCTTGGGTGCTTGCGACAGAGGAGAAAACCGAGTGGCTTTTTCGTGAAGCCATTCGGTTTTCACATATATTATTATTATTTTTTTAATTTTTAACAAATCAAATTACTAAATTGCCCTAACGTATTTTAATTGTCCGTATCTCCGTTAAATTTTCGTCCTCCAAACTTCAAAATTTACAAATTCTTCTACAAATTAAAGTCAAAGTTTCATAAAATAAACTTCCTGCTAAAAAGTTCGCAAAAATTTAACGAGAAAAATAATTTAAATTCTGGACTTTTTGGGTTATTACATCACCCCCACCTTATAAGAATTTTGTCCTCAAAATTTACGTACCGAATAAGTCGGGATACTGGCACTCCATATCCTCTCGCCGTACCCAAGTATTCTCCTCTACACCATGATTGTGCCACAATACCTTGACCAAAGGAATCTTCTTGTTGCGCAATACCTTCATGGTCGACTCTAGGATTCTCACTGGCTTTTCCTCATAAGTTAGCATCGGCTGGATCTCAATATTCTGTTATTGCACTATCTGAGAAGGATCGCACATACACTTCCTCAGCATCGAAACATGAAAGACGTCGTGAATGGTATCCATCGACGAGCGCAACTGAAGCTAGTACGCAGTCTTCCCTATCTTCTTGACAATCGGAAACAGCCCCACAAATCGAGGGTTGAGTTTTCCTTGCTTTCCAAACCTGACCACCCCTTTGAATGACGAGATCTTCAGAAATAGCTCCTCACCCTTACTAAATTCCAACTCCTGACGCCTCTGATATGCATAACTCTTCTGTCGACTCTGAGCTGCTTCAATCATCTTTCGTATCAGGGCAACCTTGCCGGACAATCTGCTATAAAATCTCAGGACCTATCAATCGGGCCTCTCCAACCTCGTCCCAATACAATGGTGAGCTGCACTTCCTCCCATAGAGAGCCTCGTGCAGTGCCATACCAATGGTGGACTGGTAACTGTTATTATATGAGAACTTGACCAACGGTAAGAACTTGCTCCAAGCCGCCTGAAACTCCAATACACAGGCTCTGAGCATATCCTCAAAAATCTATATGGTCCACTCTGACTACCCATCGGTCTGAGGGTGAAAGGCAATACTGAAATCTAATCTTGTAGCCATGGCCTTATGCAGACTTCTCAAAAACTTGGATGTGAACCTGGTGTCTCGGTCTGACACAATCAACACTGGAATCCCATGAAGCCTGACTATCTCCTGAATATATAACTGAGCAAATTGATACATGGTATAAGTCATCCTCACAGGCAAGAAGTGAGATGACTTTGTCAATCTGTCCACAATCATCCAGATCGCATCGTGGTCCTTAGTTGTCTTCGGTAGTCCAACTACAAAATCCATAGTGATGCACTGCCATTTCCACTTTGGTATAGGAAGTTGTTGGAGCATAGTTGATGGTCGCTGATGTTCCGCCTTTACATGCTGGCAGACTACACAGGTCTCAATATACTTAGCCACTGCTCGCTTCATATTAGGCCACTAGTAATGCTGCTTCAAATCCCTGTACATCTTGGTGCTCCCAGGATGCATAGAGAAAGAAGATGAATGAGCCTCTGATAGAATGTCCCTCCTCAGCTCCTCAACCTTCGAGACGTACCACTTTTCCTGAAATTTTAGAATTTCATCCTTTGAATAACTGAGCTAAGGACTAGGATGTGCCTCCATACTCGCCTTCAACTCGCTACACTCCGAGTCAGTCTCCTTGGCCTGCCTAATCCTTTCCAAAATAGTCGGCCTTAATGACAAGCTCGAAAGAGTGGCTGCTAAGTCAGAAACTACCTCCAGGCCCAAACTCTGTATCTCTGTCATCAACTCAATAGGCACTATCAAAGTCATGGCAGAAGTCGAAGCTGTCACTCAGCGTAAGGCGTCTGCCACCACATTCACCTTTCCCGGGTGATACTTGATCTTTACACCATAGTCCTTGACCAGTTCGAGCCATCTCCTCTATCTCAAGTTCAGCTCCTTCTGTGTGAAAATGTACCTCAAACTATGGTGGTCCGAGAAAATTTTGCATTGCTGCCCATATAGGTAATGCCTCCAAATCTTGAGTACGAAGACAACTGCCGCCAGCTCCAAATCATGAGTGGGATAATTATGCTCATAAATCTTCAACTGCCTAGAGGCATAGGAAATAACTCTCCCACTCTGCATCAAAACACACCCTAAACAAATCCTGGAGGCGTCACAATAAATGCAGAACTTCTCCCCTTCCACAGACACCTTCAGTATAGGATCTGCAGTCAATCTCTGCTTCAATGTCTAAAAACTGTACTCACACTTGTCAGTCCATTCGTACTTTACATTCTTTCTGGTCAGCTAGGTCAAAGGAGCTGAAATCTTGGAGAATCCCTTAGTGAATCTCCGATAGTATCCAGCCAACCCCAGAAAACTGCGTATCTCACTAGCATTGGTCAGTTGCGGCCACTCCTTCCCAGCCTGAAACTTCACTAGATCAACTGAAATGCCCTCAGAGGAGATAACATGTGCCAAGAAGTGGATCCTATCCAAACAAAACTCACACTTAGAGAACTTAGCATACAATCGATGCTGACTCAACGTAGTCAGTACAATCCTCAAGTGCTCTTTATGCTTCTCCTCACTCTGCGAGTAAATCATGATGTCATCGATGAACACTATCACAAATCTATCCAAGTGCTCCCTGAATACTCGGTTCATCAGATCCATGAAGGCTGCCGGGGCATCGGTTACCCCAAATGATATCACCAAAAACTCATAGTGTCCATACCTTGTACAGAAAGCAGTCTTCGGGATGTCTTCCTCCCTATCCTTCTACTGGTAGTAGCCGGACCTCAAATTAATCTTAGAGAACACCCGTGCACCCTGTAACTGGTCAAACAAATCATTTTTCCTCGGTAGTGAGTACCTGCTCTTCATGGTCAACTTATTCAGCTCCCGGTAATCCACACACATGCGTAGGGACCCATCCTTCTTCTTAACAAACAATATCTGTGTGCCCCAAGGTGAAAAGCTAGGGCGTATGAAGCCCTTATCTGTTAACTCCTCGAGTTGCGCCTTCAACTCCTTCACCTCTGTAGGTGCCAACCTGTACGGATTCTTGCACAGTGGCTCAGCTTCAGGGTACACATCAATGACAAACTCGATCTGCCAGTCAGGGAGTAGACCAAGCAGATCCTCTAGAAACACCACCATCCTACACCACAGAAACATCCTGAAGCTGAACGCCACCCTGTAATTGTACATCCACTGCACTGGCCAAGAAACCCATACATCCACCACGTAACAACTACTGGGCTCTCAAAGCCAACACAATTGGAATCCTGATCAGACTTTTCCCTACCTTGAATGAGTAGCTCTCCCCACTCGAAAGTCGGAAGTGAATCTCTCTGGTCCTGCACTCTATCGTGGCAAAGTGTCTGAACAACCAATTCATTCCCAAAATCACTTCATACCCCTTCATGTCGAGTATGATTAGATCTGCATATAGCTGCCTTCCTCCCACAGTCACCACATCCCCCCGAACCACCTGATCAGAATACAACTACTCTTCTTACGGCAACAGTACATTGTAAAACCAATCCGAGCAATTAGGCTCCAGGTTTGCCTCCACTACAAAGGCAGTACACACAAAGGAGTGCGTAGCACTTGTATCAACAAATGTATAAGCAGTCATACCTGAAATAAGAATGCTACCTGAAATGACTGATGGCTGGGCAGCATTATCTATCTCAAAAAGGGTAAAGACACTCGGTGCAACTATCGCTGACGTCTTGCTCACAGCTGGGCATCTGTTGGCAAAATGTCCCACCTCATTGCAGTTGAAGCAATGGTTCTGACGCGGCTTCTGGCACTGTCTAGATATGTGGCACCACCACGAGCCCACTCTGCACTCAGCAGGGTGACTCCTCTTACACTTAGGGTACGCCCTCCCAGCACTGCGCGCATCGCGCCAATGGTTGACTCTACCTTACCCTCAGGCCCACCGCGCCGCACGCCCACTTCTATGCACCGTGCGCACCAACTCGCCCACGCCGATAGCGCCGCGTGCCCCACGCACCCTGCCTTCGCGTACGCCCTTGCCTGATGCCGCGTGACCCGAGCACACTTGCAGGGTAGCGTGCCCCGTGCGCCTGCGGTAGCGCCATGCTTCTGCGCACACCTCTACTATCTTCGCGCGTCACCATGTGCACCCCAGCCGACTCCGTACTATCTCGACTCCTCGACTTTTCTCCCAAAACTTTTGCAGAGTAACGCCTAAAACTTGGTATCTCAAAAAATTCTAACCTTACATACAGTTCACAAGAAAATTCCAAAAGTATCCATTCATCGAACTATCCAAAGATCCCCATAAAAATCAGAGTTTAAAGACAACAAAATTTATCAACTACAAATGAAGAAAATCCATAGTATAGAGCAATACTGTGCTCCAGCATATAAAAGTACACATACGTTACCAAAATACCACAAACACTCCATACAATCCTGTACAATCGACGCTATAGGAACTCATCAGATCACTTAAATATCCCAACACAAAAAAACAACCCGAGCAATCTCACCACCACCTACTATCTCCACAGGTCAGGTCGCTCTAACAATCTGCCATCCGTTACTTCGGTAGCACGCCACCACAGTTTCGTCTCTACTTTCGTTTTCGTCTTTTTCTTACATCTTCTTTATCTTCTTACTACTGGGTTTTTCTTTCTGTGCTAGATCAAGGTAACACACCTTATGGTCCACCTCACGGGACAAGGCCAACCTTAATCTAGTAAAGTGATACACCTCGCGGTCCACCCCTTGGAACAAGGCCACCTCGTAAAGTGGGGAAATAAGTGATACACCTTGCAGTCCACCTCTCGGAACAAAACCACTTAACCCAACCTTTATTATCTTCTTACGTATCTTGTCATTTCGTTCATCGCATCACATCCTACTATTTCACTTCGTAAAGCACAGCATAAAATAAACATGCACGCATCTTATCGAATTGTGATGTAGGCCCGAAGGCAAAATACCTACTGAACTACTCACACTACTTACATGGCGACGTTAGCAACTCATACTTTGTATATGGCTCGTTAACTGGAGAACCTACAAAACCACATATCAATTAATTCCACTTCGTCCAACTTATAAAATTCTAACACGGAAGTGATAAACTCTTACTAGATCGTCATTTCTAGATAAACCCGAAATCCAATACAATTTCTAACCAAATTCAGAAATGCATAAATTTTTTTATTTATTTATTTGAATTACAAAAAAAAAAAAGAAACTTTGGGATTGCTGAATAAAAGACAACTTATTCAATACTTGTCCGATTTGGACAATTCGAAATGCTATGGACTCCTAAAGACGTCTAATTCCTAATAGTTTAATCCAATTCCTTATCCAAAACTTATAGGTTGACCGAATGTGGTCGAACAGAAATAGTTCCGTAATCCAAGTATTGGGCTATGCAAGCGCTCAATTTTTTCCATAAAAATCCATAATCTACCCCTACTCGTAGCTTTAACACCAATACATGGATAAATCAACACAAAACCCTCAAAATCTTGTATCTCCCTCCTAGGACCCCTACTCATAGCCTTAACACCAATACATGGATAAATCAACAACAAACCCTCAAAATCTCGTATCTCCCTCCTAGATTTCACCAAGACTACCCCATACTCCCTCTAACTTCACTTTTATCACTCAATACAACTGAAGGATCATATATCTACTAAGAACTAACTAAGAATTACCGTAGATTAAAGATCGATGAAGAAGATCGTCGCTTGAGAAGAAGTATCGCTGAGGGAGAAAAAGAAAAGAGGAATTTTTTTTGCGTGGGGGAGGAGAAAACACATAGAGAGGGAGGGGTTTTTGACCTCCTTCACCGTTTTTTCTTTATATATAAAGTTATATTATTTAATATAATTAATTTTAATTACTATTTCGCCCTCAACTCATAATCTTTTAACCAAACGGTTATTTGGTTCGTCTCAAGTTAGATCCCCAAAATTTTCTCTTCTCCATTAATCTCTAAATAATCTTATAATTAATGGTAGAAATTCTCCGCTCCCAATTCCAACCAAAACTCCGCCGATTACAATTATGTAAATCCAAAAATTTATTTAGTAGAAAAATTTTGGGTGTTACAGTAACGAAAATGAATTTGAACATGGTTTTATGTATGAGTGTGATATGTGAATAGTGAGGAAAATGGTTACGTGGTCTCAAAGGAAGTGATTCGCCCTTTGACGCAGACAGAGAATTAACTTGTGAAACCTGATTCGCTTCCCAACTCTGCAAGAGGATCGTTGACATGAGATGCATGTGCGACTCTTGGGCCCCGTTGCTGGTTGAGCCGGGACAGTGGTGATGTGTCAGGAATGATGTGGCTTGAGGGTCAACTTCCTAGGGCCGTTTTACGATGCAGCCTTGAAGGAAGTGATTTACCTTTCGACACAGATAGAGAATTGACTTGGGAAACCTGATCCGGTTCCTAACTCAGTATGAGGATCGTGTGATATGTGTTATGGTGTGACAACATGAGTGAGAAAGTACAGACTGCATGTGTTACGATTGCATTGATGATTTTCGAGTTCATTTTTTTGCACTACTTACTAAGCGTTAGGCTTATGTTGTGTATTCTATGGTGTAGGTGTTAAAGACACAGCAGGTGAGTTTCCCGAGCCCAGCCAAGATTAGTGGACAGTTGGCGGCGTCCCACCATGTGCCGGCAGGTGGAGTGTGTTAGGGCAACCCGACCTGTGGAGAGTGTTTTGGAGAACATGGTGAGTTTTGAAGAATGTATTTTTGGGGAGCCTGTGTTAAATGTGTACATTTTGATGTATAGGTAGGTTTTGAACGTTAATTGTCGGGGTGATGTATAGATGTATTTTGAAACTACTTGAGAGGTTTTGATGGAAAAATCCAGGTTTTTACTTTGCAGTTTAATTGATCAGGGGTTTTTATCGTTTGTTTTTATGTTGAGTGCTAAATATAGTTTTAGGCTGCGGGTGCAAGGTGTCGATCGGTATCCCTAGGTGTTGACCGAACTAAGCAAATGCCGACAGCGAGGGTGGACCCACGAGGATAGAACCAAACTAGGTGTCGACCAGTGTATTTAGGTGTCGACCGGTTAGTGAAAAAATTGTGAGAGTGTCGACAACGAGGTTCGACCGGTGTGGGCAGAAAGGATTAAGATGTTGAACTGTGAAGGCAGGTGTCGACTGCGAGGATCAGGGTGTCGACCACTGCATGCAAGTGTCGGCCAGTGCAAACCGAGGTGCCGACCTATGCATGTAGGTGTCGACCCTTGGGTGCAGAACAGGTCAAGTGTCAACCGATGTTTACAGGGGTCGACCGAAAATCTCTTTTAATGTTTTAAAAACTTGAAATTTTATTTAAACTGATGTTGATCAAAGTCTTCCACTACGACGATTTTAAACGTTTTCGAAAGTGTCGTTTTAAGTCGAGGAACAAAAGTTTTAAATTTCATACGAATTTATCGATTTAATGAGTAAGTGTACGTTTTCCGACCCAGGTCCGGGGACAATGCAAGGGCGTTACAAATGTGGTGATAGAGCAGAGCGAATCGGAAATCGCATGGGTTTTTAGGGCGTTACAGATATAGTATCATAGCCTTTACCCAACCTAAACTATGGGCGACGAGGATGTCGGGCCCCTCGAAGGAGGGATGAGATTGTGAGGGCAAGAGGGTCTTTCACAATTCCAACATCAGTTGGGGGAAGGTGGGGGAACAGTTAATAGGTGGGAAGAGGGGGATGCTACGAGTGTCAGAGCCACGGGGTCAATGTCGCTCAATGGATTAACTAACACCGCCAGCTACAACATGGGAGTGCTTCACTAACTATAAGTATTTCTTAGAACTCTCATAGTTTTGTTTAGACTTACTAGATGTTGTGGTGTGCAGTGGGATTAGCGTCATTCCTAGAGAGACACATTGAGCAATAGGCGATATGGATGACGCCGTTACGCAGCTTATCGAGTTGGTCAACTGCCAGTCTCAACAACTGGAGTGGTTTATGAATAGAGAAGACCAAGGCCAGTCGTGCAGCGGTAGCGCTACGACAGATCGCGGGGGAGACAGGTTCCATAGACTATGACCCCCAGTGTTTGATAGATTATCTTCAGACCCACTCAGTGCTGAGAAGTGGATTCGAACTATGGAAGACATTCTAGACTATGCCAAGGTGGATGATCGAGACCGACTTTCTAGTGCAATGTTCCACCTTGCCAAGGATGCTTGATTTTGGTAGGATTCAGTAAAAGCCACCACCGATATGAAGACCATAACATAGGAGCAAATTAAGACGGTGTTCTTTGGCAAGTATTTCAACCACTCCGTCCGGACTCGGAAGATGGTTACGTTTGCCTAGTTGAGACATACGGGTACTGTGGCCGAGTACTTTAGGCAGTATGAAGCAGCGTCTCGGTTTGCTTGTCACTTGGTGAGCCTGAACGAGAACAAGGTACACCAATTCATGCGGGGCCTGAAGCCAGACATTTATATGGGCATAAAGATAGCGGGAACGCAAGACGTCCCATACGAGAAGGTGGTTGCCAAGGCCCTAGATATTGAAGAGGCCGGATTGAAGCTTCCCAGCCACAAGAAGCCACCCAGGGAGCAGCCCATGAGATTTTTCAGAGAAATGTTGCCTCAACAGTTTAGACATAGGCAGTAGCAATAGCAACAACAGAAGTGTCTAAAGAGGCCTAGCGATAGTCAGAGTGGTCAAGGCAGTAGTAAGTGGCCACAGGAATTGAGACAGTTTCCTTTATGCTCGAAGTGTCAGAAGAACCACCCTGGTGAGTGTAAAGTGGACACCAACTGATTATTTAAGTGCAACGAGGTGGGGCATTACATCAAAGATTGCCCGAAGTCGAATCATGGGCGATGCTACAACTGCAACGAAGCCGGCCATCTTGCCAAGAATTGT
Source organism: Begonia peltatifolia (assembly GCA_022433055.1). Classification (NCBI taxonomy): domain Eukaryota; kingdom Viridiplantae; phylum Streptophyta; class Magnoliopsida; order Cucurbitales; family Begoniaceae; genus Begonia; species Begonia peltatifolia. The sequence goes on along the minus strand of CM039517.1, from coordinate 20,080,313 downwards.
CCATCCGTGAGCAAGGCCCTAGCGAGAGTGACACCAAGGGTCTTCGCCCTCATTGAGCCTGATGATGCCTCCCAGCCTTTAGTGATGTCAGGTAGTATATCTATTCTAGAAGTTGTAGCTTATACTTTGATTGATACAGGCGCTACGCACTCATTTGTATAAACTGCCTCTGTGGTTAAGGCAAATTTAATGCCTAGCTATTCGGGAAGGTTTTATGATGTGATGTTACCATCAAGAGAGCATCAATATTCTGATCAGGTGGTGCAGGGCGACATAGTGAAGGTGGGAGAGAAGCCCTTATATGCCGATCTTGTTACACTCGACATGAAGGAGTATGAGATCATCTTGGGAATTGATTGGTTGTTCAGGCATTATGCCGCGATAGACTGTAGGACCAGAGAGATCCATTTTTGACCCCCAAGTGGAGAGAGCTACTCTTTCAGGACGGGGAAGAGTATGAGCAGGGTTTCAGCTGTCTTCTGTGAGAGCCCAGGAACGATTACGAGATGGGTGCATGAGCTTTTTGGCTGACATTATGGACGCGTAGTTTCAGGGAGAAGTTCGGCTTCAGGATATTCCCATTGTACGGTAATTTCTAGGAGTGTTTCTAGAGGACTTGCTAGGTCTGCCCCCTGACAGGTAATTCAAATTTGTCATTGACGTGTACCCTGGAGCTGAACCAGTATGTAAGAACCCGTATAGGCTAGCACCTACGGAACTGAAGGCGTTAAAGGCACAGCTAGAAGAATTGAAAGATAAGGGCTTTATATGCCCTAGTTTCTGACCTTGGGGTGTGTCGGTGCTCTTCGTCAAGAAGAAAGACGGGCACTACGCATGTGTATTGATTACAGGGAGCTGAATAAACTAACAGTGAATAAGAAATATCCATTACAGAGGATAGACAACTTGTTTGATGAACTTCAAGGTGCACAAGTATTTTCTAAGATCGATCTAAGGTCTGACTATTATCAATTGAAGGTTAGGGAGGAAGATATCCCGAAAACAGTTTTCCGGACGCGGTATGGGAACTACAAGTTTTTAGTGATGTCGTTTGGACTAACTTATGCCCCAGCAGCCTTCATGGACCTGATGAACTGAGTATTCAAGGAGCACTTGGATAGATTTGTGATAGTGTTCATTGATGACATCTTGATATACTCTCGGAGTGAGGATTAGCACACAGAGCACTTAAGGATTGTGTTGACTACTCTGAGCCAACACCAGCTTTACGCTTAGCTCTCTAAGTGTGAGTTTTGGTTGGATAGGATCAACTTTTGGGGCATGTCATTTCTTCTTAAGATATTTCAGTTGATCCAATGAAAGTTCAGGTCATTAAAGAGTGGCCGCAACCAACCAGAGCCTGTGGAATTCTCAGTTTCCAGTGGTTGGCAGGATACTGTTGGAGATTTATTTAGGGATTCTCCACAATCGTAGCCCCTTTGACTCAATAGACCAGGAAGGATGTGAAGTACGGATGGTCTAACAAGTGTGCAGGCAGCTTCCAGACACTGAAGCAGAAGTTGACTACCGCTCCTTGTTAACCCTACTAATGAAAGGTGAGAAGTTCAGTATATATTGTGACGCATCCAGGATTGGTCTTGGTGCATGTTGATGCAGTGTGGGAGGGTGGTTGCCTATACTTCTAGGCAATTGAAGCCCTACGAGCAGAATTAACCCATGCATGACTTGGAGTTAGCGGCAGTGGTCTTCGCACTTAAGATATGGAGGCACTATTTGTATGGAAAGCAGGTTGAGATCTTTTCGGACCACCAGAGTCTGAAGTATATTTTCAGGCAGAAAGAGTTGAACATAAGGTAGAGAAGGTGGCTTCAGCTGGTTAAGGATTATGACATGGAAATCAAGTATCATTCAGGGAAGGCAAACGTGGTAGCGGATGCCCTGAGCTGAGTGACAGCTTCAGCTTCCACTATGATTTTGGCAATACCGGCCGAGCTAAGTACCGAGCTGGGGAGGTTTGGTGTGGAGGTAGTTTCTGATCTGGCAGCGACACTTTTGGCTATGTCTTTAAGGCCGATCATCCTTGACAGAATTAAGCAGGCCTAGGAGACTAACTCCGAGTGTAGTGAGTTAAAGGCGGGTATGGAGGTCGATGCTAGCACTGAATTCTGTTATTCGAAGGATGGGATTTTGAAGTTTCAAGATAGGTGGTATGTCCCGAAAGACGAGGAGCTAAGGAATGAGATACTATCAGAAGCTCACTTGTTTTCTTTTTCTGTACATTCAGGCAGTACCAAGATGTATGAGTATTTGAAGCAGCACTATTGGTTGCCCAATATGAAGCAAGAGGTGGCCAGGTTTGTTGAGACCTACGTAGTATGCCAGCAGGTAAAAATGGAGCATCAGAGGCCGTTAGGTATTCTGTAGCCACTACCTATACAAGAGTGGAAGTGGGAGCGGATAACTATAGATTTTGTGGTTGGTTTGCCAAAAACCGCCAAGGGCCATGACGTAATCTGGGTGATAGCTGACACGTTGACAAAGTCATGTCCCTTTTTGCCTGTGAGGATGACTTATTCTATAGATCAGTTCGCTCAGATGTATATTTAGGAGATAGTCAGGTTGCATGGGATTCCGGTGTCGATTGTGTCAATCTGAGACCCCAGGTTTACGTCCAAGTTTTGGAGGAGTCTGCATCAGGCCATGGGTACCAGGTTGAACTTTAGTACGACCTTTCATCAGCAGATCGATGGATAGTCGGAGAGGACTATACAAATCTTAGAGGATATGCTCAGAGCCTACGTATTGGAGTTTCATACCACTTGGAGCAAGTTCTTACCTTTGGTGGAGCTTTCGTATAATAAAAGCTATCAGTCTACCATTGGTATGACACCATATGAGGCTTTGTATGGGAGAAAGTGCAGGTTGCCCTTGCATTGGGATGAGGTTGTAGAGGCTTGTTTAGTAGGCCCGAAGATACTGCAATAAACTGTCGACAAGATTGCCATTATAAGGAAGAGGATTGAGGCAGCTCAGAGTCGACAGCAAAGTTACACAGACTAGAGGCGACGAGAGTTGAAATTCAATGAAGGCGATGAGGTATTTTTGAAAATCTGCCTGTTCATAGGAGTGGTAAGGTTTGAGAAGCGAGTAAAGCTCAACCCTTGTTATGTTGGACCGTTCCCTATTGTGGAGAGGATTGGGAAGACCGCCTACAAGCTTTAGTTGTGTAACAACCAGGATCTTTGCTAAAATAATTTTCAGAAATTCGTATTGGTAAACGGCAGAGTTTTGGTCAAAATCGAGAGCGGAGAATTTGTACTAGTAGTTAAAAGATTATTTTTAGGCTAGTGGACAAGAGAAAATAATATGATTCCGACCTGACCCAGAGAGAATAACAGTTTAGATAAAAGATTAAAGTGTGAGGGCGATATAGTAATTAGGTTATTATTATTATTATTATTATAAAAGAAAGGGGACGGAAGCACATAACACCCCCTCGGTGATCCTCCCTCCCAACATAAATCGTCTTGGCAATTTCTTCCTTCCAGTAACGTTTTCTTCTCTGATTCTTCATCAACTTTCAGATTTTCGGTAAGTTTGAGTTAGTTTTTGAGTAGATAGTTAGTCCTTTAGTGTTTTGAGCAGTAAAAATGAAGTTAGAGATAGAGTTTGATAGTTTGGTAAAACCTTGGGAGGGAGATATGAATTTGGAGATTTGTAGTTAATTTTTTATTAGTGTATTGGTGTTTAAGCTAGAAGTAGGAGTAGATTATGGGTTTTTATGGAAAAGATTGAGCGTTTGGATAACCGAAAAACTCGGGTTACAGAATCGTTTATGTATGGCCATATCTTGCCTAGCTGTAGATGTTGGATTATGAAATGGATGAAACCGTTAGAAACAATACGTCCTAAGGAGTGTGTAGCCGCTAAAGTCGAGTAATTTCGATAACCGACGCAAAAGTTATGCGTGTTGGAAGTTAGGTTGATTTTTGGCCTAGTAAGGATAGTGATCCGTTTTAGTCGAGCATTGATGGATTTAATTAGTAGCCATAGTATTAGTACGCAGAGTGAGTTGTGAGATGAGCTTTAATGTAAATTGGTTATGTGATAGGTTGAGCCCGAGGAAGTGTTAGAAACGAGCACCACGGAAAGCTAGGACGCCAGGTAAGTAGTGTTTGCATGTGCATTGTCCTTGTGGGCCTACACCATATGACAATAGGGGGTGTATTGTGTGTTTTGTTCAGTCATGCATCATGTTTTGAAAAGTGTAATGAAAATGAATTTGAGCTTGGTTTTATGTGCGAACGGGAAGTGTTATGCATGGCGGTGAGAATGATGGGTGTGTGGGCAGCTCTTGTTCAATTGCTGGAGGAACCGGGACGGTGGCGACGTGTCAGAGGGTGGTGTGACGTGATGTGCCCCATAGGCCCGTCACATGATCTCAAGTCCAAACACACACTTTAATTAACTTACATTCTCACATACTTGTCTCTTGTGCAGGTAATGATTCAATGGAGCCAGAAATTGAAAGCTTAAAGTAGGAAGTGGAGATTCAAGACATGGAGCAACCAAGACACATCCTTGCATGGGAAGCCGCCATTAAAGATCATGATGCTCTTAAGGGAATTTGTCTTCCCGAGCCAAATTCTATGTAATATTGTATTTAGAACTTATTGAGCAAACATTGGCCTTCTTGTTAAACTTACTATTATGTGCATGCATTAGGCATTTAGGATTAGGTTGAATGGTTAGGATAGATGATGGAAAGGGTTTCGGGATTGCCTTAATTTGAAGCATTAATCGGGCATGCAAAACATGCCATTTTCGGCCGTGCGCGCGCCAAGGAGGAGAGCCGCAAGTGGTGGCCAACTTTACCCGATTTGGCTACACCATTGGGCTGCCATTTGAGATGCTTGTCCCCTTTACCTCTTGTGGAAGAAACATGGATCCATGATATGGCATTCAGCAAGCCATTGATCACCTCCTGGCTGCCACCATCTCGGCCGCACAATGCACCACTTTGGAGCCAGTTACAAGCTACAGTTCTCCAAGTTTTGAAGACCAAAAGCGCAGCCCTAAACCCCTCAATCCTAAGCCTATATAAGCATAGCATTGGTGTTTGTACTTTGGTTGGCAAAGTTAATGACATCGGCATATTTTCTAGAGGAAATCGAGGGCGTTTTCCATCACCTTTTCAAGGTTAGTGCTCGGTTCCATGAACCAATTAGGAGAAGCCTCCTAGCTTGGCAACTCAAGGTTGTTGCTCTAGCTTGTGTTCCACGTTTCTCTCCTCCATTTCAAGGGGAGAAAACAAGAAGAGAGTGGCTAAAACCGGTTCCCCAAGTTGAGAATCTTTCCATGGAAAGGTTGTGATTGCCGAAAACATTACATTGTCTCTTCGGCCGACTTGCGGGTTTGTGTGCATAACTTTGTCATTTCTAATCAACTTGGACCACAACCACCACCATCACACACCTCACTCACTCCACTAATCTCACCCCAAATTTCGTTTCATTCCAAGCACATTTGGCTGTTCATTTTACAGTTTTTCTTAAGGGTTTCTCGGCTTGGCCGAGATCCGAGGGCCTAACCGATTTATTGTGTGTTCTAGCGACCGAGCAAGGGCTAGACCCCAACATTTGGTATCAGAGCATAGGAGGGCCCTGTGGAGTGCTAGAAATCAAGTTAGTTTGGTTTTCCAAATGCATTCTGATGGCTGCACCTTAAAACCTAAAACCGGGTTTCATTGCTCACCTATTCGGGTTATTGATTTGCTTGCGGTATTTTTGTTTTATTTCCGATTTCTTTTGAGCCAAAATCATCTCCAGCATGTTTCTTGAGTTGTTAAACATCTAAGCATGAAGAAATATCAGCCCTTAGACTCCATTTTTGTTGCTGCAAATTCCTTCCCCTTTTGGTTAAACAAATGCTAGCCACTTTAGTACTTGTTGTCCTCTTTTCTATTTCGGGAACCACACTTTTTCTTGCAGTGTTTTAACACTTCCAGCACCTCACATGGCTTGTTAAGTACGTAAACATGCATGTTTAACTTTAAAATTGTATGGTTAGCTTGATGGTTGCATCGGTTTAAAATGTTTAATGCACTTTGTTAGAAAACCGCATAGTCCAAAGTTTATTGTTTCTTTTGATGACCGGTTTGTGTGCACTTATATCCGAAATTTGCAGCTTGATTTAAATGAAAATTTTTATGCATATTGCTGCTTATATCCTCTGATAAGAATGAATGTTAGGCTTGTCAAATGTTACATGTGATTTGGTTTAGAGTTTGCCTAAAAACCGAGACACAATAGCATAAAAATTCTGTTTTTGACGTTGCCGAGAATAGCATGTTATTTTTTGTTGTTGTGACCTATTTCTTTTGTACAAGACCGAGCTTATAACTCTTTAGACCTATGTTAACATGTTATGTAGCTGAAGCACGTATTCTTTTTGGTTTGTTGTGGTTTAAAATTCAAACAGATGTTGTTTTAGTTAAAGGAAAACATACTTTTGCAAAAAAATGTTTTGTGTGCACAAAAATGGCAAGTTTGATGTTGATAGTTAGGACCACTTTGTGCATGGCTGAGGGTTGTTCCAAGGCACGAAATTTGTGCTGCATATTAATTCTAATTTGATGTTTTATGTTGCTCATTTATTGTTAAATCTCTTGGAGCAAACCGAGGTTAAGACTAGTGCTTCATTTTAGTGAACTTTTCACACATCTGAGAGTTAGTGACGATTGTTTTAACTTTGATAATTTAATCAAATTGCATGATCCCTAAAGTGATGAATTCCTTTCCTTTTGCTCATTAGTATTTGTTTGCTAGTATTGTTCAAAAAAAAAAAACCAAAAGAAAGAAACGAAAACTTAAAGGGAGATTAAGTCAATTGCCTTAGTTAGGTCACCATTCATAATACCCTAGGACTTAAGGTTTAAATATGATTAAAGTTCCCTTTTCCTAAGACTTAAACATGAAAACAAGAAGTGGATTCCAAATTGGCCCAAACCCAAATATGACCCCAGAACCCAATCCACCGAGCCGGGGCAAGGACATTCCCCAAAACGAGACTCACACCCGTCAAGAGGGAGAGTCAAGTATGCAAGGTCAACTAAATGGTTTAAGTAGAATGGTTGGAACACTAAGTAAACAACTTCATGACATGAACCTAAAATTTGAACAAGTTATGAATGGACGTCGTCCTACCCACCGTAGAGATTCCTCCCAAGACACTATACCTAGGAGACGAAATGACAATCTTAGGAGACGAGTTAGGGACCAAGAGCACTTAGACGATAAAGCAGAGATTGAGTATTCTAGGGATAGGCACCCTAGCTATGATTACGATGAGGATGATGAGTGGACCTTGGATGAAGAAGAAAACTTTTGTCCACCAATTCATAGGAATCATGATGAAATTATACGAGACCGACATAGACCGTGACGACCTTCGAAACGTTAAGATACAAATACCCCCCTTAAATGGAACATGCGATGAGACAACATTTTTAGAATGGTTAAAGAAGGTTGAGAGGATTTTTGATTGTTATAACTACTCCGACAAAGTCAAGATTCAATTGGTTTCTGTAGAGTTTACCGGCTATGCCTTACTCTGGTGGTCTAATGTAAGGACACAAAGAGCGCAAACTGGATTTAACTCTATTGATACTTGGAGAAAGATGAAATCTATCATGACGAAGAGATTTGTCCCTAGTCATTACAAACAAGAATTGACTATGCAAATACATAACCTCAAACAAGGAAGTATAACCGTAGAGGAGTACCTTACAGAGTTCGAGACTTTCAAAATTCAGGGAGAACTAGAAGAACCCGAAGAGCAAACCATAGCTCGGTTTATCCATGGCTTGAATTATGACATTGCTGATGCCGTAGAATTGCACCCCATAGAATCCATGGACATGGTAGTTCATATGACCCTGAAAGTTAAACGCCAACTCAAAAGGAAGAGGAAAGCCACCCAATCATTTAAGATTAACCAACTCCCTAAATACACCCCTAAGCCACCTGAGGACAACAAACCAGTGAACAAGGCTGATTGGAAAAAGCCTTTTTCAACGACATTGGCCTCCCAAAGAATCAACTAGTAAACCAATAAACCCTAAAGGACCAGAGGTCAAGCCTACGAGAGACAACCCCACTGGATAGAGAGCACGCGACCTCAAGTGCTACAAGTGTCACGGCTTAGGTCATTTCATGGCCTAATGCCCGAACCGTCGTGTCATGATCATTAAGGAAGACACTGGTGAGTTCGTAAGTGAAGATGAGTTTGAAGAGGAAGTAGAAGAAGTAGGAGAGGATGAGGACGAGAGTGATTCGGTAGAAGAAGTTATTTATGCCCCTGATGGCCCTTTGCTTATGGTGAGAAGATGAGTTCTCATAACCAAGAGTTCAGGAGAGGATTGCCAGCGTGAGAACATCTTCCATAGTAAATGCCTCATCAAGGATAAGTTCTGTTCTCTCATTATTGATGGAGGAAGTTATGCGAATGGGGCCTCCAAAGACTTACTGACTAAGTTAGGGTTAGAGACTAGTGCTCACCCCTAGCCATATAAGCTTAAATGATTAGATGATAGAGATGATGTTAAAGTTACTAAACAAGTAAGAATTGAGTTTGCTTTAGGCAAGTATAAGGACGCGGTTCATTACGATGTTGTGCCTATGAGTGCAAGTCATTTGCTTTTAGGCCGACCTTGGCAATTTGACCGAAAAGTGAACCACGATGGACATTCCAACTACTATTCCCTCAAATTCAAAGGCAAAACTTTTAAGTTAGTACCTATGACCCCTTAGCAGATAGCTAATGATGAAGCTATTAAAGAGAAGAAAAGAATAAACTGAATCTCTTCATGACTAAGGCTGAATTAGAAGCATTCGTACTTAGAGGGGATCCCATGACTTTGATACTATACCGGGATAGAGTGATGGAGCTAGGAGACATACCTCACCCCGTTAAAACCCTACTACATCAGTTCCAAGACGTGTTTCCCGAATATTTACCTAAAGGTTTGCCAACCCTACGTGGCATAGAACACCAAATTGATCTCCAACCCAGAGCTGCCCTACCTAATCGACCGGCCTATCGAATGAGCCCCAAAGAGACCAAAAAATTGCAAGATCAGGTGAAAAATTATTGGATAAGGGCTACATAAGAGAGTCCATGAGCCCCTGTGCAGTTCTCTCCTTATTAGTTCCTAAGAAAGACAGCACCATGAGGATGTGCGTCGATAGCCAAGCCGTAAACCACATCACAGTCAAATATAGATTTCTCATCCCTAGGCTCGAGGACATGTTACATGAGCTCAGTGGAGCCTCAATCTTTTCCAAAGTGGACCTTAAGAGTGGTTATCATCAGATACGCATGAAGGAAGGAGATGAGTGGAAGACAGCGTTTAAAACCAAGTATGGCTTATTTGAATGGATGGTCATGCCCTTCGGGCTTTCTAACGCCCCAAGCACGTTTATGCGGCTCATGCACCATCTACTCAAAGAATACCTTGGTAAGTTCATTGTTGTCTACTTTGACGACATATTAGTGTATAGCATGGACCTTCCACAATACCTTAACCATCTTAGTACCCTTAGGAAAGCTAAATTATTTGGGAACCTTAGCAAGTGCTCCTTTGCCTAGGACAAAGTTTATTTCTTAGGCTTTATAATCTCCAAAAATGGTATGGAAGCTGACGAAGAAAAAATCAAAGCCATTAAGGACTGGCCTACACCCAATTCTATATCGGAAGTACGAAGTTTCCACAGGCTAGCCTCATTTTATAAGAGATTTATCTAAAACTTTAGCTCAATAGCTGCACCCCTTACAGACTGCACTAAGAAAGGGAAAGAGTTTACTTGGACCCGCTCTGTCAAAAGAGCTTTGAGTTAATTAAGGAAAAGTTATGTCATTCCCCCGTACTTGCTCTTCCTGACTTTAACAAGGTATTCAAAGTCAAAAGTGATGCGTTAGGAGTTGGAATAGGAGTAGTACTTATGCAAGACCAACGACCCATCGTATATTTTAGTGAGAAGATGCAAAGAGCCGTGCTCAATTATTCTACTTATGATAAGGAGTTTTACGCAATTATACGAGCATTAGAGCACTGGCAACACTATCTCTTATCGAGAGAATTCGTTATCAACACTGATCATCAAGCCTTACGGCACATTAAGAGCCAACATAAGCTGAACAGAAGGCATGCAAAATGGGTAGAATTTTTAAAGAGGTTTCCATATACCCTAAAGTATCTCAAGGGAGAAAATAATGTAGTAGCAGACGCCCTATCTAGGAAGCGCATCTTTTTCACCTAGCTAGCAGTGAAATTTTTTGGATTCGAAGGGATTAAGGATAGCTACGCCTCTGACCCTGACTTTGGACCTCATTACACCCGATGCCGAGATAAGGTTAAAAGAGATTATTGCCTCATGGATGGTTATTTGGTCAAAACGAGAAAATTGTGCATCCCTCAAGGAAGCTTACGACGATGCCTTGTGAAAGAAGCTCATTGTGGAGGCTTAGCCAATAATTTTAGGGAAAAGAAGACCCTAGATATGCTGAAGGAACACTTGTTTTGGCCTCACATGATGAAAGAAGTGCATCGCCTAGTAGAGACGTGCATAGTTTGCAAGAAAGCCAAAAGTAGAGTTCTACCTCAAGGCTTATACATGCCCTTGCCCGTCCCTTCGCACGCCTGGATTGCAGTCAGTATGGACTTTGTCTTAGTATTACCACGGACCGCCCGAGCTAAAGATTCCATCATGGTGGTCGTGGATAGGTTTTCTAAAATGGCACATTTTATTCCTTGTGCCAAGACAGATGACTCTACTTTAACCGCCGACCTATTTTTCAAAGAGATCGTTCGCCTGCATGGCATTCCACACTCAATAGTGTCAGATAGAGACACTAAGTTTTTAAGCACCTTCTGGACCACTTTATGGAGAAGGTTGGGGACTAAGTTGTGCTTCAACACTTCTTTTCATCCCTAAACTGATGGGCAAAAGAAAGTTGTCAACAGGACTCTAGGCTCCCTCTTACGCAGTGTTGTAGGCAAGAAATTGTCTAACTGGGACATCATACTTCCAGGTTTGGAATTTTCCTATAACCGCACCCTTCATTCCACTACTCAGAAATCGCCCTTTGAGGTTGCCTATGGGTTTAATCCATTTACACCGTTGGACCTTGTCCCTTTACCTACTAAGTACTTAGCCAACCCATCATATGCAAATAAGGCCGAACAAATTAAGAAGTTGCACAAAACAATGCAAAAGGCTATTGAAAAGAGAAATGAGAGTGTGGCTAAGCACGTGGACAAAGGTTGCAAAGAAGTCATTTTTCGAGCAGGAGACTTGGTATGGTTGCACCTCTATAAGGAAAGATTTCCTGATAAGAGAAAGTCTAAGCTTCTGCCTCGTGTGGATGGACCATTTAGAGTACTTGAAAGGATCAATAATAACGCCTACAAAATCAAATTACTAGGTGAATATGGAGTATCCGTGACTTTCAACGTCTAGGACTTGTCACCCTAAAAAGGCGATGAAGATCTGTGATGCCCTGAGAATCCTCTGTGATTCCCGGTTCGCTACCAACTACTACTCGTCAATATCCCTCACACCCTCTACTAAATATTTCCTAGAAATTGGGAAGCTTTATTTTTCGACTCAAAACGATTTTTTTTTTTTTTTTTCTCAAAACGTCTTCCAAAGGAATTACATATAAATCCCGCAGCGAAAACTTGTTTAAAATTGGTTTAAAGAAACTCTGTTTTTAAAACATAAACATCAAGAGACCGGTCAAGACCTGCAAGAGCCGGTCGACACTTAAATTGTCTCGGGTTTCCATTGGTCGACACTGGCAAACACCTGTCGACACTACATATCTCTCGGGTCCTTTCATCGGTCGACACCGGGGACACCGGTCGACACTTCTACCCCCATTTTAAAGAGGGGTCGACACCCGCTGTCGCAGGTCGACACCTTGATCCTCTCTGTCCGCGCAGGTCGACACTACTACCCCCATTTTAGAGAGGGGTCGACACCCGCTGTCGCAGGTCGACACTTTGATCCTCTCTGTCCACACAGGTCGACCCTCGCTGTTGACACCACTGCGCATTTTACACGGACCGGTCGACACTTGTAACCAGGGGTCGACACCTACTTCGGCTCTGCCTTGCACAAGTCGAGCCTCGTGGTTGACACTCACCCTCTATTTTACACTGATCGGTCGACACCTCTTAATTTTGGTCGACACTTTGCACCCAGAACTTTAACAAAATTCAAAAAAACAACATGAATTTAGACTAAACGTTTAAAACCCATAAATCCACTTCTGGACTCAATTTACAAACCTGTTACGCACGCTAAAATACTCAACCCAAATTCAAATATCACATTTACATAAAAATGACTAAGTACGACTCAAAATACCTCACTACCCGTACCTACACCCGCCATGGTAAAAAACACCTCAACAGCTGGCCCAGTCGTCCCACGAGCGTTCTCCTCCAACTGCCTCCTAATCCTAGACATGCTCAGGATACTCACTAGCTGCTGCGTCGTCACCTACATCACATAACTCAACTATTAGCCTAATGCTAAGTAAGCAATACATATAAATTTAAACACTAAAAAACATTCACATCCTAACATATGCAGTTTCTACAGTTTCGTCTCTACTTTCGTTTTCCTCTCTTTCTTACATCTTCTTTATTTTCTTACTACTGGTTCTTCTTTACGTGCTAGATCGGGATGACACACCTCACGGTCCACCTCACTAGACATTGCCAACTCAATCTAGTAAAGTGACACACCTCGCGGTCCACCTCACTGGACAAGGTCACCACGTAAAGTGGACGAAGAGTGATACACATTGCGGTCCACCTCACTAGACAAGACCACTCAACCTCACCTTTATTATCTTCTTACGTAACTTGTCATTTCCTTTGTCTCATCACATCCTACTGTTTCACTTCGCAAAAACATGGAAATTCATTTTCGTTTTGTTTTGTAGTTGAAAACCATGATGCATATTACAAAACGTAACATAAAGTAAACGTGCCATGCAACCTACTGAACTGTGATGTAGGCCCGAAGGCAAAACTCCTACTACACTACTTACCTGGCATCCTTAGCACTCGTAATCCAAATCGCGTACGCTAGTTGGAAAACCTATAAAATCGCACATCCATTAGCTCTACATTCCATTAACTCCGTAAAACTTTAAAGGGTCAGTCACTAAATCCCCACTTAGCCTAAAACAAAATTCCAACTAACGCTCCGACTAACCTTCAAAATTTCATAACTCCACCAATACGCGTCCGATTTGGACGATTTGAAATGCTATGGGTTTCTTGTAACATTTTGTTTCTAATTGTCCTTTCAATTTCCTAATCTCACACATACAGCTTAGCCGAACGGAACCCGTTTCGTAACCCAAGTCGTTTGGTTAGCTAAACACTCAATCCTCCACATACAACTTATAATCTACTCATATTCCTAGTTAAACACCAACACGCGAATACAATTCGACTATAACCCCCAAATTTTGTATCTCCCTCTTAGGGCTCACCCAACTCTCTCCCTAATTCAACTTTTACTGCTCAAAACGACTAAATGACTAGCTATCTACTGAAATTTAACCAAAACTTACCGTAAGCTTGAAGAATGAAGGGGAAAATGGTTGATCGTTAGCTGGGAAACACTGAGCTTCTCGCGCGGGAGAAGAAGAAGAAAAAGAAAACAGAGGGGGAGGGGCGTTTCTGGGCATGGGGAGGGGAAAAACACTGTAAGGTGTTGTGTTAGGTTAAATTTTATAACAATAATAATAATTACTAATTACTATTTCGCCCTTAACATTTAACCGTTTCATAAATCCGTTGTACGGTCCGGTTCCGAATGGACTCACAAATTCTTCACTCCTCCATTAGCTTCAAAATAATCTTTTACCTAAGAGTAGAAATTTTCCGCCCACAATTTCGACCATTACTTCGCCGATTACAATCACGTACATCCGAAATTAACCTAAACGAAAAAAAATTTTGGGTGTTACAAAATCAGTTCCAGGACCTGAACTTATTGGATTTGAGGTCAAATCCACAGTCATTTGGGGAGGATGATGTGCCCCATAGGTCCGTCACAGGATCTCTAGTCCAAGCACACACTTTAATTAACTTACATTCTCACACGCTTGTCTCTTGTGCAGGTAATGATTCAATGGAGCCGGAAATTGAAAGCTTAAAGTGGGAAGTGGAGACTCAAGACATAGAGCTACTAAGAGACATCCTTGCATGGGAAGCCACCATTGAAGATCATGATGCTCTTAAGGGAATTTGTCTTCCCGAACCAAATTCTATGTAATATTTTATTTAGAACTTATTGGGTAAACATTGGCCTTCTTGTTAAACTTATTATTATGTGCATGCATTAGGCATTTAGGATTAAGTTGAATGGTTAGGATAGATGATGGAAAGGGTTTCGGGATTGGCTTAATTTGAAGCATCAATCAGGCATGCAAAACATGCCATTCTCGGCCGCGCGCGCGCCAAGGAGGAGAGCCGCAAGTGGTGGCCAACGTTACCAGATTTGGCCACACCATTGGGCTGCCATTTGAGATGCTTGTCCACTTTACCTTTTATGGAAGAAACATGGATCCATGATATGGCATTCAGCAAGCCATTGATCACCTCTTGGCTGCCACCATCTCGGCCGCACAATGCACCACTTTGAAGCCTATTACAAGCTACAATTCTCCAAGTTTTGAAGACACAATGCACAGCCTTAAACCCCTCCATCCTAGGCCTATATAAGAGTAGCATTGGTGTTTGTATTTTGGTTGGCAAAGTTAATGAGCATCGGCATATTTTCTAGAGGAAACTGAGGGCGTTTTCCATCACCTTTTCAAGGTTAGTGCTCAGTTCCATGAACCGATTAGGAGAAGCCTCCTAGCTTGGCAACTCAAGGTTATTGCTCGAGCTTGTGTTCCCCTTTTATCTCCTCCCTTTCTTCATAAAAATATTTATCATAATTAAATCTCAATTCATTAATAAGCTTAATGACAGCAAAATCAAGCCCAAGTTCAATAATGCTCAATTTGATTATCATGCTAGAATCCTTGGACTTAAAAACCAATTTCTTATCACAAGTATAAAACAAACATATCCAATGTGTTTCAAAATAATTGACTTTGCAATTCAAAAGTCTAACTTTACTAACAAGTTTCATGCTACTCATAAACAACAAAAATTTTATGAACCTACAAAAATAATACCATGAAAAGATATTGTAATAATGATTCAAATTCAAGGAGTTCCTCAAATTTTCATGCAAAATGGGAGGTGCCTTTAATGCCATACTAACATCATGCCGAGATGTAAAAGTTTCACAAATAGATAAAACATCAAATTCAAAACTTGGCAAATAGTTCTCAACTTTAAATCCATCAAACATAACAAGATTATGCATGGATTTGACAACAATAATTTTTCAAGGGCACAAATTAATATACTCACCAAAGCTATGCCAACAAAGAAAATTAGTATACCAAAAAGTATAATCTTTAGATTGAACAATCAAAGGCTTACTACGATTGTCAAACTAATACATCAAATTCTTCAAGAAAGGACACAAATCAACTTTATGCATAACTTTACTTTCTGTATTCTTTCTATCAAAATAAAAGTTTGGAAGCATTCAAATCTAACTTTAAGAATTAGCTTAAACACAAAACAAATGTTATATCCTTCACAAGAATAGTTAGGAAAATCATAAATGGGTGTGATGAAATAATTTTCTTCAAATAGATAATAAATATCATTATGCTCAACAATACTATGTAAACATGAAAATTTAATACAAAATAAAGTAAAATTACTACAAAACAAAGCAAAAGTGTTATTCCATCAAATTTTTAAAACTAAGAAATTAAATTATTTAGTGGAATAAATATTGGTCTTATGCCACTCAAAGTCTTACTAGACCATTCATCCTTAGAGTTTGGTTTTAAAATGTCAGGAGGTTTTAAAGATCCAAAAAGATTTCTACCCTTCCTAATCCAAGAGAAGAAAATGGAGAAAACATTTCTTTCTAAAGTATAAACATTGCTCTTGGTTTGGATCAAAAAGGGCTCAAGATATTCTTTATCCACTAGATGGAAATTTTGTTGGATGTGGGAGATACGTTTATATGCATACAATACATATGGGGTTATACTAATTTTCTTTGTTGGCATAGCTTTGGTGACCGTTTCCTCTTTAGCAATGGACAACTCAACAAAATCCTCAATTAAATTTCTTCCCTAGGGTCATCATAAAATGGGTTATACCATATGATAACCTTATGAGTTTTCAAACTTTGGACATCCTTGGGTTTGGATTCTATCTCTAGGGGTTTAAAGAGTTCAATAGGTATAGGTTCTACATTTTGCTCACTTTCAACTTCAAGGAGAGATTCCTCAAATAGTTTCATGATTCTAAAGTCTTCCATTTGCTCATTATCCTTTGATTCATAGGAGTTAAAATTTATTTCAAGCAATGGATCCTCCTCAAGATATATGATCTCTTTTTCATCATCCTTATCCTCACTTAGGGTTTCTTTAATAGATTCTACTTGAGTTTGGGATAAGGGAGGGGTTCTGCAAGCTATAACTTAACAACTCACCATAATTATTTTCCAATGGTTCCTCATGGGCATAGGTGGTCTCTTTTATCCTAACACTTTGGCTAGAGGTTTCCTTACTATACCTATCTCAAATAAAAGCTTGCTGATGTAAGGACTTTGTTGGACTTGGGAAATGTTGTTTATACCAAGGGTCATTGTTCTTGTGGCCTTTGTGCAAGAACAATGACCCTTGGTATCTTCACTATTTCTCTCTCTTTTTGTCAAAAGATTATTCCACCAATAGTTAGAATAATCAACAAACTTCTTAGAGGCTAGCCTTATCTTTCCTTTTTCTGAATATTCTTCATCCCTTTCTATCCAAGAAAAATATTCTTTCCTACATAAGGTTTCTCTAAAATAAGGTATGAATATTTCACAAGGTTCCTCAAATTTAACGTGGCTTTTGGTAGTTCTATAGTTTGGCCTTTTTAGAGGTTCGAATCTTCTCCTAAGCAAAGGTTCTTAAGGTTTCCCAGAGTTGTCTAGTACTATCTTTGTTACAAAGGTGTTAAGGTCTCGATTAATCTCATTGATTTGGTTGCTCCATTGGTTGACTTCTCTAAGCATCCAATTGATTTGTTTTTCCATACTCGGCTCAATTCTTTTTTGTTTTGGGACTCTAGATGGTTGAGAGAAAGGTTCTAAGTAAGGGTCACTAGAGTTACCTCTTTTAAAGCAAAATAGCAACACCTTATCACAAATGATCAACACAAACTAATCAATCAATGCTTCTCGGATTGACACCAATTTCTTGGTCGAAGGAGACTCCAGTTCAGAATAGAAATATTATCACTAAACATAGCAAAATATTCAAGCTAACAGACTCTAAAGGTGGTTTAAAACATGTAGCAAGATACCTTAAAACTAATCACAAAACCGTGCTCATAAAACAACCTAAACAACCTAAAAATGTAAACAACATAACATCCTAAACAAACCCTCAAAAACAGCAAAGAAATACACTAAAACAGTGGACATAAATTAACCTAAAACTAATCCTAAACAGAGAACACGAATCGCTAAACAAAAGCACAAATAACATAATAAGACATAACACAATTATCCAAAAAAATTAATCCTCGGATTTAAACTAATCGTGTAATGCCCAACATTTTCATTAAATAATTTTTGGATTTTCAGAGTGGTAAACGGTGGAATTCTAGTCGAAATCGATAGCGGAGAATTTCTGCCATTAAGTAAAATATTATTTTGAGCCTTGTAGAGAAGAGAAATTTTTGAGATTATAACCAGAGATGAACCGAATAACAATTTAATTAAACGGTTAAAGGTTGAGGGTGATTCATTATTTAGGTTATTATTATTATAAAAAAAAAAGAGGAGAAAAGAGGAGAAGGATTGTGAGATTTCCCCCTTCTGTTCCTTTCCTTCCCCATACGAGAAATCCCTCCCTCTTCAGCAATTTATCCTTCTAGCCGTTGTTCCTCTCCGTTCCTTCATCAACATTAAAATCTACAGTAAGTTTTAGTTATTTCTTAGTAGATAGATAGTCTTTTAGTTGTTTAGAGCGATAAAAGTGAAGTTAGAGGGAGTATTGAGTAGTTTTGGTGAAACCTAGGAGGGATATACGAGATTTTAAGGTTTGTAGTCGATTTTATACGTGTATTGATGTTTAAGCTGGAGTAGGAGTAGATTATCGGTCTTTATGGAGAAAATTTGGTGTTTGGATAGCCAAAGAACTCAGGTTATAGAACGGTTTCTGTTCGACCATATTTGGCCTTACTGAGGGTGTTGAGTTAGAAATTTGATGAGACTGTTGAGGACTGGATGTTCCAAGGAGCCCGTAGCATTTTGAATCGTCCTAATCGGATGAGTATTGAATAAGTTATTCATTTTTGAGGGTCAATCGAAAATTGAGTTGAAATTCGGGTATAGATAGATTAGATGTTAAATTATTATTTTCTTTTAGAGTTTTACGGGTTGGAAGAAAAGTAGAATTGATGATGTGTAGTTTTATAGGTTCCCTAATTTAGCAAGCTATCTACGAATGAAGAATTGCTAAGGATGCCAAGTAAGTAGTAGGTACTTTTGCCTTTGAGCCTACATCACAGTTCGGTAGGTTGCATGCACGTTTATCTTATGTTATATTTTAGTGATTATGCATCATGGTTTTAAAGCACGAGAACGAAACGAAAATGAATTTCCATGTTTTTACGAAGTGAAATAAAAGGATGTGATAAACGAAATGAAAATGTACGGAAGAAGATAATAAAGGTGGGGTTGAGTGGTCTTGTCCCATGAGATGGACCGTGAGTTGTATCACTTCTTCCTCCGCTTTACGTGTTGGCCTTGTCCTGTGAGGTGGACCACGATGTATGTCACTTTACTAGATCAAGGTTGGCCTTGTCCCGTGAGGTGGATCGCGAGGTGTGTCACCTTGATTTAGCACGTAAAGAAGAACCCAGTAGTAAGAAGATAAAGAAGATATAAGAAAGAGACGAAAACGAAAGTAGAGACGAAATTGTAGAAACTGCATATGTTAGGATATGTTATTTTCTTTGTTATGTGCATTACTTATTTAACATTATACTAATAGATGAGTTCTGTGATGTAGGTGACGAAGCGATAGCTGGTGAGTACTCAGAGCATGCCCAAGACTAGGAGGCAGTTAGAGAAGTGGGCTTATGGACGGTCTGGCTGACTGTTACGGCGTTTTTACCAGGGCGGGGGTATGTAAAGGAGTTTAGTTATTTCAAGTTTACTCGGAGTTGTTTTTAGTCGATTTGAAGTGTAAATGAATTTCAAACTTTTTGTAGTCGTTTTGAAGTATATAATGGTTTTGAGTTGATTGGAATGTGCAAGTTTTGTTATTTTCAACGTTGAGTCGAAGTTCGATTGTTTTTGGAAAGTTCAAGGCTTTAAACAGATTTTGTGAAAGAAGTGTCGACCGATAGGCTTAGTGGTCGACTAAACTTGGCAAGTGTCAACCGCGACGGTCGACCTATGGAGACAGAGCCATAGCAGGCGTCGACTTGTGTGTGGAAGTGTTGACCAGTTAGTGTGAAGATGGTAGGAGTGTCGATTGCAAGGTTCGACCGATGGAAACAAAGAGCATGAAGGTGTCAACCACTCTCTGTGATGACCGTAGAAGTGTTGACCACGGGGTTTGACTGGCGCGGGCAGAGAAGATTAGAGTGTCGACCTGTGCTCACAGGTGTCGACCGGTTAGCATGATGAGTAGAGTGGTGTCGACCGCTAGGGTCGAGTGATGAAAACCGAGGCAAATGAATTATCGACTGGAGCTTACAGGGGTCGACCAAAAATGTGTTTCAATATTTTAAAAACTCAAAATTTTATTTAAACTGATTTTAATCAAAGTCATCCGTTGCGACCATTTTAAACATTTTCAAAAAGTGTGTTTTAATTCGAGAAACGAAGTTTTAAATTTTTACATGAATTTTACCAAAGTGTGTGTGTGTGGGTAGTAGTGAGCGTACCAGGATCCGCCTGGGTTTCGGGTCGCTACAGAGATGGTGTGGGTAGTAGTAGTGAGCGTACCGGGATTTGCCTGGGTTTTCGGGTCGCTACAGAAATGGTATCAGTGCAGCGAGAGCGAACAAGAAATCGGCGAGTCGGTTTTCAGGTCGCTACAGATATGGTATCAGAGCCAAATGGTCAAACCGTTCAAATGATTACCTATTAGTGCTAATCACTACACGACTTGCTTCGACAACTGTAAGTGTTTAAGTTTAGATTTAGTTATTAGATCCTTATGAGAGTAATTAACCCTTGTCTAGGAAATTAGTCAAGATGTCTAGATGAGCAGCACGTTCGAGAGTACCGAGAGAGACAACTGACTCAAGAAGCGAGGATGACTCGATGACGATCAGACAACTGACTGAGTTGGTAAATAGACAGTCTCAACAATTAGGGGTTTTGCTGAATCGAGAAGTTCAAGGAAGTGTAGGCTCTAGCTCTAGCCAGGACTAGTCGGGTGACAGATTTTGGAGGTTACGACCACCAACGTTTGAAGGGAAGTCATCAGATCTGACAACTGTAGAGGAGTGGGTCCGTACCATGGAAAGTATGTTTAAGTATGCGAAAGTGGAAGAAGAGGATAATCTCTCGCTAACCACATTTCATCTAGCAAAGCACACTAGATTTTTGTGGAAGTCAGTGGAGACCACCACTGAGGTGCAACACATGACATAAGAGAAGTTTAAGAATGTATTTTATGATAAGTATTTCAATTATACGATGCAGGTGGTTAAAAGAATAGAGTTCTTACAGTTGAAGCAAACTAGGTCGGTAACCGAGTACAACCGGCAATTTGAGTTCTTATCTCGGTTTGCCAGCAATTTAGTTAGCTAGAATGAAGACAAAGTGTTTCAATATGTACATGGATTAAAGCCAGAAATATATAAAGGAGTAAAGAGAGCCAGAACTCAAGAAGTGTTGTATTCGAAAGTGGTGGCAAAGGCAGTAGAGGTGGAGGAAGCTGAAATGAAATGTGTTAAACAGAGAGAAGCTTCCAGGAGATTTTTCAAGGAAATCGCCCCACAATAGAGTAGAAGTACCTCCCAGTAGCAACAACAGAGGGCCACTAAGAGGTTCAGCGAGCCAGGGTAGTAGCAAAAGGCCTCAGGAGTCGGTGAAGTACCCTTAGTGCCCTAAGTGTTTAAGGTATCACTCGGGCGAATGCAAACTAAACTCGGGAAAGTGCTACAATTACAATGAAGCTGGACACCTAGCTAGAGATTGCCCAAAGCCCAGAGTGACTCGGTGTTTAAACTACAACAAAGTGGCCCATGTCAGTAGATATTGTCCAGCTCTGAAGAAGGGTCCGACACGTACGACACGGAGAGTATTCGCCATGATTGAGTTGGGCGACGATGACCAGCCAGCCGTGGTGTCAGGTACTATATTGATAAATTCTGTACATACTTATACATTGATTGATTCTGGTGCGATGCACTTGTTTGTTACAACTACGTTCGCGGTCAAATTAGATGTATGGCCTGTAGCAACAGAGTGTAGTTATGAAGTGATGTTACCTTCTGGTGGGTGCATACACTCAAATTAAGTTGTACGAGATAGTATAGTATCCGGGGGAAGTAAAAATTTATTAGCCGATCTCATTATTATGGGCATAACTGGATATGATATGATATGATATGGGGAATGAATTGGTTGTTCAAGTACTATGCTACGATTAATTGCAGGACGGGAACAATAATTTTTCAACCCCCAGATGGTGAGAAACACACATTTCAGGCCACGAGGAATGCCAGGAAGATATTTGTCATGGCGCTATCAGTGCTCGTCAAGTTTTAATTGGTGAGTCTTTTGGTTTTCTCGCGAATGTTATTGATGTACAAGTTTCAAGGGAGTCAAAGCCTCATGATATTTTAGTTGTTCAAGACTTCCCAGGAGTTTTCCTTGATGATCTACCTGGTCTGCCTCTAGATTGGGAGATAGAGTTTTCTGTTGATATATATCTAGGGGCCGAGCCAGCGTTTAAGAATCCTTATAGATTAGCACCAATGGAAATGAAAGAACTAAAGAAGCAGTTAGAGGAGTTGGTAGAAAAATGATTTATAAGCCCCAGCTTTTCTCTTTGGGGTGCGCCGGTTCTTTTTGTCAAAAAGAAGGATGGATCGTTGCGGATGTCCATCGACTACAGGGAGTTGAATTAGCTGACGATTAATAACAAGTGTCCTCTGCCAAGGATAGATGACTTGTTTGACCAATTGCAAGGGGTGCGAGTCTTTTCTAAAATCGACCTGAGATCGGGCTACTAGTAGCTAAAGGTCAGATCAGAAGATGTTCTAAAGACGGCTTTTCGGATGCAGTATGGGCATTATGAATTCTTTGTGATGTCTTTCGGATTGACGAATGCTCTAGCCGCCTTCATGGACTTGATGAACAGAGTATTCCATGACTATCTCGATAAATTCATCATAGAGTTTATCGATGATGTCTTAGTCTATTCCCGTAGTAAAGAGGAACACAAGAAGCATTTGAAAGTAGTGTTGGAAAATTTGAAGCGACACCAACTTTATGCAAAGTTTTCTAAGTGCGAGTTCTAGCTGGACATGATCCATTTTCTGGGTCATGTCATCTCGAGTGATGGCATATCTGTCGATCTAATGAAGATTCAAGCAGTTAAAGAATGGCCACAGTCGAAGAGTGTTACCGAAATAAGAAGTTTCCTTAGGTTAGCAGCTTATTACAGGAGGTTCATTAAAGGATTTTTAAAGATTGTGACGCCTCTGACCCGTTTGACAAGGAAAAATGTGAAGTATCTGTGGTCTGAAGATTGCAAACACAGTTTCCAAGCTTTAAAACGAAAATTGACCACTGCTCCAATATTGACGCTTCCTGTTGAAGACAGGAAATTTAGCATTTACTGTGATGCTTCCAAGATCGGACTTGGGTATGTGTTGATGCAAGAAGGGAAGGTGGTAGCCTATGCCTCTAGGCAATTAAAAACCTTTGAGCAGAATTACCCAACACATGACCTAGAGTTAGCTGCGATAGTTTTCGCGCTAAAGATTTGGAGGTATTATCTATATAGGTAGTCGTGTGAGATATATTGAGACCACAAGTGTCTGAAATATATTTTCACTCAAAAGGAGTTGAACATGAGGCAACGACGGTGGTTAGAGTTTGTGAAGGATTATGACCTTGTAATTAAATACCACACCGACAAGGCAAACGTAGTGGTCGATGCATTGAGTAGAGTGACGGCATCCACTTCAGCCATGACTTCAGGCATGCCATTAGCTTTGGATGCAGAGTTTCAGAAATTCAACTTGAAAGTGGTGTTGAATATGTTAGCCATGTTGTCAGTTGTGTCTCTACAGCCCACTATTTTGGAAAAGATTAAGCAAGCCCATAAGGACAACGCCAAATATAAAGAAATTAAATCAAGCATGGCTTCTAATGACAGGTAAGAGTTTAGTTACTCAGACGACGGAATCCTCAAGTTTTGGAATAGGTGGTATGTTCAGAATAACGAGGAACTTCGTAGTGAGATTCTTTCGGAAGTCTATTCTTCTAAGTTTTCTGTGCATCTAGGAAGTACCAAGATGTATAGAGACCTAAAGCAACATTACCCGTGGCCTAATATGAAGAGGATTATGGCAAAGTACGTTGAGGCGTGTTTGATTTATCAGCAGACGAAGGCTGAACATCAGAAGCCAGTAGGAAAGCTACAACCATTGTCTATCCCTGAATGGAAATGGGAGCAAATATCGATGAACTTTGTTTTTAAGTTGCTTCTGACAAAAAAGGGTTATGATGGTATATGGGTGATCGTGGATCAGTTAACCAAGTCATCCCATTTTCTGCCAGTCAAGATGACATATTCTATGGACT
Organism: Begonia peltatifolia; assembly: GCA_022433055.1. NCBI lineage: Eukaryota > Viridiplantae > Streptophyta > Magnoliopsida > Cucurbitales > Begoniaceae > Begonia > Begonia peltatifolia. The sequence continues at coordinate 20,056,356 of CM039517.1, read as the reverse complement.
AGTTCACCGAATTGTATATTCAGGAGATCGTACGATTACAAGGAGTTCTGACTTCGATTGTGTCAAATAGAGACCCTAGATTTACATCGAAGTTCTTGAAGAGTTTGCACAAAGCTATGGGTACGCAGCTCAATTTTAGTATGGCATTTCATCCTCAGACGAACGGTCAATCGGAGAGGACTATCCAAATGTTGGAGGATATACTTCGAGCTTGCGTACTGGATATTCAAGGTTCATGGTGCAAATACCTACCTTTGGTGTAGTTTTCTTATAATAACAGCTTTCAAGATACGATAGGTATGGCTCTTTACGAGGCTCTTTACGGGAGAAAGTGCAGATGTCCGTTATATTGGGACGAGGTCGGCAAAGCAAGATTGGTTGGTCCGGATATTTTATAGTAGGAAGTAGACAAGGTTGCATTTATTAGACAACAGATCTTAACAGGTCAAAGTCGATAGAAGAGTTATGCAGATCGTCAGAGGAGAGAACTAGAATTTGATGTAGATGAAGAAGTCTTTCTGAAGATCTCTCCATTCAAAAGAGTTGTAAGATTCAGAAAAAGGGAAAAGTTAAACCCTAGATACATTGGGTCATTTCCTATTACGAGGAGAATAGGAAAGACAACTTATCAGTTACAACTACCAGCCTTGATGGATGAGATTCACAATGTATTTCACGTATCCATGTTGAGAAAGCGTATGCAAGATCCTCCTCATGTCGTGGAGTAACAGAACATAAAGATCCAGTCGACGTTAACCTATGAGGAGAAATCAGTAGAAATTCTTGATTATGCAGCGAAGATTCTATGTAACACCCAGGATTTGTACATTATAAATTTAGGATTTCGTATTGGGAATTTTAGAAACAAAGCTTTGGGAAGTAAAATAATGGTTTGAGCCAACTAAGGAGTAACTAGATAGTTGTAATGAAAGGAAAGACAAATGTGGACATTGAAAGGAGGGGGAAATTGAATTAAATTGAAGCTTCTTCTACAAGCTACCACTATACCTACACCCAAACACCCCAACTCTGTCTCTCCCTGATGTGCCCCATAGGCCCGTCACACGATCTCAAGTCCAAGCACACACTTTAATTAACCTACATTCTCACACATTTTATTCTTGTGCAGGTTATGATTCAATGGAGCCGGAAGTTGCAAGCTTAAGGTGGGAAGTGGAGGCTCAAGACATGGAGCAACCGAGACACATCATTGCATGGGAAGCCACCCTTGAAGATCATGAAGCTCTTAAGGGAATTTGTCTTCCCGAGCCAACTTTTATGTAATGTTTTATTTTGAACTTATTGGGCAAACATTAGCCTTCTTGTTTAACTATTTATTATGTGCATGCATTAGGCATTTAGGAGTAGATTGAATGGTTAGGATAGATGATGGAATGGGCTTCGGGCTTAGCTTAAATTGAAGAAGCATTCGGGCATGCAAGGCATGCCACTCTCGGCCGCAAATGCACCAAGGAGAAAGTGCCGCAAGTGGTGGCCAACTTTACCCGATTTGGCCACACCATTGGGCTGCCATTTGAGATGATTGTTCCCTTTACCTTTTGTGGAAGAAACATGGATCCATGACATGGCATTCAGCAAGCCTTTGATCGACCACTTGGCTGCCATCATCGCGGCCGCACACTACACACTTGGAGCCGGTTACAAGCTCCTTTGCACCAAGTTTTTGAAGACCAAAGCACAGCCCTAAAACCCTCCATCCTAGGCCTATATAAGCATAGCATTGGTGTTTGTATTTTGGTTGGCAAAGTTAATGAGCATCGGATGTTTTCTAAGAGGAAACCGAGAGAGTTTTCCCACCACCATTCAAGGTAAGTGCTCGGTTCCATGAACCGATTAGGAGTAGCCTCCTAGCTTGGAAACTCAAGGTTGTTGCTCGAGCTTGTGTTCCACTTTTCTCTCCTCCCTTTCAAGGGAAGGAAACAAGAAGGAAGTGGCCAAAACCGGTTCCCCAAGTTGAGAGCCTTTCCATGGAAAGGTTGTGATTGCCGAGAACATAATATAGTCTCTTCGGCCAACTTGCGGGTTTGCTTGCACAAGTTTGTCATTTCTAATCAATCTGGACCACGACCACCACCATCACACACCTCACTCACTCCACTAATCTCACACCAAATTTCATTTCATTTGAAGAACATTTGGTCGTTCATTTTGTTGCTTTTCTCAAGGGTTTCTCGGCTTGGCCGAGATCCGAGGGCCTAACCGATCCTTTCATGCATTTTGATGACCGAGCAGGAGCTTGGCTGTAACACTCCCTTCCTTCCTCAATGTAAAAAAACCTTCCTCAGACTTCACCCTCTCATTTTCTTTTCCTCTTTAGATTTCTCCTCCCCTCCCACGTAGCTCTCCTCCATTTTCCCTCCTCATGCCACTTCCTTCTTGTTCTTTCCTCTTCTCAAAGATCTTAAGGTAAGATTAAGGTTAATTATGGATGGGTTCTAAATTAAGGTTTGATTTAAGGTGATTTTCATAAGGGTTTTATGTGTTTTGCTTAGGGTTTTCAGAATTTCCACTTTCTCTCACTCAAGTGGCAAAGTTTCACCATTTCTTGGAACTTTGAAGGTAAGGCAGCCCTTTTCTTGAGTGAATAGTTGATTCTAGGGCTTAAATGTATAGAGGTTGGTTGAGGAAGTTGTTGATTGTTTGGTGTGAAAGAGAAGTGTACGTAAATTGAGGGAATGTTACTCAAAGGGTTGCAATGAATGTCAAGTATTGATGTTAAGATGAAAGTTGAAGAACATGTGTTAGGTTTTGGGAATTTCAATCGGTGTTTAGTTAATACAATTCAACCATAAAAATGTTTAAATTGAAGGTTTAATGGTTATTTTGATGGTCGTTATTTTAGGTTCGATTGCATGACAGGGAAGTGAACTGAAAACGTTAAGAACTCGAGATAAATGGGTGTTAGGTTTCTGGCCCTTAAGGCCCTACATTATAATGATATTAGGATGCTAGAATTATGATGATGTTTTGATGATTATGATGAATGGTTTGAAGTTTGAGTGAATTGAATAATGATAGGACGTTAGGAAGTCATTAAATTATAAGTTTTCCTTTTTGAGATATATATGTTTATTCAAACGTCATTGAGAATTTATGTTTGTATTATGTGCGATCTCCCTCATGCATCATGTTTTTCCTAAAGTGGCATGTCAAATTTTTTACATGCACATTTTAAGTAAAGAAGAACGAGAATATGCAATGTATGTAAATGGTTAAGTGCAGGTAGTGGCTGAGTATGGCACAAGACATGTAAATGGCAACTCATGGCAAGTGAATAACACCCAATGTTAAGTAAATGGCAACTCATGGCAAGTTATGTAGTCTACGGGGTAGACGGGGTTATGCTTGTGCCTATTTCCACGAAGACGCCCCCTTTTCCCATGTTATGTAATGTTAAAGAAATGAAAACGAACATGTTTTACAAAATCATGCATTCGTATATATGCATTCATGTAAATGTGTATGTTAGTGCATCACTTACTAAGCCTTAAGCTTATAGTTTAAATCTTATGGTGTAGGTGAGGAGTATCCTCCGAAAATCAATGCATAGGTCGGTTGATGGACGGGGCTTGTGACGGGCGGGAGGTGTTTGGCATGGCTATTACGACTCGTGGGTGGTACTCCGAGCACTAGGTTCTGTTTTGTTTGTAAAGGTTAGATAGAAAATGATTTTGGTTTTAAAAATACTAAAATGCTTGAGATACATATATTTTGAACTGTGTTCTAATACATGGATTTTCCACCAGTCCATGATAAGCTTCCGCTATGAGTCTTTTCTTGGATTTTACAAATTTTGATGGGAGTCACATTTTGAGTAAAAATGGCATATATTTAAAAAGAGTTTCCAATAGGAATATAGGCTAAGGAAGAGGAATTTTGATGAGAAATGTATGAAGTGTTATTAGGAGTTTTAAGTTATGTTACTAGTAAGCAAACTGTCTACCTACATGTTAAAGTGTCGACCGAACCTTGCATGTGTCGACCGAACCTTGCATGAGTGTCGTCCGAACCTTGCATGTGTCGATCCCATGGATCAACTGTCGCCAACAGAGGCAAACGAAGTGTCGACCTGTGCAAGAAAGTGTCGACCGTTTAGTGTAAAGATGAGTACAGAGTGTTGACTTGCATGCAAGGGGGGTCGACCAAACTCTGTAGGTGTCGACTGCTTGTGTAACATCCCATATTTTCGTGATATCGATCTTTGAGTTGTTGAAACGATAAACGGTAGGGTTCGGGTCGGAATGGAGAGCGGATAATTTGTAAGGTTAGGTGGGGGATTATTTTGGGATTTATGGAGAGGAGAGAATTTTAAGAATCTGGCCAGAAACAGATTGATTAGCCGTTTGATTAAAAGATTAAAATGTGAGGGCAAAAAGGTAATTAGCTTATTATTATTTTATTTAAATGTTAATAGAGAGGGGGAGGGATTCGCAGAAACCCTCTCCCCTTCTCTGTTATTTTCTCCCCCCACCCACAGCTCGACCTTTCGGCTTTTCTCCTTCCTGCGATTGTTCAGCTGGCAATTTCTTGTGGTTTTCTTCTCCATTTCAACGGTTCAAGGTAAGTTTAAGCAGTTTATGGTCCAATGATTGTTTAGAGTTGCAGTTGAGGAGAAATTTGGTGGATAGAGATTTAGGGTTTTAGGGTTATAGTGTTTATTGGATGCAATATTGATTGTGGTGGGTTATTGAGGATAAATGCACTGGATGGATGAGTAAGTGAGTGAATTTGAGTGAGGAACCGAGAATGTAGGATTTTAAGGACTGATAAGGAATTGGCTGTGAATTTTTAGCCTAACTACGGACGTTCGTTTTAGAAACCCTTTTGGTGTGGAAGCCTCACCCAGGGATGGCTGCTGCCGTGTACATGTGGTGGTGTGCAACTATGGCCTCATTGCTGGAGGAAACGGGATGATAGTGACGTGCCAGGGGGTGGTATGGTGAGTGCGTCCAGCCTCACCCTGGAATGGTTGCTGTGCGTAGAGTGACGTGTGGGTACGGATTGAGGGCCTCGTTGCTAGAGAAACTGGGATGATGGCGACGTGCCAGGGTGTGAGTTGGCGAGAGAGTCCAGCCTCACCATGGTGCGACCGTACCATGCGGCAATGATTGTGACAACATGAGTGAGAACGTAGAAACTGCATGTGATAGGATTGCATTGTTGTTTTACGATTCATATTGCACTGTTTACTGAGCGTTAGACTTATGTTGTGTGTTCCGTGGTGTAGGTGCAGAGTTTCCCGGAGGTGAGTTGCCAGAGCCTAGACAGAACGAATAGGCAGTTGGCGGCGTACTACCGTGTGCCGGCAGGTGGAGCTTGTCGCAGCGGCCCTAACCGTGGAGTGATGCCGGGAGGTAGATTTTTGGGAGTAGTGTTTTTGGTGAGGTCTATGTCGTGTGTATAGGTTTTGAGGCACATATGGATGCGGGTGTTGATAGTTGGGATTCATGTATAAGTACATGTTGAACTATTTGAAAGAGTTTAAATGAATGGTTAAGGTTTTCAACCGGTAGTTTTAATTCGGGGAAGTTTTCGTGTCCGTTTCTTTTGGAGCTACTGTGGTTTTTAGGTTGTTGGTGTGAAGTGTCGACCGAAATCCATAGGTGTTGACGGGTCAGTGTAAATTGAAGGGTGAGTGTCGACCGCAGGGTTCGACAGGTGCAGGCAGAGGGAAATGAGGTGTCGACCGACGATGGTGGGTGTCGACCGGTTAGTGTAAAATCAGTAAGAGTGTCGACCGAAGGGGTCCACCTGCGCCGGCAGAGAGAGTCAAAGTGTAGACCTGTGAAAGCTGGTGTCGACCACTCTTTGAGTGGGAGGTAGAAGTGTCGACCAATAATTCCTATTGTCAACCGACGAGAAGGCCCGAAGGAAATGCAGTGTCGACCGATGGAAAACCCAAGAAGACCCAGGTGTCGACCTGTAACACCACAAATTTTGTACATTTTGCCCCTAAAATATTTTGTGTAGTACTTGAATCTTATATAAAGTGCTTTTGGTGAATAATTAGATACATGTTATGATTTAACTCGATTAATTTTGATAGAAAAATAAAAGTTAAAGCATTAGTAAAAATATTAAAGAAATGGAGAAGGAAAATCACTCAAGTATTAAAAGGATTATGTGACAAGTTTACAAAGTCAAACTTTCCAATTGTAGTGTGTTTAGCATTGGAGATAGA
>CM039517.1:20024681-20050144 GCA_022433055.1 Begonia peltatifolia | reverse complement strand
GTGTGTTTAGCATTGGAGATAGAGGAGCCAAGAAGGTGTATGACAAACTACAAGGTTCAAGTGGGAAAACTACATGAATTTGGTTTAAAGGTCAAAATGGTAATTAGCAAAACAAAAAGGCAACTTGCTTTATAATAATGGATTAACCCTCTCATTCCTCCCACGATTTTTTGCTGCTGATTTTCCTCTAGTTCAGCTCTCCATTTTCATGCCCTAGCTCCATTTTGGTTGAGGATTGAAGGTGAGTTTGGTTTTTAGTTATAAGTTATACAATTTTTAGTGTTTATGAGTGATAAACTTTAAGTTTTTAAAATTTTGTTGAAATTTGTTTCAAAACCCTAAAACTTGAAAATTTCTCCCTCAAATTTGGTTATTTGATGAGTCCAAAGTGTTTAAATGACATTCAAAGGATTAGGTTTGGATTGTATCAGAGATTGGTGCATAAGTTTGCAAAAAGCAGAAAACTGTTTTGAAGATTTTGAAAACAGAACAGATTCTGTTCTTGTGATATTCGGCAAAGTTATTGGTTTTCTTTTGGTAAATGGCTTGCACCATTAGAGAGTAAACTCTTAGAGGAGTCATAACAATTGGAATTACTTGGTTCCGAGTTATATTGAGCAAGTTGGGTTCATTTGAAATTGGATGAAACTTTGAAGTGATTTCCAAAAACTTCACTGGGGCAGTTTGGTTTGCTTACTATTCTACTATTTTGGTGAGTGGTTTTCTTAAATTAATTCCACCATCTTAAAGTAGACACTTTAAGGTTTCCAAAACATGTTGAGTCATTGAATTTGAATAAAAATTGAGTATGATACGCTCAATTGAACTTTAGCCAATATTTAGTGTAAATTCGAGAATTTTGACTTTGTTTGAGTTAAGTTTCTAAACTAGATATTATGTTAGGTTGTTTGAGATTGATAAGAATAAAGAAAACAGACTCCAAGTTTAATTGCGAAGGACCCGAGGTAAGCCTTCGTGATTTGCTTAGCCGATTTGGCCTACACCAAAAGAAATTCTGTTTTCGAGGATCTAATGATTTAGATTGTTTTAGTGTAAATTAGATGGGTAGTTAGGTTGTCTAAGTTATAGAATGTCTTTTATGAACTGTCTATGCATCACGTTTTTTTTAAAATGGCATGAAAACGAGTTTCTGTACATGTCTTATGAAAAGAAATGAACTAATGAAAAGAAATGAATGCACGTAATCCTGGTCATGTCGGGGTGGGGTTCTAATATGGATGTCCTGTAGGTGGAGCATGTTTTCCCCCTGGTAGATGGAGAAGGTTGTCTAACCGCTTGATGTGCCTTCTATATCTGGTGAGAGTAAACCCCCGGTGATATCCCGCTATGTAACGAAAGAAAATGAAATAACTACATATTTTATGAACTGCATATGCACAACATTCATTTACATTTACTTTGACTTATTGAGCCTTTAGCTCATAGATGTCTCTATGGTGTAGGTGATTTAGAAGAAGGTGAGAATGTTTTACCTCAACCTGACGAGTGACGTCGTTGAAGAAGGATGGCCGTGGAAGGGCGTTTGTGGCTGTTTGAGCGCATTTTGACCTGTGGGCAATGTACATATGTTTTGAGGGTATGGTTAGGTGCATAGATTTTGGAATGTAAGGTTTAAGAATTGTAAAATGTTTTGAAAAGATTTTAAACGTTTTGATAGACGAAAATTAGGGGTTGAGTTTAATTTCAAAGTTTTACATTTTAGCATATACTGAAATTGCTTAGGAGTTTAATGTCCTTGTTGGAATGGTTTGAAATATAGATTTCAGTTTAAGAAAATTTAAAGGTTACGCTGCCCGTTTTTTGTATGAAAGAATGGTGATTAAACAGATATTGGTTGTTTTGATAAGTGGACCCGGTTTAATGGTAAATATAGGGGCATGTTGCCCGTTTTTATAAACAAAACGTGAATTTAGAGTTAGGTATGTTGTAGGTGTCCGTTAGAATGTTTATGATAGTTATGGTCGTTTTTAGAAAGTTTCAGTTGAGTTTTCTGGTAGTCAAATGTTGACTGGAGTCCCTATTTTACTGTTTTTAACACTCGTAATGAAGTTTATTTTTATACTAGGGTTCCACGCAAGAATTGTTTTTCGCTATAAACGGTTTAATTTTTTTATACACGATGTTGTTTTAAGGCTATAAAAAAAAAAAAAATTTTACGAGATTTTTAGGACTAGTGTCTAGGGACGTTACACGACCGGTCTCTTCATTTCTATTTTTTAAAAAGGTGAAGTTGTTTAAACTGGTTTTAAATGGAGTTTTACCGCTGCGGCGTTCTTCTGTGTTTCTTGTGGAAGTCGTTTTGAGTCAAAGAACCAAAAGTTTTAAATTTTATACGACTTCTGTCGAAGTGAGAAGCGGGTGTACAGTTGGCTACCCGAGTCCGGGGATGATTCGGGGCATTAAAGACATGGTGTCAAAGCAGTGAACAAACCAGAAACGGGTACGTTTTCGGAGCGTTACAGTTATAGTATCAGAGTTTTTACCCAACCGGAAGTGTGGCCGACGAGAAAGTCGGGCCCCTCAGAGGAGGGGTGAGATTGCGAATGCAAGAGGGCCTGTTACAATTCCCACATCGATTGGGGGAAAAGGTAGAGGGGACGGTCGATAGGTGGGAAGAGGGTATGTTACGAGTGTAAGAGCCACGGGGTCGACGTCGTTTGATGGATCTTTTAATACCACCAGCCGATGCATGGGAGTGCTCCACCAACTATAAGTATTTCTTAGAACCTTAGTATTTTCGTTTTAGAATCACTAGATATTGTGGTGTATAGGTTTAACGATATGGTTAGATAGACGCGTAGAGCTGTAGGCGATATGGATGAAGCCATTAAATAGCTTACCGAGTTGGTCGATCGCCAATCACAGTAGCTGGAGCGGTTCATGAGTAGAGAGGACCAGGGCCAACCTAGTGCCCAGACTTTAACGGATCGTGGGGGTTATATGTTGCACAGGCTTAAACCCCCAGTGTTTAACAGAGCATCTTCGAACCCACTCAGTGTTGAGGAGTGGATTCAAAGTATGGAAGACACGATGAATTATGCAAAGGTAGAGGAGCATGACAGGGTATCCAATGCGGCATTCCACCTTGCGAAGGATGCCTGATTTTGGTGGGATTTGGTGAAGGCGACCATCGATGTGAAGTCCATTACTTGGGAGGAATTTAAGACAACGTTCTTTGGCAAGTATTTTAGCCACTCGATCAGAACCCAGGAGATGATGAAGTTTGCCAAGTTGAGGCAGACAGGTAGAGTGGCCAAATATGTGACACAATTCAAGGCGTTATCTCGGTTTACTAGTCATCTTGTGAGCCTGAACGAGAACAAAGTGCACCAATTTGTACAGTGCCTGAAGTCGGAGATATACATGGGTATACGGATAGTTGGAACACGAGGGGTGCCTTATGAGGAGGTGGTGGCAAAGGCGTTGGACATTGAGGAGGCTAGGACGAAGCTTCTCAGTTATAGAGAGTTGCTTAGGGAACAGCCTAGGAGGTATTTCAAGCAAGTGTTGCCACAATCGAGCGGAGAGGAGTCGTTTTAGCGAAAGGGCCTGAAAAGGTCTAGTGACAGCTCCAGTAGTCAGGGGACCAACAAGCGGCCTTAGGGACTAGGGCAATTTTTGATATGCCCAAAATGCCATAAGAGTCACCCAAGTAAGTGCAGGGGAGGTGCAGGGCAATGCTACAACTGTGGTGAGGTGGGCCACATGTCAAGAGATTGTCAGAAGCCGCGACCGAATCGGTGGTTCAACTGCAACAAACTGGGGCATTTTGCTAGGAGTTGCCCGAATTTGAGCAAGGCTCCAGCGAGAATGACACCAAGAGTCTTCGCCCTCATAGAGGTGGACGATCTTGGCCAGCTGTCGGTGATTTCAGGTAGTATTCTTATGTCAGGCATGGCGGCTTATACCCTTGTCGATATGGGTGCTACTCACTCCTTTGTGTCCACTGCCTTCGTGGTCAAGCCAAATCTAGTGGCCAGCTATTTTGGGCAGTTCTATGATGTATTGTTGTCATCGGGGGAGCGCCTATACTCAGATCAAGTGGTACAAGGTGATATTGTGATAGTGGGAGAAAAATGGCTATACGCTGATATGATCATACTTGACATGAAGGGGTATGAGGCTATTTTAGGGATGGATTGGCTGTCTAAACACTATGCCGCGATCGATTGCAGGACTAGAGAGATTCACTTTCGGCTCCCGAGTGGAGAGAGTTGCTCCTTCAGGGTGGGAAAGGGTTTGAGTAGAATCTCGACAGTGTCGTCTATGAGAGCCCAACAGTTGTTATGAGGTGGATGTATGAGCTTTTTGGCTAGTGTCATGTACGTGCAGCTTCAGAGCAAGGCTCAACTCCAGGATATCCCCATTGTGAAGGATTTTCTGGGGGTATTTCTTGAGAATCTGTCAGGTCTGCCCCTTGACAGGGAAATTGAGTTCGTTATAGACGTGTACCCTTGGTTGAGCCATTGTGCAAAAACCCGTACAGGCTGGCGCCTACCTAGTTGAAAGAGTTAAGGACATAATTAGAGGAGTTGACGGATAAAGGCTTCATACACCCTAATTTTTTGTCGTGAGGTGCACCGGTGCTTTTGTTAAAAAGAAGGACGGGTCAGTACGCATGTGTGTTGACTACATGGAACTGGACAAGTTGATGGTGAAAAATAAGTACCCGTTGCCAAGAGTAGATTACCTGTTTGATTAACTCCAGGGGGCACGGGTGTTCTCTAAAATAGTTGAAGGTTAGGGAGGAAGATGTTCCGAAGACGGCTTTCCTGACATGGTACGGACACTATAAGTTTTTAGTGATGTCGTTTGGACTAACTAATGCCCCATCTGCCTTTATAGAACTGATTAGCTGAGTTTTCAGGGAGCAACTGGATAGATTCGTGATAGTATTCATTGATGACATCCTGATATACTCACGGAGTGAAGAGGAGTACAGAGAGCACTTGAGGATCATGCTGACGACTCTGGGGCAGCACCAACTATATGCTAGGTTCTCTAAGTGCGAATTTTGGCTGGATAGGATCAAATTTTTCGAGCACGTTATCTCTCGTGATGGTATCTCCGTGGACCTGGCAAAGGTTCAGTCTGGAAGGGAATGGCCTTGACCGACCAGTGCTAGCGAGATACGCAGTTTTCTAGGGTTGGCAGGATATTACCGGAGGTTCATTGAGGGATTTTCCAAGATCGCAGTTAACTCGATTGATCAAGAAGAACATGGTGTATAGTTGGTCCCATGAGTGCGAGGATAGCTTTCAGGCGTTGAAGCAGAGGTTGACTGCAGCCCCTTTGTTAGTACTGCCAGTAGTAGGGGAGAAATTCAGTATTTATTGCGATGCCTCCAGGGTAGGCTTGGGTTGCGTGCTGATGCAGAATGGAAGGGTGATTACCTATGCTTCAAGGCAACTGAAGCCTTACAAGCAGAATAATCCCACACATGACTTGGAGTTGGCAGCGGTGGTCTTCGCACTTAAGATTTGGAGGCATTATTTATATGGACAACAATGCGAAATCTTCTCGGACCACCAAAGTTTGAAGTACATCTTCACGTAGAAAGAGCTAAACTTGAGACAAAAGAGGTGGCTTGAGCTGGTTAAAGACTACGACCTGAAAATCAAGTATATCATCCGGGGAAAGCAAATGTGGTAGCGGACGCCTTGAGCTGAGTTTCAACTTTGATGTCCACTATGATTTTAGCAATGCCTACCGAGCTAAGGACTGAGGTCCAAGAGTTTGGCCTAGAAGTGTTTTCCGATTTGGCAGCCATGCTGTCGGCAATATCATTGAGGCCGGCCATCATTGACAGAATTAAGTGAGCCCAAGAGACTAACCTCCAATGCAGCGGACTGAAGGCAGATATGGGGGCCAATGCTAGTACTAAGCTCAGCTATTCGTAGAATGGAATTCAGAGGTTTCGGGATAAGTGGTATGTCCCGAAGAATGAAGAGCTGAGAAGAGAGATATTGTCTGAGGCTCACTCGTCTCCCTCCTCTGTGCATCCTGGAAGCACTAAGATGTACAGAGATTTGAAACAAAACTACTGGTGGCCCAATATGAAGCGGGAGATAGCCAAGCACGTTGAGACTTGTGTGGTATACCAGCAGGTAAATGAGGAGTATCAGAGATCGTCGGGGACGCTTCAGCCACTGCCTATACCTGAGTGGAAGTGGGAGCGGGTCACTATGGATTCTGTGGTCAGACTGCCATAGACTGCTAAGAGCCACGATGCAATTTGGGTAATTGTGAACAGACTAACAAAGTCGTCTCACTTTCTACTGGTGAGGATGACTTACTCGATTGATCAGTTCGCTCAATTGTACGTGCAGGAGATAGTCAGACTACATGGAGTCCCTGTGTCGATAGTGTCGAACCGAGACCCCAAGTTTATGTCTAAGTTTTGGAGGAGTCCGCATAAAGCCATGGGTACCAGGTTGGAATTCAGCATGACCTTCCACCCTCAGACCGACAGACAATCAGAGCGAACTATACAGATACTGGAAGATATGCTCAAAGCCTATGTGTTGGAGTTCCAGGCAGCTTGGAGCAGGTTTTTGCCGTTGGTAGAGTTCTCATATAATAACAGTTACCAGTCTACTATTGGCATGGCGCCGTACGAGTCTTTGTATGGGAGAAAGTGCAGGTCACCATTGTACTGGGACGCGGTTGGAGACGCAAGGCTTATAGGCCCAAAAATACTGCAGCAGATGGTTGACAAGATTGCTATTATAAAGAAGAGGGTCGAGGCAGCTCAAAGCTAGCAAAAGAGCTACGCCGATCAGAGGAGACGGGAATTGGAGTTTGGCGTAGGTGATGAGGTGTTTATGAAGATCTCCCCGTTCAAGGGAGTGGTCAGGTTTGGGAAGCGAGGGAAACTTAACCCTCGTTTTGTTGGACCGTTACTTGTTGCGGAAAGGATTGGGAAGACCGCCTACAAGCTTCAGCTGCCTTCCACAATGGATGGCATACATAATGTCTTCCCTGTCTCCATGCTGAGCAAGTGCATGCGTGATCCTTCTCAGGTGGTTACACAGCAGGATATAGAGGTACAGCCAATGTTATCTTACGAGCAAAAGCCAGTGACCATACTAGGCTCAGCTGTGAAGGTGTTGCGCAACAAGGAGATTCCCTTGGTCAAAGTTTTATGGCATAACCACCATGTCGAGGAGACCACTTGGGAGAGGCGGCAGGACATGGAGCAACAGTATCCAGAGTCATTCGATACGTATATTTTGGGAACAAAATTCTTTTAACAAGGGAGGATGTAACATCCCGTATTTTGGTGGTATCGATTTTCAGGTTGTCGGGACGATAAACGGCAGGGTTCGGATCGGAATAGAGAGCGGAGAATTTGTAAGGTTAGGTGGAGGATTATTTTTGGATTTATGGAGAGGAGAGAATTTTAGGAATCCGGCCAAAAATGGATTGATTAGACGTTTGATTAAAAGATTAAAGTGTGAGGGCCATAAGGTAATTAGCTTATTATTATTTTAATTTTTTATTTAAATGTTAATAGACAGGGGGAGGGATTCGTAAAAACCCTCTCCCCTTCTCTGTTGTTTTCTCCCCCCACCCACTGCGCGACCTTTCGGCTTCTCTCCTACCTGCGATCCTTCAGCCGGCGATTTCTTGTGGTTTTTTCCTCCATTTCAACGGTTTAAGGTAAGTTTAAGTAGTTTATAGTTCAATGTTGGTTTAGTGTTGGAGTTGAGGAGAAATTTGGCGGATAGAGATTTAGGGTTAGAGTGTTTATTGTGTGCAATATTGATTGTTGTGGGTTATGAGGATAAATGTGATGGATAGGTGAAATAGTGAGCGAATTTGAGCGACGAATTGAGAATATAGGATTTTAAGCACTGATACGGAACTGGCTATGAATTTTTAGCCTAACTACGGACGTTCATTTTAGAAACCCTTTTAGTATGGTAAACTTGGTTATGATTGAAGCGTTTGGCTGCTGGAATCGGGTGATTTTGATAACCGACGCAAAAGTTATGCCCGTCAGAAGTTAGGTTGATTTTATAGCCGAGATAGGTTAGTGAGCGATTTTGGCGAGTTCGTGAAGTGTTGAGCTAATATGGTAATTTTAGTGCACAAGTAGAGTAGTGGGATGAATTTTGACAGAAAACCGGTTTTGTTGTAGGTTGAGCAAGTTTTGGGTGAAACGAGCACCACAGAAAGCTAGGACGCCAGTTAAGCAGTGTAAGTAGTGTATGTATGTGTTTTGCCCAGGTGGGCCTACACCGAGGAACGTTAGTTTTGTGATGGTTGATTGTGATGTGCCTTTCTATTGTTTGACATGCATCATGTTTTTGAAACGGGTATGAAAATGAATTTGAACATGGTTTTATGTGCGAGTGGGAAGTGCAAGGTGTGATGGTGAGAACGATGTGTGTGTGGGCAACTACGCCTCGTTGCTGGAGAAATTGGGACGGTAGCGACGTGCCAAGGCTTGGTGTGGCGAGTGCGTCCAGCCTCATCCTTGGATGGCTGCTGCGGTGTACGTGAGGTGGTGTGCAACTATGGCCTCATTGCTGGAGGAACCGGGACGATGATGACGTGCTAGGGGGTGGTATGGAGAGTGCATCCAACGTCACCCTGGAATGGTTGCAGTGCGTAGAGTGACGCGTGGATACGGATTGAGGGCCTCGTTGCTGGAGAAACTAGGATGATGGCGACGTGCCAGGTTGTCAAGTGGAGAGAGAGTCCAGCCTCACCATGGTACGACCGTACGATGCGGCACTGGTTATGACAACATGAGCGAGAATGTAGAAACTGCATGTGATAGGATTGCATTTTTGTTTTACATTTCATATTGCACTGTTTGCTGAGCGTTAGGCTTATGTTGTGTGTTTCGTGGTGTAGGTGCAGAGTTTCCAGGAGCTGAGTTGCCAGAGCCTAGACAGGACGAGTAGGCGGTTGGCGGCGTACTACCATGTGCTGGTAGGTGGAGCTTGTCGCGGTGGCCTGACCCATGGAGTGATGCCGGGAGGTAATTTCTAGGAGTAGTGTTTTTGGTGAGGTCTATGTCGTGTGTATAGGTTTTGAGGCATAGATGGATGCGGGTGTTGACAATCGAGATTCATGTATAGGTACATGTTGAACTATTTGAAAGAGTTTAAATGAATGGTTCAGGTTTTCAACCGGTAGTTTTAATTCGGGGAAGTTTTCATGTTCGTTTCTTTTGGAGCTGCTGTTATTTTTAGGTTGCTGGTGTGAAGTGTCGACCGAAATCCATAGGTGTCGACCGGTCAGTGTAAATTGGAGGGTCGACGGGGTTCGACCGATGCGGGCAGAGAGAAATGAGGTGTCAACCTGCAACGGTGGGTGTCAACCGGTTAGTGTAAAATCAGTGATAGTAACGACCACGAGGGTCGACCTGCGCAGGCAGAGAGGGTCAAAGTGTCGACTTGTGAAAGCTGGTGTTGATCACTTTCTGAGTGGAATGTAGAAGTGTCGACTGATGATTCTTGGGGTCTACCGAAGAGAAGACTCGAGGGAAATGCGGTGTCGACCGGCATTTGCCAGTGTCGACTGATGGAAAACCCGAGACGACCCAAGTGTCGACCGGCGTTTGCAAGTGTCGACTGATCTCTTCATTTCTATGTTTTAAAAAGGTGAAGTTGTTTAAACTGGTTTTTAATTGAGTTTTTCTGTTGCGGCATTCGTCGGTGTTTCTTATGGAAGTTGTTTTGAGTCAAATAACCAAAAGGTTTAAATTTTATACGACTTCTGTCAAAATGAGAAGCGGTTGTACGGTTGATGACTCGGGTCCGAGGACAACTTGGGGCGTTAAAGACGTGGTGTCAGAGCAGTGAACAAACCACAAACGGGTAGGTTATCGGGGCGCTGCAGCTTGGGTAGACCTACTCGGGCAAAGAAGGACGAAGTGTCGATTTGTGCAAGAAAGTGTTGACTGGTAGTGTGTTAGTGGATTTTCTATACCTAACGCAAGTGCACGTGTCGCTAACAAAGTAATAAATAGTAAATAAAAGTCGGTCCCACGAGGATATTCTTAATCAATTTTAATCGCTATAAAATTATATTAAATAAAGATGAATTAATAAGACAAATAACGTGACGAAAGAATAATATAAAATTAAAAATCACTTAGATATGCTAGAGAAATAAATTAAACTAATTTAGGATGATTACGATAATAAAAGTCTTGGTTAAGGTCGATTTTCTCGTCACGTGAATTTTACTACTGACGCTACAAAAAACTACAGCATTTCCTATGGAACAGCGAGAACAAATATTTTTCTAGGGTTCTATCGAATTACCTAATTAAATTCAACCTAAGGTTTCTTTCGACTTTGAAAGAATAAAACTTGAATTGAATTTCTTTTCAGCCCTATTATCAATGCCAAATAAATTAATGTCAACAACCTTGCAACAATTGAATTTATTTAATTTATCATGTATCTTAAAATTCCTATCTACCTATCGATACAATAGGAACATGTAACATCAAATTTGTCCGTCGACACAATTCAAATTAAACAATAAATATCATGATAGATTATTCCATAAAAAATACGTAAACTTTCATAGAATTAAGTAAAACACATAATGAGTACTATCTCTCCTAACCAAGATTAAAAACTTAGCCTAAAATCATACTAATAAAAATCATAATAAAAATATTCATATAGAGAAAAATAAAAAGTAGAGAAGAAATTGTAGTCTTCGCTCTTCTCTGGAGTAATCTCCCTTAAGAGAGTTTTTCCTCCGAAGATGCTGGATGTCGCCCGCCAAGAGCAAGAGAGCCCCCCAAGATCCAAACAGAAAAAATCAGTAAAAAAGAGAGTTTTTGAAAGATCAAGAGAAGAAATCAAAATCTCCTTTTTCAGGGAGAGAATAATCTTCTCTCTCCTTCCAAAATCCTCTCTTTCCTTTTTTAAATTTTTATTCCCTTTTAAATTCTCTATTCAGCCAACTTTTCTCTTCTTTCTTTTCGCGCCACATCACTCTTCTTTTGTCGTTTAGGGCCACATCACCATTCTCTTCCTCTTCTCTCTCTTATTCTTCCATCAATTCAATTTTCCTGATTTTAGGGTATTCTCCATCCATTTTCCTCTCTTTTAGGTTGTTTAAATGTCCAATCCAATCTTTTATAATTCTGTGGCCAAAGATAAAAAACAATTATTAATGCTTATAATCTGATTTAATTTAAAATATATGCATAAAAATCATTAATATCTTAAATTCTTTCAATTCTTAATAATTTATAGCAATTATTATAATTTTGACCACATTCTATTTAAATTCATTTAAATCACGCGAATTTTATTAATAATAAATAATATAAAATAACTCTAATTTAAGAGTTATCAAATACCCTCAAACTTGAAGCATTACTCGTCCTCCAGTGATGCAAAATAAAGTCAATATTAAAAATTTTATAGGTAACATTAATGAATTTCATTTGATTTCCAGAATAATTCAAAACTTATAATTTTATGAAAAGTAGCAGCATCATAATTAAAGTAAATTAATATAGAATTATTTCCCAATAAAATAATTTCTCAAAGTGTGTGTGTGCTCAAACTCCTCTTCAACTTGCGAAGTTCAATCATCCAAACTAAATTTCACAGTTAATATTATAGATTACTAAAACTTCAATGTTTTTCCAAAGTTAATTAGATTTCAAAGTTTTTTTTTTTTCTTTATATTGACTTTCTCTTACAAGTCACACTACCTTTTTACTCGAGTGTCAACATTGGTCATGAAGGCCTCCGGTTACTCAGTATTGTCACTTAAAGATAAATACTCATATAATATTTTAGAGGAGTATAGTCAATAATAATATTGCAACGGAGTTCCTCTATTTAATTTCTATCCATCGAGTATCCAAAGGGCTCACTCGGAATTGAAAGTAGATTAGGAAATTGCAATTTATTCTCTTTTTCATTCTTTTTTTTTTCTTTTATTCTGTTTTTTTCTATATATATATATATATATTTTTTTTTTTTCTCTTTTTTTTTTTTTGCAAAGAAATCTTTTATTTCTAATTTTCTTCGTAAACATTAACTCATTTTCATCTAAATATAATTGAGAAATTTAATTAGGATACATCCTTAAGTAACTAGAGAGAAGTTTGTGTGTTATGAAGAAAAATTAGATTAAGGGGAATAATTCCTAGTTAAATGTCATTAATGCATGATAATGAAATTTTTCAACAAAATTACGGAGTTAGGAAAATTCTAGATACTTCACTTTGAGGACATTTTTGCATAGTAGATATTTCACTTTCTTCTACCTAATTTCACTTTCTCGTACCCCTTACTAATACACCTTACCCCTAAACTTAAAATTGATAGTGTCCTCACTGCCAAACAAAATAGTGTGCAACATAAAATAAAAAGAAAAGGGCAGGTACTTCCCTGGATGGCTATTCTTCTTTGTCGGATTCGGAATCCGATTGCTGGAGTAGGCTTGTGGGAAAATGAGAAAACATTGGGTGTGGCTTGGTGTAATCTCGCTGAAGACTGCCTGCTATTGCCTTGTCTTTGAGTTAGGTGTAGCGCCAGAATACCCTGTTCTTTTGTTTGATGCGGCAGAGTTTGTCATAAATGTTGTATTGTAGAATCTCACTTTGGCTAATTCTCTGTTCAATCATAAGCATAGTTTCCTTCTGCTTTTCCAATTTTTCATCGATCAGTAGCAGTGCTTCCGTGATTTGTTGTTGGTAAATGATGCTCTCTGCTGATGCTGCAGCTCCGCTTGCAGCATTTGAATCATGAGATTTTCTTTTCTTCGGTTCTTCATCTTCATCCGCTTCTTCATCTCCTGGTTTATCCATAGCTATTCTTTTAACTGCCAAAGGAGTAATTCCAGATGCTGGAGCAAGCTTCAATTCCTGTTCTTCATAAACTACTCCAGAGAGTTCACATAACCCTGTTATCAGAGAGGGAAACAGGAATTGCCCCTTGGGCCTGAAAGCATTAGCTCATAAATTTCTATATATAATCTGCCAAACATTGATATGTTTCCCAGTCAGAATACAATATAGTAAAACAGCTCTATCCTTTGTCACATGTTGTCCATACGATGAAGGGAGTAAGCGGCTTTTAAGAAAATGATACCCAAGGGAGAGAGAGCGATCCTGTTTTGGAGATGACCCAGTCGGTATCCGGTTCAGCAATCTCCTTTAGGACAGCTTCGAGGTATGCTGGAGACTGATTGTCGGCATGAGCGTAAAAATTATCCTCCACTTCTTCCAACTGGTAGAACGAATTTATTGTTGCTGGTGAAATCTTCACCTCCCTTTTCCGAACCCTTACCGACTGGGGCAAGTCACCCTCGAAGTTAGCATAGAACTCACGAACCAGGTTCATGATGACCTCTCTTGGGCGAGTGCAAAATAGTGTCCAATTGTGATTCTGGATAACTGAGGAAACATAACTTGGGTACCCTGAATAGCTACCGTCAAAAATTACAAAGCCCTTCTCAACCGCAAATGTCTTCTGCTTCATCCCTTGCTTGTATTGGATTTTTGCGACATCGTTAATAAATTCTAGTTGAGACAAATGTTTAGTAGCTTTCTTTCCAGTGCTCTTTGGCCACATGTTGGTATCTGCTGATCTGCAAAAGGGAATAGAGTTTTCTTTCTTCTGAGTGAGAAATTCGTTAGGGTTGTTGCAGCATTTATAAGACAAGCAAAGGGGGAAATTAAAATTTGAAAGAAATTTTAAAATTTTGATGAAAATCACACTTTGGTAAATATCACAATTAAATAACACTAAATAAAAGAACTGATTGACTAATTTTATTTTTTTTATTCTTTATATATATATATATTTTTTTTTCTTTTCGATTAAGTGTGATGCTACAGCTAACATTGTAGCATCACCATTATTTTCACCGAAACTAATAATAAACAAAAGGATACTAAAAATTGGGTTGCCTCCCAATAAGCGCTTGATTTGTATGTGTTCAGCCTGACTTTTCCATGCTTCATGTAGCTTCTCCATTCTCAAGAGGAATTGACGTAATTTCTGTCAATTTCTCTCCAAGGTATAACTTCACTCTCTGGCCATTTACCTTAAAATTTCGGCCGGTTTTTTCATCTCGTAATTCCAAAGTTCAGTATGGATAAACTTCTATTATTTCAAAAGGGCCAGACCACCTAGATTTTAACTTACCTGGAAAAAGCTTCAATCTTAAGTTAAAAAGTAAAACTGCTTGTCCTTTTTCAAACACTCGCTTTTGAATCTTTTTGTCATGCTACCTCTTTAATTTTTCCTTGTAGATTTTAGTATTCTCGTAAGCACCCATCCTCAACTCTTCTAATTCTTGCAACTGTAAAAATTGATTTCTTCCTACTTGCTTTAAATCCAAATTTAATGTCTTGATTGCCCAGTAAGCCTTATGTTCCAGCTCCACAGGTAAATGACAAGCTTTCCCGTAAATCAATTTGTATGGAGTGGTGCCCAGGGGAGTTTTGTAAGCTGTTCTGTATGCCCACAACGCATCATCTAGTTTTTTAGACCAATCCTTCCTATTGGGGTTCACCACCTTTTCTAGAATTCTTTTAATCTCTCTGTTTGAAACCTCTGCTTGGCCATTACTTTGTGGGTGATATGTTGTGGTTATTTTGTGTCTGACTCCATATTTGCTTAATAATCCATTGAAAGACCTATTGCAAAAGTGAGATCCTCCATCGCTAATAATTGCTCTGGATGTTCCGAATCTGGTGAATATATTTTTCTGTAAAAATTTTAGAACTCCCCTTCCTTCATTATTTGGTAGCGCCACTACTTCTACCCACTTTGAAACATAATCAACAGCTAAGAGAATGTATTGATTGCTGAACGACATCGAAAATGGTCCCATGAAATCTACCCCCCAAACATCAAATAATTCGATCTCCATAATATTATTGAGTGGCAGCTCATGTTTCCTTGTAATATTTCCTACCCTTTGGCACCTGTCACAACTTTTCACAAATTATCATCCTTAAAAAGAGTGGGCCAGTACAAACCTGATTGTAGAATTTTTGCAGCTGTACGTGTTCCTTCGTAATGACCCCCGTATGGTGCTGCATGGCATTGCTGGAGCACTGATTCGATTTCATCCTCTGGAACACATCACCTTAGTAATTGGTCAGCACATTGTTTAAAGAGGAAAGGCTCATCCCAAAAATATTGTTTCACATCTTTCAAAAATTTCTTTCTCTGCTGATATTGCATTTCGGGAGGAAGAATGTTGCTTACAATGTAGTTCACAAAGTTGGCATACCATAGCACTGAATATACATCCGCTTTTAGCAGCTATTCATCTGGAAATATTTCTTTTACGCTTTCTCCTGGTTGCTGTTTGTTCCCGTTTTCCAGACGATATAAATGATCTGCAACTTGATTCTCGCACCTTTTTCTATCGCGGATTTCCAAATCGAACTCTTGAAGAAGTAACACCCAGCGAATTAGTCTTGGTTTTGCATCCTTTTTCGTAACTAGATACTTGATGGCTACATGATCAGTGTACACAATCACCTTTGTTCCTATCAAAGATGCCCTGAATTTATCGAACACGAAGACTACCGCAAGTAGCTCTTTCTCTATAGTGGTGTAGTTTTTGTGGGCATCATTGAGTGTTTTACTGGCGTAATAGATGGAATGAAATAATTTATCTTTCTTCTGTCCCAGCACTACTCTTACTGCATAATCACTGGCATCATACATTAGAATAAAAGGTATGGACCAGTCGGGTATTGTTATCACAGGTGCAGTTACTAATTTATGCTTCAGCATGTTGAAAGCTTCCAAACAATCTTTATCAAAATTGAATGACACATTCTGTTCCAGCAACATGCATAAAGGTTTAGAGATTTTTGAGAAGTCCTTGATGAAACGTCGATAAAATCCCGCATGACTCAAAAAACTCCGAATTCCTTTTACTGTACTCGGTGGTGGTAAATTCTCGATGATCTCCACTTTTGCCTTATCAATTTATAAACCTTTTGCTGAAACTCGATGGCCCAACACTATCCCCTCGGAAACCATAAAATGACACTTCTCCCAATTGAGTACTAAGTTCGTCTCCAAGCATCTCGTCAAAAATCGCTCTAAATTCTTCAAACATGTTTCGAAAGACTCTCTAGTAATGGAGAAGTCATCCATAAAAATCTCCAAACATTCTTCAACCATATCTGAAAATATTGCCATCATGCAACGTTGGAATGTTGCTGGAGCATTACACAGTCCGAAAGGCATTCTCTGAAATGCGAAAGTTCTATAAGGGCATGTAAACGTAGTTTTCTCTTGATCTTCGGGCGCAATCGTAATTTGATTATAACCTGAATATTCATCCAAAAAGCAATAAAATTGTCTACCAGCTAACTTGTCGAGCATTTGATAGATAAATGGTAGTGGGAAATGATCCTTTCGTGTGGCCTTATTTAACTTTCTGTAATCCATGCAGATTCTCCATCCTGTGACTGTCCTTGTCGGAATTAACTCTTTATTTTCGTTGGAAACAACTGTCGTCCCACCTTTCTTTGGAACACACTGAACCGGACTAATCCACGAGCTGTCTGAAATAGGGTAAATAATTCCAGCATCCAACAATTTTAGAATTTCTTTCTTCACCACCTCCTTCATTACTGGATTCAATCTTCTTTGTTGCTCTATAGATGCATTGTATCCATCTTCTAGGAGTATCTTGTGCATACAAATACTAAGACTAATCTCTTTTATGTCTTTAACTGTCCATGCCATAGCCTGCTTGTGAGTTCTCAATATGTGGAGTAATTTTTACTTTTGCACAGTTGTCACAGTAGCCGAGATAATTGTAATAACCCAAAAATTTCGAATTTTAATTTTTAATTTATGGAATTTTCAGTTTAATCTCTGTCGGAGTTTTGAGAAATATTTCAACGGGAAAATTTAGATTATAAGACGCGGAGCCTACTTTTGCGATGGTTTTCGGAATTTAAAGTCGGGAGGTCGAGAAATTAACGAAAATCACGGAAGATTAAAACACGTGAGGGTGGTTTTGTAATTTTGTAATTTATAAAAAAAAATAATAATTATATGAAATCGCCCAAATGGCTTCGGAAAGAAGCCATGCGGCCGATTTCTCCAGAGCACCCGAGTGCCGTGAGGAGGCGATCGTGTGCGGAGCTGTGATCGACGGCCGACGAGCGTGGGTGCGGGGTGCGAGTTGCGAACAAGTGCTGCTGTCCCGACAAACCGAAGCCATTCGGTTTCAGCAGCTCGAGTTCCCGAGATAGCCGAGAGAGAGACGCGGGAGAGGGGAGGAAAATCCTCGAGCTGCGATTCTTCGGCCGACGCGAGTGAGCGTGGGGGAGACCGCCGGGACTGAGTGTTCGGCTGTGCATTGCCCTCCCTTCCACCGAGCGCACAGCAACGCAACGGTAAGTCCTTTCCTTTTGCTGCCCGTCCCATTATTTTTGGTTTGGCCGAGCTTAGTGCTCGGCCTGCTTCTGGCATTGATGGAATTTGGTCGCAAGTAGTAGTGTAGCGCGAGGGTGATGCCGCGAGTTTAAGGAAACCGAAGGTGAGCCCTGTCGGTTTCCTGTTTCGGCCGAGCTTAGTGCTCGACCTCCTTGCAAGGAGAGAAGTTCTGCATTTATTGCGATGCCTCCAGGATCGGTTTGGGGTGTGTTTTGATGCAGAGTGGGAGAGTCATTGCCTATGCTTCTAAGCAGTTGAAGGCTTACGAGCAGAATTATCCCACTCACGACTTAGAACTGGTGGCGGTTGTATTTGCACTCAATATTTGGAGGCATTATCTGTATGGGCAGCAGTGCGAGATTTACTCGGACCATCAGAGCTTGAGGTACATTGTCACGCAGAGGGTGCTGAATTTGAGACAGAGAAGATGGCTCGAGCTAGTCAAGAACTACGATGTGGAGATCAGGTACCACCCGGGGAAGGCAAATATGGTGGTAGATGCCTTGAGTAGGGTGACAGCCTCGACTTCTGCAATGATGACGGTACAGCCTGTTGTGTTAGTGACAGAGATGCAGAGTTTTGGTCTGGAGGTAGTTTCTGATCTGGCAGCCACCCTTTCTGCCTTGTCGTTGAGGCCGACCATTCTGGACAAGATCAGGCAGACTCAGGAGGCTGATCCGGAGTGTAGCTAGCTGAAAGCGAGTATGGAGGCCAGGCCTGATTCTGAGTTCAGCTATTCAGAGGACGGGATTCTGAAGTTTCGGGATAGGTGGTACGTCCCGAAGGATGAGGAGTTGAGGAGGGATATATTATTAGAGGCCCATTCATCTTCTTTCTCTGTGCATCCGGGAAGCACTAAGATGTACAGAGATTTGAACCAGCACTATTGGTGGCCTAACATGAAACGAGCAGTGGCTGAGTATGTTGAGGCCTGCGTAGTCTGCCAGCAGGTGAAGGCGGAGCATCAGCGACCGTCTGGGATGCTTCAACCATTGCCTATACCGGAGTGGAAGTGGGAGCGAATCACCATGGATTTTGTGGTGGGACTACCGAGGACTGCCAAGGGCCATGACGCGATTTGGGTGATTGTGGACAGGTTGACGAAGTCGTTTAACTTTTTGCCTGTGAGGATGACTAATACGATGGATCAGTTTGCCCAGTTGTATGTTTAGGAGATAGTCAGACTCCATGGGATTCCGGTGTTGATTGTTTCAGACCAAGACCCCAGGTTCACGTCTAAGTTTTGGAGGAGTCTGCATAAGGCTATGAGCACCAGATTGGATTTCAGTACGGCCTTTCATCCTCAGACTGATGGGCAGTGGGAGCGGACTATACAGATTCTGGAGGATATGCTCAGGGCTTGTGTGTTGGAGTTTCAGGCGACTTGGAGCAAGTTTTTACCGCTAGTGGAGTTCTCGTATAATAACAGTTTTCAGTCCACCATTGGTATGGCACCATACGAGGCGCTCTATGGAAGGAAGTACAGGTCACTATTATATTGGGATGAGGTTGGGGAGGCCCGATTGATAGGCCCTGAGATTTTGCAGCAGACTGTCGATAAGATTTCTGTAATACGGAAGAGAATTGAAGCGGCCCAGAGTCGACAAAAGAGTTATGCTGATCAGAGACGCCGAGAGTTGGAGTTTAATGAGGGCGATGAGGTTTTTCTGAAGGTCTCGCCGTTCAAGGGAGTGGTAAGGTTGCGAACAGGTGCTGCTATCCCGACGAACCAAAGCCATTCGGTTTCAGCAGCTCGAGTTCCCGAGAGTGCCGAGAGAGAGACGCGGGAGAGAGGAGGAAAATCCTCGAGCTCTGATTCTTCGGCCGACGCGAGTGAGCGTGGGGGAGACCGCCGAGACTGAGTGTTCGGCTGTGGATTGCCCTCCCTTCGACCAAGCGCACAGCAACGCAACGGTAAGTCCTTTCCTTTTGCTACCCGTGCCATTATTTTTGGTTTGGCAGAGCTTAGTGATCGGCCTGCTTCCGGCATTGATGGAATTTGGCCGCAAGTGGTAGTGTAGCGCGAGGGTGATGCTGCGAGTTTAAGGAACCCAAAGGTGAGCCCTGTCGGTTTCCTGTTTCGGCCGAGCTTAGTGCTCGGCCTCCTTGTATTTGCAGTGAGCTTGGCCGAGAGATATGGACGAAATAGGGCTAGTTGTGTGTGGAAGTTTGAAAATTAAAGTTTGAAATCAAAAATCAACCATTGTTTGTGCAGGGGCAGTTCGGTTTTTAACTATTTTGGCCTAGTTTTGGCTAATCGTTTTAAATTCTGTTTTTGTGGGACAAATTAGGCTGTTAGAGGGACGTATGGGCCGCTGGAATCGTTCGATTCCGATATACGACGCAAAAGTTATGCATGTCGGAAGTTTATGCGGGATTTTGGTTTAAGTCAAATTAGTGACCGTTTTTCGTAGAAATTTGATGTGTGAGAGTAGCATAGCCATTTTGATGCATATAACTAGTTGGGGGTGAGTTTTGGTTGAAGGGAAGTGAAAATGTGAAATTTTAATAAAGGTGGCAGATTTGGTTTTTGGCATTCTTCGCCTGTCTGCGGCTTACCGTTTTAAAATCCGTCTTGGAATGTTAAACTAGGTTCCTAAGGGGACGTTTAGCCACTTGAATCACTCGATTCCGTCAACGGACGTAAAAGTTATGCGCATCCGAACTTTGGGCTAGTTTTCGGCCAAACCAAAACAATGGACCGTTTTAGTTGGAATTTCATGATTGTAGTTAAGGAAGGTTATTTTGATCTATTTGGTGAATTTTGAGATAAATACTGATGAGAGATTGGTTGTGTTTTAGGTTGAGACACTATTTGGCGAAGCTGTTCATCGAGCGAGCTTAAGACGGAAGGTAAGTAGTGCATGCATGTATTTTGTCCAAGTGGGCCTACACTGTAGAACTATAGGGTTTATGTGATTAATTGTGGTGTGCGTGCGTATTGTTTGACATGCTTCATATTTAAAAAAAAAAACGTTAACGAAAATGATTTTTAGCATGTTTTGATGTATGAGGTGAGACATGTGGCGGTGGTACCGCGGATCCCGCTAGTGTGCGGGCCGGTGCTTCACCAGTCGCAGATCCTACTCGAGGGGTGGGCCGGCTGGGCCGTCATGCGGCGTGAAAGTGTTGACGGTGAGGATATGGGCAGTGGTACCGCGGATCCTACTAGTGTGTGGGCCGGTGCAACACCAGTCGCAGATCCTACTCGAGGGGTGGGCCGGCTGGGCTGTCGCCAAACGTGTGTGTGTGGCAATTGTGGCCCCGTGCTGGCGAGGCTGGGACGGGGGCAACGTGTCAGGGTGTAGAGTGGCGCGAGGTACACCCTTACCCTGATGTGGTTGTCGTGTGTGTAGCTTGTGGGCCTCGTTGCTGGGGAGTCAGGGACGGTGGTGACGTGTCAGGGTGTAGGGTGGTGTGAGGTTCCTCGTTACCCTGGTGCGGCTGCACTACGCGTCACAGATGTGACAACATGAGTGTGAGTGTAGAGACTGCACGTGATAGGATTGTCTTGTCGGCTTTTACTTTCATATCACATTACTTACTGGGCGTTAGGCTTATGTTGTGTGTTCTGTGGTGTAAGTGCTGACGATACTACTGGTGACCCTCGAGAGCCTGGTCCTGAGGCGTAGGATGGTTCGCGGCGTGCGCCCGAGGCACCGGATGACGGATTTTGTTAGGGCGACCCTACCCGTGGTGGTGGTAGGTGATAGTGGATTTATTATTTTATGTCGGGTATTTGTGTAGACAGCGGAGTTGTATAGACGTTGATTTTTTTGAGATTGTATAGAGGGGTTATAGTGTTTTGGGGACGCGTACGTATTGTTACATGTTAGAGTATGATATTACTCTATACTGGGGACTTCCTTCATTTGTATTTGATGGGTTTTCGTTGTCCTTAAACTCTGATTTTGTTATGGTGATTTTCTCTGGATGGTTGATAGTTAAAAATTTTTGGTTTCTGGTGAATTGTGTGCAGGGTTTAAATTTTGGGATAGTCAGTTTTTAGCCGTTACTCTGCCGAAATTTTGGGAGAGGGATTGGGAGTCGAGAGAATATGAAATAGGTTTAGGTGTGTAGAGTGAATGCTAGAGAGGTGTAGATGAGCGTGGGGGTGCGTGCGTGCGTGCAGACGTGCTATACAGCGGCAGGGTGTGTGGGGCACGCGGCGTTGTTAGCGTGCGCGAGACACAATGACGTTGAGTTGGCACGTGGAGCACCGCGAGGGTGCGTGCGGGGTGTCGAAGTGGGGACGTCAGTGCGCGGTACCGTTTGTGTAGTTCGAGGAGTGCGTTGGATTCTTTCCTAGGATTTCAAGTGATACTGTTTTATTTTAAACTGTTTTAAATGGTTTTCTTTTCCGATGCGTAGTTTTTATGTTAAGGATTTCGTGTTCCCTCTTCGGGACGCAAATGTTTTTCGAATCGAGTCGAAAATTTTTCATACTCACAAATGTTCTTTTGAAAATGATTTGAAAACGAATGGAGTATTAAATTGAGTGAGTTATGTCAAGTGCTAGTGTGTGTAGTGTGTAGATGTACTGTAGCGCACCGGGAACGCGGGGTTTGTCGGGGTGTTACATCATGACTTTTAAAACGTTAAAGGTAACCTGTTGATCATTCACCCTCATGGTGAGTTCTCCTTTTTGGACATCGATTAATGTCTTCCCGTGGCTAAAAATGGTCTTCCCAATATGATCGGCACTTCACGATCTGCTTCGTAATCCAAAATAATGAAGTCCGCTAGAAATATAAATTTATCTACCTTTACAAGTACGTCTTCTATCTTCCCCTGTGGATAAGTTAATAAACGATCAGCCAGTTGCAAAGTAACCGTAGTAGGGCGAACTTCTCCAATTCTCAGTTTCTTGAAGACGGACATTGGCATTAGATTAATACTGGCTCCTAAATCACAAAAAGCTCTCCCAAAATAATTGTTGCCGATCGTGTATGGAATTGTGAAGCTACTTGGATCTTTCAATTTAGGTGGAATCTTATTCTGTAAGATGTAACTGTTTTCTTCAGTCATGGCCACTGTTTCAAATTCTCCTAGCCTTCTCTTCTTAGACAAAATATCCTTCATAAATTTTGCATAGTTGGGCATTTTTTCTAGTGCTTCCACCAATGGTACATTAATGTGAAGTTGTTTAAGAACGTATACGAATCTTTTGAACTGCTTGTCCTGATTGTGTTTCTGCAATCGTTGGGGAAATGGTGGTGGTGGTCTCTGAATTTTTAATTCACCTTGTGGTTGCTGGGGTGTTGCTACAACATCAGTCATTGGGTCACACTTTTTCGATTCATCTAAATCGTCCTATTCAACCAACTCATCTTGTTTCTTTAAATTTTCTGCCCTCGGTTGTTTTTCTGGAATTTCAAGCTCTCTTCCATTCCTCAATACAATTGTGCCACCCCGAGAAAACTCCGCGTTCTCGGTGCGCCACAGTACATCTACACACTACACACTACACACACTAACACTTGACATAACTCACTCAATTTATTACCCCTTTCATTTTCAAATCATTTTCAAAAGAACATTTGTGAGTATGAAAAATTTTCAACTCGATTCGAAAACAACTCGTGTCCCGAAGAGGGAACACGAAGTCCTTAATATAAAAATACGCAGCAAAAAGAAAAACCATTTAAAACAGTTTAAGATAAAACGGTCAGACTTGGAATCTTAGGAAATAATCCAACGCCCCCCTCGAACTACACAATCCGGTACCGCGCACTCACGTCCCCACTTCGACACCCCGCGCGCACTCTCGCAGTGCCGCACGTGCCAACTACACGTCACTATATCTCGCGCACGCTCACAGCGCCGCGTGCCCCACGCACCCTGCCACTGTACAGCACGTCCGAGCGCACGCCCTCACTCGACGCCGCACGACCCGTGAGCACCCGCAGGGCCGTGTGCCCCGCGCACCTGCGATCACGCCGCACTCCCACGCTCATCTACCCTTCTTTAGGATTCACTACTCACATCTCAACCCATTCCATATTCCCAAGACTCCCTACCTCTCTCCTGAAATTTCGGCAAAGTAACGGCTAAAAACTGACTATCCCAAAATTTAAAAACCCTGCACACAGCTCACCAAACTAACAGTGTTTATCTATCCATCATACAGAGAAATCACAATAGTCAAATCAGAGTATGAAGACAACGAAAATCCATCAAATACAAATGAAGAAAGTCCCCAGTATAGAGTAATATCATACTCTAACATGAAAAATATCTGCGTACGTCACCAAAATCACAAGCACTCCATATACCTATACTCTAACATATGTACACCTCATCTCATCGACTGACATAATCATCACAAAAGAAGAAAACCTCCAAAACCACCAATGCCACAACCTACCAACTTCACGGGTCGGGTTGCCCTAACAAAAAAATCCGCCATCCGGTGCTGCGGTCGCACGCCGCCAACCATCCTATGCCTCTGGACAAGGCACTCGAGGCTCACCAGCAGTATCATCAGCACCTACACCATAGAACACACAACATAAGCCTAACGCTCAGTAAGTAATGCGATATGAAAGTAAAAGCCGACAATGCAATCATATCACATGCAGTCTCTACACTCACACTTATGTTGTCACATCTGTGACGCGTAGTGCAGCTGTACCAGGGTAAGGAGCAAGCTCACGCGCACCTACACCCTGACACGTCGCCACCGTCCCTGACTCCCCAGCAACGAGGCCCACAAGCTACACACACGACAACCACATCAGGGTAAGGGTGTACCTCGCGCCACTCTACACCCTGACACGTTGCCCCTGTCCCAGCCTCGCCAGCACGGGGCCACAATTGCCACACACACACGTTTGGCGACAGCCCAGCCGGCCCACCCCTCGAGTAGGATCTGCGACTGGTGTTGCACCGGCCCACACACTAGTAGGATCCGCGGTACCACTGCCCATATCCTCACCGTCAACACTTTCACGCCGCATGACGGCCCAGCCGGCCCACCCCTCGAGTAGGATCTGCGACTGGTGAAGCACCGGCCCGCACACTAGCGGGATCCGCGGTACCACCGCCACACGTCTCACCTCATACATCAAAACATGCTACAAATAATTTTTGTTCCCGTTTTTAAAAATATAATACATGTCAAACAATACGCACGCACACCACAATCAATCACATAAACCCTAAAGTTCTACAGTGTAGGCCACTTGGGCAAAACACATGCATGCACTACTTACCTGGCATCATAAGCTCGCTCGACGCACAGCTTCGCCAAAAGAAAGCCTCAACCTAAAACACAACCAATTTCTCATCAGTATTTATCTCAACATTCACCAATTAGCTAAAAATAACTTTCTCTAACTACACTCATGAAATTCCAACTAAAACGGTCCATTGGTTTGGTTTGGTCAAATACCAGCCCAACGTTCAGATGCGCATAACTTTTACGTCCGTCAATGGAATCGAACGATTCAAGTGGCTAAACGTCTCCTTAGGAACCTAGTTTAACATCCCAAGACGGATTTTAAAACGGTAAGCCGCAGACAGGCGAAAAATGCCAAAAACCGAATCTGCCATTTTTTTTTATAAAATTTCAACCTTTGTTTTTCTTCAACCAAAACTCACTCGATTCAGCTTTTACGCACCAAAACAGGCATGCCCCTACCACATGTCGAAATTCCACGAAAAATGGTCTCAAATTTGACTTGGACCAAAATCCGGCCTAAACTTCCGACGCGCATAACTTTTACGTCGGATATCAGAATCGAGCGATTCTAGCGGTCACACGTTCCTCTAACAACCTATTTTTAACTCACAAAACAAAACTTAAATGATCAACTTAAGCCTAGCCAAAACAGCCAAAAACAGAAGCTGTTTTTATACGAAAATCTGAAATTCAACCTTAACCCGAATATTTCCAAATTTCTCCGCCAATCCATCACATTCTAATCTATTAAACATGAACTAGCTAAAACTGAAGGCCTCCGATTCAGAAAACAAAGTTTTGAAAATCACAGCCCCTCGGTTTATCCTTCCCCCCCCCTC
>CM039517.1:20006636-20024581 GCA_022433055.1 Begonia peltatifolia | reverse complement strand
CGAACATTTCCAAATTTCTCCGCTAATCCATCACATTCTAATCTATTAAACATGAACTAGCTAAAATTGAAGGCCTCCAATTCATAAAACAAAGTTTTGAAAATCACAGCCCCTCGGTTTATCCTCCTCCCCTCTCTCAGCCACCGATGCTCCCCACCACTCTTAACCCCACAATTATCGACAATTCCCACCATCGATTGGTCGAACAGGAGAGCAGCATCACGCCCTCTTCCCCTCGACCAACAGAATAGACAGAAGAAAAAAAAACAGGGGGAGGCTCCGAGCTCTCGGCCCTGTGCCCTGCTGCCCCCCGATCACCCGGCACATACACGCCGCGTACACCAACCCGACGTTCGGCTTAGCCTTCAGAAAGATAGTGGGAAGGCGGCCATAAATTCTATCGAACAAAATCAGAGCAAGGAAGAGAAACATACCTTCAGTATTAAGCTCGGGAAACCAAACACGACCCCCTCCCACCGCAGTCCTCTCGGCGAACTAGCGTTCGATTCTACTCCGTTGTCGGTGTCGACAGACCCCCGGCTCTCTCTTTCTCTCTCTCTCTCTCGGCTACCCACGCTCCCCCTCTCGATTTCGCTCTCTCTCGGCCGCGCACAACACAGGGTGGAATGGCTTCCACCCGAAGCCATTCCACCGCGTTATGTTATATATTTTTTTTTAACTTTTAATTTAATTGCAAATTACCAAATTGCCCTCACGTGCTTCAATCGTCCAAAATTTCATTAATTTCGCGACTTCCCGACTTTAAATTCTGAAAACCAATCGCAAAAGTAGGCTCCGAGCCTTATAATTCAAATCTTTCCCGTTGAAATATTTCTCAAAACTCCGACCGGGATTAAACTAAAAATTCCAGAAAATAAAAAAAACTAAAAATTGAAATTCCCGGCTTATTACAACAATGGCCTTGCAGTGCTCTTTTCCTGGTCTTTATAGCACTTCTGTATCATTTGGTAATTGCCCCGTATTCCGTGTGTTTAATGATTGAGCCAACTGTCCCATTTGAGTTTCAATATTTTTTATGGAGCGGCCAGATTTTGCAGAATCACGTCTGTTTTGGAGGCATATTCTTTGGCAAAACTTTCCGATTTCTCTTGAGACATCATACTATGACTGGGTTGCGAGAATCCTTGAGGGTAGTTTCCTGTAGGTCTGCTTGGTGCTGTAGCATTCTGCTGCTGAGAATTCCATTGAAAGTTTGGATGTTGTTTCCAGCTAGGATTATATGTCTGAGAATAAGGAATATTGTTCCTATTGTATCCCACATAATTTGAAAATTCTGGGTTGGTGAGACATAAGTTATTTTCGTGGTATTCCCCGCAAAAAATACACGATACTTCTCTCGTTGTCGGCTTTGACGGGTTGTTCATCAATTTGATGGTATTTTCCAGCGTGGCGATCTTGGCATTCAAGGCAAAAACTTCATCCAAATCGTAAACTCCATATGCACGCTTTGTAGAATAAACTCTTTCTGAAGGGCATTGATAACTGTTTACTGCCATTCTTTCCAATAAATCATATGTTTCATTAAAAAATTTTGATAGAAAAGTTCTATTTGCTGCAGCATCGATGATTGATCTAGTCTGGCCATTAAGTCCATTACAAAATGTTTCCAGCTGAATCCAATGTGGTATTCCATGATTAAGGCACTGTCTTAACAATTCCTTGAATCTGTCCCAAGCTTCATAAAGTGATTTACCATCCCTCTGTTGAAAACTTGTGATTTCATTCCTCATTCTCGCGTTCTCCACTAGTGGATGATATTTCATTATGAATTTCTTGGCTAAATCTCCCCATGAAGTAATAGTATTTGCTGGAATGCCATTCGATCAATCTCGTGCTCTGTCTCTTAAGGAGTATGGAAAACGTTTGAGTCTTAATGCTTTAGCTGAAACTCCAGGAAAATTAAATAAATCGCTCACTTCTCCAAAAACCTTGAGATGCCGATGAAGGTTGTCCGATACTAATCCACTAAACTGTCCAACTGTTTGAAGCATCTGAAACATGACCAGCTTTAACTCAAATCAAATAGTATGTAAGTCTAGTCTCACAATACAAGGATTCAGATCATCAAGTGTTGGAATAGCGAAATCCTGAATAGGTCGATCTCGGTCATCGATAATACGATTAGGGTTATTTCCTATTTCTTCCTGGTTGGCCATATTGTCTTCTTCAATAAATGGTAATTGTTGTTGTCTTCTTCTTGCTCGAAAAGTACATTCGATCTCTGGATCGTATTGAACAAGATCCTGGTTGTCCTCATCAGGCATCAAGTAATTGGTACCTAAAGAAAAATGAATAAAACATAAAAAAAATTAAAACAAAATTATAAAGATAAAATTATAGCAAAATAAAATAACTAAGAAATATCCCCGGCAACGGCGCCAAAAACTTGTTAGTGGATTTTCTATACCTAACGGAAGTGCACGTATCGCTAACAAAGTAATAAATAGTAAATAAAAGTTGATCCCACGAAGATATTCTTAATAAATTTTAATCGCTATAAAATTATATTAAATAAAGATGAATTAATAAGACAAATAACGTGACGAAAGAATAATATAAAATTAAAAATCACTTAGATATGCTAGAGAAATAAATTAAACTAATTTAGGATGATTACGATAATAAAAGTCTCGGTTAAGGTCGATTTCCTCGTCACGTGAATTTTACTACTGATGCTACAGAAAGCTACAGCATTTCCTACGGAACAGCGAGAACAAATATTTTTCTAGGGTTCTATCGAATTGCCTAGTTAAATTCAACCTAAGATTTCTTTGGACTTTGAAAGAATAAAATTTGAATTAAATTTCTTTTCAGCCCTATTCTCAATGCCAAATAAATTAATGTCAACAACCTTGCAACAATTAAATTTATTTAATCTATCATGCATCTTAAAATTTCTATCTACCTATCGATACAATAGGAACATGTAACATCAAATTTGTTCGTCGACACAATTCAAATTAAACAATAAACATCATGATAGATTATTCCATAAAAAATATGTAAACTTTCATAGAATTAAGTAAAACACATAACGAGTATTATCTCTCTTAACCAATATTAAAAACTTAGCCTAAAATCATACTAATAAAAATCATAATAAAAATATTCATATAGAGAAAAATAAAAAGTAGAGTTTTTCCTCCGAAGATGCTGGATGTCGCCCGCCAAGAGCAAGAGAGCCCCCTAAGAGCCAGAGAGAAAAAATCAGTAAAAATGAGAGTTTTTGAAAGATCAAGAGAAGAAATCAAAATCTCCCTTTTCAAGGAGAAAATAATCTTCTCTCTCCTTCCAAAATCCTCTCTTTCCTTTTTAAATTTTTATTCCCTTTTAAATTCTCTTTTCAGCCAACTTTTCTTTTCTTTCTTTTCGCGCCAGATCACTCTTCTTTTTTTGTTTAGGGCCACATCACCATTCTCTTCCTCTTCTTCTCTCTCTTGTTCTTCCATCAATTAAATTTTCCTGATTTTAGGGTATTCTCCATCCATTTTCCTCTCTTTTAGGTTGTTCAAATGTGCAATCCAATCTTTCATAATTCTGTGGTCAAAGATAAAAAATAATTATTAATGCTCATAATCTGATTTAATTGGAAATATATGCATAAAAATCATTAATATCTTAAATTCTTTCCATTCTTAATAATTTATAGCAATTATTATAATTTTGACCACATTCTATTTAATTCATTTAAATCAGACGAATTTTATTAATAATAAATAGTATAAAATAACTCTAATTTAAGAGTTATCATAGTGTAAAATAGATGGGAGTGTCGACCACAAGGATCGACCGTCGAGGACTGAGAGAAATAAAGTGTCAACCGATTTATATAAGTGTCGACTGGTAGTGTAAAATAGATGGGAGTGTCGACTACAAAGATTGACCGTCGCGGACAGAGAGGAATGAAGTGTTGACCGATTTATGCAAGTGTCGACCCTTTGGTGAAGTACGGATCAACGGGTCGACCGAACATTATACGTGTCGACTGGGACCCCTCTTCCTTGATTAAAATAGTAATTTTTTATCATGTTTCAATCCAAATTTTGAGGTTTTCTCTAAACGTATTCGTAGACGTTTTTATGTGTTTAAAAAAAAGGACGTAAACTTATTAAAAGCCAGGTTAAAGATTTTATAAAAGTCAAAAATTTTACGTCATTATGGAAAGTATAAGTTAGAGAAATGTCACGGCAAGACCGTGGCAACCCTACTCTACCTCTAGGAGGGGGCTAGGGCGAGTTGTCACATTCTACGTAACAAGGAGATTTCACTGTTGAAGGTATTATGGCGTAACTAAAATGTGGAAGAAGCAATCTGGGAGCGGCAGCTAGACATGATTTGTCAATACCCAGAATTATTCAGGTAACAAATTTTGAGAACAAAAATTTTTTAAGTAGGGTGGAATGTAATGCCCAGAATTTTTGTTAAATAATTTTTAGATTTTTGGAGCAGTAAACGGCAGAATTCTAGTCGGAATCGAGAGCAGAGAATTTCTACCATTAAGTAAAAGATTATTTTGAGGCATGTAGAGAAGATAAATTAATAAGAGTCCGACCAGAGACGAAACGAATAACAGTTTAATTAAACGGTTAAAGGTTGAGGTTGATTTAATAATTAGGTTATTATTATTATTATAAAAAAAAGAGTAGAAAAGAGGAGAAGGATTGTGAGATTTCCCCCCTCTGTTCCTTCCCTTCCCCACGCGAGAAAACCCTCTCTCTTCAGCAGTTTCTCCTTCCAATCGGTGATCCTGTAGCACCCAGAATTTCTGTTTAAATTAATTTTAAATTTTTGTAATTAAAATCGGTGGAGTTTTGGTCATAATTGATAACAGAGAATTTCTGCCATTAATTAAAAAATTATTTTGAGGCTAATGGGGAAGAGAAAAATTCAAGAATCTGACCGGAATCGAACCGTACAACAGATTTATTAAACGGTTAATAATTAAGGGAGAAATAATAGTTAAGTTATTATTATTATTATATAAAAAAAAAAAGAGAAGAAGAACACCATCGATGTTCCCCTCCCTCAACGCGTTTCTTCTCCCCGTTCCCTGTTTCTTCTTCTCTCGCAAGAAGCTCCTCCATTCTGCCGTGAATCTTCAAATCTACAGTAAGTTTTAGTTGGTTTCTAGTACATAGTTAGTGTGTTAGTTGTTTTAGCAACAATAACGGAGTTAGTGAGGGTAACGGGTGATTTGGTGAAAACCTTTCTATCCGCATATTGGCACTTAGGACAAATATATGAGTAGATTACGAGAATTGGTGGGAAGGATTGGGTGGTTGATTGGCTGCATATATGAAATTTTGAACGGTGTCCATTCGGCCACGTTTGGTCAAGTTGTGGATATCCAAATAGGAAATGGATGAGACCATAGGAAACTAGATGTTGTCAAAAACCTGTAGTACCTTGTATCGTCCAATTCGAACGAGTATTGAGGAAGTTGTGAATTTTCAGAGTTGGTTAGAAATTTTGCGAGATTTCGGGTTTAGTGGAGAGTTTTTATTTTGGTATGAGTTATGGCTTTCAAGCTAGGGAATTATGAATTTAATGAGTTAGAATTGACAGATGTATAATTTTATAGGTATTTCAGTTAGAGCACGAAGTTACGAAGCACGAAAAGATTTCGAGAAGGCCAGGTAAGTGATGGATTGATTTTTGTTTGCCTTCAGGCCTACACCATTGAATTGTAGGATTGTTTGTTTGATTTGATTGGTTGTCTGCTTCGATTGTCGTTTGGTTGTTTGGTTAGTGGGTCGTGCATGTGTTGTCATGCATCATGATTTTGAACTATGAAAGAACGAATTTTGAGCATGTTTTGAATTGTGCATATGAAACGTAATCAGATAAGAAAAGATTCCCAACATGGGTGAACGCCTCGTCGTTAACGTGCTAGTGAGAAAGCACTAGGGGGGTTCCCATGGATGAATGTACGTAAGATGATATGGTTTGTGAACGCCTCGTTGTTAACGTGCTAGTGAGAAGGCACTAGAGGGTTCTATGATCGATGTTGGGAGGGGACTTAGTGTGGCTATCCCGTGTGTGATCACGATGTGTGCCTCAAATCTCACTTCATGGGTCTTGGTGTGGCTGTCCTGAGTACAACAGGATGTGCGCCTACTTGACTCACACGTGAAAGTGAAAGATGATAATAATGAAAACGAAAACGAAACAAAGTGTAGAAACTGCATGTGTAGGGGTTAAGTTGTGCATTGATTTTAATTCATGCTCTATACTTGCTAAGCATTAGGCTTACGTTTTGTGTTCCGTGGTGTAGGTAAGGACAAGCTTTCCGGTGAGTTGCTCGACAACAGACATGCCTAGGATAGTGTTGGGGGCGTACGCTGCATGCCGGTGCAGGCAGATGTTGGAGCGACTTGACCATGGCGGGATATGGGATGAATGGGACGGTGATAGACGGGATTTGGAATAGGAATTTTGTCTTATTTTAAAATTACTTAGAGGAATTATGTTTTAAAAATACAGGTTTTTAGTTTATGGATTTCAATCGTGGAATTGTCATTGTGTATTTTCTCTTAACTTGTGTCGTTTTTATGCATACTGGTGTAAGGTGTCGATCGAAGTCGACTAGTGTCGACCGGTCAGTGTAAAATGGCAAGAGAGTGTCGACCGTGGGGTTCGACCGTCGCGGGCAGAACCGAAGTAAGTGTCGACCCCTTGTTATAAGTGTCGACTGGACAGTGTGAAAATGGTAGCAGTGTCGACCGCAAGAGTCGACCTGCACAGATAGAGAAGATCAAGGTGTCGACCCCCACCACCCTCCTTTGTGTTGAACGTAGAAGTGTCGACTGATGTTCTCGGTGTCGAGCGATTAAAAACTCGAGACGACCCAAGTGTCGACCGATGTATACAGGTGTCGACCGGGCGTCTCTGTTTTATGTTTAATGAATTGAATTGTTACCCAAACTTAATTTAATCGAATTTCCGCTGCGGTGCTGTCTAAAATATTTTCAAAAATGTCGTTTTATGTCGAGTAATAAAAGTTTCAAAGTTTTATGCAAATTTTACACTGCGAGTGAAATACGGAGAAAATAACAAACCGGTACAAGGAGGACTGGGGACGAAAAGAGTTATGGTAATAGTTCAGTGAGCAAACCGGCAATCGTGTAAGGTTTTCGGGGCGCCACAGATATATGTTATCAGAGCCATTATGGTCAAGTCGTTCAAAGAATTACCCAACATTGCTGGCTGCCATGCAACGTGCTCCACCAACTTTAAGTAGTTGTTTATTTTAGTTAGATTGTCACTAAGGCTAGATTATGCTAATCTTGTAAAAGGATTAGCTAAAATGGATAGACGACCGGGACGACCTAGAGTTCCAAGAGAGGTAGCAGGGTAAGAAAATGATGAAAACTTGACTATAATCAGACGATTGACCGAGTTAGTCGATAGGCAGTCCTAATAATTGGGAATGCTATTTAATCAGGGTCAAGGGAGCCATGGAGCAGGCTCTAGTGGAGAGAGGTTTAGGAGATTGAAGCCTCCGATGTTTGAGGGCTAAAACACAGATCCGACGGCTGCGGAAAAATGGAACCGCACCATTGAGAATATGTTCAAGTATGCCAATATGGAGGAAGGAAATATGGTTACATGTGCAACATTTCACCTCTCGAATGACGCTCAGAGTTGGTGGGAGGCAGTAGAGGCCACTATAGCTGCCAAGGAATTGACCTGAAAAGGATTTAAGTAGATGTTTTGTGACAAGTATTACAACCGGACGATCCAAGCTGCAAAGTGGTTAGAGTTTTTACAGTTAAAACAGACTGGGCCAGTAGCGGAATATGTTAGACAGTTCGAGTCGTTGTCCAGGTTTGCAAGGTGCTGCAGTTTGTGCAAGGGCTGAAGTTGGAGATATATAGAGGTGTAACAATTTCTGGAACTAAGGGAGTACCGTATGCACGAGTCATGGCCAAAGCATTGGCAATGAAGGGAGCGGAAGCCAAGTGTGTGCAGCAAGGAGAGACCACCAGAAGGTTCTTTAAGGAAATCACACCACAGACGAGCAAATGAGGATCTTCTTCTAAAACCAAGAGGCCAGGTGGCATTGTATATGATTCGAGGGGAGGAAAGAAATCACAAATGCTAAATAGGTACCCACAGTATCTGAAGTGCTTGAATAGCCATCCGGAAGAATGCGGACAGTTTGCAGGCAAATGCTACAATTGCAATGAAGCGGGTCATATTTCCTGGAACTGCACAAAGCCGAGGGTCAACCGATGTTTCACCTGTAATGAGACCGACCACATATCCAGGGATTGCCCCGCAGTGAAGAAGGGTCCGGCCAAGATGACGCCCAGGATATTTGTAATGATAGAGGCCGAGGGTGAGGATCGGCCAGCTGTTATACTGTAATAACCCGGGAATTTCGAATTTTATAATTTTATTTTTGAAATTTTTAGTTTAATCCCGGTCGGAGTTTTGAGAAATATTTCAACGGGAAAGATTTGAATTATAAGACTCGGAGCCTACTTTTGCGAAGTTTTTCGGAATTTAAAGTCGGGAAGTCGAGAAAATTACGAAATTTCGGACGATTGAAGCACGTGAGGGCAATTTGGTAATTTGTATTTTTATTATTTAAAAAAAAAAACAAAAACAAAAAATACAAACCACCCGAATGGCTTCGGGAAGAAGCCATTCGGCTGGTTTTCTGCGAGCAACCGAGAGCGCCGAGAGCTAGCGTGCAGGGGAGAGCGGTCGTGTGCGGAGCTGTGATCGACGGCCGGCGAGCGTGGGTGAAAGGTGCGGGTTGCGAACAGGTGCTGCTGTCCTGACGAACCGAATCCATTCGGTTTCAACAGCTCGAATTCCCGAGAGAGCCGAGAGTGAGACGCGGGAGAGGGGAGGAAAATCCTCGAGTTCCGATTCTTCGGCAGACGCGAGTGGGCGTTGGGGAGACTGCCGGGACTGGGTGTTCGGCTGTGCATTGCCCTCCATTCGACCGAGGGCACAGTAACGCAACGGTAAGCTCTTTCCTTGTTCTGTCGTCCCATTTTTTTGGCTTGGCCGAGCTTAGTGCTCGGCCTGCTTTCGGCATTGATGAAATTTGGCCGCAAGTGGTAGGGTAGCGCGAAGGTGATGCTGCCAGCTTAAGGAAACCGAAGGTGAGCCCTGTCGGTTTCCTGTTTCGGCCGAGCTTAGTGCTCGGTCTTCTTGCCTTTGCAGTGAGCTTGGCCGAGAGTTATGGACGAGATGGGGCTAGTTGTGTGTGGAAGTTTGTAAATTGAAGTTTGAAATAAAAAATTTAACCATTTTTGTGCAGGGGCAGTTCGGTTTTTAGCTAATTTGGCCTAGTTTTGGCTAATTGTTTTAAGTTCTGTTCTTGTGGGATGGATTAGGCTGTTCGAGGGACGTATGGATGCTGGAATCGTTCGATTCCGATATCCGACGCAAAAGTTATGCACGTCGGAAGTTTATGCGAGATTTTGGTTTAAGTCAAATTAGTGACCCTTTTTCGTAGAAATTTGACGTGTGAGAGTAGCATAGCCATTTTGATGCATATAACTAGTTGAGAGTGAGTTTTGGTTGAAGGGAAGTGAAAATGTGAAATTTTAATAAAAATAGCAGATTCGGTTATTGGCGTTTTTCGCCTATCTGCGGCCTACCGATTTAAAATCCGTCTTGGGATGTGAAACTAGGTTCCTAAGGGAACGTTTAGCCACTTGAATCGTTTGATTCCGTTGACGGACGCAAAAGTTATGCGCATCCGAACGTTGAGCTGGTATTCGGCCAAACCAAACCAATGGACCGTTTTAGTTGGAATTTAATGAGTGTAGTTAGATAAGGTTATTTTTAGCTAATTGGTAAATGTTGAGAGAAATACTG
Source organism: Begonia peltatifolia (assembly GCA_022433055.1). NCBI lineage: Eukaryota > Viridiplantae > Streptophyta > Magnoliopsida > Cucurbitales > Begoniaceae > Begonia > Begonia peltatifolia. The sequence continues at coordinate 20,014,720 of CM039517.1, read as the reverse complement.
ATGAGAAATTGGTTGTGTTTTAGGTTGAGGATTCCTGTTGGCGAAGCTGTGTATCGAGCGAGCTTAGGACGCCAGGTAAGTAGTGCATGCATGTGTTTTGCCCAAGTGGGCCTACACTGTAGAACTTTAGTGTTTATGTGATTGATTGCGGTGTGTGTGCGTATTGTGTGACATGCATCATATTTTTTTTAAAACGGGAACGAAAATGATTTTTAGCATGCTTTGATGTATGAGGTGAGACGTGTGGCGGTGGTATCGCGGATCCCGCTAGTGTGCGGGCCGGTGCTTCACCAGTCGCGGATCCTACTCGAGGGGTGGGCCGGCTAGGCCGTCATGCGGCGTGAAAGTGTTGACGGTGAGGATATGGGCAGTGGTACCGCGGATCCTACTAGTGTGTGGGCCGGTGCAACACTAGTCGCAGATTCTACTCGAGGGGTGGGCCGGCTGGGCTGTCGCGAAACGTGTGTGTGGCAACTGTGGCCCCGTGCTGGGGAGGTTGGGACGGGGGCGACGTGTCAGGGTGTAGAGTGGCGCGAGGTGCACCCTTACCCTGATGTGGTTGCCGTGTGGTGATGCGTGGGTGTAGCTTGTCGGCCTCGTTGCTGGGGAGTCCGGGACGGTGGCGACGTGTTAGGGTGTAGGGTGGCGTGAGGTTCCTCCTTACCCTGGTGCGGCTGCACTACGCGTCACAGATGTGACAACATGAGTGTGAGTGTAGAGACTGCATGTGATAGGATTGCATTGTCGGCTTTTTCTTTCATATCGCATTACTTACTGAGCGTTAGGCTTATGTTGTGTGTTCTGTGGTGTAGGTGCTGACGATACCGCTGGTGAGCCTCGAGTGCCTAGTCCTGAGGCGTAGGATGGTTGGCGGCGTGCGACTGTGGCACCGGATGGCGGACTTTTGTTAGGGCGACCCAACCCGTGGATATGGTAGGTTGTGGCCTGGTAGGTTTGTGGGTTTTCTTTCTTTTGCGGTGGTTATGTACGGAGGATGGGATTGATTGTTGTATATGCGTCAGTGTATAGGTGTATATGGAGTGCGTGTGATTTTGGTAACGTACGCGGATATTTCCCATGTTAGAGTATGTTATTTCTCTATACTGGAGACTTTCTTCATTTGTATTTGATGGATTTTCGTCGCCTTCTTACTCTGATTTGGGTTGGGATGATTTCTCTGGATGATGGATAGGTAAATATTGTTAGATTTTGGTGAATTGTGTGCAGGGTTAAATTTTGGGGTAGCCAGTTTTTAGGCGGTACTCTGCCGAAATTTCGGGAGAGGGGTTGAGGTTCGAGAGGATACGAAATAGGTCAAGGTGTGTGTATGATGAATGCTAGAGGAGTTCATATGAGTGTGGATGTGCGGCGTGATCGCAGGTGCGCGGGGCACGCGGCCCTGTGCGTGCACACGGGTCATGCGGCGCCGGGTGAGGGCGTGCGCGCGGACGTGCTGTACAGAGGCAGGGTGCGTGGGGCACGCGGCGCTGTGAGCGTGCGCGAGATACAGCGACGTTGGGTTGGCACCTGTGGCACCGCGGTGGTGTACGCGGGGTGTCGGAGTGGGGACGTGAGTGCTTGGGACCGGACTGGGTAGTTCGTGGGGAGCGTGGGGTTCTTTCCTAGGATTTCAAGTCTTACCGTTTTATCTCAAATTGTTTTAAATGGTTTTCTTTTCCACTGCGTAGTTTTATGTTGAGGACTTCGTGTTTCCTCTTCGAGACGCGAGTTGTTTTTTTTAATCGAGTCGAAAAATTTTCATACTCACAAATGTGCTTTTGAAAATGATTTGAAAACGAAAGGGGTATTGAATTGAGTTAGTTGTGTCAAGTGTTAGTGTGTGTGTGTGTAGTGTGTAGATACACTGTAGCGCACCGGGGACGTGTGGGTTCTCGGGGTGTTACATATATCAAGCACGGTACTAGTTTATATGGTGCCTGCATTTACATTGATAGATTCAGGAGCGTCGCACTCCTTTGTTACTACGGCTTTTGTGGTAAGAGTAAACTTGTGGCCTTAACCCGCCAGGTGTACATATGAAGTAAGGTTACCATCCGATGAGCATATGCACTCCGATCAAGTGGTGTGCGACAGTGTCATATCAGTGGAGACTAGGAGTATGCCTGCTGATTTGATTGTAGTTGGGATAACGGGCTATGACGTGATATTGGGCATGGATTGGCTATTTCGGCACTACGCAACAATCGATTGCAAAGCTGGGACTGCTGATTTCCAACCCCCAGATGGTGCGAAGCATTCGCTGCGTGCTATGAAGAATATGGGGAGGCTATCTGTAGTGGCACCCATTGAGGCTCGAAGATTATTAATGGGTGAGTATTTTTGTTTTCTTGCAACAGTTTTAGATACTCAATTTCACGTGGAGACAAAACCACAGGATATTGTGGTAGTTTGTGAGTTTCTTGATGTGTTCTTGGACGATTTGCCCGATTTACCCCCAGACCGGGATGTCAAATTTGTGATTGACACATATCTGGGTGGAGAGCAAATATCGAAGAACCCATATAGGTTGGTTCCTCTGGAATTAAAGGAACTGAAAAAGCAGTTGGAAGAATTATTGGAAAAGGGACTCCTACACCCGCGTTTTTCACCATGGGGCGCACCAGTCCTATTTGTAAAGAAGAAAGACGGATCGCTCCGGATGTGTATTGACTACCGGGAGCTGAACAAGCTAACCATAAAAGAATTAGTATCAACTACCAAGGATAGAGGACTTGTTTGATCAACTCCAAGTAGCTCGAATTTTCTCGTAGTTAGATTTGAGATCGGAGTATTACCAGCTAAAGGTCTGATCCCAGGATATCCCAAAGACTGCCTTTCGGACTACATACGGACACTATGAATTCTTGGTAATGTCATTCGGGCTGACAAATGCCCTAGTCGTTTTCATGGACCTGATGAATCGGGTATTCCAAGAGTAACTAGATAAGTTCATCATTGTATTTATCGACGATATCTTGGTTTACTCCCGTAATGAAGAAGAACATAAGGAGCATTTGAAGACGATTTTGAAGACTTTGAAGCAGCATCGGCTGTATGCAAAATTCTCCAAGTGCGAGTTCTGGTTGGATAAGGTCCATTTCCTTGGTCATGCGATTTCCGATGGAGGGATATCAGTGGATCCAGGTAAGATAAAGTCGATCAATGAATGACCTCAACCAAAGAGTGTCAGTGAAATTCGAAGCTTTCTGGGGTTAGTTGGCTACTACAGGAAGTTTATTAAGGAGTTTTCAAGGATTGCAGCACCCTTAACTCGTTTGATAAGAAAGGAAGTCAAGTATGTATGGTTAGAAGACTGTGAGAACAATTTCAAGATATTGAAGTAGAAATTGACTACAGTTCCAGTATTGACACTTCCGGTGATGCATGAGAAGTTCAGTATTTACTGTGATGCTTCCAGAGTTGGATTGGGTTGTGTCTTGATGCAAAACGGAAAGGTGATCGCTTATGCTTCAAGGCAATTAAAGCCCTATGAGCGAAATTATCCAACCCATGATTTGGAGTTAGCAGTAGTCGTGTTCGCGCTAAAGATCTGGAGGCACTATCTTAATGGACAGCAGTGTGAGGTATACTCAGACCACAAAAGTCTGAAGTATATCTTTACTCAGAAGGAGCTGAATATGAGGCAGAGACGGTGGTTAGAGCTCGTGAAGAACTACGATCTGGAGATCAAATACTACCCCGGCAAAGCCAATGTAGTGGCCGATGTATTAAGCCAGATTTCGACCTCAGCTTCAGCAATGCATGCCGAGATGTCTAAAAAGTTGAGTGCAGAATTTCAAAGATTTGATTTGTAGCAAGTTTCAAATGTGGCGGTTGAATTATCAGCCTTATCTCTGAAGCCATCAATTCTTGAGAAAATTAGAGAAGCCTAACAGGATGATCTGAGGTCCAACAAATTTAGGTCAAATGTAGCATCTAATGACAGAACCGAGTTTAGCTGTTCGATTGGTGGAATCCTGAAGTTCCAAAATAGGTGGTACGTTCCGAACAATGGTCAATTTCGGAAAGACATTTTGTCTGAAGCGCACTTCTCAAGGTTTTCTGTTCATCCCAGAAGCACCAAGATGTATAGAGACCTTAGGCAACATTATTGGTGGTCTGGCAGAAAAATTCTATAGCAAAGTACGTGGAGACGTGCTTGATCTGCCACCAAATCAAGGCTGAGCATCAGAGACCAGCTGGGAAGTTACAACCATTGCTGATTCCATAATGGAAGTGGGATTAAATATCCATGGATTTTTTCGCTGGGTTACCCTGGACAGCAAAGGAATTTGATGCGGTGTGGGTGATTGTGGATTGTCTAACCAAATCCGCCCATTTTCTACCGGTGAAGATGACATCCAATATGGACCAATTCGCTAACCTGTATGTTCATGAGATAGTAAGGTTGCATGAAGTACCAATTTTAATTGTGTCGGACAGGGACCCAAGATTCATATCAAAATTTTGGAAGAGTCTGCACAAAGCAATAGGGACACGACTGAATTTTAGTATAGCCTTTCATCCTCAGACCGACGGACAATCTGAACAAACTATTTAGATTGTAGAGGATATGCTTCGAGCCTGTGTACTAGAGTTCTGATGTGCCCCATAGGCCCGTCACACGATCTCAAGTCCAAGCACACACTTTAACTAACTTACATTCTCTCACGCTTGTCTCTTGTGCAGGTATTGATTCATGAGAAGGAATGGAGCCTAAAATTGAAAGCTTAAAGTGGAAGTGGAGACCCAAGAGATGGAGCAACCAAGGCACGTCTTGCTTGGGAAGCCACCATCAAAGACCATGATGCTCTTAAGGGAATTTGTCTTCTCGAGCCAAATTCTATGTAATGTTTTATTTTGAACTTATTGGGCAAACATTGGCCTTCTTGTTAAACTTATTATTGTATGCATGCATTAAGCATTTAGGACTAGATTGAATGGCTAGGTTAGATGATGGAACGGTTATGGGGTTGGCTTAATTGGAAGCACCAACCGAGCATGCATGGCATGCAATTCTCAGCCCCGCGCGCGCGAAGGAGGAGAGCCGCATGATGGTGGCCATTCTTACCCAATTTTGCCACACCTTTGGGCTGCTTTTAGAGATGCTTGTCCCCTTTACCTTTTGTGGAAGAAACATGGATCCATGACTTGGCATTCAGCTAGCCATTGATCACATCTTGCCTGCCACCATCTCGGCCGCACATTGCTTCATCTTTGAGCAGATTACAAGCCACATCTCTCCAAATTTTGAAGACCAAAAGCTCGACCCTAAACCACTCCATCCTAGGTCTATATAAACATAGCATTGGTGTTTATATTTTGGCTGGCAAATTAAATGAGCATCGGCATGTTTCTCTAGAGAAAACCGAAGGAGTTTTCCACCACCATCAAGGTATGTGCTCGGTTTCTTGAACCGATTAGGAGAAGCCTCCTAGCTTGACAACTCAAGGTTGTTGCTCAAGCTTGTGTTTCACTTTTCTCTCCTCCCTTTTAAGGGAAGGAAACAAGGAGAGAGTGGCCAAAACCGGTTCCCCAAGTTAAGAATCTTTCCATGGAAAGATTGTTATTGCCGAAAGCATTATCTTGACTTATCGGCCATATTGCTGGTTTTGTGCACAAGTTTTTCATTTCTAATCAACTTGGTCCACGACCACCACCATCACACACCTCACTCACTCCACTAATCCCTCACCAAATTTCGTTTCATTCCAATAACATTTGGCTATTCAATTTTCCAATTTTCTTGAGGGTTTCTTGGCTTGGCCGAGATCCAAGTGCCTAATCGATCTTTATAGTGTTCTAGTAACCGAGGAAGGGCTAGGCCGCAACAAGTTCTTGGGTTCATCGAGTAAGTATTTGCCCTTGGTGGAATTCTCGTACAACAACAGCTATCAAGCTACGATAGGTATGGTCCTTTACGAAGCGTTATACGAAAGGAAGTGTAGATCGCCTCTTTATTGGGATGAAGTCGGTGAAGTCGGCTTGATTGGTCCAGAAATTTTGCAGCAAACAACTGAGAAGATCATGATTATTTGGCAGCGGATATTGACAGCTCAAAGTCGACAAAAGAGCTGCCGATGGAAGAATGAGAGAATTGGAATTCAAGGTAGAAGATGAAGTTTTGCTAAAAATTTCACCGTTCAAGGGTGTAATGAGGTTCGAGAGGAAGGGTAAGTTGAACCCAAGATACATTGGACCATTCCCGATCATAAAGAGAATTGGAAGGACTGCGTACCAACTAGAACTGCCAGCTTCCATGGAAGTAGTTCACAATGTTTTCCATGTGTCGATGCTAAGAAAGTGTCTCAAAAATTCGTCACACGTTGTAGTTCAGCAGAAGATTTAGGTACAGCTAACCTTAGTGTAGGAAGAAAAGCCAGTGGAGATTTTCGATTATGCAATAAAGACACTACGCAACAATGATATTCTGCTGGTGAAAGTATTGTGGCATGACCACAATGTGGAGGAGGCAACGTAGGAAAGACAATAGGATATGATGGATCGTTATCCTCAGGGTTGTTTAGGTAGCAAATTTTAAGGACAAGATTTTTGTACGGAGGATGGAATGTAGCACCCAGAATTTCCGTTTAGATTATTTTTGGATTTTTGTAATTATAATCGGTGGAGTTTTAGTCAGAATTGATAACGGAGAATTTCTGCCCTCAAGTAAAAGATTATTTTGAGGCTAATGGAGAAGAGAAAAATTCAAGAATCTAACCGTAATCGGACCGTATAGCAGATTTATTAAACGGTTAAGGATTAAGGGAGAAATATTAATTCAGTTATTATTATTATATAAAAAAAAGAGAAAAGAAGAACACCATCGGTGTTCTCCCTCCCCCAATGCGTTGCTTCTCCTTGTTCCCTGTTTCTTCTTCTCCCGCAAGAAGCCCTCAACGATCCTCCTCTGTTCTGTCGTGAATCTTCAAATCTACGGTAACTTTTAGTTGGTTTCTAGTAGATAGTTACTGTGTTAGTTGTTTTAGCGATAATAACGCACTTAGTGAGGGTATTGGGTGATTTGGTGAAAACCTAGGACGGAAATTGAATGTAGAGTCGATTTTTATCCGCATATTGGCGCTTAGGATAGAGATAGAAGTAGATTACGAGAATTGGTGGCAAGGATTTGGTGGTTGATTGGCCGAATATACGAAATTTTGAACGATGTCCGTTTGGCCACGTTCGGTCAAGTTGTGGATATCCAACTAGGAAATGGATGAAAATGGAAACTAGACGTCCTCAGGAACCCGTAGTACCTTGTATCGTCCAATTCAGACCAGTATTGAGGAAGTTGTGAATTTCCGAAGTTGGTCAGAAATTTGGCGAGATTTCGGGTTTAGTGGAGAGTTTTGGTTTTGCTATGAGTTAGGACTTTCAAGCTAGGGAATTATGAATTTAATGAGTTACAATTAATAGATGTATAATTTTATAGATATTCCACTTAGAGCATGAAGTTACGAAGCACGAAAAGATTTTGAGAACGCCAGGTAAGTGATGGATTGAATTTTGTTTTGTAACGCCCTAAAAACCTACCCATTTCCGGTACGTTCAATGCTCTGATACCACCGCTTTTTACGCTCCCGAGTCATCCCCAGACCCGGGTCGTCAACCACACACTCGTTCCTTATCTCGATAAAACTCATATAAAATTTAAAACTTTTGTTCCTCGACTTAAAACGACGTTTTTGAAAATATTTTAAACAGCCACGCAGCGGGAAACTTGATTAAAATTAGTGTAAACAAAACTTCATTTTACAAAACATAAAATAAAGACACCGATCGACACATGTAAATAGCGGTCGACACTTGGGTTGTCTCCAATTTTTAATTGGTCGACACTGGCAAACACCGATCGACACTTTACACTTATCTCAGAGAATGGTCGACACCTACTTTCACAGGTCGACAACTTCGTCCTCTCTGTTTTCCAGCGGTCGAGCCTTGCAGCCGACACCTACCATATTTACACTATCCGGTCGACACCTTTAACTATAGGTCGATATTTACTTTGGTTCTGCCCCCGCAGGTCGACCTTTGCGGTCGACACTCTCGCTGAATTTGCACTAACCGGTCGACACCTT
>CM039517.1:19945255-20006626 GCA_022433055.1 Begonia peltatifolia | reverse complement strand
ACACCTTCGGTCACCGGTCGACACCTCACTTCTCTCTGCCTACACCGATCGAACCCCGCGGTCGACCCTTGCCTTCCAATTTACACTTACCGGTCGACATCTTCGGTCATCGATCGACACCTCACTCCTCTCTGCCGCACCAGTCGAACCCCGCGGGCGACACTCACCCTCCCATTTATACTGACCAGTCGACACCCATGAAATTCGGTCGACACTTTAACCAGCAACCTAAAATGACAGCAGTTCCGAAGGAGAATGACTCGAAAACTTCTTCGAATGAAAACAACATATGAAAACCTAAATTGTAAACCCATAAGCTCCCAATTAGTTTCAAAACATAGCTATACCTCCGTCCCAACCATCAAAGCTCAATCTCACCTATACATCAAAATCTATACACGAATCCTGTACATTTGACATTGACTCCACAAAATACAATTTCTCAAACTCACCGTTCCCCAACGCTCTTCACGGGTCGATTACCTTAATACCTTCCACCACCGGGACATGGTTGCACGCCACCAACTGCCTACTCATCGTGTCTGCGCTCTAGTGACTCACCCTCTAGTAACTCTGCACCTACACCACGGAACATACAACATAAGTCTAACACTTAGTAAGTAGTGCAATATGAATTGTAAAACAACAATGCAATCCTATCACATGCAATTTCTACGTTCTCACTTATGTTGTCACAACCAGTGCCGCATGGTACGGCCGCACCATGGTGAGGTTGGCCTCTCTCGCCATCTCACACCCTGTCACGTCGCCATCGTCTCGGTTTCTCCAGCAACAAGGCCCTCAATCCGTACCCACGCGTCACTCTACGCACTGCAACCATTCTAGGGTGAGGCTGGACACACTCGCCACACCACCCCCGGGCACATCGCCATCGTCCCGGTTCCTCCAACAACGAGACTATAGTTGCACACCACCACATGCACACCGCGACAGCCATACTAGGGTGAGGCTTGACGCACTCGCCACACCACACCCTTAGCACGTCGCTACCGTCTCGGTTTCTTCAGCAACGGGGCCTAGCTGCTCACACACCCATCATGCTCGCCACATCTCGCATTTCACACTCGCACATAAATTCATGCACAAATTCATTTTCGTTCCTGTTTCAAAAACATGATGCATGACAAACAACACACACGCACATCACAATCGATCATCACAACCTACATTCCTCGGTATAGGCCCACCTGGGCAAAACGCATGCATGCACTACTTACCTAGCGTCCTAGCTTTCCGTGGTGCTCGTCTCACCCAAAACCTGCTCAACCTACAACAAAAACCATCTTCCCGTTAAAACGCATCCAGCTACTTTACTCACGCACTAAAATCACCATACTAGCTCAACGCTTCACGAACACACCAAAATTGCTCACTAACTCAACCTAACTTCTGACACGCATAATTTTTGCGTCGGTTATCGGAATCACACGATTATAGCTGCTAAACGCTCCAATCGTAGCCTAGTTTACCACAACAAAAAGGGTTTCCAAAACGAAGGTCCCTAGCTAGGCCAAAAATTCACAGCCAGTTCCATATTAGAGCCTAAAATCCTACATTCTCGGTCCCTCACTCAAATTCGCTCAATCCCTCACCAATCTATCACATTTATGCTCAACACTTCAACAACGATCAATAACAACTCCAACAAACCTTCCAACCCTAAAGCCCTAATTCCTATCCATCAAATCTCTCCCCAACTCCAACACTAAACCATAGATAGACCATAAGTAGACAACTTACCATTGAAATAGAGCAGAAGACGGAGCAGAATCCTCGGCTGAATGACGCGGAAAGAATGAAGCCGAAGGGAGAAATTCTTGTGGGGCAGGAAGGGGTTTCGCCTCTCAGTTTCTCTTAGTACGATAGGGGGGGAAGGGAAAAATAAATAACAAAGGAGGGGAGAGCTATCGTTTCCCCCTCCCTGTTTCATAATAATTTTTTTTATAAATAAAATTAATAATAATAGTAATAACTAATTACTATTTTGCCATCACATTTTAATTTTTTAACCGAACGGCTATTCAATCCGTTTCTGGTCAGATTCCTAAAATTTTCTCTTCACCATTAGTCCTGAAATAATCTTTTACCTATTAGTACAAACTTTTCGTTCTTGATTCTGACCGAAACTCCGCCGTCTTTCGTCCCGACAATCCAAAAGTCGATAACGCGAAAAATACGGGGTGTTACGGGTTTGCCTTCGGGCCTACACCATGGAATAGTAGGATCGTTTGTTTGCTTTGATGGGTTGTCTACTTCGATTGTCGTTTGGTTGTTTGGTCAGTGGGTCGTGCATATGTGTTGTCATGCATCATGATTTTTAACTACGAAGGAACGAGTTTTGAGCATGTTTTGAATTGTGCATATGAAACGTAACTAGATAAGAAAAGATGCCGCACATGGGTGAACGCCTCATCGTTAACGTGCTAGTGAGAAAGCACTAGGGGGTTCCCATGGATGAATGTACGTAAGATGACATGCTTTGTGAACGCCTCGTCGTTAACGTGCTACTGAGAAGACATTAAAGGGTTCTATGATCGATGTTGGGAGGGGACTTATTGTGGCCGTCCCGTGTGTGATCACGATGTGTGCCTCCAATTTCGTTCCATGGGTCATGGTCTGGCTGTCATGAGTGGAACAGGATGTGCGCCTACTTGACTCACACGTGAAAGTGAAAGATGATAATAATGAAAACGAAAACGAAACAAAGTGTAGAAACTGCAAGTGTTAGGGGTTGAATTGCGCATTGATTTTAATTGATGCTCCATACTTGCTAAGCATCAGGCTTACGTTTTGTGTTCCGTGGTGTAGGTCACGACGAGCTTTCAGGTGAGTTGCGAGACGACAGACATGCCTAGCATAGTGTTGGTGGCGTACGCTGTATGCCAATGCAGGTAGATGTTGGGGCGACTCGACCATGGCGAGGTATGGGATGTATAGTACGGTGATAGATGGGATTGGACTAGAAATTTTGTCTTATTTTAAAATTACTTGGAGGAATTATGTTTTAATAATATAGGTGTTTACTTTGTGGATTTAAATCGCGGAATTGTCATCGTGTGTTTTCTCTTAACTGGTGTCATTTTTATGCATACTGGTGTAAGGTGTCGACCGAAGTCGACTAGTGTCGACCGGTCAGTGTAAAATAGAAAGTGAGTGTCGACTGTGGAGTTCAACCGGCGCGGGCAGAGCCGAAGTAAGTGATCGACCCCTAGTTATAAGGGTCGACCGAACAGTGTGAAAATGGTAGCAGTGTTCACCGTGAGGGTTGACCTGCGCAGACAGAGAAGATCAAGGTGTCGTTTTAAGTCGAGGAATAAAAGTTTCAAAGTTTTATGCAAATTTCACGATGCGAGTGAAATACAAAGAAAATAGCAAACTGGTCCAAGGAGGACCGAGGACAAAAATAGTTATGGTAACAGTTCAGTGAGCGAACCGAGAATCATGTAGGGTTTCTGGGGCGCCACAGATCCTCTCTGTTTCTTGATCAATCTTCAATTGTACGGTAAGTTTTAGTTAGTTCTTAATAGATAGATAGTCCTTTAGTTGTTTATAGCGATAAAAGTGAAGTTAGAGAGAGTATTGGGTAGTTTTGGTGAAACCTAGGAGGGAGATACTGGATTTTAAGGTTTGTAGTCGATTTTATTCGTGTATTGGTGTTTAAGCTGGGAGTAGGAGTATATTATCGGTCTTTATGGAAAAGATTGGGTGTTTGGATAGCTGAAGAACTCAGGTTATAGAACAATTTTTGTTCGGCCATATTTGGCCCTGTTGAGAGTATTGAGTTAGAAATTTAATGAGACTGTTGGGCACTGGACGTCCTAAGAGCACGTAGCATTTTGAGTCGTCCAAATCGTACGAGTATTGAATAAGTTATGCATTTCCGAGGGTCAGTCGAAAATTGAGTTGAAATTCGGGAATAGATAGATTAGATGTTAATTTGTTATTTCCTTTAGAGTTTTACGGGTTAGAAGAAAAGTAGAATTGATGATGTGTGGTTTTATAGGTTCCCCAAGTTTAGCGAGCTTTCTACGAACGAGGAATGGCTAAGGATGCAAAGTAAGTAGTGTAGTAGGTGCTTTTGCCTTCCGGTCTACATCACAGTTCGGTAGGTTGGATACACGTTTATCTTATGTTATAAATTAGTAATTGTGCATCATGGTTTTAAAGCATGAGAACGAAATGAAAATGAATTTTCATGTTTTTACAAAATGAATTAGTAAGATGTGATGAACGAAACGAAAATGTACGTAAGAAGATAATGAAGGTCAGGTTGAGTGGTCTTGTCCCGTGAGGTAGACCTCGAGGTGTATCACTATTTTCCCCACTTTACATGGTGGTCTTGTCCCGTGAGGTGGACCGCGAGGTGTGTCACTTTACTAGATCAAGGTTGGCTTTGTCCTTTGCGGTGGACCGCAAGGTGTGTCACCTTGATCTAGCACGTAAAGAAGAACCCAGTAGTAAGAAGATAAAGAAGATGTAAGAAAGAGAGGAAAACGAAAGTAGAGACAAAATTGTAGAAACTGCATATGTCAGGATATGTTTGTTTATGTGTTATGTTTTTGTTACATGCATTACTTACTAAGAACTAGGCTAATAGATGAGTTCCGTAATGTAGGTGGCGAAGTGATAGCTAGTGAATACTCATAGCGTGCCCAGGGCTAGGAGGCATGTAACACCCGAAACTTTTGTACATTTTATTCCAATAATATTTTATGAATTATTTTAAAGCGATAGATGGAAACAACAAAGGAAAAAATGATAATTAGCAAAAGAAAAAAGGAAAATAAATAAGTGAAAAAAAGAGTGAAAAATATTAGAAATAAGAAATAAGGTCAATTTTTATGAAATTAAAAGTTATGTGTAAATCAAGCAAATAAGCTAAAATTAAACTTTATTAAATAAAATTTATAAGAAAAAACCACATTCTTCTCTTTCATTTCCACGATTTCTTCAGCAACCATTCTCTCTTGCTTCAGCTTTTTCTCAGCCAAGACTCTATTCATTTGAAAGGATTAAGGTAAGGTTTACAATAGGCTTGAGTTTTTCATGCAAAAATGCATGTTTTAGTGATGTTTGTGAAGAGTTTTTAGGCATGAGTTTTGAACTTCTGAAAACTCAGAGTTAGGGTTAGTCTTTCTTCTTTTGTTAGATGTTCTAACTTAATTTTAGAGGATCTAAAGATCTTGGATGGAGTAAAATGAAAGATTATGCATAATAGAAATGAAAATTAGGGTTGAGTTTTAATTTTATAAAAAACAGAACAAGTTTTGTTCTTGTGATGTTTGGCCTGGCTATTGGTTGTCTTTTGGTAAGTGACTTGCACCATTAGAAAGTAGACTCTTAGAGGAGTCCATAGCACTTGGAGTTACTTGATTCCAAGTTTTATCGAGAAAGTTGTGAGCGTTTGAAATTGGACAAAAAGCTATTATAAGAAAATCTGAAAGTTTTTTGTGTGTATGTTAAGTGTTTCAATTTGATGTTTTGTTAGGTTGTTTGATTTTCACAGTTAAAGAAAATAGACTCCAAGTTAAATTGCAAAGAACCTGAGGTAAGTCTTCGTAATTTGGTTGGCTGATTTGGTATACACCACAAGAATTCCTATTTCTGATAATTTAATGATTTAGGTTGTTTAGTTTAAGTTTTAGCGTAAATTACACAGGTAGTTAGATTGTGTATGTTATACAATGTTTTTTTATGTTTCCATTGATTGTTTTCTATGCTTTTTTTATAAGTTTAAGCATTACGAACTGTTTATGCATCATGTTTTTTTAAAGGGCATGAAAACAAATTTCTACACATGTTTTATGAAAAGAAATGAACTAATGAAAAGAAATGAATTCATGTAATCCCGGTCATGTCGGGGTGAGGTTTATACATGGTTGTCCCGTCGGTGGAGCATGTTTTCTCCTGGTAGATGGAGAAGGTTGTCTAACCGCTTGATGTGTCTTCTCTATCTGGTGAGAGTAAAACCCTGGTGACATCCCGCTATGTAACGAAATGAAATGAAATGACTGCATTTTTATGAACTGCATATGCACAGTATGCATTTATATTTACGTTGACTTGCTGAGCCTTTAACTCATAAATGTCTTTGTGATGTAGGTGATATAGAAGAAGGTGAGGACATTCTACCTAAACCAGACGAGTGACGTAGTTGAAGAAGAATGGCCGTGTGAGAGCGCTTGTGGCTGTCGGAGCGTGATTGACCCATGGGCTATGTGAATGTGTTTTGGGATAATGTATAGAGGCTTGCGGAATATGGTTAGGTATTTAGTTTTTAATTGTTTTAAAATTTGTTGATAGAAGAAGTTTACGAGTTAAACTAAATGATTTTATGTTTAAATACATATCAAATGTTTTGTGTAACAACCAAAATTTTCGTTTAAAATAATTGCGGATTTTTGTAATTATAATGGACAGAGTTTTGGTCATAATTGATAACAGAAAATTCTACCCTCAAGTAAAAGATTATTTTGAGGCTAATAGAGGAGAGAAAAATTTAAAAATCCAACCGAAATTGGACTGTATGGCATATTTACTAGACGGTTAAGAGTGGAGGGCAGTTTAGTAATTAGGTAATATTACTAATAAAATAATAAAATATAAAAAAGACTCCCTCCTGGTGTTTTTCCCTCCCAGCATTTCTCCCGTTATTCCCCCCTGTTTCCCAGCATGAAGCCTCAGCGATCCACCTCTGTTCTCCCGCAAATCTTCAAATCTACGGTATGTTTTAGTTAGTTCTTGATAGATAGTTAGTATGCTAGTTGTTTCAGCAACGAAAACGGATCTAGTAAGTGTATCAGAGGAGTTGGCGATAACCTAGGAGGGTAATGCGAGAAGTTGAATGTAGTGTCGATTTCTATCCGCATATTGGCGCTTAAGATAGAGATAGGAATAAATTTCGGGAATTGGTGGGAAAGATTGGGTAGTTGATTTACCAAATATACGAATTGTGGAGCGGTATCCATCCAGCCACGTTCAGTCAAGTTGTGGATGTCCAAATAGGAAATGAATGAGACCATAGGAAACTAGACGTCCTCGGGAACCTGTAGTACTTTGTATTGTTCAGTTCGGACGAGTAATGGATAAGTTATGAATTTCTGAAGTTGATCAAAAATTGTGCGGGATTTAAGGTTGGTGGAGAGTTTCGGTATTGGTATGAGTTAGGAAATTATGAATTGAATGAGTTGGAATTGATGGATGTATAATTTTTTAGGTATTCCAGTTAGAGCACGAATTTACAAAGCACGAAAGATTTCCAGAACGCCAGGTAAGTGATGGATTGATTGTCGACCGGCGCATACAGGTGTCGACCGGGTGTCTCCATTTTACGTAAAATAAAATCAAGTGTTGTCCAAACTGATTTTTATCGATTTTTCACTGCAATGTCGTTTAAAAATCTTTCCAAAAATGTTGTTCTAGGTCGAGTAATAAAAGTTTTAAAATTTTACGCAAATTTTACAATGCGAGTGAAATAAGGAGTACGTGTCAAACCGGTCCAAGATGGACCGAGGGATGTGTGGAGTTGGTATCAAAGCAGTGAATGTACCGGGAATCGAGTAGGGTTCCCGGGGGGTTACAAATGTTAGTATCAGAGCAGTGAACGTACCGGGAATCGAGTAGGGTTCCCAGGGCGTTACAAGAGTTGGTATCAAAGTCATTATGGTCAAGTCGTTCAAAGAATTATCCAACATTGCCGGATGCCATGCAACATGCTCCACCAACTGTAAGTAGTTGTTTATTTTAGTTAGATTGTGACTAAGGCTAGATTATGCTAACCTCGTACAGGAATTTTCTGAAATGGATAGACAACCGAGACAACTTCGAGTTCCAAGAGAGACGGTAGGACCAGAGAATGATGATAACTCGGCTATGATCAGACGACTGACCGAGTTGGTCGACAGCCAGTCCAAACAATTGGGAATGTTATTGAATCAGGGTCAGGGGAGCCATGGAGCGGGCTCTAGTGGAGAGAGGTTCAGGAGATTGAAGCCTTCGATGTTTGAGGGCTAAATGATAGATCCGACGGCTGCGTAAAGATGGATCCGCACCATTGATAATATGTTCAAGTATACCAACGTGGAGGAAGGAAATATGGTTACATGTGCGACATTTCACCTCTCAAATGACGTACAAAGTTGGTGGGAGACAGTAGAGGCCACCATGGCTACTAGGGACTTGACCTGAAAGAGGTTTAAAGAAATGTTTTATGACAAGTACTACAATCGGACAGTCCAAGCTGAAAAGAGATTGGAGTTGTTACAGTTAAAGCGGACTAGGCCAGTAGCAGAATATGTCAGACAGTTTGAGTCGTTGTCTAGATTTGCAAGCCAATTGGTGAGTAACGAAGAAGAAAAGGTGCTGCAGTTTGTGCAAGGACTGAAGCCAGAGATATATAGAGGTGTAACAATTTGTGGAATTGAGGGAGTACCATATGCACGAGTCGTGGCTAAAGCACTGACAGTGGAGGGAGCGGAAGCCATGTGTGTGAGGCAAGGGGAGGCCACCAGGAGGTTCTTTAAGGAGATCACACCGTAGACGAGCAGGGGAGCATTTTCTCCTGGAACCAAGAGGCTAGGAAGCATGGTACATGATTCAAGGGGAGGAAAGAAGCCACAAATGCAAAGTAGGTATCCATAGTGTTCGAAGTGCTTGAAGAGCCACCTGGGAGAGTGCGGACAGTTTTCAGGCAAGTGCTACAATTGCAATGAAGCTGGTCATATTTCCTGGAACTACACAAAGCTGAGGGTCAACCGGTGTTCCACCTGCAATGAGACCAGCCACATATCCAGGGATTGCCCCGCAGCAAAGAAGGGTCCGGTCAAGATGACGTCTAGGATCTTTACTTTGATAGAGCCCAAGAGTGAGAATCAACTAGCCATTATTACAGGTACGGTACTAGTTGATACGGTGCCCGTATTTACGTTGATAGATTCAAGAGCGTCACACTCCTTTGTTGCTACGACTTTTGTGGTGAAAGTAAATTTGTGGGCTAAACCCGCCAGATGTACATATGAAGTGAGGCTACCATCTGGTGAACGCATGCACTTCGATCAAGTGGTGCGTTATAGCATCATATCGGTGGAGACTAGGACTATGCCTGCTAAATTGATTGATATGGGGATAACTGGCTATGACGTTATATTGGGCATGGATTGGTTGTTTTGACACTATGCAACGATCGATTGCAGGGCTGGAACCGTTAATTTCCAACCCACGGGAGGTGCGAAACATTAATTGCAAGCTATGAAAAATGTGGAGAAACTATCCGTAATGGCACCCATCGAGGCTTGGAAATTATTAATGGGTGAGCATTTTTGTTTTCTCGCAACAATTCTAGATACTCAATTTCACGTGGAGGCAAAACCATAGGATATTGTGGTAGTTCGTAAGTTTCTTGACGTGTTCTTGGATGATTTGCCCAGTTTATCCCATGACCGGGAAGTCAAATTTGTGATTCACACATATCCTAGTGCGGAAAAAATATCAAAAAACCATTATAGGTTGGCTCTCCCTGAATTGAAAAGCAGTTGGGAGAACTATTGGAGAAAGGATTCATCGAGCTTTTCACCATGGGGTGCACCGGTCCTATTTGTGAAGAAGAAAGATGGATCGCTCCGAATGTATATTTACTACAGGGAGCGAAATAAGCTAACCATAAAGAATAAGTATCCATTGCTGAGGATAGATGACTAATTTGATCAACTCCAAGGAGCTCGGATTTTCTCGAAGATAGACTTGAGATCGGCGTATTATCAACTAAAGGTTAGATTGCAGGATATCCCGAAGACAGCCTTTCGGACTAGATATGGACACTATGAATTTTTTGTAATGTCGTTCGGACTGACAAATGCCCCAGCCGTTTTTATGGACCTGATGAACCGGGTATTCCAAGAGTATCTAGATAAATTCGTTATCGTATTTATCGATGATATCTTGGTTTACTCCCGTAACGAAGAAGAACATAAGGAGTATTTAAATATTGCTCTGGAGACTTTGAAGCAACATCGGCTATATGTGAGGTTCCCCCAGTGCGAATTCTTAATGGATAAGGTCCATTTCCTTAGACATGTGATTTTCGGTGGAGGGATATCGGTGGATCCAGCTAAGATACAGTAGATTAGTGAATGGCCTCAACCAAAGAGTGTTAACGAAATTCGAAGCTTTCTGTGGTTAGCTGGCTACTACAGTAAGTTTATTGAGGGGTTTTCAAGGATTGCAGCACCTTTAACGCGTTTGACAAGAAAAGAAGTCAAGTATGTATGGTCGGAAGACTGTGAGCACAGTTTCCAGATACTGAAGAAGAAATTAACTACAGCTCCAGTATTGACACTTTTGTTGATGGATGAGAAGTTCAGTATTTACTGTGATGCTTTCATAATCGGATTGGGTTGTGTCTTGATGCAGAATAGAAAGGTGATCGCTTATGCTTCAAGGCAATTAAAGCCTTATAAGCGAAATTATCCGAACCATGATTTGGAGTTAGCGGCGGTTGTGTTCACACTAAAGATCTGGAGGCACTATCTCTATGGACAGCAATGTGAGGTACGCTCAGGTCACAAGAGTCTGAAATATATCTTCACTCAGGAAGAGTTGAATACGAGGCAGAGACGGTGGTTGGAGCTCGTGAAAAACTACGACCTAGAGATCAAATACCACCCCGGCAAAGCCAATGTAGTGGCCGATGCATTAAGCCAGATTTCGACCTCAGCTTCAGCGATGCATGCCGAGATGTCTAAAGAATTGAATGCAGAATTTCAAAGATTTGATTTGGAGCTAGTCTTAGATGTGGCGGTAGAATTATCAGCCTTATCTCTGAAGCCGTCAATTCTTGAGAAAATTAGAGAAGCCCAACAAGATGATCCAAGGTGCAACAGATTTAGGTCAAGCATAACTTCTGATGACAGAACCGAGTTCAGCTGTTCAAATGATGGGATCCTGAAGTTCTAGAATAGATGGTATGTTCCGAACAATGGTCAACTTCGTGAAGAAGTTTTGTCTGAAGCACACTCCTCGAGGTTTTCTGTTCATCCCGGAAGCACCAAGATGTACAGTGACCTTAGGCAACATTATTGGTGGCCTGGCATGAAGAAGTCTATGGCAAGGTACGTAGAGACATGCTTGATCTGCCAGCAAATCAAGGCTGAGCTTCAGAGACTGGCTGGAAGGTTGCAACCGTTACCGATTCCAGAATGAAAGTGGGATCAAATATCCATGGATTTTGTTGTTGGGTTACCCCGGATGACAAAGGGATTTGATGCGGTGTAGGTGATTGTGGATCGTTTGACCAAATCCGCTCATTTCCTACCGGTGAAGATGACATTCAATATGGACCAATTCGCTAACCTGTACATTCAGGAGATAGTAAGGTTGCATGGAGTGCCGATTTCGATTGTGTCGGACAGGGACCCTAGATTCACATCAAAATTTTAGAAGAGTCTGCACAAAACACTAGGGACACGACTGAATTTCAGTACAGCCTTTCATCCTCAGACCGACGGACAATCTGAACGAACTATTCAGATTTTAGAAGATATGTTTTGAGCCTATGTACTAGAGTTCCAGGGTTCGTGGAGCAAGTATTTGCCCTTGTGGAATTCTCGTACAACAATAGCTATCAGGCTACGATAGATATGGCCCCTTACGAAGCCTTATACGGAAGAAAGTGCAGATCGCCCCTCTATTGGGATGAAGTCGGTGAAGTCGGCTTGATTGGTCCAGAAATTGTGCAGCAAACAATGGAGAAGATCAAGGTTATTCGGTAGCGGATATTGACAGCCCAAAGTAGACAAAAGAGCTATGGCGATGGAAGGAGACGGGAATTGGAATTTGAAGAAGGAGATGAAGTTTTCCTGAAAGTTTCACCATTCAAAGGCGTAATGAGGTTCAGCAGGAAGGGTAAATTGAACCCAAGATACATTGGACCATTCCCGATCACAAAGAGAATTGGAAGGGCTACGTAAAAACTAGAACTGCCAGCTTCCATGGAAGGAGTTCATAATGCCTTCCACGTGTCGATGCTAAGAAAGTGTCTCAAAGATCTGTCGCACGTTGTGGTCTAGCAGGAGATTTAGGTACAGCCAACCTTAGCGTACGAGGAAAAGCCAATGGAGATTTTGGATTACAGTGAAGACATTACACAACAAGGATATTCCGCTGGTGAAGATATTATGGCGTAACCACAATGTGGAGAAGGCAACTTGGGAAAGACAACATGATATGATGGAACATTATCCTGAGTTGTATAGGTAGAAAATTTTGGGGACAATTTTTGTAAGGAGGGTGGAATGTAACACCCAGAATTTCAGTTTAAATTAATTTCAGATTTTTGTAATTATAATCGGTGGAGTTTTGGTCAGAATTGATAATGAAAAATTTTGCCCTTAAGTAAAATATTATTTTGAGGATAATGGAGGAGAGAAAAATTTAAGAATCCAACCGCAATTGGATGGTATGGCAGATTTACTAAACAATTAAGAGTGGAGGGCAGTTTAGTATTTAGGTAATATTATTATTAAAATAATAAAATATAAAAAAAAGAGAAGGGATAACACCCCAGCATTTTTACCTCCCAGCATTTCACCCATTCTTCCCCCTTGTTTCCCCGCGTGAAGCCTCAGCGATCCACATCTGTTCTCCCGCGAATCTTCAAATCTACGGTATATTTTAGTTAGTTCTTCAAATCTATGGTATGTGGAGCGGTATCCATCTGAGCACGTTCGGTAAAGTTGTGGATGTCCAAATAGGAAATTGATGAGACCATAAGAAACTAGACGTACTCAGGAACCTGTAGTACTTTGTATTGTCCAGTTTGGACAAGTAATGTGTAAGTTATGAATTTCCGAAGTTGGTCGAAAATTGTGCTGGATTTAGGGTTAGTGGAGAGTTTCGGTTTTGGTATGAGTTAGGATATTATGAATTGAACGAGTTGGAATTGATGGATGTATAATTTTATAAGTGTTCCAGTTAGAGCATGAAGTTACGAAGCACGAAAGATTTCGAGAACGTCAGGTAAGTGATGGATTGATTGTGGTTTGCCTTCAGGCCTACACCATGGAATGGTAGGATTGTTTGTTTGCTTGATTATTTGTTTGCTTTGATTGTCGTTTGATTGTTTGGTCAGTGGGTCGTGCATACGTGTTGTCATGCATCATGATTTTCAACTATGAAAGAACGAGTTTTGAGCATGTTTTGAATTGTGCATATGAATTGTAATAAGATAAAAAAAGATGCCACACATGGGTGAATGCCTTATCATTAACGTGCTAGTGAGATAGTACTAAGGGGTTCCCATGGATAAATGTACGTAAGATGACATGGTTTGTGAACGTCTCGTCGTTAACGTTAACATACATCTAACCCTAATGTCTAAGGATGCATGCAATTATAAAACATTACAGGAAGGCGAATGTTTGCGAACAAAAGCATAAGGCGAATGTTTGCCGAATAAAATTCAATTAGAAATTAATTTCGAGGGAGACAAATCCCTTCTTCATGTGCTTCCACCTTTAGCTCCCACGATAGCAAGTGCAAGGGTTGATCCTTATCCTCTGTGCTCGGGTCCCATTCCAAATCTGCGAAGAGGCATTTGACACCTGTGATTCGTGCAAAAGAATTGAACTTGTTAGTTAACAGGTTGGATAAAGTTCGTGCCTTGGTTTGTGATCGAGTGACGACCCTCTGGGGCACATCAAAAAGTGAACCACGATAGACATTCCAACTACTATTCCCTCAAATTTGAAGGCAAAGCTTTTAAGTTAGCACCCATGACCCCTGAGCAAATAACTAAGGATGAAGCTATTAAAAGAGAATAAAACAATAAAGCGAGTCTCTTCATGACTAAGGCTGAACTAGAAGCATCCGTGCTTAGAGGGGATCCCATGATTTTGATACTATTTCGGGATAGAGTGATAGAACTCGGGGACATACCCACCCCCGTTAAGAACCTACTACTCCTGAAGATTTACCTAAAAGTTTGCCACCCCTACGTGGAATAGAACACTAGATTGATCTCCAACCCGGAGCTGCATTACCCAATCAACCAGCCTACCGAATGAACCCTGAAGAGACCAAAAAACTGCAAGATCAAGTGCAAGAATTATTGGACAAAGGCTACATAAGAGAATCCATGAGCCCCTGTGCATTTCCTTAACTATTAGTTCCTAAGAAAGACAGCACCATGAGAATGTGTCTCGATAGCCGAGTCATGAACCAAATCACATTCAAATATAGATTTCCCATCCCTAGGCTCGAGGACATGTTAGACGAGCTCAGTGGAGCTTCAATCTTTTCCAAAGTGCATCTTAAGAGTGGTTATCCTCAGATACGCATGAAGGAAGGAGATGAATGGAAGACAGCGTTTAAGACTAAGTATGGCTTATTTGAATGGATGGTCATGCCCTTCGAGCTTTCTAACGCCCCAAGCATGTTTATGCGACTGATGCACCATGTAGTTAAAGAATACCTAGGTAAGTTCATTGTTGTCTACTTTGACGACATATTAGTGTATAGCATGGACCTTACACAACACCTTAACCACCTTAGTACCCTTTTCCACACCCTTAGTAAAGCCAAGTTATTTGCAAACCTTAGCAAGTGCTCCTTCGCACAAAACAAATTTTATTTCTTAGGCTTTATAATCTCCAAAAATAATACGGAAACTGACGAGGATAAAATCAAAGCCATTACGAATTGGCCTACGCCCAATTTCATATCATAAGTACGGAGTTTCCACGGGCTAGCCTCATTTTATAGAAGATTTATCCAGAACTTTAGCTCAATAGCTGCACTCCTTACAGACTGCACCAAAAAAGGGAAAGAGTTTACATGGACCCTGATTTGTCAAAAGAGCTTTGAGTTAATTAAGGAAAAGTTATGTCACTCCCTCGTACTTGCTCTTCCTGACTTCAACAAGGTATTCGAAGTTAAAAGTGATGCGTCAGGAGTTGGAATAGGAGCAGTACTTATGCAAGACCAACGACCTATCGCATATTTTAGTGAAAAGATGAAATGAGTCGTGCTCAATTATTCTACTTATGATAAAGAGTTTTACGCAGTCATATGAGAATTAGAGCACTGACAACACTATCTTTTGTCGAGATAATTCATTATCAACACTGATCATCAAGCCTTACGGCACATTAAGAGTCAACATAAGCTGAACAAAAGGCATGCAAAATGGGTAGAATTTCTAGAGAGGTTTCCATATACCCTAAAGTATCTCAAGGGAGAAAATAATGTAGTAGCAGACGCCCTATCTAGGAAACGCATCCTTGTCACTGAGCTAGGAGTAAGATTTTTTGGATTTGAATAGATTAAGGATAGCTATGCCTCTGACTCCGACTTTGGACATCATTATGCCCAATGCCTAGACAAGGTTGAAAGAGATTATTGCCTTATGAATGGTTATTTGGTCAAAACGGAAAAATTGTACATCCCTCACGGAAGCTTAAGACGATGCCTTATGAAAGAAGCTCATTGTGGGGGCTTAGCCAATCATTTTGGGAAAAAGAAGACCCTTGATATACTCAAGGAACACTTTTTCTGGCCTCACATGATGAAAGATGTGCATCGCCTGGCAGAAATGTGCATAGTTTGCAAGAAAGCCAAAAGAAGAGTTCTACCTCAAGGCTTGTACATGCCCTTACCCGTTCCTTCTCACCCCTGGATTGCAGTCAGTATAGACTTCGTATTAGGATTACCAGAGACCGCCCGAGCTAAGGATTCGATCATGGTGGTCGTGGGTAGATTTTCCAAGATTGTACACTTTATTCCTTGTACTAAGACAGATGACTCTACTTTAACTACCGACTTATTTTTCAAAGATATTGTTCGCCTGCATGGTATTCCACACTCAATAGTGTCAGACAGAAACACTAAGTTTTTAAGCGCCTTCTAGACCACTTTATGGAGAAGGTTGGGGACTAAGTTGTGCTTCAGCACTTCTTTTCATCCCCAAACTGATGGGCAAACGGAAGTTGTTAACAGGACTCTAGGCTCCCTCGTATGTAGTGTTGTAGGCAAGAAATTGTCTAACTGGGACATCATACTTCCAGGTTTGGAATTTTCCTACAACTGCACCCTTCATTCCACTACTCAGAAATTGCCCTTTGAGGTTGCCTATGGGTTTAATCCATTTACACCGTTGGACCTTGTCCCTTTACCCACTAAGGACTTAGCCAATGCATCAAGTGCAAATAAGGCCGAACAAATTAAAAAATTGCACAAAACAGTGCGCAAGACTATTGAAAAGAGAAGTGAGAGTGTGGCTAAGCACGTGAACAAAGGTCGCAAAGAAGTCATTTTTCGAGAAGGAGACTTGGTATGGTTACACCTACGGAAGGAAAGATGTCCTGATAAAGGAAAGTCTAAGCTTCTATCTTGCGCGGATGGACCATTTAAAAAACTTGAAAGGATCAATGATAACACCAACAAAATAGAATTACCAGGTGAATATGGAGTATCAGCGACTTTCAACGTCCAAGACTCGTCACCCTATAAAGGCGATGAAGATCAGTTCCAGGACCCAAACTTATTGGATTTGAGGGCAAATTCACAGTCACCTGGGGAGGATGATGTGCCCCATAAGCCCGTTACATGATCTCAAGTGCAAGCACACACTTTAACTAACTTACATTCTCACACACTTGTCTCTTGCGCAAGTAATGATTCACTAGAAGGAATAGAGCCTGAAATTGAAATCTTAAAGTGGGAATTGGAGACTCAAGACATGGAGCAACCAAGACACGTCCTTGCGTGGGAAGCCACCATCAAAGATCATGATGCTTTTAAGGGAATTTGTCTTCCCGAACAAAATTTTATGTAATGTTTTATTTTGAGCTTATTGGGCAAACATTGGCCTTCTTGTTAAACTTATTATTATGTGCATGCATTAAGCAATTAGGACTAGATTGAATGGTTAGGATAGATGATGGAAAGGGTTTCGGGGGTGGCTTATTTTGAAGCACCAACCGAGCAAGCCAACTCTCGATCACGCGCGCGCCAAGGAGGAGAGCCGAATGATGGTGGCCAATCTTACCCGATTAGGCCACACCTTTGGGCTGCCATTTGAGATGCTTGTCTCCTTTACCTTTTGTGGAAGAAACATGGATCCATGACTTGGCATTCAGCAAGTCATTGATCACATCTTGGCTGCCACCATCTCGGCCGCACATTGCATCAATTTTGAGCCGGTTACAAGCCACATCTCTCCAAGTTTTGAAGACCAAAAGCTAAGCCCTAAACCACTCCATCCTAGACCTATATAAACATAGCATTGGTGTTTTTATTTTGGTTGGCAAATTGAATGAGCATCGGTATGTTTCACTAGAGAAAACCGAAGGAGTTTTCCACCACCTTTTAAGGTATGTGCTCGGTTCCTTGAACCTATTAGGAGAAGCCTGCTAGCTTGGCAACTCAAGGTTGTTGCTCAAGCTTGTATTCCACTTTTCTCTCCTCCCTTTCAAAGGAAGGAAATAAGAAGAGAGTGGCCAAAACCGGTTCCCCAAGTTGAGAATCTTTCCATGGAAATATTGTGATGGCTGAAAGCATTATCTTGACTTATCGGCCAACTTGCGGGTTTTGTGCATAAATTTTTCATTTCTAATCAACTTGGACCACGACCACTACCATCACACACCTTACTCATTCCACTAATATCTCACCAAATTTCGTTTCATTCCAAGCACATTTGGCTATTCATTTTTCTATTTTCTTAGAGACCTTTGCCGAGATCCAAGGGCCTAACTGATCTTTTTGAGTGCTCTAGTGACTGACCAAGGGCTTGGCCGCAACAGACTCTCTCTCCACCTCACACCCTGGCACGTCGCCATCGTCCCGATTCCTCCAGTAACGAGGCCCTCAAACTGTACACACGCATCACTCCACATACCGCCACCCTTCTAGGGTGAGGCTGTACGCACTCGCCACACCACCCCTTGGCACGTCGCCACCGTCTCGGTTCCTTCAGCAACGGGGCCATAGTTGCCCGCCACCACACGCACACAGCAGTAGCCATCCCAGGGTGTGGCTGGACACACTCCCCATACCACCTACTAGCACGTCACCACTGTCCCGGTTCCTTCAGCAACGGGGCCATAGCTACCCACACACACATCGTTCTCACCGCCACACATCACACTTCGCATCCGCACATAAAATCATGATCAAATTCATTTTCGTTCCCTTTTTAAAACATGATGCATGTCAAACAATACGCATGCACATCACAATCAACCCACATAAATTCTAACGTTCCACGGTGTAGGCCCTCCTGAGCAAAACGCGTAAATACACTACTTACCTGACGTCCTAGCTTTCCATGGTGCTCGTTTCAC
Organism: Begonia peltatifolia; assembly: GCA_022433055.1. Lineage (NCBI taxonomy): Eukaryota > Viridiplantae > Streptophyta > Magnoliopsida > Cucurbitales > Begoniaceae > Begonia > Begonia peltatifolia. Next base: position 19,988,270 of record CM039517.1, on the reverse strand, counting down.
CAAAAACTTGCTCAACCTACAACAGAAACTGTTTTCTGTCAAAACTCATCCCAATACTCTACTCACGCACTTAAAACCACCATACTAGCTCAACACTTCACTAACTTGCCAAAATCGCTCATTAACCCAACTCGGCTCAAAATCAGCTTAAACTTTCAATGCGCATAACTTTTGCGTCCATCATCGGAATCACTCGATTCCAGTGGCCACACGCTCTACTCATAACCTAGCATAACATATCGAAATAGTATTTAAAACGATTAACTGCAGCTAGGGCGGAAATCCAAAAACCGAATAGGCCTTAGGGTCTAAAATCCTCATTCCTCGGCCTTTCAGCAAAACTCATCACATTCCTCATCCATCTATGACATTTATCGTCAACAATTCTACAACAATCGATATTAACTCCAACAAACTGTCCAAACCTAAAATCCTAATTCTCTATCCATTAAATTTCTCATCACGCTCTTCTGTTAACCAAAACTAAACCATAAGTTGCTAAAAATCTACCTTACCGTTGAAATAGAATGGAAAACGGAGATCGACATTGGTTGAACGTCGTCAGAAGGAGGGATCGCCGCAGGAAGGCTTTCCTTCGTTTCTCTTCCTCTCGGTGAGTGAATGAAGCAAAGGCTTCTTCTTCCCCTCTCCTTCACTAAAAATAAATATATTATTAATATAATTAATTCAAATTACCATTTTAACCTCACGCTTTAACCGTTTAGTTACACTATCATTCGGGTCACGTTCAGCTAGAATTCTACAAACTTTTCTTGCCCATTAGCCTCGAATTAATCCCCCACCTAACCTTACAAATTTTCTGCTCTCCATTCCGACCCAAACCCCTCCGATTATCGCCCTTACAACTCAAAAATCGATACCACGAAAATATAGGGTGTTACATCCTCCCCTCCTTAAAAGAATTTTGTGCCCAAAATTTACGTACCGAATAACTCCGGATACTGCTTCTCCATGTCCTGCCGTCTTTCCCAAGTGGTCTCCTCCATGTTGTGATTGCACCATAAAACTTTGACCAAAAGGGATCTCCTTGTTACTCAACACTTTCACATCTGATCCCAGTATGCTCAGTGGCTTCTCCTCGTAAGATAGTGTTGGTTGTACCTTTATCTCCTGTTGTTCAACCACCTGAGAAGGATCACGCATACACTTGCTTAGCATGGAGACATGGAAGACATTATGTATGACATTCATATAGGAGGGCAGCTGAAGCTTGTAGGCGGTCTTCCCAATCCTTTCCACAGTAGGGAACGTTCCAACAAAACGAGGGTTGAGCTTTCCTTGCTTCCCAAACCTGACCACTCCCTTAAACAGGGAGATCTTCAGGAATACCTCATCACCCACGCCAAACTCCAATTCTCGCCTCCACCGATCGACATAGCTCTTTTGATGACTCTGAGCTGCCTCGACCCTCTACTTTATAATAGCAATGTTGTCGACCATTTGATGTAGTATTTCAGGGCCTATAAGTCTTGCTTCTCCAACCTCATCCCAGTACAATGTGACTTGTACTTTCTTCCATACAAAGTCTCATACGGCGCCATGCCAATGGTAGACTGGTAACTGTTATTATATGAGAATTCAACCAACGGCAAGAACCTGCTCCAGGCTGCCTGAAACTCCAACACACAGGCTCTGAGCATGTCTTCCAGTATCTATATGGTTCGCTACGATTGCCCGTCGGTCTGAGGGTGGAAGGCCGTGCTAAATTCCAGCTTGGTACCCATGGCCTTATGCAGACTCCTCCAAAACTTAGATATAAACTTGGGGTCTCGGTCGGACACTATCGACACCGGGACCCCATGTAGTCTGACTATCTTATGCATGTACAACTGAGCGAACTAATCCATCGAGTAAGTTATTCTCACCGGTAAAAAAGTGAGATGACTTTGTTAGTCTGTCTACAATCACCCAAATTGCATCGTGGCCCTTAGCAGTCTTTGGTAGTCCGACCACAAAATCCATAGTGAGCCGCTCCCACTCAAGTATTGGTAGTGGCTATAGCGTACCCGACGGTCTCTCATGCTCCGCCTTTACCTGCTGACATACCACAGAGGTCTCAACGTGCTTGGCTAGCTCCCGCTTCATATTAGGCCACCAATAGTGTTGTTTTAAATCTCTGTACGTCTTAGTGCTTCAAGGATGCACTAAGAAGGAAGACGAGTGGGCTTCAGACAATATTTCCCTTTTTAGCTCCTCATTCTTCTGGACATACCACCTATCTCGAAACTTCAGAATTCCATTCTCCAAATAGCTGAGCACAGTGCTAGCATTGGCCTTCGTACCTGCCTTCAGTGCACTGCACTCAAGGTTAGTCTCTTGGGCCCGCTTAATTCTTTCCAGGATGGTCGGCCTCAATGACATCGCCGACAGCGTGATTGCTAAATCAGAAACCACTTCTAGGCTGAACTCTTGTACCTCAGTCCTTAGCTCGGTAGGCATCGCTAAACTCATAGCAGACATCGAAGCTGACACTCGGCTCAGGGCGTCCGCTACCATGTTTCCTTTCCCCGGATGATACTTGATTTCCAGGTCGTAGTCTTTCACCAGCTCAAGCCACCTCCTTTGTCTCAAGTTTAGCTCCTTCTCCGTGAAGATGTACTTCAAACTCTGGTGGTCCGACAAGATTTTGCACTGCTGTCCATATAAATAATGCCTCCAGATCTTAAGTGCGAAAACCACCGCCGCCAACTCCAAGTCATGCGTGGGATAATTCTGCTCGTAGGGCTTCAGTTGTCTTGAAGCATAGGCAATCACCTTTCCACTCTGCATCAACACGCAGCACAAGTCTACTCTGGTGGCGTCGCAATAAATGCTAAACTTCTCCCCCTCTACCGGCAGTACTAACAAAGGGGCTGTAGTCAACCTCTGCCTCAACATCTTGAAGTTGTCCTCGCACTCATCAAACCAACTATACATCATGTTCTTCCTGTCAATCGAGTCAAAGGGGCTGTGATCTTGAAGAATCCGTCAATAAATCTCCGGTAATATCTCGCCAGCCTCAGAAAAACTGCGTATCTCACTGGCACTAGTCGGTCGTGGCCATTCCTTCACAGACTGAACCTTTGCTGGGTCCACTAAGATACCATCATGAGAGATGACGTGCCCCAAAAATTTGATCATATCCAGCCAAAATTCGTACTTAGAGAACTTAGCATATAATTGGTGCTGCCCTAGAGTCGTCAGCACGAACCTCAAGTGCTCTATGTGCTCATCTTCACTACGAGAGTATATTAAGATGTCATCAATGAATACTATCACGAATCTATCCAATTGCTCCCTGAATACTCGGTTTATCAGTTCCATAAAGGTGGCTAGGGAATTAGTCAGTCCAAACGACATTACTAAAAACTCATAGTGCTCATACCACGTCCGGAAAGCTGTCTTCAGGACATCTTCTTCCCTAACTTTCCACTAACAGTAACCGGACCTGATAGGCAACACTCGCGCCCCCTGAAGCTGATCAAACAAGTCATCTATCCTTGGCAACGGGTACTTATTCTTCACTGTCAACTTGTTCAGTTCTCTGTAGTCAACACACATGCGTAGAGATCCGTCCTTCTTTTTAACGAAAAGCACCGGTGCACCCCAAGGCGAAAACCTAAGGCGTATGAAGCTCTTATCCATCAACTCCTGTAATTGTGCCCTTAACTCTTTCAACTCGATAGGCGCCAGTCTGTACGGGTTTTTGCACACCGGTTCAGCCCCAGGGTACACGTCGATAACGAACTCAATTTCCCTGTCAGGGGGCAGACCTGGTAAATCCTCAAGAAATAACCCTGGAAAATCTTGCACAATGGGGATGTCCTGGAGTTGAGCCTTGCCCTGAAACTGCGTGTCCATGACACTAGCCAAGAAGCCCATGCATCCATCTCGAAACAACTTTTGGGCTCTCATAGACGACACTATCAAAATCCTACTCAAACCCTTTCCCACCTTGAAGGAGCAACTCTCTCCACTCAGGAGCCGAAAGTGGATCTCTCTAGTCCTGCAATCTATCGTGGCATAATGTCTAGACAGCCAATCCATCCCTAAAATAGCCTCATACCCATCCATGTCGAGTATGATCAGATTAGCGTACAACAGTTTTTCTCCCGCTGTCATAATATCACCTTGTACCACTTGACCTGAGTATAGACACTCCCCTGACAGCAACAATACATCATAGAATTGCATAGAATAGTTGGGCACTAGATTTGCCTTGACCACAATGGCAGCAGACACAAACAAATGAGTAGCACCCATATTGACAAGAGTATAAGCCACCATGCCTGAAATAATAATACTACCTGAAATCACCGATGGCTAGGCAGCGGCTCAATGAGGGCGAAGACTCTTGGTGTCACTCTCGCTGGGGCATTGCTCAAATTCGGCCAACTCCTAGCAAAATGGGCCACTTCATTGCAGTTGAAGCACGATTCTATCGCAAAATCTGACAATCTCTAGACATGTGGTCTGCCTCGCCATAGTTGTAGCATCGCTCTGCACCTACCCTGCACTCGCTAGGATGACTCCTCTAACACTTTGGGCACACCAGAAAGTGCCCCGGTCCTTGGGGTCACTTGTTGCTCCCCTGGCTGCTAGAGATGTCGCTAGCCCTCTTCAGGCCCTTCCACTGAGACGACTCTTCTTCGCTCGTTTGTGGCAACAATTCTTGGAAATATCTCCTGGGTTGTTCCTTAGGCAACTCTCTGTAACTAGGAAGCTTCGTACTAGCCTCCTCAATGTCTAGCGCCTTTGCCACGACATCCTCGTAAGGCACCCCTCGTGTTCCAGCTATCTGCATGCCCATATATACGTCTGGCTTCAAGCCCTAAACAAATTGGTGTACTTTGTTCTCATTCAGGCTCACTAGGTGACTGGCAAACACAAGATAGCGCCAAAAACTGTCTCATGTATTCGGCCACGGTACCTGTCTGCCTCAACTTGGCAAATTCCACCATCTTCTGGGTCCTGACTGAGTGGCTGAAATACTTGCCGAAGAACATCATCTTAAATTCCTCCCAAGTCATGACCTTCACATCGGTGGTAGCCTTCACCGAATCCCACCAAAATCGGGCATCCTTGGCAAGGTAAAATGTCGCACCGGATACCCTGTCCTTATAATCTACTTTGGCGTAATCCATCATGTCTTCCATACTTCGAATCCACTCCTCAGCACTTAGTTGGTCCGAAGATGATCCGTCAAACACTTGAGGTCTGAGCCTGTGCAACCTATCACCCCCACGATCCGTCGAAGTCTCCGCACTAGACTAGCCCTGGTCCTCTCTACTCATAAACCGCTTCAGCTGCTGTGACTGGAGGTTGACCAACTCTGTAAGCTGTCTAAAGGCGTCATCCATATCGCCTACTGCTCTACGCGTCTCTCTAACCATAACGTTAAACCTGTACACCACAACATCAAGTGAGTCTAAACGAAACTACGAGGGCTCTAAGAAATACTTACAGTTGGTGGAGCACTCCCATGCATTGGCTGGTGGTATTAGGAGATCCATCAAACGACGTCGACCCCGTGGCTCTGACACTCATACCATTCCCTCTTCCCTCCTATTAACCGTCCCCTCTACCTTTGCCCCAAGCGGTGTGGGAATTGTGACAGGCCCTCTTGCCTTCACAATTTCATCCCTCCTCTAAGGGGCCCGACATCCTCGTCGACCACACTTCTGGTTGGATAAAAGCTCTGATACCATAACTGTAATGCCCCAAAAACCTACCCGTTTCTGGTTCATTCACTGCTCTGACACCATATCTATAACGCCCCCGAGTCATCCCCGGACCAGGGTCGCCAACCGTGCACTTGCTTGTTTCCTCGTTAAATTTCTTACAAAATTTAAAACTTTTGGTTTCTCGACTCAAAACGACATCCTTGAAAAATATTTAAGAACGCCGCAGCAAAAAACTCAATTAAAATCAGTTTAATAAACTTCACCTTTTTTTAAAAAAACATAAAAATGAAGAAATCGGTCGACACCTGTAAACGCCGGTCGACACCTTAATTCTCTCTGCCTGCACAAGTCGAACCCCGCTTTCGACACTCCAACTGATTTTACACCAACCGGTCGACACGCACAGTCACCGGTCGACACTTTGTTTCTCTCTGCCCGCAGACGTCAAACCCCGCGGTCGACACTCTCACTGATTTTACACTAACCAGTTGACACCCATAGTCGCCAGTTGACACTTCATTTCTCTCTGCTCGCACAAGTAGAATCCCGCAGTCAACACTCACATTCCATTTTACACTGACCGGTCGATACCTATAGACTTCGGTCGACACTTTGCACCACCGGTATAAAAATAACACCAGTTCGAAAGAAAACGGACGACGAAAACTTCCATGATTAAAACCATGAAGTAAAGACCGGTATTTTTAAGATAAAGTTTCCTCAAGCAGTTTCAAAAATGCAACCTTACACCAATCCCGACTATAATCGTGACAAACAAACGTATATCCTCAAAATCTATACACTTGACTTATACCTTGCAAAATGCAATCCAAAAGAACCACCATCTAGCCTCGCTCCACGGGTCCGGTCGCCTTGACGAACTTCATCTGCCGGCACGTGGTAGCACGCCTCCAAGTGCCTATCCATCTTGCATGGGCTCTCGCAAATCACCATGGTGATACTGAACGCACTCGCCACAGCACCCCTTGGCATGTCGCCACTGTCCCGGTTCCTCCAGCAACTGGGCCATAGTTGCCCACCACCACACGCACACCGTAGCAGCCATCCCAGGGTGAGGCTGCACGCACTCGCCACACCATGGCACGTCACCGCCATCCCGGTTCCTCCAGCAACGGGGCTATAGTTGCCCACACACACATTGTTCTCACTGCCACAACATCACACTTCGCATCTGCACATAAAACCTTGCTCAAATTCATTTTCGTTTTCTTTTTAAAACATGATGCATGTCAAACAATACGCACGCACATGACAATCAACCCACATAAATTCTAACTTTCCACAGTGTAGGCCCTCCTGGGCAAAATGCATACATACATTACTTACCTGGCGTCCTAGCTTTTCATGGTGCTCGTTTCACCAAAAACTTGCTCAACCTACAACAGAAACCATTTTTTGTCAAAACTCATCCCAATACTCTACTCATGCACTTAAAACCCCCATACTAGCTCAACACTTCACGAATTCGCCAAAATCGCTCATTAACCCAACTCGGCTCAAAATCAGCTTAAACTTCCAATGCACATAACTTTTGTGTCCGTCATCGGAATCACTCGATTCTAGTGGCTACGCGCCCCACTCATAACGTAGTTTAACGTACCGAAACAGTATTTTAAATGCTTAACCACAACTAAGGCAGAAATCCAAAAACAGAATAGGCCTTAGGGTCTAAAATCCTCCCTCCTCGGCCTTTCAGCAAAACTCAGTAGATTCCTCATCCATCTATCACATTTATCGTCAATAATTCTACAACAATCGATAATAACTCCAACAAACTGTCCAACCCTAAAATCCTAATTCTCTATCCATTAAATTTCTCGTCAAACTCTTCCGTTAACCAAAACTAAACCATAAGTTGCTACAAATCTACCTTACCGTTGAAATAGAATGGAAAACAGAGATCGACATTGGTTGAACGTCGTCGAAAGGAGGGATCGCCGCAGGAAGGCTTTCCTTCCTTTCTCTTCCTCTCGGTGAATGAATGAAGGAAGCGAAGGCTTCTTCTTCCCCTCTCCTTCACTAAAAATAAATATATTATTAATATAATTAATTCAAATTACAATTTTAACCCGACGCTTTTACCGTTCAGTTACACTATCATTCGGGTCACGTTCAGCCAAAATTCTACCAACGTTTCTTGCCCATTAACCTCGAATTAATCCTTTTTCGCTCTCCATTCCGACCCAAACCCCACCGATTATTGCCCCGACAACCCAAAAATTGATACCACGAAAATAGGGGGTGTTATAATTCTAACCCGAATCCCGCCGTTTATCGCCTCAACAACTCAAAAATAGATGCAACGAAAATAAGGGGTGTTACATTTTCTACTAGTAAAGATGACATATTCCATGGATCAATTCACCAACTGTATATTCAGGAGATCGTATGGTTGCACAGAGTTTTGACTTCGATTGTATCAGATAGCGACCCAAGATTAGCATCTAAATTCAAGAAGAGCCTGAACAAGACTATGGGTACGCAGCTCAATTTTAGTACGGCATTTTATCCTTAGACAGACGGGCAATCTAAGAGGACTATTCAGACGTTGGAGGATATGATTCGAGCTTGCGTACTAGAATTTCAGGGTTTTTGGAGCAAATACGTATCTCTAGTGGAGTTTCTTATAATAACAGCTTTCAAGCTACGATAGGTATGGCTCCTTATGAGGCTCATTATGGGAGAAAGTGCAGATCTCTGTTGTATAGGGACGAAGTCAGAGAGACGCGATTGATTGGTTAAGATATTCTGCAACGAACAGAAGAAAAGATTGCTTTTATTCGGCAACGGATCTTGACAGGTCAAAGCCGACAGAAGAGCTATGCTGATAGAATGAGAAGGGAACTGGAATTCAATGAAAATGATGAAGTCTTTCTGAAGATCTCGCCATTTAAAGGAGTTGTAAGATTCAGAAAGAGGGGTTGAATCTTAGATATATTGGATCGTTTCTTATTACTAAAAAAATTAGAAAGACATCTTACCAGTTGTAACTACTAGCCTCAATAGATGAGATTCACAATGTGTTCCACGTTTCTATGCTAAAGAAATGTATGCGAGATCTTTCTCATGCGGTGGAGCGGCAGAACATAGAAATTCAGCCAAGATTGACCTATGAGGAGAAACTAGTGGAGATTCTGGATTATGCAGTTAAGGTTTTACGCAACAAAGAAATTTCATTGGTCAAGGTATTATGGCACAACCACAACGTGGAAGCAGCAGCAGGACATGATGAGTCGATACCCGAAACTGTTCAGGTAACCAATTTTGAGTACAAAATTTTTTTAAATAGGGTGTAATGTAACACCCATAATTTTTGCTGAAATAAGTTTATAATTTACGTATCGGTAAACGGTGAAATTTTAGTCGGAATCAAGGGTGGAAAATTTATATTGTTAAGTAAAGAATTATTTTGAGGCTAATACACAAGAGAAAATTATAAAATTCAACTAGAAACGGACTGAATAACCGTTTGGTTAGAAAATTAAAGGGTAAGGGCAATTTGGTAATTAGGTTTACTACTACTATTATTATTCAAAAAATAATAAAAGAAGGTAGAAACCCCCTCCTTCCTTGTTTTTGTCTTCCTCCCCACCGACGCCTCTTCCCCTCCCTTTGTGTTCTCCCTTCCAGCGATGGTTCCTCTTGTTTCTTCCTTCAATCTTCAAATTTAAGGTAAACTTTGGTTAGTTTTTAGTATATGCTTAGTCTTTTAGCTGTTTTGAGTGTTAAAAGTGAAGTTAGAGGGAGTTATCAAATAGGTTGGTAAACCCTAAGTGGAGTGTACGAGATTTTGAGGATAGAGTCGATTTTTATTCGTTCATTGGTGTTTAAGTTTCAAGAAATATTAGATTACAAGTTTTTATGGAAAGAATATGATGTTTGAATAACGGAGAAACTCAAGTTTACAGAACAATTTCTCTTTGGCCAAATTTGGCTAAGCTATGGATATAGTAATTAGGAAATGGATTAGACCATTAGAAACTAGACGTTCTAAGGAGTTTGTAGCACTTTGAATTGTAAAAATTGTACAAGTATTGGATTAGTTATGCATTACTGAATTTGGTCAGAAATTGAGTCGGATTTCGGGTTTAACTAGGAGTTTGCAATTTTGTTCAAGTTTATGACTTCCGTGTTAGAATTTTATGAGTTTGACGAAGTAAAATTAATGAATGTGTGATTTTTATAGGTTCTTTTGTTTCCTAGTTTAGCGTACGATTTACGAACGAGTTGCTGAGGATACTAGGTAAGTAGTGTATGTAGGTGTTTCTGTCTTTGAGCCTACATCACAATTCGTTAGATTGTATGTATGTTTATTTTATGTTTTAGTATTTTATGCATCATGGTTTTAAAGTACGAGAACGAAATGAAAATTATTTTCATATTTTTACGAAATGAAACAGTGGGATGTGAAACGTGATGAATGAAATGAAAAGGTACGTAAGAAGATAGTAAATGTGGGGTTGCGTGGCCTTTGTCCTGTGAGTTAGACCGCAAGGTGTGTCACTACTTCCCCTGCTTTACGTGGTGGCCTTGTCCCTCGAGGTGGACCGCGAGGTATGTAACTTTACTAGATCGAGGTTGGCCTTGTCCGTGAGATAGACCGTGAGGTATGTCGCCTTAATCTAGCATGTAGAGAAGAACCCAGTAGTAAGATAAAGAATGTGTAAGAAAGAGATGGAAACGAAAGTAGAGACGAAACTGTAGAAACTGCATATGATAGGATATGTATTGTCTTCAGTGTTTATATTTTATATGCATTACTTACTTAGCATTAGGCTAATAGAGAAGTTCTGTGATGTAGGTGACGAGACGATAGTTCGTCAGTACTCATAGCATACCAAGTACTAGGAGGCAGTTGGAGGAGTGCGCTCGTGGGATGATCTGGCCGGCTGTTAAGGTGTTTTGACCATGTGTGTGTACATACGTGTTTTGAGTTGTTTTAAGTCGATTTGAGTCGTTTTGATGTATGGATGGATGTCAAACTTTTAGTAGTCATTTTTATGTATATAGTAGATTTTAGAATTGAGTGGGAAGTGTAGGTTCGAATTTTGAAATTTTGTCTGTTACTTTTCATGAAAAATTTTCGGTTAAGGATGCTGGTGTAAAGTGTCGACCGAACTACGTAAATGTCGACAGCGAGGGTCTACATACGGAGACATAACCAAATTAGGTGTCGACCTGTGTGTGCAGGTGTCGACCGGTTAGTGTAAAAATGGTAAAAGTGTCGACCACAAGGTTCGACTGGTGCAAATAGAGAGGATTAGGATGCTAACCTATAAAAGCAGGTGTCGACCGGTTAGTTAAGTGAGCATAGAGGTGTCGACCGCAAAGTTTGATCGGTGCAAATAAAGAACATTGATGTGTTGACCGGTTTAACCAGGTGTCAAACAGTGCAAACAGAGGCAAATGAAGTGCTAGCCTGTGTATATATAGGTGTCGACCCTGGTGTGCAGAACGGGTCAAGTGTCGACCGAAGGTTTTAGTGGTCGACCAAAATTTTTTTTTATTGTTTTAAAAACTTGAAATCTTATTGAAACTGATTTTTGTTAGAGTCTTCCGCAGATATACATAAAGAGAAAACTCCATCTCCCGGTCCGGAGGTAGACTAGGTAGATCATCTAGGAAAACTTCTGGGAAGTCTTGAACAACTAAAATATACTGAGGCTTTGACTCCCTGGAAACTTGTACATCAATAACATTGGCGAGAAAACCAAAAGACTGACCAATTAAAACTTGACGAGCACTGAAAGGAGCCATGACATATATCTTCCTAGCATTTCTCGTGGCCTGAAAGGTGTGCTTCTCGCCATTTAGGGGTTGAAAACTCACTGTTTCCGTTCTGCAGTCAATCGTAGCATAGTGCTTGAACATCTAATCCATTCTCAATATCACATCATATCCAGTTATGCCCAAAATAATGAGATCGGCTAATAAATTCTTGCTTCCCACGGACACTGCCTTATCTCGTACGACTTGATTTGAGTGCAGACACCCACCAGAAGGCAACATCACTTGATAACTACAGTTTGTTGTTACAGGCCATACATCTAACTTGACCATGAACGTAATTGCAATAAACGAGTGCATCGCACCAGAATCAATCAATGTATAAGCAGGTATAGAATTTATCAATATAGTACCTGACAACACAGCTGGCTGGTCATCGTCGCCCGACTCGATCAAGGTGAATACTCTTGATGTCATACGCGTCGGACCCTTCTTCAGAGCTGGGCAATCTCTACTGACATGGCCCACTTCGTTGCAGTTGAAACACTGAGTCACTCTGGGCTTCAGGCAATCTCTAGCTAAGTGTCCAGCTTTGTTACAATTGTAGCACTTTCAAGAGTTCAGTCTGCATTCGCCTGGGTGATACCTCAAACACTTAGGGCACTAGGGGTACTGCACCGACCTCTGAGGCCTTGTGCTACTACCCTGGCTGCTCGAACTCTCCAGAACCTCTTAATGCCCCTCTGTTGTTGCTGCTGCGAGATACTTCTACTCTGCTGTGGGGCAATTTCCTTGAAAAATCTCCTGGAAGCTTCTCTCTGCTTAACGCATTTCATTTAAGCGTCTTCCACCTATAGTGCCTTTGCCACCACTTTCGAATACAACACTTCTTCCAGCTATCTTTACTCCTTTATATATTTCTGGCTTTCATCCATGTACATACTGAAACACTTTGTCCTCATTCTGGCTCACCAAACTGCTGGCAAACCGAGATAAGAACTCAACTTGCCAGTTGTACTCGGTTACCAACCCAACTTGCTTCAACTGTAAGAACTCCATTCGTTTAGCTGCCTGCACCGTACAGTTGAAATACTTATCATAAAATACCTCCTTAAACTTTTCCCATGTCATGTGTTGCACCTCAGTGGTGGTCTCTACAGACTCTCACCAAAATCTAGCGTCCTTCACAAGATGAAATGTGGCTAGCGAGTCTTTATCCTCTTCTTCCACTTTCGCATACTTATACATACTTTCAATGGTACAGAACCACTCCTCTACAGCTGTCAAATCCGATGACTGCCCTTCAAACATCGGTGGTTGTAACCTCCGAAATCTGTCACCCAACTGGTCTTGGCTAGAGCTAGAGCCTGCACTTCCTTGAACTTCTCTATTCAGCCAAACCCCTAATTGCTGATACTGTTTGTTTACCAAATTAGTTAGCTGTCTGATCGTCATCGAGTCATCCTCGATCCTTGAGTCAGCTATCTTTCTCGATACTCTCGGACGTCCTGGTCATCTAGACATCTTGACTAATTTCTTGGACAATGTTTAATTACTCTCGTAAACATCTAATAACTAAAGCTAAACTTAAACACTTACAGTTGTTGAAGCACGTCGTGTAGTGATCGACACTGTTAGGTAATCATTTGAACGGTTTGACCATTTGGCTCTGATACCATCGCTGTAACGACCAAAAAAACCCATGCGGTTCCCAGTATGCTCACTACTACTACCCACACACATACACTCGGGTAAAATTTGTGTAAAAATTTAAAACTTTGTTTCTCGAATTAAAACGGCCTTTTTGAAAACGTTTAAAATTGTCGCAACAGAAGAATTTGATTAAAATCAATTTAAATAAAAATTTGAGTTTTTAAAACATTAAAAGACATTTTTGGTCGACCCCTGTAAGCTCCGGTCGACACTTCATTTCCCTCGGTTTTCATTGGTCGACCCTAGCTGTCGACACCTCTTTGCTCATCACGCTAACTGGTCGACACTTGTGAACACAGGTCGACACTGCAATCTTCTCTGCCCACACCGGCCGAACCTCGTGGTCGACACTTCTACACTCATCACAAAGAGCGGTCGACACCTATCTTCACAGATCGATACCTTCATCATCTCTGTTTCCATCAGTTGAACCTTGCAACCGACACTCCTACCATCATTACACTAATTAGTCAACACTTCCATACACAGGTCGACAACTACTATTACTCTGTCTCCGTAGGTCGACCCTCGCGATTGACACTTGTCAAGTTTGGTCGACCACTAAGCCTATCAGTCGACATTTCTTTCACAAAATCTGTTTAAAGCCTTAAACTTTCCAAAAACAACCGAACGTCGACTCAACATTGAAAATAACAAAACGTGCACATTCCAATCAATTCAAAACCATTATATACTTCAGAACGACTACAAAATGTTTGAAATTCATTTACACTTCAAATCGACTCAAAACGACTCAGACTAAGCTCGAAATAACTAAACTCCCTTGTATACCCCTGCCCTGGTCAAAACACCGTAACAGTCAGCCGGACCGTCCACGCTCCTCCAACTGCTTTCTAGTCCTGGGCACGCTATGAGTACTCACCAGCTATCGCTTCATCACCTACATCACAGAACTCATCTATTAGCCTAATGCTAAGTAAGTAATGCACATAACAAAAACATAACACTGAAACATACATAACCTAACATAAGCAGTTTCTACAGTTTCGTCTCTACTTTCATTTTCGTCTCTTTCTTAAATCTTTTTATCTTCTTACTACTGGGTTCCTCTTTAAATGCTAGATCAAGGTGACACACCTCGCAGTCCAACTCATGGGACAAGGCCAACCTCAATCTAGTAAAGTGACACACTTCGCTGTCCACCTCATGGGACAAGGCCACCACATAAAGCGGGGGAAAAAGTGATACACCTCGCGGTCCATCTCACGGGACAAGACCACTCAACCCCACCTTCATTATCTTCTTACGTGCATTTTCGTTTCGTTCATCACATCCTACTGTTTCATTTCGTAAAAACATGGAAATTCATTTTCGTTTCGTTCTCGTGCTTTAAAACCATGATGTATAATTACTAAAATATAACATAAGATAAACGTGCATGCAACCTACCAAACTGTGATGTAGGCCCAAAGGCAAAAGCGCCTACTGCATCTATAACCTCCTGAAAATCGACTCGCCGATTTCTGGTCCGCTCTCTACTACCACTCAGTCAAATAAGCTCAGAAATTTCAAGTAAAAATTTAAAACTTTCGTTACTTGATTTAAAACGACATTTTTGAAAACATTTAAAAACGTTGCAGCGGAAGACATAGATTAAAATCAATCGAAATAAAATTTGAATTTTCTAAACATAAAAAAAATCATCTTCAGTCGATCCCGGCAAATACCGGTCGACACTTCCATCAAATTTTTCATTATCGGTCGACACTGGTATGCACCAGTTGACACTACATTTCTCACTGTTTGCGTCGGACGATCCGTGAGGTCGACACTCCCTGCTATTTTACATTACCGATGGACACTTCCATGCACTGGTCGATACTTCGTTTCTCTCTGTCTGCGTCGGTCGATCCATAAGGTCGAGACTTTTGCTTATTTTTACACTACCTGTCGACAGTAGCATCCATTGGTCGACACTTTGTTTCTCTCTATCCACGTTGGTCGACACCTACAGAGTTTGGTCGACCCTCTTATGCGCAGGTCAACACTCTGTACGTATTTCCCCACTAAGCGGTCGACACCTTCCAAAGACTGGTCGACACTTGCTTGGCTTGATCGACCACTCAGCCTATAGGTCGACACTTCCTTCACTAAATTATTGCCTAAAAACCTTAAATCGTACAGAGAAATCACCGAAACTCGACTAAACGGTAAACGAACAAAAGTACACTTTTCCATCAACTCAAAATCATTACTTACGTAGAAAAACGACTACTAAAATTTGAAATGCATCTGTACATCCACCTGACTCCAATCGACTTAAAACAACTAAAAATGACTCAAAAACAATTTCGACTAAACTCGAATTAACTAATCACCCTCACATACCCCAGCCTTGGTCAAAACTTAAACACTGAAATCTAAGACATCCTAACATATGCAGTTTCTACAATTTCGTCTCTACTTTTGTTTTCGTCTCTCTTACATCTTTTTTATCTTCTTACTACTGGGTTCTTCTTTACGTGCTAGATCAAGGTGACACACCTCGCAGTCTACCTCACGGGACAAGGCCAACCTCAATCTAGCAAAGTGACACATCTCGCGGTCCACCTCTCGAGACAGTCCATCATGTAAAGCGAGGAAAGAAGTGATACAGCTCGCGGTTCACCTCTGGGGACAAGACCACTCAGACCCACCTTTATTATCTTCTTATGCATCTTCTCATTTCGTTCATCACATCTTATCCTATTGTTTCATTCCGTAAAACCGTGGAAATTCATTTTCGTTTCGTTCTTGTATTTTAAAACAATGATGCATAATCACTAAAGCATAACATAAAGTAAACGTGCATGCATCCTACCGAACAGTGATGTAGGCCCAAAGGCAAAAAACCTACTGCAGTACTTACACTACTTACCTGGCGTCCTAGCAATTCGTACTCCGTATACGGCTCACTAACTAGAGAACCTATAAAACCACACATCCATTAATTCTACTTCGTCTAACTCATAAAACTCTAAGAGGAAACAACACTATAACAAATAATCTAACTAAACCCAAAATCCAACTTTATTTCCGACTATCATTTGGAAATGCATAACTATCACAATACTCGTCCGATTTGGATGATTCGAAATGCTACGGACTTATGAGGATGTCTAATTTCTAACGATCTAATCAAATTCCTAATCCAACACTTCCAGCTTGACTAAATGAGGTTGAACAGAAACCGTTCCGCAATCCGAGTATTCGGCTATCAAAACGCTCAATCTTTTCCAAAAAATCCCGTAATCTACTCCTACTTCCAGCTTAAACACTAACATACAAATAAAAATCAACTCTAAACCTCTAGGTCTCGTATCTCCCTCCTAGGTTTCACTAAAACTACCCAATACTCCCTCTAACTTCACTTTTAACACTCAAAACAACTAAAATACTAACTATCTATTAAGAACTAACTAAAACTTATCGTTGATTTGAAGAAACAGAGGAGAACCGAAAAGAATCATCATTGAAAGGAGGAACTTGCCGAAGAAGGAGGACTTTCTCGCCTAGGAAAGGAGAAGAACAGAGAGAGGGGGGTGTTTTCTGCCTCCTTCTCTCTTTTCTTTATAAAACTATATTATTTAATATAATTAATCTTAATTACTATTTCACTCTCAACCCTTAACCGTTTAGTAAATTTATTATTCGGTTCATTTGCAGTCGAAATTTTATAAATTTATCTTGTCCATTAGTGTCAAAATAATCTTTTACCTAATGGTATAAATTCTCCGCTCTCAATTCTGACAAAAATTTTCCCGATTACAATTACATAAATCCAAAAATTTGTTTAGCGGAAAATTTTGGGTGTTACAACACTACTAACTTAGCGTCCTTAGCAATTCCTCATTCGTAGATAGTTCGCTAAACTGGGAAACCTATAAAACCACACATCATCAATTTTACTTTTCTTCCAACCCGTAAAACTATAAAAGAAATAACAATTTACATCTAATCTATATATACTCGAATTTCAACTCAATTTCCGAGTAACCTTTGGAAATGAATAACTTATTCAATACATGTCCGATTTGGACTATTCAAAATGCTACGAGCTCCTTGGGACGTCCAGTCCCCAACAGTCTCATCAAATTTCTAACTTAACACCCTTAGCAGGGCTAAATATGGCCGAACAGAAACCGTTCTATAACCTGAGTTCTTCAGCTATCCAAACACTCAATCTTCTCCATAAAGACCGATAATCTACTACTACTCCCAGCTTAAATACCAATACACAAATAAAATTGACTAAAAATCTCAAAATCTCGTATCTCCCTTATAGGTTTCACCAAAACTACCTAATACTCCCTCTAATTTCACTTTTATTGCTCAAAATAACTAAAGGACTATCTATCTACTAAGAACTAACTAAAACTTATCGTACATTTGAAGATTGATAAAGAAACGGAGAGGATCGCCGGCTGGAAGGAGAAATTGCTGAAGAGGGAGGGTTTTCTCGTGTGGGGAAGGGAAGGAAAAGAGGGGGAAATCTCACGATCCTTCTTCTATTTTCTCCCTTTTTATAATAATAATAATACTAATAACCTAATTACTAAATCACCATCAACCTTTAACGGTTTAATTAAACTGTTATTCGGTTCGTCTCTGGTTGAAATCTTATAAATTTCTCTTTTATACATGACTCAAAATAATCTTTTACTTAATGGTAGAAATTCTTCGTTCTCGATTCCGACTAAAATTCTGCTGTTTACTGCTCTAAAAATCCAAAAATCTAAAAATTATTTAACGGAAATTTTGGGTCTTACATCAGGTTTCCCAAGTCGATTCTCTTACTACGTTGAAAGGCAAATCACTTCCTTCGAGGCCTCGTAACTGTTATCCTCACCGTTCACATATCACACTACTCACTCACTTAAAACATGCTCAAATTCTTTTTCGTACCATTTTCAAAACATGATGCATGACGAAGCAAAAACATACATAAACATACACGCACAACCATCCCTAATAAGGGCAACACACATGCAATGCACTACTTGCCTGTCGTCGTTAGCTATTCGATCCAACCTGATCGATTCTGTTATCCTGAGAATCTAAAGCATAAAATTCTGAGTTATCATTCACAATTTACAACGCTAATTCATAAACACTACATTATAACCAAATCCAACAAATTTCTGTTTTCAAACACTAACTAAACAACCACAAGATCATTAAGAGAAACTCTAGGCACTTAACTTCCAAATCAACAACTAGGCTAACATATACTCTTAACATCCAATAATCAGCATTATCACCACCCAATATCTAATATCCAAACATAATAGAGTTCAAAACATGTGCATATAACCTCTATCTACAAACACTCATCATTACATAGTAGTGCACAATCTAAAAATTGAAATCCAATTCAAGTAATTACTCTAATGGTAGGTCATCATCCACATAATCTCAATCAATCACCCTAAGAATTCAACATTTCAATCAATTACAACCAAATAACTAAATATCAAACAGAACAAACCAAAACCCGGATTTAGCATAGAATTGAGCAAACTTAAAAAATTAATAACAAATCGTATGCCTGTCTGAATTTGATGATTCAAAATGCTATATAACCCTAAAGATGTCTACTTTAACATGTTGAAATCCACTTTTTCAAAAGTCAAACCCAATAAAAAGCAGAAAATCAAAGACTGAATCTGCCCGGAAATCTCTTCACGGATTTTCATTCAACTTTGAAAATTCATAACAAATAGTATATTTGTCTGAATTCAATGATTCAAGATGTTATAGAAACCTCAAAGTGTCTAGTTTAACATCATGAAATTCATTTATCAAAAACCAAACTCAATAAATGGCAGAAAATAAAAAACGGATACTGCCCTGAAAACTCGTTTTCATTTCTGCCTCAAATTTGAAAATTCATAATTTTCTCTACAAATATCGAAACAACTTGATACCAGAGGCAAAGGTTTTTTTTAAGTGTCTATTTTAACATACCAGAACATTTTGTTTTTAAACGAATAATCGTAGTTAGGGCTAAAACCCAAAAATGGTTCTGTTTTGTGCATAAAAACCCGCATTTCTGTTTTTTTTTCTCAAACTCACTCAATTTTCCATCATTTTAACCACATTCTAATCCACCTAACACATTCCAGCACAATTTGAGGGTTTCAATGTAACACCCCGAAAACCCACACGTTCCCGGTGCGCTACAGTACATCTACACACACACTAACACTTAACATAATTCACTCAATTTAATACCCTTTTTGTTTCCAATTTACTCTCCTCTTTTTTTTTTTGACTCGATTCGAAAAACAACTCGCGTCTCCCCTTCGTCACCTCACGCACACTCTCACAGTGCCGCACATACCACTCAACGTTACCGTGTTTCGCGCACGCTCACAGCGCCGCGTGCCCCACGCACCCTGCCGCTGTACAGCACGTCCGCGCGCACACCTTCACCCGGTGTCGCACGACCCGTGGGTACCCAACAGGGCCGCATGCCCCACGCACCTGCGATCACGCCGCACATCCACACTCATCTAAACTCCTCTAGCATTCATCATACACACACCTTGACCTATTTCGTATCCTCTCGAATTTCAACCCCTCTCCCGAAATTTTGGTAGAGTACCGCCTAAAAACTGGCTACCCCAAAATTTAACCCTGCACACAATTCACCAGAATCCAACAATATTTACCTATCCATCATCCAGAGAAATCATCCCAACCCAAATCAGAGTAAGAAGACGACGAAAATCCATCAAATACAAATGAAGAAAGTCCTCCAAAACACTACAACCCCTCTATACAATCTCAAAAGATCAATGTCTATACAAACCCGCTATCTACACAAATACCCAACATGAAATGATAAATCCCCTATCACCTACCACCACCACGGGTCGGGTCGCCCTAACAAAAATCCGCCATCCGGTGCCTCGGGTGCACGCCACCAACCATCCTACGCCTCTGGACTAGGCTCTCGAGGCTCACCAGCAGTATCGTCAGCACCTACACCACAGAACACACAACATAAGCCTAACGCTCAGTAAGTAATGCGATATGAAAGTAAAAGCCGACAATGCAATCCTATCACATGCAGTCTCTACACTCACACTCATGTTGTCACATCTGTGACGCGTAGTGCAGCCGCACCAGGGTAAGGAGGAACCTCACGCCACCCTACACCCTGACACATTGCCACCGTCCCGGACTCCCCAGCAACGAGGCCCACAAGCTACACCCACGCATCACCACACGGCAACCACATCAGGGTAAGGGTGTACCTCGCGCCACTCTACACCCTGACACGTCGCCCCCGTCCCAGCCTCCCCAGCACGGGGCCACAGTTGCCACACACACACGTTTCGCGACAGCCCAGCCGGCCCACCCCTCGAGTAGGATCCGCGACTGGTGTTGCACCGGCCCACACACTAGTGGGATCCGCGGTACCACTGCCCATATCCTCACCGTCAACACATTCACGCCGCATGACGGCCCAGCCGGCCCACCCCTCGAGTAGGATCCGCGACTGGTGAAGCACCGGCCCGCACACTAGCGGGATCCGTGGTACCACCGCCACACGTCTCACCTCATACATCAAAGCATGCAAAAAAAATCATTTTCGTTCCCGTTTTTAAAAAACATGATGCATGTCAAACAATACGCACGCACACCACAATCAATCACATAAACCCTAAAGTTCTACAGTGTAGGCCCACTTGGGCCAAACACATGCATGCACTACTTACCTGGCGTCCTAAGCTCGCTCGATACACAACTTCGCCAACAGAAAGCCTCAACCTAAAACACAACCAATTTCTCATCAGTATTTCTCCCAACATTTACCAATTAGCTAAAAATAACCTTATCTAACTACACTCATTAAATTCCAACTAAAACGGTCCATTGGTTTGGTTTGGCCGAATACCAGCTCAACGTTCGGATGCGCATAACTTTTGCGTCCGTCAACGGAATGAAACGATTCAAGTGGCTAAACGTTCCCTTAGGAACCTAGTTTAAATCCCAAGACGGATTTTAAATCAGTAGGCCGCAGATAGGCGAAAAAACGCCAATAACCGAATCCGCCATTTTTATTAAAATTTCACATTTTCACTTCCCTTCAACCAAAACTCACTCCCAACTAGTTACATGCATCAAAATGGCTAAACTACTCACACATGTCGAATTTTCACGAAAAACGGTCGCTAATTTGACTTAAACAAAAATCTCGCATAAACGTCCGACGCGCATAACTTTTGCGTCGGATATCGGAATCGAACGATTCCAGCGGCCATACGTTCCTCTAACAACTTATTTTAACCCACAAAAATAGAATTTAAAACGATTAACCAAAACTAGGCCAAAATGGTCAAAAACCGAATCTGTTTCTACACAAAATAGACAAATTTCCGTCATCCACCCGATTTCTACAAGTCTCTTCACTAAACATCCACATTCCAGCCAACTAAGCATAAACAGAGCAAAAACCGGTGGTTTCAGACTCGACCCAAACCCCGCAGTCAACACAACTTCTGGGATTTTCCTCTCAACCCGAGCACTCGGCCAAGCCAACCATTTAACACGGTTGAGGCCCCCTTTCCAGACTCCCTGGTTACACGCTCGGACCTCGGAAGTCCGGCTTAGAGTATGTCGACCATAATCGGTCGCAAAACCGAAGATAAACAGGGGAAGGTTACCTGTTTCTCGGTCAAGTTTTTGGCCCAAAAAAATTGAGCCGCCAGCTGACCACAGTTCGCCGGAGTACCCTGCGCGCCGGCTTCCCACCCACGGCAGCTGATCGTCGACGCCAACTCACGATTCCCGCTCTCCCTCTCGGTCGTTTGCCCTCGCTCTTCTCCTCGTCGGTAAACAGCCGAATGGCTTCAAAATTGAAGCCATTCGGTTGTTGTTTATTTTATTTTTTATTTTATTTTTTATTTTATATATATATATATATATACCAAATTACAAAACTGCCCTCACGTGTTTAAATCTTCCGTGATTTCGTAAATTTCTCGACCTCCCGACTTTAAATTCCGAAACTAATCGCAAAAGTAGGCCTCGAGTCTTATAATGTAAATATTTCCCATTGAACTATTTCTCAAAACTCTGACCGGGATTAAGTTAAAAATTCTAGAAATTAAAATCAAAATCAAAATTCCCGGGTTACTACATTCAAAATTTGAAAACCCAATTTATAGTCGAAACACAATCTGATTCACCTATATTTTCGGTGTGTTCATACATTAACGACAAAAGCATTATTGATTTGGCGTTCTAACATCGTAAACTTGTCACTTGCTTATCACTCGCCTACCGAAATCAAAACCGAATTCTTAAAACCCTAGATTTTTTGCCAAACAAGAAAATGGAGGAGAAAACTTATCGAAATCAAAGAGAGAGCCATGTTTTGCGTGGGAGGGAAGAGCAAACGAAGAGGAGAGAGGGCCTTGTTCTTCGGCGGAGAAGAAGACGAGCGGACGAAGGCTTCTCCTTCGCGAGAAGCTGAGAGAGAGAGAGAGAGTGTAGGGGAGGGGAGTGTGCTGCTACGGGGTTGGGAGGAAAAGAGATTGTTGGCTTCCTTGAGAAGCCACCCATCGTTTAAAAAAATGATTATGTAACACCCAAATTTTTTTGTCCCTAAAATATTGTGTACAAATACTTAATCATTTTAAAATATATTTTGGATGAGATTTTGAAAAAACGGGTAAATGACTTAAATAACAAGAAGGAATACAAATGATAAAAAGAGAAAGTGATGCGGGTGAAATTTGAATTAAACAAAGTGGAGGGGTTTAATTGAAATTAAAGAATTATTTACTCTAAACTCTCTCTCTCTTCTTCATCTTCTCCACATTTCTCCTTCAGCTCTCCACCATTGTCGAATACGCACTCCACACCAAGCTTCGATTTTTGAAGATTTAAAGTAAGATTACTTTAGTTTATGAATTTTACAAGTTAAAGATTTAGTATTTGGTGTTTGAGTGGAGTTTTTGACGTGGGTCTTGGTGATTTCTGAAAATAAAAAATTTTTCATCCCTAAATTGATGTTTAACCTTGATTTAAGCTTATCTAATGATTTAACCAAGGAGGAAATGGATAGAAATGCATGTTTGATGCAAAAAAAAAAGGAATTTTTTTTAGAAAAATTGGCAAAGAACAAGGCAGTCCACGATTTTGAATTTTAGCCCTAATTCCAATTTGGTTTTTATAAACAGTTGATCCTAAGATAAAGTAAACATATTAAGGATTCTATAGCATTTTGAATCATCAAATTCGGATGTATATTGGATTAGTTACGAATTTTCAATGTTTACCCAAACTAATAGGCCAACTTCGGGGTTGAGTTAGAATTGGTTGAAATGTGGTTTATAGGAAGTGTTTGAATTAAATTGGGCACAATGTAACTCATATTTGGATAATTGGAAGGATTGATTGGATTTTTAGTATTGTGTTATGTGTTGAAGTTGAATAAAGAGTTGAAACAGGGTTGTAACGCCAGGAATTTTCTATTAAATAATTTACAAAATTTTGTATCGGTAAACGGCAGAATTCTAGTCAGAATAAAGGGTGGAAAATTTAGCCGGTCAGGTAAAAGATTACTTTGGGGATAATGGACAAGATGGATTTATAAAATTCCGGCCAAAAACTGACCGAATATTTGTTTGATTAAACGGTTAGAGATTGAAGACGATTTAAAAATTAGGTTATTATTATTATTATTATTATTATAAAAAAAAACAAAATAACATAACCACCTTTGGTTCTTCTTCCTCGCACTAAAACCTTCCTCTCCTCCTTCTTCGGCGATTTTCCTTTTAGTCAATCGATCCATCCCATTTCTTCGCCAATCTTCAAGTTGAAGGTAAGTTTTAGTTAGTTTTTTAGTTGTTTTGAGTATTAAAGTGAAGTTAGATGGAGTATGAGATAGTTTTGGTAAACCTAGGAGGGAGATATGATATTTAGAAGTTAAAGTCGATTTTTTTTCATGTATTGGCGTTTAAGCTGAGAGTAGGAGTAGATTATGAGTTTTTACGGAGAAGATTGAGCGTTTTGATAACCGAATACTCGAGTTACAGAATGGTTCCCATTTGACCACATTCGACTAAGCTGTAAGTGTTAGATTAGGAATTGGATTAGACTGATAAGAATTAGGCGTCCTTATGAGTCCAAAGCATTGCGAACCGTCCAAATCGGACGAATATTGGATAAGCTTTTTCGAAGGTTGTTTGGAAATTGAGTTGAAATTCGGGTCTAGATATATTAGATGTTAAATTGTTATTTCCTTTATAGTTTTACGAGTTGGAAGGAAAGTAGAATTGATAAATATGTGGTTTTATAGGTTTTTCAGTTAGCGTATGAAGTTACGAACGAGTGTATAAGGATGCCAGGTAAGTAGTGTAATAGGTGTTTTTGCCTTCGGGCCTACATCACAGTTCAGTAGGTTGCATGCACGTTTATTTTATGTTATGATTTAGTGATTATACATTCATGCTTTTAAAGTACGAGAACAAAACGAAAATGAATTTCCATGTTTTTACAAAATGAAATAGTAGGATGTGACGTGATGAACGAAATGAAAGATACGTAAGAAGATAACGAAGGACGGGTTGAGTGGTCTTGTCTCGTGAGGTGGACTGCGAGGTGTATCACTTCTCCCCTTACTTTACATGGTGGCCTTGTCCGGAGAGGTGGACAGCGAGGTGTGTCACTTTACTAGATCGAGGTTGGCCTTGTCCTGTGAGGTGCACCGCAAAGTGTGTCACCATGATGTAGCACGTAAAGAAGAACCCAGTAGTAAGAAGATAAATAGGATATAGAAAAAGATAAAAACGAAAGTAGAGACGAAACTGTAGAAACTGCATATGTTAGGAAATGTTTGTTTTCAGTGTTTATGTTTTTATGTGCATTACTTATTTAACATTAGGCTAATAGATGAGTTCTATGATGTAGGTGACGAAGTGATAGCTGGTGAGTACTTAGAGCATGCCCAGCACTAGGAGGCAGTTGGAGGAGTGCGCTCGTGGATGATCCGGCCGACTGTTAGGACGTTTTGACCAGGGTGGGTGTGTTTAAGATTTTCGAGTTGTGTTGATTCGTTTTATGTTGTTTTGAGTCATTTTGAGTCATTTGGATGTATAGACGAATTTCAAACTTTTAGTAGTCATTTTGAATGATAAAGTTGATTTTGAATCAATTGGAAGTGGGTTGTTTTGTTATTTTTAAGGTTGAGTCGAAATTCGGCTTGTTTTGAAGGATTTAAAGTTTTGTGCAAATTCTGGGAATGAAATGTCGACATGCGTCTGTAGGTGTCGACCGATAATGTAAAAATGACAGAGGTGTTGGCCACAGAGGTGTCTTCCAGGGCGGATAGCGAGGATTAAGGTGTCGACCTGTGCATACAGATGTCGACCGGTTAGCGTGATCAACAGGGAGGTGTCGACCGCTAGCGTCGACCGATGCAAAAAGAGGCATCCGAAGTGCCGATCAGTGAGAATAGGTGTCGACCCCTTGGGTGCAGCATGGGCAAGTATCCACTGCAGCCTGTAGGGGTCGACCGAAAATTTCTTTTAATGTTTAAAAGCTTGAAATTTTACTTAAATGTTTTCAAAAAGGTCATTTTAAGTCGAGGAACAAAGTTTTAAATTTTTACACGATTTTTACCCGAGTGTGTGTGTATGAGTAGAGTTAGCCACCCAGGTCCGGGGATGACTTGGGGGTGCTACAGTTATGGTATCAGCATAGAGTGAACCGAAAACCATGTGGGTTTTCAAGCAGTGAGTAGTAGTAGAGAGTGAGCTAGAACCCGGTGGGGTTTTCCGAGTCGCTACAAGGGCAGTTTCGGATTTGATGAAATTCAACTGTGGTGTTGTTGTTAGTTTATTCAATGGATTTCCAATGTTAGAAATTAGACACCCTAAGGTTTTTGTAACATTTTGAATAATTGAAAACATATAAGAATCGAGGGAGTTATGACCGTTGAAGTTTAGGCATTTCCAAAGACAAATCTGAGTTTTATGGAGAAGTTGGTTCGAGTTGAGTTTGTTATGTTTAAGCTATTGTAAATTGATGGTTGAATGCATTGATTTAAACTTTGGATTGAATTAGAATTGTTGAAATTAAGGAATTTCTCATTTTGTTGTGATGTACTAACAGATTCGATGCAAATGTAATAGGTTTTGAGACTTTAAGGAAAACATTGAGGTTTCACTAAATTGCTAATGACACTAGGTAAGTAGAGTATACATGTTGCCTTCGGGCCTACATCACGGAATAGTAGGGTATATTGCATGTTTATCATATATTGTATATGTCATCATTATGTTTTGAAAAGAATACGAAAATGAATTTATATGTGTTTTACGAAATGGTATGCTATGATAGAAAACGAGAATGAAACTAACAGTTATGATTCTTTGAGAAAAGTCATTCGCCTTTCAAATGAGCATGAGAATGTGAAGATTTGGGAAAAGTGATCTGCTTCCCATCTAGTATGAAGATCAGATCAACTAACAGAAATCCATTGAGTAGATTCTTTGAGGGAAATAATTCGCCTCTCAAATGAGTATGAGAATTGATGATTTGGGAAAATTGATCCACTTCCCATCTAGTATGAGGATCAGACCATGTAACGAAACGAGAATGAAAACGAGAACGAAATGTGAATGTAGAAACTGCATAGTTAGGATTCATGTATTGTTTTCATTTCATTTCATTTCATTTCATACATTAATCTACTTATTTAGCATTATGCTAATAGATGAATTTTGTAATGTAGGTGACAAGGAGATAGTTGGTGAGTTTACAGACATGCTTGCTCAAGGCTAGGAGGCAGTTGGAGGAGTACGCTCATGTGACGATCAGGCCATCTGTTAGGGAAGTTAACTATGCAGCGTATGTATAGTTTTTCTTGAGATGGATATAATTTTTTAGTCATTTTTATGTATAGATGGGTCTTAAACGCGAGTCATCGTTTTGATGTATAGATATATTTTGGAGCTATTTGGGAGATTATGGTATGAAAATCCAGGTTTTAGGTTTCAAATGATTGAAATGTTACGTTGTTCGTTTTCTTTTCTTGAGTTCGAAACTACTGGTATAAAGTGTCGACCTTTATGCATGAGTTCGAAACTATTTTACGTTGTTCGTTTAAGTTCAATATAAATAAACTTCTCCTTTTTTAAAATATAAAAATAAAAAGAACGGTCGACACCTGCAAACGGCGGTCGACACTTGAGTGGTCTCGGGTTTTTCATCGATCGACACCGAGAACACCGTTCGATACTACATTCCTCTTGGGTCTTTTCATCGGTCGACACTAGGAATCACCAGTCGACACTACATTCCTCTCGCGTCTTTTCATCAATCAATACTAGGAATCACCGGTCGACACTTCTATGCTCAGCTAGGAGAGTGGTCGACACTTGCTTTCGTAGGTCGACACCTTGACCCTCTCTGCCCACGCAGGTCGACCCCCGCGGTCGACACTTTCCCTAAATTTGCACTAACCGGTCGGCACTCGCGGTCGCCGGTCGACACCTAGTTCCTCTCTGCCCGCGTCAGTCGAGCCTCGCAGTTGACACACACCCTCCCATTTACACTGACCAGTCGATACCTATGGACTTCGGTCGATACTTCACACCAGCAACCCAAAATATAGCAGTTCCAAGATAAACCGGACACAAAAACTTCTCCGAATTAAAACCACCGATTGGGACCTGAATCATACATTTAAACTCTTTCAAATAGTGTAACAATGTAGCTATACATCAATCCCGACTAATAACATCTACACCCATTTATGCCTCAAAACCTACACGCTCGACATAGACCTCACCAAAACGTACTCCCAAAAGAACCTACCTCCCAGTTTCACTACACGGGTCGGGCTGCCGCGATAAGCTCCACCTGCCGGCACACGATAGTACGCCGCTAACTGCCTATCGTCCTGTCTAGGCTCCGGCAACTCACCTTCAGGGATTTCTGCACCTACACCACAGAACACACAACGTAAGCCTAACGCTCAGTAAGCAGTGAAATATGAAACGTAAAACAACAATGCAATCCAATCACATGCAATTTCTACGTTCTCACTTATGTTGCCACAACCCGTGCCGCGTGGTACTGCCGCACCATGGTGAGGCTGGACTCTCTCGCCACCTCACACCCTGGCACGTCGCCATCGTCCCGGTTTCGCCAGCAACGAGGCCCTCAATCCATACCCGCGCGTCACTTTACGCACCACAACCATTCTAGGGTGAGGCTGGACGCACTCGCCACACAACCCCCTGACACGTTGCCATTGTCCCGATTCCTCCAGCAACGAGGCCATAGTTGCACACCACCACACGCACACTGCGATAGCCATCCCAGGGTAAGGCTGGACGCACTCGCCACACTGCGCCCTGGCACGTCGTCACCGTCCAGGTTTCTCCTGCAATGGGGCCTAGCTGCCCACATACACATCGTCCTCGCCACCACATATCGCACTTCACACTCGCATATAAAACCATGCTCAAATTCATTTGCGTTCCCATTTCAAAAACATGATGCATGTCACACAAAACGCACGCATATCACAATCAACCAACTCAACTCAATCGTTCCTCGGTGTATGCCCACCTGGGCAAAACACATGCATACACTACTTACCTGGCGTCCTAGCTTTCCGTGGTGCTCGTTTCACCAAAACTGCTCAACCTAGAACACAAAACCATATTCCCGTCAAAACTCATCCCACCACTCTACTTACGTACTAAAGTCACCATACTAGCTTAACACTTCACGAACACGTCAAAATCGCTCACTAACCTATCTTGGCTCCGAAACCCCCATAACTTCTGACGCGCATAATTTTTGCGTCGGTTATCAGAATAACACGATTCTAACGGCTAAACGTTCCAATCGTAACCGAGTTTAACCTACTATAACAAAATCTAAAACCGTTAACCGCAGCTAAGGCAAAAACTCAAAAACGGAGTAGGCCCTAGGGTCAAAATCCCCCTTCCACGGCCATTCTGCAAAACCCAGTACATCCTTCACCACTCTACCTCATTTATCCTCAACAACCCACAACAATTAACATTACACTCAGTAAACATTCCAACCCTAAAACTCCAATTCTCTATCCACCACATATCTCCTCTATTCCAACACTAAACCAACATTGAACCATAAACTTGTCAAGCTTACCTTGAACCATTGAACTGGAGGAGAAAACCACAATCAACTCACCCGCGGAACGTCGCGGGAAGGAGAGGATTGAAGGGGAGAGTGTCACACGTTGAGAGGGAGGGAAATAACCGGGGGGGGAAGGGGAAGAAGGGGTTGCTTCTGCCGATCCATTCCCTTCTGACATTTTAAATTAATTAGCTTTTTACCCTCTCCAATCCCCAATCCCACCCGAATCCCACCGTTTATTGTCCCGACAACCAAAAATCGGTACCGTGAAAATACGGGGTGCTACAAAAGATTAAAGAAAACACTTCACCATCTGCAACTAAATCCATGGCTGAATTTTCTTACCAATTTGTTTGTTTATTTTGTAGGTGTGAATGATCAAAGCAAACTTATTAACCTCAGGATAGTTGGTAAAGAACGAGGAAAAAAGTCTTTAGATTTGAGGACAAATCTTCAACAGATGATGTGCTATGGATGGGCATCACTCGATCACGGCCAAGTCCATGGTCGAGTTTAAGTTTCTATGACTTTGTACATTTTGTAGGTATCCCTGTCAAAGAGCCAAATATAGTACTCATCTAACACCAAGGAATACAAGGAAGCAACCTTGTGGATTTGTGGGCAAATCTTCAATCACCTTAGGAGGAGGATACGCATCCCAGGCTGAAGACTCAAGCACAAATTAAGCTAAGTGATCAATTGAGTTCTTGCTCTAAATCATTTGTTGATTTTTGTACGAAAGAGCCTTTAGATTGCTTGGATCGAGTCTCGGACTACGATAGCACAATGGTGGGAGAATGGCACATAAGGGAGGAACATGGCTGAGTTGTAGATGAAGGAGGGACGTGCAAAGAAAAGCATGACCAAAAAGCATCAACTGCGTGTGAGGAAGTTCAGCTGAAGTAGCATGCGTGCACCAGGAAGACCAAAGTGCAGCAGCTTGCACACACAAGAGAGACCACTGCGCAACAAGTGGCATGCACACTAGGCAGCCATGGGTTCACACAAAGACATCAGCAAGCGAGCATGCTAGAGGATTTATGTTGCGCACATGACCACATGAAGAGCGCCTGAGGCACATGTTGAGGCATCATCCGGCGCACTCGAAGGAAGCATCAAGCGCACACAAGAGCAACGTGCGCATGCACGAGACGTTAGCGATAGCAATGTAGTTGCCATGAGCCCCAACGACTGTTGTTTGTATAACAACTACTTGTTTATCTCCTTTTTTGCAAATCAACCGATTGCTTAAGGGTGTATAAAAACTTGTTCTGAATTTAAAGGAATTTTTCAATGATTTTGGATTGATGAATGAAAAGTTATTGCTTTTGTTTAAAAACTAGATGAGTTTTTGATTATTGAAAGGTAATAGCCTCGGATTGGTTGCAACCGAGTTGAGAGCACCTTTATTGCCTCCAAGTCCAAGGTCACTTGGTAAGTTGTCGTTCCATCCTTCTTTGTCGAGAGCTCAAATTGCTCATCGGCTAGCCAAGAGTTGTTCTATCATCTCATCGGCATTCTCTTAGGTAAGAAAATAAGTTTGCTCTTGTAACACCCAGAATTTTTTTTCGTTAAACTAATTTCGGATTTACGTAATTATAATCGGTGGAGTTTTGGTCAGAATTGGGAGCAAGAAATTTTTACCCTTAGGTAAAAGATTATTTCGAGTCTAATGGAAAAGAAAAAAATTTAAGAATCCAACTGAAATCGGACCATATAACTGATTTATTAAACGGTTAGACGTTAAGGGCGAAATAGTAATTAGGATTAATTACATTAAATATAATAAAAAAAATATAGAAAACACCCTCGGGTGTTTGCTCTTCCCCACCGCAGCTCCCCCGTGTTTTCTCTTCCCCTCTTCCTCGTGAAACCCTTCCTCGACAATACTCCTTCCCAAGCAACGATCTTCCTTCATCAAACTTCAATCTACGGCAAGTGTTAACTAGTTCCTAGTAGATAGATGATATTTTAGTTGTTTTGAGCGACGAAAGTGAAAGTAGAGAGAATATAGGTTAGTTTTGGTAAAACCTGTGAGGGTGATACGAGATTTGAAAATTTATAGTGATTTCTATTGGTATGCTGGTGTTTAAGCTAGGAATAAGAATAGATTACAGGATTTTATGGGGAAAAATTGAGCGTTGGGATAGCTGAATGCTTGAATTGTTGAACGGTCTCCATTTGGCCACATCTGGCCAAGTGGTATGTGTTAAATTAGGGATTGGATTATACCGTTAGAAACTAAACGTCATGAAGAATCCGTAGCATTTCAAACCGTCCAATTCGGACCAGTATTGGTGGAGTTATGAATTTTTGAAGGTTAGTCAGAAATTGAGTTAGGATTTTAGTTTAAGCCGAGTGGGGATTTAGTTGTTGTTTCCTTTAGAGTTTACGAATTTAATGGAAAGTAGAGCTAATAGATGTGTAGTTTTATAGGTTTTCTCAATTAGCGTACGAAGTTACGAAGTGCAAGGAATTTCTAGGACGCCAGGTAAGTAATGTAGTAGGAGTTTTGCCTTCGGGCCTACATCATAGTTCAGTAGGATGCATTGCACGTTTACCTTATGTTATGTTTTCATGGTTATGCGTCATTGTTTTAAATTAGAAGAATGAGATAAAAATGAATTTCCATGTTTTTACGAAGCGAAATAGTAGGGTGTGATGAGACGAACGAAATGAGAAGATATGTAAGAAGATAATGAAGGTGGGGTTGAGTGACAGTGTCCTATGAGGGGGACCGCGTCCTATGAGGGGGACCGCGATGTGTGTTACTCTTCTCCCGCTTTACGTGGTGACATAGTCCTATGAGGGGTACCGCGTTCTATGAGAGGGATCGCGAGGTGTGTCACTTTACTAGACTGATGTTGGCTCCGTCCTATGAGGGGGACCACGTCATATGAGGGGGATCGTGAGAGGTGTCACCTTAGTCTAGCGCATAAAGAAGAGGCCAGTAGTAAGAAGATAAAGAAGATGTAAGAAAGAGAGAAAAACCAAAGTAGAGATAAAACAGTAGAAACTGTATATGTTAGGATGTATTTGTTTTCAGTATTTATGTTTTATGCATTACTTATTTAGCATTAGGCTTATAGTTGAGTTCTGTGACATAGGTGACGACGCCATAGTTGGTGAGTATTCCGAGCATGTCCAGGACTAGTAGCAGGTTGGAGGAGTATGCACGTCGACGATATGGCCGGCTATCAGAGCGTCTTGACCATGGTAGGCATATGTATGGATTTTGGGAGTGTAATTGAGAGAATTTTAAGTTGTTTTGAGTCCAATGAGTGTATAGACAGATTTCAAACTTAAGTAGTCGTTTTCTTTATGTAAATAATGATTTTAGTTGATGGAAAAGTGTGTGTTGGTTTATTATTAGCGTTGAGTCGAAGTCTGGTCGATTTTGTGAAGTTTTTAAGGTTTTTGAACAGAGTTCTAGGGAGGAAGTGTCAACCGATAGACTCAGTGGTCAAAGTAATTGTCGACCCCTTGTTGTAGGTTTCGACCGGTAGTAAAAAAATGGCAGTGGTGTCGACCTGCGAGGACAGAGAGGATCGAGGTGTTGACCCGCAAAAGCAGGTGTTAACCACTCTCTAAGATGAGCGTAGAAGAGTCGACCGGTGTTCTCGGTGTCGACCAACGAGAATACCGGAGAGAAACATAGTGTTGTCAGGCGTTTGCTAGTGTCGACCGATGAAAAACCCAAGACATCCCGAGTGTCGACCGGTGTCTCTGTTTTATGTTTCTTAAAATGGAGTTTTATTTAAACTGATTTTAATTACTTTTTTCACTGCGATGCTGTTTAAAATACTTTCAAAAACGTCATTTTAAACCAAGGAACAAAAGTTTTAAATTTTATTCAAATTCTTTTGAAGATAGTGAGTGAGTAGTAGAAGTGAACGAACTGAAAACGGGTAGCTTTTTGGGGCGTTACAGCTCTTTTACCCACCTTCTTGATGTGCCACGGAGGCTGAAGACTCAAGCTCAAATTAAGATAAGTAATCAATCTAGTTCTTTCTCTAAAACGTATATTGATTTTTGTAGGAAAGGGCCTTTTGATTGCTTGGATCAAGTCTTGGATCGGGATGGCACGCACAAGGAAGGACATGGCCAAATCATTGATCAATGAGAAGGCATGCACGTAAAAGGAAGCATGGCCAAGAAGTAGTGTGCACGAGGAAGAGCCAAGGTGCTCAGCATCGCGCACGCTAGAAAGAGCTCGATGTAGCATGCAGCATGCAAGAAGCAGCTAGGCGTAACAGAGCATGCACACAGAGACACTAGTAGGCGTGCGTGGGAGAGGAACTTGGACGCATGCCAGCGTGCACATGAGGCAGTCACAAGGCGCGAGCAACGCATCATTTGGTGCATGCAAAGGAGGCATTAGGCGCGCACAAGAGCAACAGAAGGCGCAGAGTAGAGAAGCAGCGCCAGCAAGACGTCTGTGACAACGACACAGCCGCCATTCAAACGACCAGTAGTCTGTAACTTCTATTTTCTAATTCTACTTTTTGTTCTTTCTGCAGATGAACCGATAGTTTTAGCTTCTATTTACGCTTGTTGGAACACATGTAAAGGTTGATTTCGGTTGATGGATTGATGAGTGAAAAGTGTTTGCTTATGTTGATAAACCAGATTGGTTTTTGAATTACTGAACAGTAATCACCTTGGCTGCTTGCAACTGAGTGGAAAGCGCCTCCAATTGCCTCCAAGTCTATGGTTACTTGGAAGGTTCTCATTCCATCTTCTCTCCATGCTCCTCAGAGCTGGAGAATGGAAGAAGATTCCTGTTCGCTGTTGTTTCTTCTTTAGAAGAAGCTTTTGCCGAAAGAACTCATAGTGGCTTTTTGGCCTGCCACGGGCTATTCCTTCATTTCATCAGCATTCCCTGAGGTAAGAAATTAGGTTTGCTCGCTTACCCACTTTCTAGAAATCATATTTTCATTTCGACGCATTTTCTGTGTTTTTCATTATCATAGTGTCAGTTTTTGGGTGTTCTTCGAGCACCGATCCCTCTGCTTTATTTTTTGTCTTCCACATGCGTTATCCATCCCATTTCAGCACTGTGTCCGCATCATTTGGTAACAGATGAGAAGTGCTCTTTCTGTTATGCTTTGTGCCTGTTTTGTTTTTTGTTTTTTTGTTCCTTTTTTTTTATGTTTCTCGTGTTTTTGTTTTCTCTTTTGTTTCTGTTTTTGCTACCCATAATACCTTGTTGTATGAGTTATAATCCTGCTTAGTTAAGACAGCATGCATGATTGATTTCTTTTTTTGTGTTGTATGATGTTTCAATTTGTGTGTTCATTTGTGGTCTAACTGAGAAGCGTCATGTTTAAATTTTATTTTTTTTTAATCTATTTAGATTATTAGTTTGTTTAAGTAAGTCTTAACATGAGTGTTCTGTTTTTAAATTCTCAAAAGTTTTCTTGAATGTTTGAAGCATGAATTTTTCATGTTGCTATTTTATTTTTGTATCATGTGTTTATGTATGTTTCACCCACTAGAATTGCACATCTAAGCTTGTTACAATTCTGTTTCGTTAGTGTTTCATTGTCTAGCATGTGTAGTTGCTATACCACTATGCTTTGTTGTCCAATTGTCAAGCATATTTATGTTTTTCTTTTATGTTTTTTATCTATTTTCGTGTCTACACAATTTCATGCTCATAATGAATTTCAACTTGAGATTTTGATAGCATGTCACTAATATAGTTGGCGAACTTTTAGTAAAATTTCAGAACATTTGGACTTCAATTGTGAAAACTTTCTGTTTTGTTTTTAGGTTGTTTCCTTGTTGTGTTTTACTTATTTTTCTTTTGTGTTTTGCAGCACTTGTTTAAGATTATTTGTAAATTGTTAGCTGCTACTTTGGTGATATTTCTTGTCTAAATTTGGAGTCTCTTTCGGCAAATCAATTGCTATAAATTTGAGGAGCATTGTTTCATAAATTTGTTGAGTGTTTTATTTGCTATTTTTGTGTTGTTTCTTTTTTGTTTTATTTGGTTATTTTAGTGGATTATTAGGTTGTTCTTTTGAACCATCTTGCTGATAATTCTTATGGTTTTGCTGTGTTTTTGTTGGGGTTAGATTATGTCTAAGTTTAGTACATCTTTTAGCCAAAACTGAGGCTGTAAAAGCCAAACTATCACAACTCCCAAACCAAACCTTAATGAGCCTAGCCTCCTAGAACAATTAGAAAGGTTGAACCATGGGATTGAAGATGCAAGCCAATGTTTAGAAAGCTTAAACCATAGGCTTAAAGGTGTAAGTGTAATACCCCAAATTTTTTCAAGAGCTTTACTTTGTGCATAAAACTACTGGAGATTTTAGATGGAATTACAAATTTAAAGAAGAATAGGCAAATTAATGAAATGGAGAATTAAATGTGTAGGATTTTTAATTGAGATTTTATAAAATAAAAGGAGGGTAGAAAAGGATAAAAAATGTAATTTGATTTAAAATTGGATGGCTGCTTCAAGAAGCCCCCACATCCAAACACCCCTTATCCCCATCTACCCACTCCTCTCTCCCCTTCCCAGTCTGAGCCTCCCTCTCCCTCACTTTCTCTCTTCTCTTTATTGGCAGCCAACCTCTCTTTTCCCTCTCTTTTCTTCCCACGAAGAACAATAGCAGAAGACCCCTCCTCCTTGGACGATTTTGAAGCTTCAAAGGTTAGGGTTTGGTTTATCTTAAAATGGATTTAAGGTTTATGGCTTTAAAGGGATACTTTGGTGGATTTTTATGAGGGCTTGATAAACCCTAAATGGTTGTCTGAAATCGTTGAGCTCTCTTCCTCCTTTTATGGCTAAATTGGACGTTAGATTGAATAGAAATGTTTGATTGGTGATTATATGGAAAGATTGTGATGATTTGTTAAGGTTTGGGAAAGACTTGGGAAATGTGGCTTTTTAAACGTATAGGGCAGTTTGGTTTTGATCATGTCCGCCTAAGTTCTTGTCATTCAATACGAAAACTGTTCTAATGTCTTAAAATAGATACCTTAAGGAAACCTTTGCCTTTTGTAATAACCCAGAAATTTTGAATTTTAATTTTTAATTTTCAGAATTTTTAGTTTAATCTCGGTCGGAGTTTTGAGAAATATTTCAACGGGAAAATTTAGATTATAAGACACGGAGCCTACTTTTGCGATGGTTTTCGAAATTTAAAGTCGGGAGGTCGAGAAATTAAAAAAAATCACGGAAGATTAAAACACGTGAGGGCGGTTTTGTAATTTTGTAATTTATAAAAAAAGAATAATAATAATATGAAATCGCCCGAATGGCTTCGGGAAGAAGCCATTCAGCCGATTTCTTCAGAGCACCGAGTGCCGTGAGGAGGCGATCGTGTGCGGAGCTGTGATCGACGGCCAACGAGCGTGGGTGCGAGGTGCGAGTTGCGAACAGGTGCTGCTGTCCCGACGAACCGAAGCCATTCGGTTTCAGCAGCTCGAGTTCCCGAGAGAGCTGAGAGAGAGACGCGGGAGAGGGGAGGAAAATCCTCGAGCTCTGATTCTTCGGCCGATGCTAGTGAGCGTGGGGGAGACCGCCGGGACTGAGTGTTCGGCTGTGCATTGCCCTCCCTTCGACCGAGCACACAGCAACGCAATGGTAAGTCCTTTTCTTTTGCTGCCCGTCCCATTATTTTTGGTTTGGCCGAGCTTAGTGCTCGGCCTGCTTCCGGCATTGATGGAATTTGGCCGCAAGTGGTAGTGTAGCGCGAGGGTGATGCCGCGAGTTTAAGGAAACCGCAGGTGACCCCTGTCGGTTTCCTGTTTCGGTTGAGCTTAGTGCTCAGCCTCCTTGCATTTGTAGTGAGCTTGGCCGAGAGATATGGACGAAATAGGGCTAGTTGTGTGTGGAAGTTTGTAAATTGAAGTTTGAAATCAAAAATCAACCATTGTTTGTGTAGGGGCAGTTCGGTTTTTAACTATTTTAACCTAGTTTTGGCTAATCGTTTTAAATTCTGTTTTTGTGGGATAAATTAGGCTGTTAGAGGGACGTATGGCCGCTGGAATCGTTCGATTCCGATATACGACGCAAAAGTTATGCGAGTCAGAAGTTTATGCGGGATTTTGGTTTAAGTCAAATTAGTGACCGTTTTTCATGAAAATTCGATGTGTGAGAGTAGCATAGCCATTTTGATGCATATATCTAGTTGGGAGTGAGTTTTGGTTGAAGGAAAGTGAAAATGTAAAATTTTAATAAAGGTGGTAGATTCCGTTTTTGGCGTTCTTTGCCTATCTGCGGCTTACCGTTTTAAAATCCGTCTTGGAATGTTAAACTAGGTTCGTAAGGGGACGTTTAGCCACTTGAATGACTCGATTTCGTTAGCGGACGTAAAAGGTATGCGCATCCGAACTTTGGGCTAGTTTTCGGCCAAACCAAACCAATGGACCGTTTTAGTTGGAATTTCATGAGTGTAGTTAAGGAAGGTTATTTTTAGCTATTTGGTGAATTTTGAGATAAATACTGATGAGAGATTGGTTGTGTTTTAGGTTGAGACACTATTTGGCGAGCTGTGCATCGAGCGAGCTTAGGACGCCAGGTAAGTAGTGCATGCATGTGTTTTGCCCAAGTGGGCCTACACTGTAGAACTTTAGGGTTTATGTGATTGATTGTGGTGTGCGTGCGTATTGTTTGACATGCATCATATTTTAAAAAACGGGAACGAAAATGATTTCTAGCATGTTTTGATGTATGAGGTGAGACGTGTGGCGGTGGTACCGAGGATCCCCCTAGTGTGTAGGCCGGGGCTTCACCAGTCGCGGATCCTACTCGAGGGGTGGGCTGGCTAGGCCGTCATGCGGCGTGAATGTGTTGACGGTGAGGATATGGGCAGTGGTACCGCGGATCCTACTAGTGTGTGGGCCGGTGCAACACCAGTCGCGGATCTTACTCGAGGGGTGGGCCGGCTGGGCTGTCGCGAAACGTGTGTGTGTGGCAACTGTGGCCCCGTGCTGGGGAGGCTGGGACGGGGGCGACGTGTCAGGGTGTAAGTGGCGCGAGGTACACCCTTACCATGATGTGGTTGTCGTGTGGTGATGCGTGTGTGTAGTTTGTGGGCCTCGTTGCTGGGGAGTCCGGGATGGTGGCGACGTGTCAGGGTGTAGGGTGGCGTGAGGTTCCTCCTTACCCTAGTACGGCTGCACTACGCGTCACAGATGTGACGACATGAGTGTGAGTGTAGAGACTGCATGTGATCGGATTGCATTGTCGGCTTTTACTTTCATATCGCATTACTTACTGAGCGTTAGGCTTATGTTGTGTGTTCTATGGTGTAGGTGCTGACGATACTACTGGTGAGCCTCGAGTGCCTAGTCCAGAGGCGTAGGATGGTTGGCGGTGTGCGAGCGCAGCACCGGATGGCGGATTTTTGTTAGGGTGACCCGACCCGTGGAGTTGGTAGGTTGTGGCATGGTTGGTTTTGGAGGGTTTCTTCTTTTGTGATGATTATGTACAGTCGATGAGATGAGGTGTATATGTGTCAGTGTATAAGTATATGGAGTTCGTGTGATTTTGGTGACGTACGCAGATATTTTTCATATTAGAGTATGATATTACTCTATACTGGGGACTTTCTTCATTTCTATTTGATGGATTTTCGTTGTCTTCATACTCTGATTTGACTATGGTGATTTCTCTGGATGATGGATAGATAAACACTGTTACTTTGGTGAGCTGTGTGCAGGGTTTTTAAATTTTGGGATAGTCAGTTTTTAGCCGTTACTCTGCCAAAATTTCGGGAGAGAGGTAGGGAGTCGAGGGAATATGGAATGAGTTGAGATGTGAGTAGTGAATCCTAAAGAAGGGTAGATGAGCGTGGGAGTGCGGCGTGATCACAAGTGCGCGGGGCACACGGCCCTGCGGGTGCTCACGGGTCGTGCGGCGGCGAGTGAGGGCGTGCGCGTAGACGTGCTGTACAGTGGCAGGGTGCGTGGAGCACGCGGCGCTGTGAGCGTGCGCGAGACATAGTGACGTGTAGTTGGCACGTGCAGCACTACGAGAGTGCGCGCGGGGTGTCGAAGTGGGGACGTGAGTACTCGGTACCGGATTGTGTTGTTCGAGGGGGGCGTTGGATTCTTTCCTAAGATTCCAAGTCTTACCGTTTTATCTTAAACTGTTTTAAATGGTTTTTTTTTTCGCTGCGTATTTTTATATTAAGGACTTCGTGTTCCCTCTTCGAGACGCGAGTTGTTTTCGAATCGAGTCGAAAATTTTTCATACTCACAAATGTTCTTTTGAAAATAATTTGAAAATGAAAGGGGTAATAAATTGAGTGAGTTATGTCAAGTGTTAGTGTGTATGTAGTGTGTAGTTGCACTGTAGCACACCGGGAACGCGGGGCTTTTTCGGGGGTGTTACACCTTTGGAATCAAGTCGTTTCGACATTTGTAGAAAGAGTTATGAAATTTCGAAGTTTGCACAAATATTATAGCCTAAATCCGGGTTTTTACCTGATATCAAGTTGTTTGTTTAAAGTTGGTTGAAATGTTAATTGCCTAGGGTGTTTGTTTTGAGTTAATTGAATTTGAGTTGTTGAAATGGAATTGATGTTAGAATGATAGTTGTGATTGAATTTGCGATTGTGAATGTTGATGATTTGAGAAAATGTGCTATAAGTTTTCGCGTTTCAAAACGGCATTTATTTGGATGTTTGGATTGGGTTGAAGTTTAAGTATGCAATTAAATTGTAAACTATTGGAATTGATTTAATTGGAGTAAGTTTATGAATGCAGGTATTGGTAATTTTTTTCATGATTTGTAAGTAGGATTTATGCTGTGGTTATAGCATGTTTTGAGTGATTGTGAAGTGGATTTGAAGGAATTGATGGATTAAGCTTCGAATTAGTTACAAACTTGATATGTATGTTTGGATATAAAACACCCTCAAAATTTAAGCTTAAAATATGCAAAAACTAGAAAGTTATTACATTTAGAATTGGATTTGGGCAATTGTCTAGGAAACAGCAAAAAGGACGTATTTTGCAAAATAGTAACTTTGGCTGGAAACTCTAAATAACATGAAAATTTGGGAATATTTTATTTGAATTGTGTAGAATAATCCCATAAAATTCTAGAGGTTGATTCTCTGTGATAACAGAAATATAAACCCTTTCAATAATCAACGAACAAACTCGCTCTTTGATCATGCAACGACTGTGAAATATATTTTTCCTTTGGCAATCCTTCTCGAGGTTTTTAGTCACTAGTGCATCAGATGACCATAAGTAGATGGACCTCTTCCTCTGAAAACTCTTATTCCTCTTCTACTTCTTTATCCACTTCCATAGGTTCGTTCACACTTTCGAGTTCGGCAGTGCTCTCTTGGATGACCATCACTGGACGGTACTCTATCACCACCTCCGCAACGGCCCCGAATCGTCTTCGGACCTAGGTCGCCAACCGTAGACTTATTTATCACCCCGAAAAAATTCGTATAAAATTTAAAACTGTTGTTTCTAGATTGGAAACAATATTTTTAAAAAAGCCTAAAAATAATCATAGTGGAAGACTCAATCGAAAATCGGTTTAAATGACACTTCACTCGTCAAAACACTATGAAAAATGGAACCGGTCGACACATGTACACACCAATCGACACCTTGATACTCTTTATTCGCCTCGGTCGAATCTCGTGGTCGACATTCCTACAATCATCACATAGAGTGGTCGACACCTACCTTCATCAGTCGACAGTTTATTTCTCTCTGCCTGCATAGGGGGAACCCCGGAGTCGACACTCTCACCATTTTGTGCTAACCAGTCGACACCTAAAGACACCCGTCGATACTATATTTCTCTCTGCTCGCACAGATCGAACCCCACGGTCGACACTCTCACCCTTTTTAAACTAACCAGTCGACACCTAAAGACGCCGATAGACACATTAATCTTCTCTATCCCCGTAGGTCGACCCTTATGGTCGAAATTTGTTTAGTTCGGTCAACACCTACGCATACCCATCGACATTTTAACGAAAAGGTCGAACTCTGCAGTCGACACCCGTGTCACTTTTACACTACGCAGTTGACACCTAAAGGCTCCGGTCGACACCTTGCACCAGCAACCTAAAATAAACATCAAATCCAAAGGAAATTGATTGGCAAAAACTTCCACTATAAAAACCACCAAATAAAGACTTGTATTTTCTGACAAGGTTCCACAAATAGTTTCAAAACACAATTATACATCAATCCCGACTATTATCGTGCCAAACAAACCTATACCTTCAAATTCTACACACTTGACTTATACCCTGCAAAATGCAACCAAAAAAGGAACTACCATCTAGGCTCACTCCACGGGTCGGGCTGCCCTGATGTACTCCACCTGCCGGCACATAGTTGCACGCCGCCAACCGCCTACTCGTCCTGTCTAGATTCTTGTAACTCACCAGCAGGAATCTCTACACCTACACCACAGAACACACAACGTAAGCCTAACGCTTAGTAAGTAGTGCGATATGAAAGTAAAACCGACAATGCAATCATGTCACATGCAATCTCTATGCTCACGCTCATTTTGTCGCAATCTATGACGCGTAGTACAGCCATTCCAGGGTGAGGGTGAACCTCGCGCCATGCTACACCCTGACACATCGCTAGCGTCCCGGACTCCCTAACAACGAGGCCCACAAGGCACACAAACACGCACCACCTTATAGAAACCACACCACAGTGAGGGTGAACCTCGCGTCACACTATACCCTGATGCGTTGCCACCATCTCGGTCTCCCCAGCAACGAGGCTATAGTTGCCACACACACATTCTGCGACAACCCAGCCAGCCCACCCCATAGGATCTGCGACTA
Organism: Begonia peltatifolia; assembly: GCA_022433055.1. Lineage (NCBI taxonomy): Eukaryota > Viridiplantae > Streptophyta > Magnoliopsida > Cucurbitales > Begoniaceae > Begonia > Begonia peltatifolia. The sequence goes on along the minus strand of CM039517.1, from coordinate 19,946,164 downwards.
GAGATGCATCGGCCCACTCCCCGAGCAAGATTTGTGACGCCACCGTCCATCATATTCACTGTCAACACATTCGCGCTGCATGACGGCCCAGCCGGGCCACTCCCTGAGCAGAATTCGCGATTGGTTATGCACTAGCCCACTCCCCGAGCGGGATCTGCGGTACCACCACTACACGTCTCACCACCACTTACTCAAAACATGCTCAAAACGTTTTTCGTACCATTTTCAAAACATGATGCATGTAAAACAATAGGCACGCACATCACAATCAAATAATACAATTCTAATGTTCCTCAATGTAGGCCCACCTGGGCAAAATACATGATGCACTACTTACCTGGCGTCCTACCTTTCCCGGTGCACGACTTCACCAAAAACCTAGTTCAACCTAAACATAAAACAAATTCTTGTCAAAACTCATCTAAATACTTAATTCATACTCAAAACCACTATCATTAACTTAACATACTACAGGCTAACCAAAATCGCTCACTAAACCGACTTAATCCAAAACCCGACATAAACTTCGGATTCGCATAACTTTTACGTCAGTTATCGGAATCACTCGATTCCAGCGGCTAAACGCGCCACTAATAACCTAGTTTAACATATCAAAAGAGAATTTTAAAACAATCAACCGCAGCTAGGGCACAAATCCTAAAACAGAGTATGTTTTACGGCCTAAAATCCTACACTTTCGGTCTTTCAGCAAAACTCAATAAATTCCTCACCAATCCATCACATTCTAACCTGTTAAGAATAATCTAATCACAATTAGAGGTTTAAAATTCAGAAACATCAAAATTGTACAGAAACCCTTCTCGGTTTTTCTTCCAAAATTTTGACATTCACTGTCCGCGGTTCAAACATTCACAACTCACCTCTAAATGCTCTGTTTTAGCACAAAAC
>CM039517.1:19812919-19941203 GCA_022433055.1 Begonia peltatifolia | reverse complement strand
AAGGTTGTGATTGCCGAGAACATCACATTGTTTCTTCGGCCGACTTGTGGGTTTGTTTACATAACTTTGTCATTTCTAATCAACTTGGACCACGACCACCACGATCACACACCTTACGCACTCCACTAATCTCACACCAAATTTCGTTTCATTCCAATCATATTTGGTTGTTCATTTTATTGTTTTTCTCAAGGGTTTCTCGGCTTGGCCGAGATCAGAGGGCCTAACCGATCCATTGTGCATTCTAGTGACCAAGAAGGGGCTTGGCCGCAACAATAAGTCATACTCAACCACGTCCCGCAGCTCAACCATTTACGTACATTACTTATTCTTGTCTTGCTTACATAAAACATGCACATAAAACATTTTTTTATGCCTTTCTCAAAACATGATGTGTGATCCATGGAGATGCACATATTAATTACATAGCATGAACATAACCTGTACATGACATTTTCAATTAATAACAAGACATAAACACGGGACATTAGATGAAACTTAGACGCATAGCATTTCCTACCACTTATGTACCCATAATACATACAACATGACGTAGACATAACCTATACATGACATTTTTCCTGAGTAACGAGACATAACCACAGGACATTAGACGAAACTTAAACACATAACATTTCTTACAACTTAATTACCCATAATACATACCCCTTTCGACATGCAACTTACCAAATAGGACTTACTTCCTACTACCCTTGCGATGTAAGCTAGAAAAGGCCGAACCTATATACATCTACTTACCTCGTGTCCTTAGCAAATTTGAAAGCAACTTGAATCCCTTCCTTTTGTAACTTGTGGACCTACGGTACATTAGCTCCAAAATCAGCATCACGAAGTGCATAATTATAACTTCAATCACAATTCGCAACATATAACATAATAACCTTAACCTCATTAACGCAATGCACAGTAGAATATAAATCCTAAGTTCTAACGGATCCGAGATATCCAAGCATCCAAGGTACGATGTTAACATCAATTTACATCCAATTCCATAATTCAAATCCAAGGCAACTTAAACCCATTCAACCACACATATGACCCATCCATCATAATAAGTCCAAGGGTTCTCATGCAATAGCATAAACTCAACAATAACCAAAAGATTTACACATAAGAACTAGATCTCGGAATCCCACCTGGATTTTGGCTAAACGTCAAACGTGTATATCTCACTCAATTCTAAACAAAATCCAACAATTCAAAAGCCAAACTCCAACTTAAAAGGTCTAGTTTAACATGATATCACTTATTTTTAAACAACCAAGCACAATCCATGGCAGAAATTCAAAACCCACAGTTGTCCTCGAAACTCAATCTACATTTTTGCGCAAACTTTTAAAATACATAACTATTAGTATACTTAGCCAAATCTAAAAATTCCAAAGCAAAGAAATCACTTAGGGAGTCTATGTTAATAGCCATAAACATTTATCAGCTTAAGTTCACCGATTAAGCCCAGAAACAAGAATTCAACCATTCCGAGAAATGCTATTTTTGAGCATTCATGATATCTACCCACCAATCTGTCCAAAATTCAACCATTATAATCCAATTAACATCTAAAGAGCACAAATTGAGAAATGGAAGCATAAATTAATGGAATCCATAGTTAGGGTTCAAAACTCATCCATAATTTCAACAACAACAACATTCCATCAATATTCAACCCTAAAATCCATAACTTTTCACACCTTAGCAATTTCTTAAAGAGTTGGAGAAGAAAAGAGAATCGCCATGGATCACTGAAGAGAAGAGGAGGAGAATCGGCTATGGAGAGAAGAACAAAAAATGGAGAGAGAGAGAGAGAGAGAGAGAAGGAAAAACAAAGAAGAGAGGTAGAGGAGGAATGGGAGAGGTGAGTGCGGGTAGGTGAAACAATTTGGGTTGTTTGGCAACATGGATAAGGATAGCTTCTCCAAGAAGCTTTGCAATTAAACCTCTATTTCCACTTAATTCAAATCATTACCCCTTCAGTCGTATGCTTTTCATTTCCCTTTTCGGCTATCCGATTTTCACAATTTTAAGGTTGTTGGTTTTCAATCATCCTTTTGCTTCTATTTGGTATGTCTCTAAAAATCTATCAGAAATTCTATGGACCTAAGCTAAAACGTTTGGAAAAATCTTAGGTGTTACACTTATTCTGTATCTTGTTGGAATCCTAAGGCTTGGGAGTAAACTTGTTATAGGTGGTCTCTTTCTTGTTCCTCTTAAGTTGTCTCTCAACTAATGGGATATGAGCCTGCAAATATGGGGTCGAAATTGCATGCGGAAGACTTAAAGAACCACAGAGGATTGGTGTCCAAGAGAACGCAAAAAAAAAACACAAAAACCAAATAACAGAGAGATGGAAAACAGAAAAAGGCGAGAAGGAAGAAAGTGATACCAAGCAAACGAGGAGGTGGGCAAGTCTTGTTATGGTCTATCCTTGCAAGAGTTGCTAGAAAACCACAGAAAAATCCTTATTTCTCTTGGGGCACGGCCAAACCGAGGATACCTTAAATGGTAGCCAAAAATGAACAAGCAATGAGCTTTAAATGAATTGAAAATTTATATGAGTCTTGTGTTGTGAGTGAGGTGTGTGACTATGGAAGATGTGGTCCAAATGCTTTGTGAAAAAGAAAATGTGCAGTAAAGCTTCAAGTCGGCCGATAAGCAAAACCTTAAGGCTTTCGACTAAGCTTTCTTTCCAAGAAAAGAAACTCAACTTGAAGAACCGGTTTGGCCACTTCCTACTAGCTTCCAACCCTTGAGAGGGAGGAGAGGAAAATAGAGCTAAAGCTTCAACAAGAACGTCGAGTTGATGAGCTAGGAGGCTTACTCCTTTCGGCCTTGGCCGAGGTTACCTTGGATGCTTCACTCGGTTTTTCCTTCAAGAAAGAGAGCTCTATTTCATTCAACAACTGCAATTTTACACATGCTAAAAGCAATACTTAAATAGACCTAGGGTGGCTGGTTTAGGGTTAAGGTTTAGTCTTCAAATGGCCGTTAGTAGGGAGGCCATGCATTCGGCCAAGTGAGGCGTTTGTGTGTGACTGAGATGAGGTGAGGGACAAGTGATCAAAGGCTAGCTGAATGCCAAGTCATTGATCCATGTTTTCTCCCAAAAGTGGCAAGGGAACAAGGATCTCCAAAGGGCAGCATTTGGTGTGGCCAAATTAGATAAAGAAGCTTCCACGTGGTCCACACATCTTGGCCCTCCACCTTGGCGCGTGCGCAACTGAATCTATATGCACTCCATACATGATTTGCACTCCAAACTTAAGTTAAACCGAAACCAAGCCACCATCTACCCTACCATACATTTAATCCTAAATGCCTAACATGCATGCATATAATAATTATAACAAAAAGCCTATTGTTTGCCAATTAGAATTTTAAAGAAATCGGTTACATAAAACCATGCTCGGGAAGACAAATTCCCATGTGAGCTTCTTGATCTTCAATCCTTGTCTCCCACGTAATGATGTGCTTTGGTTGATCCTTGTCTAGAGCCTCACCTCCCACTTTAAGTTGCCAAAGGGGTGCTCCAAACCATCACATAGTTCATCTCTTGCAAAAGATAAAATTGTGTGAGAACATAAGTTAGATAAAATGTGGGCTCAGGATTGGGATCGTTTGACAGGCATACATGGCACATTAAGTCTACAAACTCCTTAGAAAGCACAGATGAGGTGAAAAATGAAGGCCTGTGGCTAAACCAAAGGCACCCTGGCAGAATGACCAGTGGCTGGCCTGAGAAGCTATTAGCTATCGGGTGATGCTTCTTTCCACAGAAGGAAAACAACAACGTTGGGGAAAGATTTCGACCACCTTCTTCTTAGTTCATGCTCTTGAAAGCGAGAAGAGAAAGATAAGGTTAAGAGTACCTCCAAGCCACCCGAAGCTTGGCTAACAATTAAGTGAGTCCATTGAAGGAACGCACCAGAACAGGTTTCCCATCCTCTTCTTAGTTCCTGCTCTAGAAAGCGAGAAGAGAGGGATACATTTAAGAACCTACCAAGCATCTTAAACTTGGCGGCAATTGGGTAAAGCCATTACGTGCAGCACATTGAGGCTGAACCCTGAGAGATCCCACCGAGGAACTAAAAAGATGAAGAAACTTCTTCACTAAATTTTCCAAACACTCAATGTTCAAAAGCTTGTTATGAACGATCATAAGAGAGTTTAAATAAACTCCCAACAATTGGTTTCATCTTTATAAAGGAAAAAACTGAAAAGCTGAAAAAGAGTTGTTGGGTCAGAGATAGCCGTTGGGGGTAGCTGGTGGCCACGCCGTTGTCTTCGTGCACGTGCTACTCTCATGCACAGCATGATACGTGACCTGGTGGTGTCATGCACGCCAGTTCGTCCTCATGCGTGCGCACCTGCAAATAGGCATTGCTGGTCTCCTCGTCCGCACTTGATGTGCGATCATGTGCGTGCCTAATGGTTGCGCCTGATGCGCTCCTGTGTGTTCTTCTTGCCCGACCACATTCTTCTCTCACGCACGCCAGCTTGGTGAACCTTGCACTTTGTTAATGCTCATCTGCTATTCCATGCGTGCCCTACTGCGTGGCGTTTCCCTTGCGCACGCTAATGTGTACCCTTGCCTTTGTGCTGCTGCAACACTTGACATTTTTTTAAGTATTTTAATTTAGGTGCATAGATTTACTGATAGAGTATAGAGATTTACCAAATAAAAGTAAAAGGAGTCGAAAGCCAAAAATCTTAAGATCGGGGAAAGTAGAATAATCGAGAAGGATTAGTATTTTTTTTTATGGTGAAGCTTCTTCAGAAGCTGCACCCAATCCCCATTACCAAACATCCCCCACCTACCACCACTCACCTCTCCATCTCCCTTTCACGTAAACCCCTCCCCCTTCCTTTCTTTCCTTCTTCTCTCTTCCTCACTCCTTCTTCAGCTCTCCCTCTCTCTATTTTTTTCTTCTGCTCTTTCTACCACACCGAAGACTCTTCATTTGGAGATTTTTAAGTTGAGTTTTGTTTTAGTTTAAGAGTTGGTTTCCGTCTTTATGGTTTACAAGTTATAAAAGTAAAGATTTTTGGAGATACATTTGTGGCTTGGAAGAAGAATAGGAGATGCACAAATTTAAGATTGTTTCTTTCTCTTTTCTTTGCAAATTTGAGGCTCAATGGAGTAGAAATGCTGGGTTAGGGGTTCATATGGAGAGAAATAGATATTTGATTAAGATTTGTAGAAATCGTAACAAATTAGAGGTAAAATGCAGGGTTTCAGTTTTGACAAAATTCGGCTAAGATGATGGATCTTGTTTATTAAATGGATTATACCGTATGAAAATATGCTCTTTATGGATTCCATAGCATTTTGAATCGTTGGATTTGGACAAGTATAGCGCGAGTTATTTGTGTTTGAAGTTATACAAAATTTGGTTGAAATCTGAGAATTTTGAATGGAAAATGGATGAGTTTTTGGTTGTTGATGAGTTTTGTTAGTTGAATTGAAATTCTTGAATTGGATTTGAATTATATGTATGATTGATTGGTTAATGCATGGTGACGTATTAATAGTTTAATTCACAGTGTTAGGTTCTTAAACATCAAGGAGAAGTTATCAAAGTTTGTTTGAACTGCTGAGGACTTAAGGTAAGTTTATATTGCATGTGTTTGGCCCTTAAGGCCTACATCACAAAGGTACTAGTTAATGTCTAACGTCTTGTAATTTGGCCGTTACTGACTTGATTTTTCATAAAATTCATAAGAATTTTTTTTTTCAAATTATTGTACATATTAAAACTGACTAAAAACGTTTTAAAACGTGTGAGCTTCTTTTATTAAATGTCGTACAAAGCATGCATGAAATTTTGTTAAAACTTTTTTTTTTGTGGCACTAACCGCCCCCTCCACTATCATTTAGGCGAAAAGTCCATCCCTTGGGGCGACTGATCGCTCCCTTCACTATCATTTAGGCGAAACGTTTGTCCCTTGGGGCGACTGATCGCCCCTTCTGGGGCGATACATCACCTCATCTTCCACCCTTGAGGCGATCCATCACCTCATCTTCCACCCTTGGGGTGATTGATCGCCCCTTCTGGGGAGATGCATTGGTCATTCCTCTGCTCTACTGTTGAGGCGAGGAAACTTCTCTACCCCTGTATCTCTTTTTTTTTTTAATCATCAAATCATACTTACTATCTAACAACATCATTTAAACTCCTGAAAAAAAAACATTTCTAAAGCGTAGTGAAAGACAAAAACTCCAAAATTAGACTCATTCATTTAACCAATCCAAAACCAAACTAGTTCGGAAATAGACCTTATAACTTATGAAATTATTTTATCAAATCTTTAAAACTATATATATATATAGACACACACACACACACACACACATACATTGTAACCAAAATACTTAAAGAACAACCCACAGGTCAAAGTCGCCTTAACAGCTACAATCACGCTCCATGGACGCCCTCCACCAACCGCACTGTCAGCCGTATCGTGGATCAACGTCCTCACCTGTAATGATATCACCTATACCACAAAGTAACTAATGAGTCTAATGCTTAATAAGTGGTGTGAAATAAAGAATGCAAGCTCATGATTATGCTATGCTGTTCATAAAATTTGCAACTGAATCTGTTCCTTATTTCTTACATAACATGAGTTATTGGGGTACTAATTCTAGAAGAGAAATGACCTAACTAATTGTCCCTCTAGTGGAACAACCAACTTGCTCTAGGGAAAGTGGAATGGCATATCTAACCATCCCTCTCACGGAACCAGTTCCTCTAACGGAACCTATCATAATAAACTCACAACCTAAAATTTCTATCCAACCAAAACTCTCGAAGCTAGAATCTCTAAGTTTCTTATTTATCCATCAATCTCCTAACTATTTGTGGAGTAGGCCAATTGGCCAAAACGCATGCAAACATGCACCTACCTCGCGTCCTGAGCTCAAAATTAGGCAATTGATCAACTCTTTTTTGATTAGCAAACCTAAAACATAGGAATCAAACAACGTACATCAAAACGTATCCAATAAGCTAAATCTTGGAATTCCCTTCAAATTTGCTACGAATTTCAAAATTGCATAACTTTACCTATACATATGCAAATTCAATATTTCCAAAGGCATGGACTTCTTAAATGGTCTACTTTAACATGCTTAATTCAATTTATCAAATAAAACTAATTCAGTAGATCAAAATTACAAAATGCCAAACTGCCTTATAATTCACCATTTTTTATCCAAATTGTACAATTCCATGATTTCCTTCGTTTAAGTCTACCAACAAGTATTTAAATTCAATTAAACACCAAAACAACTGAGAAATAAAGAAACTCCAACAATTTCCATGCATCACACGTTAGGGTTCATCAAACTCAATAAAATCTAACTATTTAATCAAATATTAAGCACTTATCAAACAAACTTGCATCAATATAACCTAAATAAAACTGTTTTACCTTGAAAAATCTAGAAAACATTGAGAGGAAGAGAAAGGTTTTGGGGAAGGATTTTTATTAGAGAAAGAAGATAGTTGCGTGCTAGAGGAGAAATTTCATATGATAATGTTTTAAAGATAAGTATGATCAACCTAACCTAAAAAGTATTGTCTTCTTCCTAAATTACCCTTCACAACACATCCCAATGTGAAGCTTTTCTCCTTTTTCATTTCTCTATTTCGTTTGACTTTCCAAACTTTCTTTTCTTTTCTTTCTTCTTCTTCCTTTCACTTCTCCTTTCTTTCCAACGCTAACACCGCACTTGCATTTCATTTTTCTTCCTTAATAGGTAATTTCTCATGATATTCAATAATAATTTGACTAAACAGTGTGCATATATATAAATAGAAATTAAATCGATAAGATTTTCGGGTGTTACATTCCACCCTCCTCAAATAAAATTTTGTCCTCAAAATTTACGTACCGAATAATTTCGAGTATTGACTTAGCATATCTTGTTCCCTTTCCCAAGTTGCCTCCTCGACATTGTGGTTGCGCCGCAGAACTTTCACCAGTGGGATTTCTTTGTTGCATAGTACCTTTACTGTTGATTCGAGAATTTGCACTGGTTTTTCCTCGTAAGTCAGAGTTGGCTGAATTTCAATTTCTTTTTGCTCCACAATCTAAGAGGATCGCGTACGCACTTCCTCAGCATAGAGACGTGGAAAACGTTATGAATCCCGTCCATAGAGGCTGGTAGCTGCAACTTATATGCTGTTCTTCCGACTCTTTCTATGACTGTAAAAGGTCCCACCTATCTCGAACTCAGCTTGCCTTTCCTTCCAAACCTCATTACTCTTTTGAATGGCGATATTTTCAAAAACACCTTGTCATTCACATTAAACTCCAATTCCTATCTCCTTTGGTCTGCATAGCTTTTCTACCGGCTCTGAGCTGTTAAAATTCGTTGTTTGATAAGTGCAATCTTCTCCACAGTTTGTTACAAAATATCAGAAGCAACTAATCTTGCTTCGCCGAGTTCATCCCAATATAAAAGAGATTTGCATTTCCTATAATAACCCGAAAATTTTGGATTTTTTAAATTTAATTTCTGAAACTTTTAATTTAAGTTCGGTTGGAGTTTTAGAAAAATATTTAACGGGAGAATTAAATTATAAAACTCGAAGTCTAGTTTTGTGGTGGTTTTCGAGATTTTAAAGTCGAGAGGGCGAGAATTTAGGGAAGTTACGGACGATAAAAACATGTGAGGGTGTTTTGGTAATTTTATTATTTAAATTATTTTATAAAATTAAAATTTTATAAAAGAACTGAATGGCTTTCGCGAAGGCGTTCAGTGCTCGGTTTTTTCGCCAGTGCCGAGAGCGAACGCGGGAGAGAAGGCGATCGAGGAGCTCAATTTTGGTCTTCGATCGGTGGACGGCGGGCGCGGGTTTGTGAGCGGAACCGCAGTCGAGCATTGCTTCTCCGACGAACTGAGGTAGTTCGGTTTCAACAGCTCGAACCCCCGAGGTGAGGGCCAAGCGTGTTCTGCCAATGACCGCGAGGAAGGGCCCCATTCGGTTCTGTTGCCGGCAGCCGAGCAGTCGAATTTTAGTCTACTTCCATTCCCCCACCCGAGTGCAAAGCGACACCACCCTGTAAGTCTCTCTCTCTCCTTCTGCTGTTCTGTCCGGTTTGGCCGAGACTAAGGTTTGGCTTCCCTCTATTTTTCTGTGAATTTGGCTGAAATGTTGAGTGGATTAGGAGGGTGAGTGTGTGTTAGCGGGTGGACAGTAGGAGACCGGTGAGAGGAAGAGAAATCGAGGGAGAAGGTTGAGCTAAAATTTAGATTTTGTGCTTGAATTTCTGATTTCGGGTTAGATTGTGCATAATAGGTTGAAAATGTGATTGTTCGGTGAAGAAATTGGCGAGATTGGATCGAAGTTGAGATTTCGGCTATTTTTCGTATAAAAATATATTCTGTTTTTGGTCATTTTGGCCTGGCTTCGGTTGATCATTTCCAATTCTGTTTTTGTGGGTTAAACTAGGTTATTACAGGAACGTATGGCAACTGGAATCATTCGATTCCGATATCCAACGCAAAAGTTATGCGTGTCGGAAGTTTATGTCGGATTTTGGTCCAAGTCAAATTAGTGAGTGTTTTTCGTGGAATTTCGACGTGTGATAGTGGCATGTCTGTTTTTGGTGCGTAAAGCTGAATTGAGTGAGTTTTGGTTGAAGAAAAACAAAGGTTGAAATTTTATAAAAAAGGGGCAGATTCGGTTTTTGGCATTTTTTGCCTGTCTGCGGCTTACCGTTTTAAAAATCCGTCTTAGTATGTTAAACTAGGTTCCTAAGAGGACGCTTAGCCACTTGAATCGTTCAATTCCGTTGACGGACGCAAACGTTATGCGCGTCCGAACCTTGGGCTGGTTTTCAGCCAAACCAAACCAATGGACCGTTTTATTTGAAATTTCATGAGTGTAGTTAAGGAAGGTTGTTTTTAGCTATTTGGTGGATTTTGAGATAAATATTGATGAGTGGTTGTTTGTGTTTTGGGGTGAGACACTTTTTGGCGAAGCGGTGCATCGATCGAGCTTAGGACGCCAGGTAAGTAGTGCATGCATGCGTTTTGCCTAAGTGGGCCTACACCGTAGAACTTTAGGGTTTATGTGATTGATTGTGGTGTGCGTGCGTATTGTTTGACATGCATCATATTTTAAAAACGTAAACGAAAAATGGTTTTGAGCATGTTTTTAGTATGTGGTGAGACGTGTGGCGGTGGTACCGTGGATCCCGCTAGTGTGCGGTTGGTCCTTAAGGTGTATTTTCAAAATACCTAAACAATTGAATTGGATTCGGTTGGACGGTACCAACGAAATCGAGTCCGACATAAATTTTATTTTTTATTGAATTAACCGATCAACTTTTTTTTCCTGGTCGAGTCAAATAAATTCATGAAAACAATTTCTATTTATTTTTTATTGTACATATAATGGATTTGCCTGGACCGATACATGATTTTCTTTTAGTCTTGTTGGGATCAGGTCTTATATTAGGAAGTATGGGTGTCGTATTACTTATCAACTCAATTTATGCTGCTTTTTCATTGGGACTGGTTCTTGTTTGTATATCTTTTTTTTATATTTTATCAAACTCCCATTTTGTAGCCCATTTAACTCAATTTATCAATAAACCACTAGCTACTATGAGTTTAATGTATATAATTATTATATTATATATTCTAATTCTATATTAGAATAATATATGTACATAAATATTTTTTATTCACATAGTGGCTCATTTTGGAACGATCAATTTGATTTACCTAGTAAGTAGTATGGGAATGGGAGGCCCCAATTCTTGACTGGAGGGGACACCAAAGGCCTCTGGTGCTTCACCAGTCGCGGATTCCACTTGACGGGTGGGCCGGCTGGACTGTCATGCGGCGTGAATGTGTTGACGGTGAGGATATGGGCAGTGGTACCGCGGATCCTACTAGTGTGTGGGCCGGTGCAACACCAGTCGCGGATCCTACTCGAGGGGTGGGCCGGTTGGGCTATCGCGAAACGTGTGTGTATGGCAACTGTGATCCCATACTGGGGAGGCTGGGACGGGGGCGACGTGTCAGGGTGTAGAGTTGCGCGAGGTACATCCTTACCCTGATGTGGTTGCCGTGTGGTGATGCGTGTGTGTAGCTTGTGGGCCTCGTTGCTGAGGAGTTCGGGACGGTGGCAAAGTGTCAGGGTGTAGGGTGGCGTGAGGTTCCTCCTTACATTGGTGCGGCTGCACTACGCGTCACAGATGTGACAACATGAGTGTGAATGTAGAGACTGCATGTCATAGGATTGCATTGTCGGCTTTTACTTTCATATCGTATTACTTACTGAGCGTTAGGCTTATGTTGTGTGTTCTGTGGTGTAGGTGCTGACGATACTGCTGGTGACCCTCGAGAGCCTCGAGAGCCTAGTCCAGAGGCATAGGATGGTTGGCGGCGTGTGCCCGAGGCACCGAATGGCAGATTTTGTTAGGGCGACCCGACCTGTGGTGGTGGTAGGTGATAGTCGATTTATTATTTTATGTCAGGTATTTGTGTAGACAGCGGAGTTGTATAGACGTTGATTTTTTTTTAGATTGTATAGAGGGGGGGTTGTAGTGTTTTGGGGACACGTACGTATTGTTATATGTTAGAGTATGATATTACTCTATGCTGGGGACTTTCTTCATTTGTATTTGATGGGTTTTCGTTGTCTTTAAACTCTGATTTTGTTATGGTGGTTTTTTCTAGATGGTTGATAGTTAAATATTGTTGGATTATGGTGAATTGTATGCAGGGTTTAAATTTTGGGATAATCAATTTTTAGCCGTTACTCTGCCGAAATTTCGGGAGAGAGGTTGGGAGTCGAGGGGATATTGAATGGGTTGAGATGTGAACAGTGAATGCGGCATGATCGCAGGTGCACGGGGCACGCGGCCCTGCGGGTGCTCACGGGTCGTGCGGCGCCGGGTGAGGGCGTGCTCGCGGACGTGCTGTACAGTCGCAGGGTGCGTGGGGTACGCGGCGCTGTGAGCGTGCGCGAGACACAGTGACGTGGAGTGGGCACGTGCGGCACTGCGAGAGTGCGCGCGGGGTGTCGAAGTGGAGACGTGAGTGCGCGGTACCGGATTGTGTAGTTCGAGGGGAGCGTTGGATTTTTCCTAGGATTTCAAGTCTTACAGTTTTATCTTAAACTATTTTAAATGATTTTCTTTTCCGCTGCGTAGTTTTTATGTTGAGGATTTCGTGTTCCCTCTTCGGGACGCGAATTGTTTTCAAATCGAGTCGAAAATTTTTCATACTCACAAATATTTTTTTGAAAATGATTTGAAAACGAAAAGAGTATTAAATTGAGTGAGTTATGTCAAGTGTTAGTGTGTGTAGTGTGTAGATGTACTGTAGTGCACCGGGAACGTGGGGTTTCTCGGGGTGCCACACTTCCTGCCGTAGAGTGCCTCATAAGGGGTCATGCCAATAGTGGATTGGAAACTGTTGTTATAGGAGAATTTCACTAACGGCAAATATTTGCTCCATAACCCTTGGAACTCCAAAACACATGCTCTCAGCATATCCCCCAGAATCTAAATTGTTCTTTCCGTCTGCCCATCCGTTTGTCGATGAAATGCCGTACTAAAACTCAATTGAGTTCACATAGCTTTATGAAGACTTTTCCAGAAACCTGAAGTAAATCTAAGATCTCGGTCTGATACAATCGAGATTGCTACCCCGTGCAATCTAACAATTTCCTGGATAAATAATTCAGCAAACCGATTCATTGTGAAAGTCATCTTTACCGGTAGAAAGTTGGCCGACTTAGTTAATCGATCAACAATTACCCAGATTCCATCATATCCTTTTATTGTCCTCGGCAGCCCGACAACAAAATTCATGGAAATCTGCTCTCATTTCCATTCTAGAATCGATAATGGTTGCAATGTCCCGGCTGGCCTTTGATGTTTTACTTTAATTTGTTAACATACCATACAGGCCTCAACATGCTTTGCGACGTCTCTTTTCATATTTGGCCACCAGAAGTGTTGCCTCAAATCTCTGTAAATTTTCGTACTTCCAGGATGTACAGAGAAGGTAGATGAGTTTGTCTCTGTTAAGATCTCCTTCTGCAAATCTTTGTCATTAGGAACGTACCACCTGTCACTGAATTTTAGAATACCATCTTCGGAATAATTAAAATCTGCAGAATTATTATATGCCTCTATAGATTGATGACTTTGACACTCTGGATCCCTCTGTTGTGCCTCTTTGATTTTATTCAAAATGGTTGGCCTTAGAGTTTAGCAGATAGCATAACTGATAAGTCAGAAACTATCTCAATTTCAGACCTTTGAATCTCTGCTTCCAGTTTTACAGACATCGAGGAAATTGCAGATTGCGTCATAGTATGCATTCTGCTCAGTGCGTCAGCCACTCTATTGGCTTTTCCTGGGTGATACTTTATCTCCAAATCACAGTCTTTCACAAATTCCAGCCATCATCTTTGCCTCATATTCAACTTTTTCTAGGTGAAAATATATTTCAGACTCTTGTGATCAAAGAATACTTCGCACTGCTGCCCATATAAATAATGGCTCCATATTTTCAGTGTGAAAATCACTGCTGCTAACTCCAAATCATGTGTGGGATAGTTCTGTTCGTAAACTTTTAACTGTCTGGAAGCGTAAGCTACAACTTTTCCGTCCTGCATTAAGACTCCACCTAAGCCTGTCTTGGAAGCATCACAATAAATGCTGAATTTACCGTCTTCAATGGGCAATGTCAGTAAAGGAGCAGTTGTCAATTTCTGTTTAAGCTTCTGAAAACTGTTTTCACATTCTTCAGACCACTAGAATTTCACATTTTTCCTAGTTAGGTGGGATAGAGGAAGGGCTATTCTGGAGAAACCCTCAATAAATCTTCTATAATACCCTGCCAAACCAAGAAAACTCCGTATGTCACCAACATATTAGGCTGTGGCCAATCAATAATAGCTTGAATCTTTGAAAGATCAAAAGAAACTCCTTCCTTCGAAATAACATGTCCGAGAATATTAACTCGATCATGCCAAAATTTGCACTTAGAAAATTTTGCATACAGTTGATGAAGGTTTAGAATCAACAGAACCACAGTTAAATGCTCCTCATGTTCTTCCTTAGTCTTAGAATAGACCAAAATGTCATCAATAAATAAGATTACAAATTTGTCTAAATACTCGTGGAATACTCGGTTGATAAGGTCCATAAAGGCTGTAAGAGCATTGGTTAAACCAAAAGACATCACTAGAAACTCGTAATGTCCGTACCTAGTTCGGATGGCAGTCTTGGGAACAACTTATGGTTTAATCTTCAATTGATAAATATCCAGATCGAAGATCAATCTTGGAAAATAATCTTGCACCTTGGAGTTGATCGAATAAATCATCAATACGTGGCAGAGGATACTTATTCTTGATCATCAACTTGTTCAATTCCCTGTAATCAATACACATTCTCAGAGATCCATCTTTCTTCTTAACAAAGAGAGCAGGTGCTCTTCAGGGCGAAAAACTAGGGCGAATAAAACCCTTATCTACCAATTCTGCCAGCTGTGATTTTAATTCTTTTAATTCCGTAGGAGCCATATGATACGTATTCTTTGATACGGGTGCAGCTCTCGGATATACATCAATTACAAACTCTTTCTCTTGGTCTAGAGGTAACCCGGGCAAATCGTATCTGAAAACTTCTAGAAAATTCTGAACTATTGGTACTTGCTGAAGTTTTACTTTGTTCTGCCTCTTGGTATCCACCATACTTACTAGATACCAAAGGCATCCATTCTTCAATAATCGCTGAGCTTTGATAGAGGATATCACTAGCATAGTGCTGGTATTCTTCACCGTTCGGAAAGAGTATTTTACACCATTCGGGGGTTGAAAATAGACTGTTCTTGATCTAGAGTCAATAGTGGCAAAATGCCTAAACAACCAATTCATTCCCAATATAACATCGTATCCATTCATGTTGACAATTATTAAATCAGCAGGCATCCTATAGTCTACCACAGACATAATACATATATGGACTACTTGATCTGAATTCAAATTTTCTGCAGACGGCAGCATAATATTGTAAAAGTGATCAGCAAGTAGAGGCAATAAATTTAATTTGACCATGAAAGCCATAGAAATAAATGAGTGTGTAGCCCCAGAGTCAATCAACGTGTAAGCATCGACATCATTCAACAGAATTGTACTTGAGATAACTGAAGATCGTTCCTCCTCGTAGGCTTCAATAAGAGCAAACACCCTTGGCGTCACGTTCGACTTTGTCAGACTCGGGTTACCCCTTGGGCACTCTCTAGCGAAATGGCAAACTTCATTGCAATTAAAGCATCGGTTCGATCCGAGACTGCATTCCCTAGGATGACGTTTCTGACATTTTGGACACGGCGAGTATTGCACAAAAGATCCTTGTACTTGCTTATCTTTTCCTTGTGTATTCTTTCCATCAATGGGTCTTTTGACCCCTATCTCTTGTTGTTGCTGCTGTTGTTGTTGTGGCCATTGCCATCCCCGATTTTGTTGTTACTGAGGCTGGACTTCTCAAAAGAATTTCTTGGTGGACTCCCTTTGCTTATAAAATTTCTGTTCCGCTTCTTCCACCTCCAACGCTTTAGCTACCACTATGGAATAGGGGATGTCATCTGTTCCTGCTATCTTTACTCCTATATAAATCTCTACCTTCAGGCCCTGGACAAACTGGTAGCAAATCTAGACAGAGATTCAAATTGGCTAACATAGTCAGCTACAGAGCCAGTCTGACGCAGTTGTACAAACTCCACCATTTTGCTTGTTCTGACAGCACGACTGAAGTACTTTTCGTAGAATGCCCCCTTAAACTGTTCCCAGGTCATCCCTCTCACGTTAGTTGTAGCCTTAAGGGTATCCCACCAAAATCCAGCATCCTTAGAAAGATGGACTAGGGCACATGTGACCTTATCTGTTTCTTCCACCTTTGCGTAGTCAAACATTCCTTCAATGGTCTAGATCCATTTCTCAGCATAAGCTGGATCTGAAAACTCTCCGTCAAAGGCCGGAGGCCTGAGCCACCTAAACTGATCTCCACTCTGACCGCTTGAGCCTCCATTATTGTGATTTCCCCCTTGTTCTTCTCTATTTATAAGTCTTTCCAACAACTGAGATTGGCGATCACACAATTCGGTTAGTCGGTTGATGGTATGATCTCTATTATCCATTTCTTTTCGTGGTCGCCCTCTTCGCATACTGCTAATCCTAAATAAATTTATAAACAATAATTTATAAAACAATAAATAAATGCTTAAACATACTTACAGTTGATGAATATTATCCATGTTGCGGCTTGTGCTGTTAGGCAGTTTGCAGAAACAATTTTGACTTGGGCTCTGATACCACAACTGTAACGTCCCGTAATTTGTCCGTTACTAACTTGACTTTTCATAAAGTTCATAAGAAATTTTTTTTAATCATTGTACATATTAAAACTGACTAAAAACGCTTTAAAACTTGTGAGCTTCTTGTATTAAATGTCTTACAAAGCATGCATGACATTTTGTTAAAACTTTTTTTTTTCTTTTCATGTTGGCACTGTTCATGTGAACAATGCCTTTGGCGATTACTCGCCCCTTGGAGCGATTGATCGCCCCCTCCACTATTCATGTGAATAGTGCCACGGGCTATTACTCGCCCCTTTGGGCGACTGATCGCCCCTTCCAGTGTCATTTGGGCGTAAAGTTCATCCCTTGGGGCGACTGATCGCCCCTTCTGGGGTAATACAACGCCTCATCTTCCACCTTGGGGTGACTGATCGCCCCTTTTGGAGCGATACATCGGCCCTTCCTTTGCTCTGCTGTTGAGGCAACAAAACTTCTCTACCCTTGTATCTCCTTTTTTTTCATCATCAAATCATACTTCTTATCTAACAACATCATTTAAACTTCTGAAGAAAAATATTTTCAAAGGGTAGCGAAAGACTTCAAAATTAGAACCATTCATTTAACCAATCCAAAACCAAACTAGTTCAAAAATAGAACTCATAACTTATGAAATTATTTTATCAAATCTTTAAAACTATAAAAATATATATACATTGTACCCAAAATACTTAGAGAACAGCCCACAGGTCAAAGTCGCCTAGCAGCTACAAGCACGCTTCATGGATGTCCTCCACAAACCGCATTGTCAACCGTCTTGCAGATCAACATCCTCACCTGTAATGATATCACCTGCACCACAAAGTAACTAATGAGCCTAATGCTCAATAAGTGATGTGAAATAAAGAATGCATGCTCATGATTATGTTATGTTGTTCGTAAAATATGCAACTGAATCTGTTCTTTATTTCTTACCTAACATGAGTTATTGGGGTATTAATTATGGAGGAGAGATGGCCTAAATGATTAACTTTCTAGCGGAACGACTAACTCGCTCTAGGAAAAGCTGAATGGCATATCTAACAGTCCCTCTAACGGAACTACCATACTCAGTTCCCTACCCACAATAACTATTTACGTATTTTATTGTACCATATTCTTTCCATTCTGTTTTCATGAAAACGTATACATAAACCATTTTCTATGATTTGGAAAAACACTATGATGCATGAATGTCTATTGCATACACATATCCTCAAGGTTGTAAGCGTAAAGTAACATAAATAGATAAACAAATCCATCAATAAACAAGAACCTATCATAATAAACTCACAACCTAAATTTTCTACCCAACCAAAACACTCGAAGCTAGAATCTCTAAGTTCCTTATTTATCCATCAATCTCCTAACTATTTGTGGTGTAGGCCAGTTGGCCAAAACGCATGCAAACATGCACCTACCTCACGTCTTGAGCTTAAGATTAGGCAATTGATCAATTTCCTTTTTGATTTACATACCTAAAACATAGGAATCAAACAACGTACATCAAAACGTATCTAATAACATATATCTTGGAATTTCCTTCAAATTGTCTACGAATTTCAAAATCACATAACTTTACCTATACATATGCAAATTCAAAATTTCCAAAGGCATGAACTTATTAAATGGTCTACTTTAACATTCTTAATTCGATTTATCAAATAAAACCAATTCAATAAATCAAAATTGCAAAATGTCGAACTGCCCTGTAATTCACCATTTTTGATCCAAATTGTCTACCAACAAGTATTCAAATCTAATTAAACACCAAAACAACTCAAAAATAAAGAAACTCCAACAATTTCAATGCATCACACGTTAGGGTTCATCAAACTCAATAAAACCCAACTATTTCATCAAATATCAAGCACTTATCAAACAAACTTGTATCAATATAACCTAAATCAAACTGTTTTACCTTGAAAAATGTAACGCCCCAAAAACCTACCCGTTTCCAGTTTGTTCACTGCTCTGACACCACGCCTTTAACGCCCCGAGTCGTCCCGGACTCGGGTCGTCAACCGTACACCCGCTTCTCACTTCGATGAAATTTGTATAAAATTTAAAACTTTTGGTTCTTTGACTCAAAACGACTTCTAAAAGAAATTCAGATGAACGCCGCAGCGGAAAACTCAATTTAAAATCGGTTTAAATAAACTTCACCTATCTAAGACATAGAAATGAGGAGACTGATCGACACTTGCAAACGCCGCTCGACACCTGGGTTGTCTCGGGTTTTTCAACGTCGGTCGACACTAAGAATCACGGGTCGACACTTCTACATTCAACTCAGAGAGTGGTCGACACCTGATTTCACAGGTCGACACTTTGATGCTCTCTGCCCACACAGGTCGACCGCTGTGGTCGACACTCTCATTGATTTTACACTAACCGGTCGACACCCACGGTCGCCGGTTGGCACCTCATTCCTTTCTGCCTGCACCGGTCGAACCCCACTGTCGACACTCACCATCCAATTTACACTGACCGGTCGACACCTATGGACTTCGGTCGACACTTTACACTAGCAGCCTAAAATAAAATAACAACAACTCCAAAAGAAGACGGATGCAAAAACTTCCTCAAATAAAAACTACCAATTGAAAACCTAGACCATTCATTTAAACTCTTTCAAATAGTTTAACAATGTACCTATACATCAATCCCGAGTAATAACATCCACACCTATCTATGCCTCAAAACCTACACACTCGACATAGATCTCACAAAAAAGCAACTCCTAGAAACCAACCTCCTGGTTTCACTCCATGGCTCGGGCCGCCACGACAAGCTCCACCTGCCGGCACACGGTAGCACGTCGCCAACAGCCTACTCGTTCTGTCTAGGCTCTGACAACCCACCCACTTGTAACACTGCACCTTTACCACGAAACACACAACATAAGCCTAATGCTCAGTAAGCAGCGCAATATGAATCGTAAAAAAACAATGCAATCCTATCACATGCAGTCTCTACGTTCTTGCTCATGTTGTCACAACGAGTACCGAGTGGTACGGGCACACCATGGTGAGGTTGGACTCTCTCACCACCTCACACCTTGGCACATCGTCATCGTCCCAGTTTCTCAAGCAACGAGGCCCTCATATCGTACCCACGCGTCACCCTACACACCGCAACCATTCCAGGGTGAGGCTGGACGCACTCGCCACACCACCCCCTGGCACGTCGTCATCGTCCCAGTTCCTCCCGCAACGAGGCCATAGTTGCACACCACCAACGCACACCACAATAGTCATCCTAAGGTAAGGTTGGACGCATTCGCCACACCACACCTTGGCACGTCGTCACCGTCCCCGTTTCTTCAGCAACGGGGCCTAGCTGCCCACACACATCGTCCTCACCACCACATCTCGCACTTCACACTCGTACATAAAACCATGCTCAAATTCATTTTCATTCTCGTTTCAAAAACATGATGCATGTCCAACGATACACACGCACATCACAATCAACCATCACAAACATAACGTTCCTTGGTGTAGGCAAAACACATGCATACACTACTTACCTGGCGTCCTATATCTTCGTGGTGCTTGTTTCACCCGAAACTTGCTCAACCTACAACAAAACTGATTTTTTGTCAAAATTCATCCCACTACTCTACTTGTGCACTAAAATCACCATACTAGCACGACACTTTACGAACTCGCCAAAATTGTTCACTAACCTATCTCGGCTCCAAATTCAACCTAACTTCTGACGTGTATAACTTTTGCGTCAGTTATCGGAATCACCCGATTCAAGCAGCCAAACTTTTCAATCATAACCTAGTTCAACGTACCAAAAAGGATTTTTGAGCACGACGCTCGTAGCTTGGCCAAAAATTCAAAGTTAGTTTCGTTTTACTTCTTAAAATCCCACATTCTCCGTCTTTTGATAAAATTCAACAATTATCTTATCAATCCATCACATTTATCCTCAATAACCCACAAAAATCAATAGTAAACCCCATAAACACTTTAACCCTAAAACCATAAATCTCTATCCACTAATTTCTTCTCAAACTCCGACACTAAACCAAAATTAAACTATAAACTACTTAAACTTACCTTGAACCGTTGAAATGGAGGGGAAAACTACGAACAATTGCCAGCTGAACGTAGCGGGAAGGAGAGAAACCAAAGGGGTCACGCGGTGGAGAGAAAACAGAGGAGGAGAGGGTTTTCTACGAATCCATCTCCTCCGATGAGTATTTTATTTTTATAAAAAAATAATAATAATAATAATAAACTAATTACTATTTTATCCTCACACTTTAATCTTTTAATCAAACGGCTATTCAATCCGTTTCCAGCCGGATTCCTTAAATTTTTTTCTCTCCATAAATCTCGAAATAATCCCCCACCTAACCTTACAATTCTCCGCTCTCCATTTTTACCCGAACCCCTCCGATTATAGCCCCGACAATCCAAAAATCGGTAGGACGAAAATACGGGGTGTTACATCCTCCCCTCCTTAAAAGAATTTTGTCCCCAAAATTTAAGTACCGAACAGCTCTGGGTACTGTTGCTCCATGTCTTGTCGCCTTTCCCAAGTGGTCTCCTTGACAATGTGATTGCGCCATAAAATGTTTACCAAGAGAATCTCCTTGTTTCGCAACACTTTCACCGCTGATCCTAGTATGGCCAATGGCTTCTCCTCGTAAGATATCGTCAATTGTACCTCTATATCCTGCTGTGCAATAACCTGAGAAGGATCACGCATGCACGTCCTCAGTATGTAGACATGGAAGACATTATGTATGGCATCCATCGAGGAAGGCAGTTGAAGCTTGTAGGCGGTCTTCCTAAACTTTTCCACAATAGGGAATAGTCCAACAAAACGAGGGCTGAGCTTTCCTTGCTTCCCAAACCTGACCACCTCCTTGAACGGGGAGATCTTTAGAAACACCTCATCACCCACGCCAAACTCCAGTTCCTGCCTCCTCCGATCGGTATAGCTCTTCTGCCGACTTTGAGCTACCTCGACCCTCTTCATTATAATAGCAATCTTGTCGACCGTCTGTTGTAGTATTTATGAGCCTATAAGTCTTGCTTCTCCAACCTTGTCCCAGTACAATGGCCACCTGCACTTTCTCCTATACAAAGCCTCATACAGCGCCATGCCAATGGTAGACTGATAACTCTTATTATATGAGAATTCTACCAATGGCAAGAACCTGCTCCAATCCGCCTGAAACTCCAAAACACAGGCTCTGAGCATATCTTCCCGTATCTGTATGGTTCGCTCTGATTGCCCGTCTGTCTGAGGGTGAAAGGCCGTGCTGAACTCCAGCTTGGTACCCATGGCCTTATGCAGACTCCTCCAAAACTTAGATGTAAATCTGGGGTCTCGGTCTGACAGTATCGACACTGGTACCCCATTTTATCTGATTATCTCCTGCATGTACAATTGAGCAAACTGATCCATCGAGTAAGTCATTCGCATCGGTAAAAAGTGACACAACTTGGTTAGTCTGTCTACAATCACCGAAATTGCATCGCCCCTAGCAATCTTTAGCAGTCCGACCACAAAATCCATAATGACTTGCTCCCACTTCCACTCAGGTATAGGTAATGGCTGGAGTGTCCCCGATGGTCTCTGATGCTGCGCCTTTACCTGCTGGTATACCACACAAGTCTCAACATGCTTGGCTATCTCCCGCTTCATATTGGGCCACCAATAGTGTTGTTTCAAATCTCTGTGCATCTTGGTGCTTCCAGGATGCACAGAGAAGGGAGACGAGTGAGCCTCGGACAATATTTCTCTTTTCAGTTCTTCATTCTTTGGGACATACCACCTATCTCAAAACCTCAGAATCCCATCCTCCTAATAGCTGAGCTCAGTGCTAGCATTGGCCCCCATACCTGCCTTCAGTCCGCTGCACTCGGGGTCACCTGCTTGATTTTGTCCAGGATGCTCGGGCTCGACGACATCGCCGACAGGGTGCCTGCCAAATCAGAAATCACTTCTAGGCCGAACTCTTGTACCTCAGTCTTTAGCTTAGTAGACATTGCTAGACATCGAAGTCGACACTTGGCTCAAGGTGTCCGCTACCACGTTTGCTTTCCCCGGATGATACTTGATTTCCAGGTAGTAGTCTTTAACCAGCTCAAGCCACCTCATTTGTCTCAAGTTTAGCTCCTTCTGCGTGAAGATGTACTTCAAACTCTAATGGTCTGAGAAGATTTCACATTGTTGTCCATATAAATAATGCCTCCAGATCTTAAGTGCAAAGACCACCTCTGCCAACTGTAAGTCATGCGTGGGATCATTCTGCTCGTAGGGCTTCAATTGCCTTGAAGCATAGGCAATCACCCATTTATTCTGCATTAGCATGCAACCCAAGCCTACCCTGGAGGCGTTGCAATAAATGCTGAACTTCTCCCCCTTTATCGGCAGTACTAGCAAAGGGGCTGTAGTCAACCTTTGCTTCGACGCCTGAAAGCTGTCCTTGCACTCATCGGACCAGCTGTACATCATGTTCTTCCTGGTCAATCAAGTCAAAGGGGCTACGATCTTGGAAAATCCCTCGATGAACCTCCGGTAATATCCTACCAGCCCCAGAAAACTGCGTATCTTGCTGGCACTACTCGGTCGTGGCCATTCCTTCACAGGCTGAACCTTTGCCAGGTCCACGGAAATACCATCACGAGAGATAAGGTGCCCAAAAAATTTGATCCTATCCAGCCAAAATTCGCAATTAGAGAACTTAGCATATAGTTTGTGCTGCCCCAGAGTTGTCAGCACGATCCTCAAGTGCTCTCTATGCTCATCTTCACTCCAAGAGTATATCAAGATGTCATCAATGAATACTATCACGAATCTATCCAGTTGCTCCCTGAATACTTAGTTCATCTGGTCTATAAAGGCAGCTGGGGCATTAGTCAGTCCGAACGCATCACTAAAAACTCATAGTGTCTGTACCGCGTCCGGAAAGTTGTCTTTGGGACATCTTCCTCCCTAACCTTCAACTGATAGTAACCGGACCTCAAATAAATTTTAGAGAACACCCGTGCCCCCTGAAGTTGATCAAACAGGTCATCTATCCTTGGCAACAGGTACTTATTCTTCACCGTCAACTTGTTCAGTTCCCAGTAGTAAACACACATGCGTAAAGATCCGTCCTTCTTTTTAACAAAAAGCACCGGTGCACCCCACGACGAAAAACTAGGGCATATGAAGCCCTTATCCGTTAACTCCTCTAATTGTGCCCTCAACTCTTTCAATTTGGTAGGTGCCAGCCTGTACGGGTTCTTACGCACTGGCTCAGCCCTAGGGTACACGTCGATAACGAACTTAATTCCCTGTCAGGGGGCAAACCTAGCAGATCCTCAAGAAATACCCTCGAAAAATCCTGCACAATGGGGATGTTCGAGAGTTGATCCTTGCCCTGAAGCTGCACATCCATGGCGCTAGCCAAAAAGCCCATGCATCCACCTCGTAACAACTGTTGGGCTCTCATAGATGACACTGTCGAGATTCTACACAAACCCTTTCCCGCCCTGAAGGAACAACACTCTCCACTCGGGAGCCGAAAGTGGATCTCTCTAGTCCTACAATCTATCGTGGCAAAATTCCTAGAAAGCCAATCCATCCCCAAAATAGCCTCATATCCCTTCATGTCGAGTATGATCAGATCCGCGTACAACTGTTTTTCTCCCATTGTCACAATATCACCTTGTACCACTTGATCTGAGTATAGGCGCTCTCCCGACGACAACAATACATCATAGAACTGCCCAGAGTAGCTAGGCACCAGATTTGCCTTGACCACGAAGGCAATTGACACAAACGGGTGAGTAGCACCCGTATCGACAAGGGTATAAGCTACCATGCCCGAAATAAGAATACTACCTGAAACACCGTCCGGCTCAATGAGGGCGAAGACTCTTGGTGTCACTCTCGCTGGGGCCTTACACAAATTCAGGCAACTTCTAGCGAAATGCCCCACTTCGTTGCATTTGAAACACCGATTATGTCGCGGCTTCTGACAATCTCTGGACATGTGGCCCGCCTCACCACAGTTGTAGCATCATCTTGCACCTCCCCTACACTCACCGGGGTGATTCCTTTGGCACTTAGGGCATACCGAAAACTGTTCTGGTCCCTGAGGTCACTTGTTGCTCCCCTGACTGGTAGAGCTGTCACTGGACCGCTTCAGGCCCTTTTGCTGAGACGACTCCTCTCCGCTCGACTGCGACAACAGTTCTTTGAAATATCTTCTAGGCTGTTATTTAGGCAGCTCTCTGTAACTGGGAAGCTTCGTCCTAGCCTCCTCGTAAGGCACTCCTCGTGTCCCAGCTATCCGCATGCCCATGTATATGTCAGGCTTCAGGCCCTGTACAAATTGGTGCACTTTGTTCTTGTTCGGGCTCACCAGATGACTAGCAAACCAAGATAGCGCTTCAAACTGTGTCACATATTCGGCCACGGTACCTGTCTGCCTCAACTTGGCAAACTCCACCATCTTTTGGGTTCTGACTGAGTGGCTAAAATACTTGCCAAAAAACGTCGTCTTAAATTTCTCCCAAGTCATGGACTTCACATCGGTGATCGGCTTCACCGAATCCCACAAAAATCGGGCGTCCTTGGTAAGGTGTAATGCTGTACTGCATACCCTATCCTACTCATCTACTTTGGCATAATCCATCAGGTCTTCCAAACTTCGAATCCACTCCTTAGCACTGAGTTGGTCCGAAGATAATCCATCGAACACTGGGGGGTCTGAGCCTGTGTAACCTATCACCCCCACGATCCGTCGAAGTTTGGGCACTAGATTAGCCCTGGTCCTCCCTACTCATAAACCGCTCCAGCTGCTGTGACTGGCGGTTGACCAACTTGGTAAGCTGTCTAATGATGTCATACATATCGCCTACAGCTCTACGCGTCTCTCTAACCATAACGTTAAACCTGTACACCACAACATCTAGTGAGTCTAAAATGAAACTAGTAGGGATCTAAGAAATACTTACAGTTGGTGGAGCACTCTCATGCATCGGCTGGTGGTATTAGGAGATCCATCAAACGACGTCAACCCCGTGGTTCTTACACTCGTAACATAACCTCTTCCCACTGATTAAGTGTCCCCTCTACCTTTCTCCCAAGTGGTGTAGAATTGTGACAAGCCCTCTGATCTTCATAATCTCACCCCTCCTTCGAGGGGTCCGACATTCTCGTCGCCACACTTCCGGTTGGGTAAAGGCTCTGATACCATAACTGTACACCCCAAAAACCTACCAGTTTTCAGTTTGTTCACTGCTGTGACACCACACGTTTAATGCCCTGAGTTGTCCCCAGACCGGTGTCGTTAACCTTACACCCGCTTCTCACTTCGATGGAATTCGTATAAAATTTAAAACTTTTGGTTTTTTAACTCAAAATGACTTCCAAAAGAAATACAGATAAACGCCGCAACGGAAAACTCAATTTAAAATCTGTTTAAATAAAGTTCACCTTTCTAAGACATAGAAATAAGGAGACCATTCGACACTTGCAAACGCCGGTCGACACCGTGGTTGTCTCTGGTTTTTCATCGTCGGTCGACACTAGGAATCACTGGTCGACACTTGTACATTCAACTCAAAGAGTGGTCGACACCTGCTTTCACAGGTCGACACTTTGATCCTCTCTGCCCGCGCAGGTCGACTCCCGCGGTAGACACTCTCACTGATTTTACACTAACCGGTCGACACCCACGGTCACCGGTCATCACCTCATTCATCTCTGCCCGCACCAGTCAAACCCCACGGTCGACACTAACCTTCCAATTTAAACTGACCGGTCGACACTTATGGACTTCGGTCGACACTTTAC
This sequence comes from Begonia peltatifolia, assembly GCA_022433055.1. NCBI lineage: Eukaryota > Viridiplantae > Streptophyta > Magnoliopsida > Cucurbitales > Begoniaceae > Begonia > Begonia peltatifolia. The sequence continues at coordinate 19,914,991 of CM039517.1, read as the reverse complement.
ACCAGCAGCTTAAAAATAACAACAGCTCCAAAAGAAGACGGACACGAAAACTTCCCCTAATTAAAACTACGAATTGAAAACATGGACCATTCATTTAAGCTCTTTCAAATAGTTTAACAATGTACCTATACATCAATCTCGACTAATAACATCCACACCCATCTATGCCTCAAAACCTACACACTCGACATAGACCTCACAAAAACGCAACTCCTAGAAACCTACCTCCCGGTTTCACTCCACGGGTCAGGCCACCGTGACAAGCCCCACCTGCCGGCACACTGTAGCACGTCGCCAACCGCCTACTCGTCCTGTCTAGGCTCTGGCAACTCACCTGCTGGTAACTCTGCACCTACACCACGGAACACACAACATAAGCCTAATGCTCAGTAAGCAGTGCAATATGAATCGTAAGACAACAATGCAATCCTATCACATGCAGTCTCTATGTTCTTGCTCATGTTGTCACAACCAGTACCGCGTGGTATGGCAGCTCGATGGTGAGGCTGGACTCTCTCGCCACCTCACACCCTGGCACGTCGACATCGTCCCGGTTTCTCCAGCAACGAGGCCTTCAAACTGTACCCACGCGTCACCCTACGCACCGCAACCATTCTAGGGTGAGGCTGGATGCACTCGCCACAACACCCCCTGGCACGTCGCCATTGTTCCGGTTCCTTCAGCAATTAGGCCATAGTTGCACACAACCACACGCACACCGCAGCAGCCATCCCAAGGTGAGGCTGGACGCACTCGCCACACAACACCCTGGCACGTCGCCATCATACCAGTTTCTCCAGCAACAGGGCCTAACTACCCACACACACATCGTCATCACCACCGTACCTCGCAGTTCACACTCGCACATAAAACCATGCTCAAATTCATTTTCGTTCCCGTTTAAAAAACATGATGCATGTCAAACAATATACACGCACATCACAATCAACCATCACAAACCTAACATTCCTCGGTGTAGGCCCACCTAGGCAAAACACATGAATATACTACATACCTAGCATCCTAGCTCTCCATGGTGCTCGTTTCACCCGAAACTTACTCAACATATAACAAAACCGGTTTTCCGTCAAAATTCATCCCACTATTGTACTTGTGCACTAAAATAACCATACTATCACAACACTTCACGCACTCGCCAAAATCGCTTACTAACCTATCTCGGCTCGAAATTCAACCTAACTTCTGACGCGCAAAACTTTTGCATCATTTATTGGAATCACCAGATTCCAGCAGCCAAATGCTCCAATCATAACCTAGTTCAACACACCAAAAAGGGTTTTTGAACACGACACTCGTAGCTTGGCCAAAAATTCGAAGTTAGTTTCGTTTTACTTCTTAAAATCCCACATTCTCCATCTTTTGATAAAATTCAACAATTGTCTCATTAATCCATCACATTTATCCTCAATAACCCACAAAAATCAATAGTAAACCCCATAAACACTCTAACCCTAAAACCCTAAATCTCTATTCACCAATTTCTTCTCAAACTCCAACACTAAACTAAAATTAAACTATAAACTAGTTAAACTTACGTTGAACCGTTGAAATGGAGGGAAAAACTATGAACAATCACCGGCTGAACGTAGTGGGAACGAGAGAAACCGAAGGGGTCACGCGGTGGGGAGAAAATAGAGGAGGAGAGGGTTTTCTATGAATCCCTCTCCCATGACGACTATTCTATTTTTATAAAAGAATCATAATAATAATAATAAACTAATTAGTATTTTATCCCCACACTTTAATATTTTAATCAAATAGCTATTCAATCCGTTTCCGGCCGGATTCCTAAAATTTTCTCCTCTCCATAATTCTCGAAATAATCCCCCACCTAACTGTACAAATTCTCTGCTCTCCATTCTGACCCACACCCCGCCGATTATCGCCCTGACAATCCAAAAATCAGTACGACGAAAATGCGGGGTGTTACAAAAAATCTAGAAAACGTTGAGAGGAAGAGAATGGTTTTGGGGAAGGATTTTCAGCAGAGAAAGAAGACAGTTGCGTGATGCAGGAGAAATTTCAGATGATAACGTTTTAAAGATAAGTATGATAAACCTAACCTAAAAAGTGTTGTCTTCTTCCTAAATTACCCTTCACAACACATCCCAACGTGAAGTCTTTCTCCTTTCTCACTTCTTTCTTCCGTGTGACTTTTCAAACTTTTTTTTCCCTTTTCTTCTTTTCTTCTTCTTTTCATTTCTCCTTTCTTTCCAATGCCAGCACCTCACTTGCATTTCATTTTTCTTCCTTAGTAGGTAATTTCTCATGATATTTAATAATAATTTGACTACACAGTATGCATGTATATATATATATATATAAATTAAATCGATGAGATTTTTTGGTGTTACATAATGTATGATTTATGGTTTAATTATGGGTAGTCAGGTTAGAAAAATACTTTTAGAGTTAGGTGTTCTTGTATTGCTAAGAATGTCTTGATGAATGTTTATGTCGATGCATTGAGGATATGTTTTATGTTATATGCACATGTATGTTCAAGCATTATGTTTTCACAAAATCATGCAAAATGTTTTATGCATACGTTTTATGTAAGAAAGATAAGAACATATTATGTAATGTACCGATTAAGTTGTAGGACAGGGAATGGTGTATGTTATCGTCCACCGTAAGCCCTAAGTATCCTTACCACTGGGTGAGCCAGGAGGCGGTTAAAACTCTGCGGGTCCTTATCAATGGATGGGCTAAGGGGACACATGTCATGTTTACTGCGCTTACTCCCCTAACATGCCTCTTTAACCATCATGTCACTTGAACAGTAATATAAGGAAATGAATGTACATGTTTTTAAGAAATCGTGCATTCATGAGCATTTTATTACATTGATATATTCTTGCTGGGCTCTAGACTCATTAGTTTAAACTTTGATGATGTAGGTGAAGAACTCCCAGGTGAAGACTACCTGCCTCAGGCCGATGATTAGGTACAGTTGAAGGAACGAGCTCATGTGGTGCGTTTGTACCAGTCAGGGTGATATTTTGACCCGTGGGTGAAGTTTCTAACTTTAATGTATAGTTAGATTTTTATGTTTTGAAACTATTGGAACTGTTGGGATTTGGATGTATTTTGATAGAAAATATTTCTATGATACGTTTTAACATTTTTTAAAGGATGTTTTGATGTGTATGAGTATTCTTATAAGAAAATTAGTGATTTAGAATCGAAATGTTTTGAAAGTTTGAAAGTGATATTGAGGAATGAATGAAGTCTTTTTAAGTGTTAAAGGAAGAAAAGGAGGAGAAAGAGGAGAATAAGCGAGCTGGTGCATGTAGGGCATGCGAAGTGTGAGTGTACGAGCGCGAGGCACGCACAGTGAGCACGAGGTGCATGCAGCCTATCAATCGTTGTTAGGGTGCGATCGATCGGTGCCTAATGAGAAAGGAGTAAGACGCAGCAGAGGTACAGCCAATTGATCGCCCCCTTGCTTCCAATCGGTCGGCGTTTGATGTTATTTGCAAGGCGCGGCAAAGAGCTTGCCGATCGATCGCCTGTCGAGGGGCGATCGATCTGCTCTTGCGTGCAATTCAGTTAGAGCACCTGGGTAACACTCGAGATTTTTCCAGACATGTTATCTTAGGCGCATAGAATTGTTGATAGATTTTTAGAGAATTACCAAATAAAAGAAATAGTGATTAATAACGAAAAACCTTAAAACTGGAAAAATTAGATGGCCAAAGTGGGAAATTAAAGGCTTACGACAACATGGGTAGCAATTTAAATTAAGCAAAATTGTTGACTAAACGGCAAAGCTTCTTGAAGAAGCCACTACAACCCTTAATACCAAACACTCCAATTCACTCACCTACCCCCACTCACCCTCACCCTTTCCCACTCACTCTCACGTAAGGCTTCCCTCCCCACCTCTAATTTTTCATCTGCAGCTATCATGCCTCTCCCTCCATTTCTTCTTCTCCCCTCTCCACTCCACTTTCTTCTCCCTCACTTCTTTTTCTCTTTAACCAAGAAAGGAGAAAATCACCAGCTCCCTTCCATGTTTTCTTCCTTCACGCCAAAGCCCTCTCTTCCCTCTCCCTCTCGGTTGTTCTTCAACATGGGCAGCAACCCTATTCTTTTCTTTCAGTGACTCTCCGGCAAGGGTTTGCTTTCCTTATTTGGACTTTTTGAGTTAGGGCTTGAGAGTGCTAGCTGTGGTTGGGTTTTTGTTGAAATGTGGGATCTTTGATGGTTTGTGAATGCAATGCACAAAAATAAGGAATGGTTGCCTAATTGTTGTGCTTTTAAGCTTCTAAATGTCGACGTTAGGTCTTGATTGTAATTGGAATTGTAAAATATAGTGAATTGATGAATGATTAGTTAATTGTTGAACTATGCCAAAATTGGAGATTTCTGGGATTCCACGGTACAAATCTAAATTGGGTTTAGGGAGCAATTACATTTTCGAATTTGTGACATTTTGTGAGTTTGATTCTTGTAAAATGGACTCGACCATATTAAAGAAGACTTTTACGAATTATATAGCAATTTGAATTAATGAAATTGGTTGAGCATAACAAAAGTTATGCATGCTTGAAGTTGGATAAAAATTTATGGCCAAAATGCAAGACAACTCATATGTTTATTTTTCTGCCATTTATTGTGCTTGGTTGTTTGAAAATGAATGATATCATGTTAAACTAGACTCTTTTGAATTGTTAGATTTCGTTAAGGATTGGGTGAGTTATGCACGTTTGAAATTTAGCAAGCTTTAGCTAGAATTCCAAGATTTGTAGTTTGAATGGATGAATTCTGGTTCGGTTAATGAAGTTTAAACTATTTTGGTTTATGTGAATATGAAGTTGATGATATGCTTTGTAACATCTGGGATTTCTGTAATTTAATATTCAGGAATTTGTATTGGTAAACGGCGGAGTTGTGGTCGAAATCGAGAGCTGAGAATTTGTCCTAATAGATAAAAGATTATTTCGAGCCTAATGGGGAAGAGAAAATTTTAGAAGTTTGACTGGAAACGGATTGAATGACGGTTTAACTAATGGATTAAAGGTTGAGAACGAAAAGGTAATTAGGATTAATTATATTAATTAATTATTTTTTTTAGAAATAAGAAGGGAGAGGGAGAGAAGAACCCCTCTTCTCCCCTCTTCCCCTCAACGAAAACCCTCCCTCCTTTGGTTTTTCTCCTTCCAGCGATGTGCAGCCAACACCGTTCTCAATTTTCTCCTCCCTTCCAACGATTTAAGGTAAGTTTAAGTAGTTATAGCGTAGTTTTGGGTTGAAGTTAGAGTTTGAGGTGAGATTGATGGATAGGAATTTAGCGTTTAAGGTTTAGGATGCTTATTGGATTTAATACTGATGGTTGTGGGTGATTGATGATAAATGTGATGAATTGGTGGGGAATTTGTTAAGTTTTGCTGAAAGACCGAGAATGCAGGATTTTAGGCCTAAAACCTATCATGTTTTTGGATTTCCTCCCTAGCTGTGGTTGATTGTTTTAGATTATCTTTTGGTATGTTAAACTAGGTTATGAGTGGAGCGTTTAGCCACTGGAATCGAGTGATTCTAACAACCGACGCCAAAGTTATGCGCGTTGGAAGTTAGGTTGAAATTCAAGTTAGCGAGCCATCTTAGTTGGACTTTGGCGGATTTAGTTATTAGTCGTAATTTTAATGTGTGGGACATGTGGTGAGATGAGTTTTGATGTGAATTTGTATGTGATAGGTTGAGCCCGAGGAAGTGATAGAGACGAGCAGCACGGAAAGCTAGGATATCAGGTAAGTAGTGCATGTGTGTGCTTTGCCTAGGTGGGCCTACACTATGGAACGATAGGATTTGTTGCATGTTGATATGTTTGTTTACTTTTGTTATCCATCATGTTTTTTTAAAAAATTGTACGAAAACGAATTTGAGCATGGTTTTGAATTGTGGAGTGTTCTGATATGTGATGGTGAGGATGACACGTGTGTGGGCAGCTTTGGCCCTGTTACTAGAGGAACTAGGACGGTGGCGACGTACTAGGGGGTGGTGTGGTGAGTGCGTCAAGCCTCACCCTGGGATGGCTTCGGTGGTGTGTGTGGTGGTGGGCAACTATGGCCCCGTTGTTGGAGAAACTGGGACGGTGGCGACGTGCCAAGGGGTGGTGTGGCGAGTGCAAACAGCCTCACCCTGGAATTGTTGCGATATGTGGAGTGATGCATATGTACGATTTGAGGGCCTCATCGCTGGAAGAGTCGGGACGATGGCGATGTGCCAAGGTGTGAGGTAGAGAGAGAGTCCAGCCTCATCATGGTGCGACTGTACCACACGGCACCGGTTGTGATAACACAAGTGAGAATGTAGAGACTGCATGTGATAAGATTGTATTGTTGATTTTTATGTTACATATTGCACTACTTACTGAGCGTTACGCTTATGTTGTGTGTTCTGTGGTGTAGGTGCAGAGAGTCCTGCTGGTGAGTTACTAGAGTCCAGGCAGGACAAGTAGGTGGTTGGCGGCGTGCTACCATGTGCCGGCAGGTGGAGTTCATCAAGGCGGCCCGACCCGTGGAGTGAGGCTGGATGGTAGGTTTTGGAGGTTTTATTTTGTGGAATCCATGTCAAGTGTATAGAATTTTGAAGTATAGGTTGATTTGCACGTTAATAGTTAGGATTGGTGTATAGTCACGTTTTGAAAATACTTGTGAAATTTTGTCTTAAAAATACAGGTCTTTACCTTGTGATTTTCATTGTGGAAGTTTTCTTCGTTTGTTTTCTTTGAACTGGTGTTTCTTTTAGGCTGCTGGTGTAAGGTGTCGACAGGTATGCATAGGTGTCAACCAAACTAAACAAATGTCAACCGCAAGGGTGGATCTACAGGGGACATAGAGAAAGAAAGTGTCGACCGGTTAGTGTAAAATTGGTGAGAGTGTCGACTGTGGGGTTCGACCTGTGCGGGGAGAGAGATATAAAGTGTCGACCGGTGCCTTTAGGTGTTGACCGATTAGTGTAAAATGATAAGAGTGTCAACCACGGGGTTCAACCAGGGGCAGACAAAGAGAAATATAGTGTCGACCGGTGAAGACAAGTGTCGATCGCTCCGTGTAAGGAGCGTAGAGGTGCAGACCGTGATGTTCGACCAGGGGCGGATAGAGGGAATTAAAGTGTTGACCGACGTTTACAGGTGTCGACCGGTTTCTTTTTTTTTTTTTTTTTTTACGTTTTAAAAGTGAAGTTTTATTTAAACTGATTTTTTTTTATCGAGTCTCTCGCTGTGACGTTTTTAAACTTTTTTCAAAAATATTTTTTTGAGTTGAGAGACCAAAGTTCAAAAGATAAATTTTGTGAGAAATTTATCGAGGAAATGAGTAAGTGTACAGTTGATGACCCAGGTCTGGGGACAACTCGGGGGCGCGACAAAGATGGTGAGAGAGCAGAGCGAGTCAGAAACCGCATGGGTTTCTGGGAGCATTACATGTTTGGTTGATTCATATGTTGTAGGAATGGCTAAATCACAAAGGAAAAATGAGTTAAGTGCTCAAATATTGCTAAGGACTCAAGATATGTGGATGTGATGAAGTGTTTTTAGGTTGTAAATGAAGAAAAGGAAGAAAAGAGGGAAAAATGGCGCTGGTGTGTGCGGTAGGGGCGCTGGTGTACGTGGTGGGGTGGGCTGGCGAAACACACGTAGGGAGCGCGCGCCTCGCGCTATGCGCGTGATCGATCGACGCTTGATGTTTTTGGTGCTGGCAGAACGTGTAACACCCCTTAAACTCACGCGGTCTCTGGCTCACTCTGCTCTGCCACCATGTCTGTAGTGTCTCCGAGTCTTCCCTGGACTCAGGTCACCACCCTTGATAAAATTTGCATAAAATTTAAAACTTTTGTTACTCGACTTAAAATGACATTTTTGAAAATGATTAAAATCGTCGCTACTTCAAAGTCTCCAGAACCACCTTCAAATGCACCTTATGTTCTTCTTTGTTACGAGAGTAAACCAAGATATCGTCAATAAATACAATGACAAACTTATCTAGATACTCTTGGAATACCATATTCATCAGGTCCATAAAAATGGCTGGGGCATTTATCTGTCCGAACGACATCACCAAAAATTCATAGTGTCCGTATCTAGTCCGAAAAGCTGTCTTCGGGATATCCTGCAATCTAACCTTCAGCTGATAATACCCCGATCTCAAGTCTATCATTGTGAAAATCTGAGCTTCTTGGAGTTGATCAAATAAGTCATCTATCCTCGGCAATGGATACTTATTCTTTATGGTTAGCTTATTTAGCTCCCTGTAGTCACTGTACATTCGAAGCGATCCATCTTTCTTCTTTACAAACTGGACCGGTGCACCCCATGGTGAAAAGCTCGGGCGTATGGGTTCTTTCTCCAATAATTCTTCCAATTGCTTTTTCAACTCCTTCAATTCAGGGGGAGCCAACCTATAAGGGTTTTTCGATATTGGCTCCGCACTAGGATATGTGTCAATCACAAATTCGATTTCCCGGTCTGGGGGTAAACCGGGCAAATCGTCCAAGAACATGTCAAGAAACTCACTAACTACCATAATATCCTGTGGTTTTGCCTCCACGCGAAATTGAGTATCTATAATTGTTGCGAGAAAACAAAAATGCTCACCCATTAATAATATTCGAGCCTCGATTGGTGCCATTACGGATAGTTTCTCCACATTTTTCATAGCTTGCAATGAATGTCTCGCACCGCTCGGGGGTTGGAAATTAACAGTTCCAGCCCTGCAATTGATCATTCCGTAGTGCCGAAACAGCCAATCCACACCCAATAGAACGTCATAGCCAGTTATCCCCATCACAATCAATTCAGCTGACATAGTCTTAGTCCCCACCGATATGACACTGTCACGCACCACTTGATCGGAGTGCATGCGTTCACCAGACGGTAGCCTCACTTCATATGTACACCCAGCGGGTTTAGCCCACAAATTTACTTTCACCACAAAAGCCATAGCAACAAAGGAGTGTGACACTCCCGAATCTATCAACGTAAATGCAGGCACCATATCAACTAGTACCGTACCTGTAATAATGGCTGGTCGATCCTCGCTTTCGGGCTCTATCATAACGAAGATCCTGGGCGTCATCTTGACCGGACCTTTCTTTGCTGCGGGGCAATCTCTGGATATGTGGTCAGTCTCATTGCAGGTGAAACACCGATTGACCCTCAGCTTTGTGCAGTTCTGAGAAATATGACCAGCTTCATTGCAATTATAACACTTGCCTGCAAACTGCCCGCACTCTCCCAGGTGGCTCTTCAAGCACTTCGGACACTGTGGGTACCTGCTTTGCATTTGTGGCTTCTTTCCTCCCCTTGAATCATGCACCATGCCGCCTTGCCGTTTGGTTCCAGAAAAAGATCCTCCTTTGCTTGTCTGCGGTGTGATCTCCTTAAAGAATCTCTTGGTGGCCTCTCCTTGTCTTACACACTTGGCTTCCGCTCCCTCCACTTCCAGTGCTTTAGCCATGACTCGTGCATACGGTACTCCCTCGGTTCCAGAAATTGTTAGACCTCTATATATCTCCGGCTTCAGCCCTTGTAAAAACTGAAGCACCTTTTCTTCTTCATTACTCACCAATTGACTTGCAAATCTAAACAGTGACTCAAACTGTCTGACATATTTGGCTACTGGCTCAGTCTTCTTCAACTATAAGAACTCCAATCTCTTTGCAGCTTGGACTGTCCAGTTGTAGTACTTGTCATAAAACATTTCTTTAAATCTTTTACAGGTCAAGTACCTGGCAGCTATGGTGGTCTCCACTGTCTCCCACCAACTTTGTGCATCGTTTGATAGGTGAAATGTCGCACATGTAACCATATTTCCTTCCTCCTCGTTGGCATACTTGAACATATTCTCTATGGTGCGGATCCACCTTTCCATAGCCATTGGATCTGTCAATTGGCCCACGAAGGCTTCAATCTCTTGAACCTCTCTCCACTATAGCCTGCTCCATGGATCCCCTGTCCCTGACTCAATAGCATTCCCAACTGTTGGGACTGCCTGTCGACCAACTCGGTCAGTCGTCTGATCGTAGCCTATCATCACTCTCTAGTCCTACCGCCTCTCTTGGGATTCTAGGTTGTCTCGGTCGTCTATCCATTTTAGCTAATTCCTGTACAAGGTTAGCATAATCTAGCCTTAGTCACAATCTAACTAAAATAAACAACTACTTACAGTTGGTGGAGCACGTTACATGGCGGCAGGCAATGTTGGGTAATTTTTCAAACGACATGACCATAGTGGCTCTGATATCAACTCTGTAGCGCCCCCGAAACCCTACACGAAATTTTAAACAGCATTTTGAAAGGATTTGTAAACAACATTGCAGCGGAAAAATCAATAAAAATCCGTTCGGACACAACTTCATTTCATTTCACATAAAACGGAGATGCCCGGTCGACACCTGTATGCACCGGTCGACACTTAAGTCGTCTCGGGTGTTTTGTCGGTCGACACCGGGAACACCAGTCGACACTACACTCCTCTCGGGTCTTTTCATCCGTCGACACCGAGAACACCGATTGACACTTCTGCGTTCAACCCAGAGAGGGGTCAACACATACTCCCACAGGTCGATATCTTTATCCTTTCTGTCTGCGCAGGTCGACCCTCACGGTCGACACAACTATCACTTTTACACTATCTGGTCGACACCTATAAGCAGGGGTCGACACTTACTTGGTCTCTGTCCACGCCGGTCGAACCTCGCGGTCGACACTCTCCTCCCATTTTTCACTGACCGGTCGACACCTTGCACCAGTATCAGTAGAACAACAACACCGACTCATTTAAAGACACATGACAACCGCTCCCCGATTAAATTCATGAAATAAAACCTGTATTTTAAAAACGTAAATTCTCCAAGTAAATTTCAAAACGTCATAGTTCTACTTCAATTATTCAACTATTTCTATACCACACAATCTATAACCTCAAAATCTATACATTGAGGTTTAACTCAAAACGCTTACAAAATCCTACCATCTAACTAGTCATGGCTGTGTTGCCCCAACAGCTGCCTGTACCGGCATGCGGCGTACGCCTCCAACCCCATCCTAGGCATGATCGTCACCTAGAAACTAACTGGAAAGCTAGCCATCACCTACACCACGGAACACAAAACGTAAGCCTAATGCTTAGCAAGTATGAAATATGAATTAAAATCAATGCACACTCAACCCCTAACACATGCAGTTTATACGCTTTGTTTCGTTTTCGTTTTCATTATTTACATCTTCCACTTTCACGTTTGAGTCAAGTAGGCGCACATCCTGCTCCACTCAGGACGGTCACACCATGACCCACGGAGCGAGATTGAAGGCACACATCGTGATCACACACGGAACAGCCATACCAAATCTCCTCCCAACATCGATCATAGAACCCTCTAGTGCTTTCTCACTAGCATGTTAACGACGAGGCATTTGCAAACCGTGTCATCTTACGTGCATTCATCCATGGGAACCCCCTAGTGCTTTCTCACTAGCACGTAAACGACGAGGCGTTCACCCATGTGTTGCAAATCTTTGCTTATCTGATTACGTTTCCTATGCACCATTCAAAACATGCTCAAAACGCGTTCTGATTACGTTTCTTATGCACCATTCAAAACATGCTCAAAACTCATTCTTTCGTAGTTCAAAACCATTATGCATGACAACAGATATGCAAAACCATCAACCCAAACGACAAAACAAACAATCAAGCAGACAAACAATCCTACCATTCCATGGTGTAGGTCTGAAGGCAATTCACAAGCGATCCATCACTTACCTGGTGTTCTCGAAATCTTTTCGTGCTTCGTAACTTGGTGCTCTAACTGGAATACCTATAAAATTATACACCCGTCAATTCTAACTCATTAAATTCATAACTCCCTATCTTAAAAGTCCTAATTCATACAAAAACCAAAACTCTCCACTAAATCTGAAATCCCGCACAGTTTCCATCTAATTTCGGAAATTCACAACTTCTCCAATACTCAACTGAATTGGACGATACGAAGTACTACGGTTTCCTGAGAACGTCTAGTTTCCTATCGTCTCATCCATTTCCATTCAGATGTCCATGAATTGACCGAACGTGGCCGTATGGACAACGTTCCAAAATTCGAGCGTTCGGCTATCCCAATGTTAAATCTTTCTCATCAATTCTCGAAATTTACTCCTATCTCTATCTTAAGCACCAATATGCGGATAGAAATCGACTCTATATTCAATTTCCTCCTAGGTTTTTCATCGAAACACCTGATACCTTAGCTAACTCCGTTTTTTGTCACTAAAACAACTAACATACTAACTATCTACCAAGAACTAGATAAAACATACCGTAGATTCGAAGATTCATGGAAGAACTGAGGAGAATCGATCGGCGATTGCTTCATGCGGGAGAAGAAGAAATGAGAGAGAGAGAGAGGGGAAAGTTCGCTGGGAAGAAAAACACTGATTATTATTATTTTTATATTATTTTATTATATTTTCCTAATTACCAAACTGCCCTACACCTTTAACCGTTTCATAATTCTGTGATTCCATCCGATTCCGGTTGGATTCTTTAATTTTTTTCTCTACTCCATTAGCCTCAAAATAATCTTTTACTTAGGGGCAGAAATTCACCATTATTAATTCGGGCCAAAACCCCACCAATGATAATTACAAAAATCCATAACTAATTTAAACGGAAATTCCGGGTGTTACAACACTGTCATCACTTTTTACACTAATCGGTCGACACCTAAAGACACTAGTCGACACTTTGCACCAGCAGCCTAAAGTAAACGCCAGTTCAAAGGAAAATGAGCAATGAAAACTCCCGCAATTAAACCACCAATCAAAAACCTGGATTATTCAATCAAAATCTCCTAAATAGTTTCAAAACATGACTATACACTAGGTCGACACCTATACACTTGACATGGGCTCCACAAAATACAACCCTCAAAACCTACCATCCGACCTCACTCCCCGGGTAAGGCCACACTCACAAACTCCACCTCCCGGTACATGGTAGCATGCCGCCAACCGCCTACTCGTCCTGCCTAGACTCTCCTAACTCACCAGCAGGAATCTCTGCACCTACATTACAGAACACACAATAAGTCTAATGCTCAGTAAGTCGTGTAATATGAAGCGTAAAATCGACAATGCAATTCTATCACATGCAGTCTCTACTCTCTCGTTCATGTTGTCGTAACCTGTGACGTGTAGTGCAGCCGCACCAGGGTGAGGGTGAACCTCGCGCCACACTACACCCTGACACGTCGTCATCGTCCCGGACTCCCCAGCAATGAGGCCGACGAGCTACATAAACACGCCGCCACATAGCAACCACCCCAGGGTGAGGATGGACCTCAAGCCACGACCCTGATGCGTCGCCTCCATCCCGATCTCCCTAGCAACGAGGCCACAGTTGCCACACACACACGTTTCGCGACAGCCCAGCCGAGCCACCCCCTGGGATCCGCAAATTGTGATACACCGGCCCACTCCCGAGCATGATCCGCGGCACCACCGTCCATCATCCTCATCGACAACACACACAAGCCGCGTGACGGCCCAGCCGGCCCACTCCCCGAGTGGAATTTGTAGTTGGTTATGCACCGTCCCACTCCCCGAGCAGGATCCGCGGTACCACCGCCACGCGTCCGCCACTACTTACTCAAAACATGCTCAAATTTATTTTTGTTATACTTTTCAAAACATGATGCACGACTGAACACAAACATGCCAAAACACACAATACCACCCTACCGTCCCATAGTGTAGGCCCAAAAGGGCAATGCACATGCAAACACTACTTACCTAGCGTTTTAGCTTTTCGTGGTGCTCGTTTCTATCACTTCCTCGGACTCAACCTATCACATAACGAATTCACATTAAATTCCATCTCCCAACTCATCCCACGCACTAAAATTACGACTAATAACTCAATCCACCAAAGTTAGACCAAAACAGCTCGCTAACCTGAATTCTTGCCAAAACCCACCCAATCTTCCAACGCATATAACTTCTTCGTCAGTTATCGGAATCGCTCGATTCTAGCGGCTACACACTCCTTAGGATGTCTAGTTCCTAACAGCTTTATCTATTTCATAATCCAACATTTACAGCTTGTCTAAATGTGACCGAATGAAAACCGTTCCATAACTTGAGTTTTTCGGTTATCCAAATGCTCAATCTTCTCCATAAAAATCTAAAATCTACTCCTACTTCCAATTTAAACAACAATATACAAACAAAAGTCGACTTTAACTTCTAAATCTTGCATCTCACTCCTAGGGTTACCAAACTATCCCATACACCCTCTAACTTTACTTTTAACACTCAAAACAGCTAACAAACTAACTATCTACTCAAAACTAACTCAAACGTACTGAAAATCTAAAAGTTGATGAAAGAATGGAGAAGATCATCAGCTGGAAGGATTTCTTCATGCAGGGGAGGGACAATTAACTGGGATGGGGGAAGGGAAAAGGAAACAACCGGGAGGTTTAACCTCCCTCACCTTTATATATATAATGGTACAAATTTTTCGCTCTTAATTCCAACTTGAACTCCACAATTTACCATCAAATAAACCCAAAAATTACACAACAGAAATCCCAGGTGTTACAGTCTCCTAATCCTGAATGTGCTATGAGAACTCACCAGCTATCACCTCGTCACCTATATCACAGAACTCATCTATTAAACTAATGCTAAGTAAAGAGTGCATAATGAAATGAAAACACTGTAAATAACTTCTATCTTAACATATGCAATTTTTGTAGTTTCGTTTGTTTTTCACTTCTGCTTTCGTTTTCGTTTCATTCTTATATGTTCATTAACTTATTGTTCTCTACTTCTTTATGCTCTAGATCAAGGAGGCACACCTCGCGATCCACCTCTCGTAACGGTCATACCTTGACCTCCAAAGAGTGGCACACCTCATGGTCCACCTCTCGATACAGCCATACCTCAACCCCACTTTTCATTATCTTTCTTATGTAACTTATCGTTTCAATTCATACTATGCTAATTTGTAAAAACATACAAATTTATTTTCGTTTCGTACTCGTATCTTTAAAATCATGATGCATGACATACTAAAACATAAAATAAGCATGCACACAAACCTATCGATCTGTGATGTAAGCCCGAAGGCTATGCACATACATACACTACTTACCTAAACTAATTAGCTATTCGATCCAACACCATCAATTTCGTCACTCTGGGAACCTAGAGCATATAGTTTTACATTAGCATTCACAAATTAATTATTAAATTATTTTATGTTTAAACTCATTACATGGCATTTACCTGAATGACCCCCATCACTCCTTCATTCTCAAATTTAAATCTTCAGATCACCCAAGGGCATTCTCACATGGGGGTTCCCTTGCTTCCCCCCCCCCCCCCCCTCTCCACACAAACCTATCGATCTGTGATGTAGGTCCGAAGGCAATGCACATACATACACTACTTAGCTGAACTGATTAGCTATTCGATCCAACACCATTGATTTAGTCACTTTGGGAACCTAGAGCATATAGTTTTACATTAGCATTCACAAATTCATTATTTAATTAATTTATGTTTAAACTCATTACATGGCATTTACCCTAATGACCCCATCACTCCCTCATTCTCAAATTTAAATCTTCAGATCACCCAAGGGCATTCTCACATGGGGGTTCCCTTGCTTTCAACAACCGCCCTCCATGTGGGAGGCTTCTCCTCAACTCAACTCTTTCTGCTATATTTATTTATTTATTTAATTATTTGCTATACCTAATTCATTAAAAATGACTTAGTCTCTTCTGTAAATCCTTTTACATGTCCTCAACTGTAAATTTCAATGCATCTTCTCCTCAATTCTTACTTCTTCATCCGTAAATTATCTAAATAAAAATACTAGCCATATTAAATTATTTATCTAATAAAATTTCGGGTGCTACAGTCCATCCCCTCCATAGCACTTCCCTCAACCCATCGGCACTCTATAAGAGGTTTGCATGCTTGCCCACCTCCTCATTCGCTACGTAACATTCCCTCCTTCTTCTCACCATTTTCTACTTTCCACTTCTGTTTTACGTGTTTTTCGAGTCTGTTTGGGGTGTTCTTGGAGCACCATTTTTATTAAATAATATTAAGCTTTTGCATGCATATTTTAGGACCCCAAGCAGTGTCAGCAAATGAAGAACAAACTCTGAAGTTTTCAGCTCTACAATTGCTCAAATGATTGAGCTAAGGTCAGACACCCTTGGCCAGCCCGGAAAGTCACTTCTAGTATTTCCGAGTGAAGCTTCTTCCAAGGAAGTAAACTCCGGTTCAAGAGCTAGTTTCTCCACCCTCCTCCTCCGATTCCAACCTCAAAAGGATGGTGAGGAAAGGCGTTAATTAAGTGTCACGACCCGCCTTAAGTCGCGTCATTACTTGGCATTTAAACTTTCACATAAATTTTCTTTTTTTTGAATTAAACATAACCAAACTCGAACTTTTAAACTCCTTAAATTACTTTTAAAATAAGTATGAAGCATTTATGAAATACGTTTGGAAGAATTCACTTGAAGTTGAATTGGGTTACATTTAAAAAAATTAAAAACAATGTCTCAACATCACATGTGGCGCATGCACATTCGGCGTGCGCGCGTCACCTGCTCGAATGCGCCCGCGGTACTTGTTGGCGCATTTGCATTGCTCACCCTGATGCGTGCGGCACACCAACTTATCGGCAACGCCGGACGTTGTATTGCACTACTTAGGCGATTGAGCCCTACACGTGATCGTGTGCGCGCTATCGCGTAGAACAGCCGATCAATCACCTAAGCCCTCGTAATCGATCTGCAATGCTCGGGTGGAGCGCTCGCCAACAAAAAATAGGGGCAGACCGATCGTGCCGATCGATCGGCATCTCACCCCCCATCCACCCACCCCCCTGCTTCCCCCTTCTCTTCATTCAGACATCGATAGATCATGCCCTAAGCAGCAACTGATTGACAGGCTCTCTGCCCGCCTACCTCGCCCTTCGTTCAGGCGCTGATAGATAGCGCCAAGAGCGATGATCGATTGGCAAGGGGCAACGCCCTCTAGCAACGCACACCGTCGGCATGCCCTCACGCGCATCAGTGCCTCTTTTCCTCTTTTCCTTATTCTCTTCATTTAAAACCACTAAACATTTTATCTATTCCATCAAAACCACCTCCAAACCCCTTATCCTATAAAATCATTTAACATCCTTCAAACCCAACATCTTTAACCATAAATTTCACAAAACATGGTTCATAAAATGAATCTAAAAGCACAGCAGACGTCTTAAAGTACAAATCAAAACCCATCATCAAATCATTTTCTATTAATTGCAATCAAACCCCAAGCAAGTCCATTATTTTCAAAACATAAATTCTCCTATACATACATTTTAAATTGTAACACTAAGAATTTTGTCTCAACCATGAGTTGCCCTTAGAATTTTTGTGTTAATAGGGCATAACAACAATCATGAGTTACGATAAGAATTTGACTGAGGAGGAGGATAGTGGAGGGGAAACAATGGATGTAGGTAGCTAGCAGTAAACTACATGTAGTGTGTTTAGTGTAGTTGTTGTTGTAATGATAAATAATAGCAAAATGAAGTGGGAAAATGAGTGAGACACATGGGGATGATGGCGGGTGGGGTGGGGTTGATGGTGTAATTAACCTAAGTTTTGTGGTGAGATGGGAATTAAGGTTGAGTGGAGGATTTAAATGTGTAAGGTTGGTGAGTAAATGACAAAGTCATTCCTTCCCTCTCCCCTTCCATGATCAGCAGCCAAGGAGGTCTCTACCCCTACCGTTTCTCCATTTTATCATGACCAAAGGTTAGTTTTAGATAGGTATTGTGATGTGATGTAAAACCTTTAGAAGTTTTATGCATTTTAAGTAGGTTTTGGAGAAGTTGATGAAACCCTAAGTTAGAGTTCCGAAAATTCTTTTTTCCTTGCTATGTTTTCTTGTTATTTCGAGGCTTAGACATGATATAGCGTGATATAGGTTGATTACATAGAAAGATTTGAGGTTTAGTTGAGTTTTGTTGAAAACCGAAAGTTTGTCACCGGTTCTGTTTTTGTAAAAAAAATCTGATGGGTTATGCTGTTTCGTTTTGTAAAACAGAGTAAGGCATTGGATAGTAGGCATTTAGAGGTTTATGAAACATGTTGAATCGTTTAAATCCGATAAGAAATGAGAGAGTTATGGCCGATTGAAAGAAATGCAACAAAAAAAGAGTGAATTTAGTTTGTGCTATAGTTAAAATAAGTATTATTTAGATTTATTTTGATGATTGCTGAGTTAATTCTATGAATATATTAGGTTAACAAGTTGAGCATTTGAGGTGACGGAATAGATTGAAAATTTTACGGAAATCCAGGTAAGTAGTGGATTGCTTGTGTTTTGCCTTCGGACCTACACCGCGGAATGGTGGGGTTGATTGCTTGTTCGTTGGTTGATCATATGTATTGAGCATGTTTTCAAGGCGCGAGTATGAAATGTAAAAAGAAAAGAACAGATGTAACGTGGTCTCGAATAGGAACGCCTCGTCGTATGATGGTGCTTGTGTGGTAGCACCTCGAGAGGGCCTCTATGAGAGATGCACAGATGAAAATATGTAAGATGTCATGAGTGGGAATGCCTTGTCGTTAACGTGCTAGTAAGAAGGCACTAGAAGGTTCCGCGATCGATGTTAGGAGGAGATCGTTGTATGGCCATCCTGTGTGTGGATATGATATGTGCCTCCGATCTCACTTTGCTAGGTCAAGGTGTGGCCGTCTTGAGTGGTGATAGGATTGGTGCCTACTTGATCTATGTGAGAAAATGGAAAATTAATAAAAACGACAACGAAACAGAGTGTAGAACCTGCATGTGTTAGGGCTTGAGCTTATGCATTGTTTTCTTGTTCATTGTTCCCTACTTACTAAGCATTAAGCTTACGTTTTGTGTTTTGTGTTTTGTGTTGTAGGTGACGATGAGCTATCAGGTGAGCTCTATGACCATGGGCGCGATTAGGATTCCAGTTGGTGACCCATGCTAGTATGACGGTGCAGGCAGTTTTATTGGGCGACTCGACCATAGTGTAGAGATGCTGTGAGTTGGTAGGCCCTTTGGCGGTAAAACTTGGGTTGTATATATGTTTTAGGACACGTAGGATTCGGGTGGTATCTGAATTGGTATTATATATATATATATATAGTAGGTTTCTTTAAACTGCTGAATTTTGGGGTTAGATATGTTTTGGCCGTTTTATTGCCAATTTTTCATGAAATCCTATGAAGGAAGTGTTGACCTATAGGCTGAGTGGCTGACCAAACTTAGCAAAAGTCGACCAGTATTTAGAAGGTGTTGACTGCTTAGTGGAAAATGCATATAGAGCATCAACCTACACGTAAGAGGGTCGACCGACGCGGACAGAGAGAAGTGAAGTGTCGACCGGTGAATGCAAGTGTCAACTGGTTAGGGTAAACATGGCAAGAGTGTCAACTACGGGGTTCGACCTGTGCGGGTAAAGAGAAATAAAGTGTGGACTGGCACCCTTAGGTGTAGACCGGTTAGTGTAGAACGGTGAGAGTGTGGACTGCAGAGTTTGACCCGTGCGGACAGAGAGAAATAAAGTGTCGACCGTTGTGTACAGGTGTCGACCGGTACCCCTTTTTATAATGTTTTGAAAAGTGAAGTTTTATTTAAACTGATTTTTAACTTAATCTTCCGCTGCGACCAGTTTAAACGTTTTAAAAATGTCGTTTTAAGTCGAGGAACAAAAGTTAAAAATTTTAAAGGAATTTTATTGAGGTGATGATTAAGTGTACGGTTGGCAATCCTAGTCGGGGATAGTTCGGGGGTGTTGTAGGGGTGGTGTCAAAGCATAGAGCAAATCGGAAACGAGTAGGTTTTCGGGTCATTACAATGTTTGTATCAGAGCCAAATGGTCCAATCGTTCAAAGGAATACCCAACAATGCCAGCTGCCATGCCGTGTGCTTCACCGACTGTAAATATTCTTTAATTTTAGTTAGTCTATGACTAAGATTCGATTACGTTAACTTTGATTAGGAATAGGAAAGAGATGCCGAGAAACCCAAGACAGCCGAGAGATGAGCGTGATGATTCGGTCAGGCAACTTACAGAGCTAGTCAATAAGCAGTCCTAAATGTTGGGAGTGCTACTGAATTGGGAAGGACAGGGGAACCTTGGAGTGTGTTCTAGTGGAGAAAAATTTAGAAGACTAAAGCCTCCAACATTTGAAGGCTAATTGTCAGATCCAACTGCTGCTGAAAGATGGATCCATACAATTGAGAATATGTTCAAGTACGCCAATGTGGAAGAGGAAAACAAGGTTGCATGCGCGACATTCCACTTATCTAAAGATGCTCCATGCTGGTGGGAGACAATAGAGACCACCATAGCTGCCCAGGACTTGACATGGAAGAAATTCAAAGAAGTATTTTATGATAAATACTACAACAGGACAGTTCAAGCTGGGAAGAGGATGGAATTTTTACAACCGAAACAAACTGGGTCAGTAGCAGAGGACATCAGACAGTTTCAATCGTTATCTCGATTTGCAAGTCAATTGGTAAGCCAGGAGGAAGATAATATACTTTAGTTCGTATAAGGGTTAAAGCTAGAGATATACAAAGGCGTGAAAATATCCGGGACTGAAGGAGTTGTATGCAAAAATTGTCGCAAAAGCCTTAGAAGTGGAGGTGGACGGTAAATGTATTAAACAAGGAGACGCCGCCAGAAGACTTTTCAGGTTCAAGGAGATCACACCCCGGATGAGCAAAGGAGGATCTTCTTCATAACCGCAAGGAACTAAAAGACCAGGCAGTAACTTGGAAGATCAAAGAGGAGGAAGTACTCGCATTGTCAGAAATGTTTGAAGTACCATCCAGGAGAATGCAAACACTTTGCAAGTAAATGCTATAACTGGTTTGAAGCTGGTCATCTTTCATAGGATTGCCCAAAGTCGAGGGTCAACTGGTGCTTCAACTGTAACGAGACCGGTCATATAGCTAAAGACTGCCCCGCAACAAGGAAGGGTCCAACCAAGGTGACACCCCAGATTTTTCTATGATCGAGTTGGAAGGTGAAGATCAACCAGCTGTTATTTTAGGTACGGTACTAGTTAACACCGTGTCTGCTTTTACGTTGATCGATTCAGGTGCTTCACATTCGTTTGTTGTAACGGCCTTCGTAGTAAAACTAAATTTGTGCCATGAGCCCGCCGGATGTGTGTAACACCTCGTATTTTAGTGGTATCGATTTTTGGGATGTCGGCGTGCTGAGCGGCGGGATTCGGGACGGAATGGAGAGAGAAAAATTTGTAAGGTTAAGTGGGGAATTATTTCGAGGCTAATGGTAGGGAGAAACTTTTAGGAATCCGACCAGAAGCGGTTTGGATAGCCGTTAGATTAAAAGATTAAAGTGTGAGCGTGAAATAGTAATTAATTATTATTATTATTATTATTTTAAAAATAAAAATAATTAAGTAACAGAGAGGGGGAGTAACTGTAACTCTCCCCCTCCTCTGTTATTCTTTCTTCCCTCTTAGCCCGTGCAAAGAAAAGGAGAGCGCAGCCCCCCCTCCGGCGACATTTGCTGCATCGACGCAACGCTCCCTCTGTTTTACCTTGAACTACAACGAGTTAAGGTAGGTTTGAGTATTTGTGATTTTGTCTTGGGTTAGTATTAGAGTTTGGTAAATATTAATGGATAGAAATTTAGGGTTTTAGAGTTGGAACGTTTGGTGGATTGGTTATTGTTTGTTGTGACGTTGTTGACGATAAATGTGATGGATTGGTGAGAGATTTGTTGAGTTTTGCTGAAAGGCCGAGGAAGGGGGATTTTGACCCCAAGGCCTACTTTGTTTTTGGAATTCTGCTTTAGTTGCGGTTAATGGTTTTAAATTATGTTTTAATATGTTAAACTAGGTTACGATTGGAGCGTTTGGCCTTGGGAATCGAGTGATTCCGATAACCGATACAAAAGTTATGTGCGTCGGAAGTTAGGTTCATTTTTTGAGCCGAGATATGTTAGTGAGCGATTTTGACGAGTTCATGAAGTGTTGAGGTAGTATGGTTGTTTTAGTGCGTGAGTAGAGTAGTGAGATGAGTTTTGACGGGAAGTCGGTTTTTGGTGTAGGTTGAGCAGGTTTTTGGCAAAACGAGCACCACGGAAAGCTAGGACGCTAGGTAAGTAGTGTATGCATGTGTTTTGCCCAGGTGGGCCTACATTGAGGAACGTTAGGTTTGTGATGGTTGATTGTGATGTGCGTGTGTATTGTTTGACATGCATCATGTTTTAAAACGAGAACAAAAATGAATTTGAGCATGGTTTTATGTGCGAATGTGAATGTACGATGTGTGGTGGTGAGGACGATGTGTGTGTGGGCAGCTTTGACCCCGTTGCTGGAGAAACCGGGACGGTGGCGACGTGCCAAGGGGCAATGTGGCGAGTGCGTGCAGCCTCACCCTTGGATGGCTGCTGCGGTGTGCGTGCGGTGGTGGGCAACAATGGCCTCATTGCTGGAGGAACTGGGACGATGGCGACGTGCCAGGGGTGGTGTGGCGAGTGCGTCCAGCCTCACCCTTGAATGGTTGCGGTGCGTAGAGTGATGCGTGGATACGGTTTGAGGGCCTCGTTGCTGGAGAAACCAAGACGATGGTGACGTGCCAGGGTGTGAGGTGACGAGAGAGCCCAGCCTCACCATAGTGCTGCCGTACCACTCGGCATTGGTTACGACAAGATGAGCGAGAATGTAGAGGCTGCATGTGATAGGACTGCATTGTTATTTTACGTTTCATATTGCATTACTTACTGAGCGTTAGGCTTATGTTGTGTGTTCTGTGGTGTAGGTGCAGAGTTACCAGCAGGTGAGTTGCCAGAGCCTAGACAGGATGAGTAGGCGGTTGGTGGCGTGCTATCGTGTGCCGGCAGGTGGAGCTTGTCGTGGCGGCCCGACCCGTGGAGGTAGGTTTTTTGGGAGTTACATTTTTTAGAGCTCTATATTGAGTGTCTAGGTTTTGAGGCATAGATGGGCGGGTATGTTGATAGGCGGGATTGATGTATAGGTGCATTTTTAAGCTATTTGAAAAAGTTTAATTGTATGATTTAGGTTTTGAATTGTAGTTTTAATCATGGAAGTTATCGTGTCCGTTTTCTTTTGGAACTGCTGTTATTTTTAGGCTGCTGGTGCAAAGTGTCGACCAAAGTCCATAGGTGTCGACCGGTCTAGAGGATTGTGAGCACAGTTTCCAAGTGTTGAAGCAGAAGTTGACTACAACTCCTGTATTGACACTTCCGGTGATGGATGAGAAGTTCAGTGTCTACTGTGATGCATCTAGAGTCAGATTGGGATGTGTATTGATGTAGAAAAGAAAGGTGATTGCCTATGCTTCAAGGCAATTAAAGTCTTATGAGAAAAATTATCCGACCCACGACTTAGAGTTAGCGGCGGTAGTGTTTGCACTAAAGATCTGGAGACACTATCTTTATGGACAACAGTGTGAGATATATTCACATCACAAAATTTTGAAATATATTTTCACTCAAAAGAAGCTGAATATGACACAAAGGCGGTGGTTAGTGTTCGTGAAGGACTACGACTTAGAAATCAAGTACCACCTCAGCAAAGCTAATGTAGTGGCAGA
Organism: Begonia peltatifolia; assembly: GCA_022433055.1. Taxonomy (NCBI): domain Eukaryota; kingdom Viridiplantae; phylum Streptophyta; class Magnoliopsida; order Cucurbitales; family Begoniaceae; genus Begonia; species Begonia peltatifolia. The sequence continues at coordinate 19,891,314 of CM039517.1, read as the reverse complement.
CGCATTGAGCTTAGTTTCAACCTCAGTTTTAGCAATGAGTGCTGAGATGTCTATGGCATTGAATACAGAATTCCAGAGGTTTAATTTGGAGCTGGTTTCAAATGTAGCAGCAATGTTATCAGCCTTATCTCTGAAACTTAAAATTTTTTAAAAAATTAGAGAAGCTCAACAGGAAGACCCAAAATGTGATGAATTCCAATTGAGTATTGGTATCTAATGACAGAACCGAGTTCAGCGATTCAGATGATGGAATTTTGAATTTTCAAAATAGATGGTATGTTCCAAACAATGATCAACTTCGGAATGAAATTTTGTCCAAAGCACACTCTTCGAGGTTTTCCATCCATTCCAGAAGTACTAAAATGTACAGGGACCTCGAGCAACACTATTGGTGGCCTAACATAAAGAAGTCTGTAGCAAAGTACGTCGAGACATTCTTGGTCTGCCAGCAAATCAAGGCTGAACATCAGAGGCCTGCCAGAAAATTGCAACCATTGTTGGTTCCAGAATGGAAGTGGAACCAAATATCTATGGATTTTGTGGTGAGGCTACCCCGGACGACAAAAGGATATGATGGGATATGGGTCATTGTGGACCGTTTAACCAAATCAACCCACTTTCTACCGGTGAAGATGACATTCAACATGGACCAGTTCACGAAATTGTATATTCAGGAGATGTTGTAATTACATGGAGTACCGACTTCAATCATGTTGAATAGAGACCCGAAATTCACATCAAAATTTTGGAAGAGTTTACACAAGGCTATGGGGACACGGCTGAATTTCAGTACAACGTTTCATCCTCAGACAGACAGGCAATCTGAAAGGACCATTTAGATCTTAAAAGATGTGCTTCGAGCCTGTGTACTAGTATTTCAGGGTCGTGGAGTAAGTATTTACCTTTGGTGGAGTTCTCGTACAACAACAGCGATCAGGTTATGATAAATATGGCTCCATATGAAGCTCTGTATAGGAGAAAATGTAGATCGCCTCTCTATTGTGATGAAGTCGATGAAGCCAGCTTGATTGGACCAGAGATCATGCAACAGACGGCTAAGAAGATCAAATCTATTCGGCAACGAATATTAACAGCTCAAAGTCGATAGAAGAGCTATGCCGATAGAAGAAGAAGAGAATTGAAGTTTGAGGTGGGAGACGAGGTCTTTCTAAAGATTTACCCATTCAAAAGGGTAATGAGGTTCGGGAAAAAGGGTAAGTTAAGCCAGAGATATGTTGGACCATTCCCGATCACAAAGAGAATCGGAAGACTAGCGTACCAGTTAGAGCTGCCAGCTTCTATGAAAGGAGTTCACAACATATTCCACGTATCAATGTTGAGGAAATGCATCTAGGATCCGTCACACGTTGTGGTGCAACAGGATGTTCAGGTACTGCCGACGTTAATATACGATGAAAAGCTAGTAGAGATTTTGGATTACGCAGTGAAGACATTGTGCCACAAGGAGATACCACTGGTGAAGTTATTATGATGTAACCACAATGTAGATGAAGCAATGTGGGAGAGATAGCAAGACATAATGGATCGTTATCCTGAGCTTTTTGAGTACACAAATTTTGAGGAGAAAATTTTTCTTAAGGGATTGTAACACCTAGAATTTTGTCTCAACCATGAGTTACCGTTATAATTTTTATGTTAAGAAGGCATAACAACAATCATAAGTTAGGATAAGAATTTGACTGAGGACGAGGATAGTGCAGGGGAAACAATGGATGTAGGTAGCTAGGAATAAACTACATGTAGTGTGTTTAGTGTAGTTGTTGTTGTAATGATAAATAATAGCAAAATGAAGTGAGAAAATGAGTGAGACACATGGGGATGATGGCTGGTGAGGTGGGGGTGATTGTGTAATTAACCTAAGTTTTGTGGTGAAATTACAATTAAGGTTGAGTGGAGGATTTAAATGTAAGGTTGGTGGGTAAATGACAAAGTCATTCCTTCCCTCTCCCCTTCCATAATCAGATGCCAAGGAGGTCTCTACCCCCACCATTTCTTCATTTTATCAAGACCAAAGGTTAGTTTTAGATAGGTATTGTGATGTGATGTAAAACCTTTAGAAGTTTTATGCATTTTAAGTAGGTTTTAGAGTTTGAAGAAGTTGATGAAACCCTAGGTTAGAGTTCTGAAAATTCCTTTTTCCTTTGTTTTCTTGTTATTTTGAAGCTTATACATGACATAGCATGATATTGGTTGATTACATAGAAAGATTTGAGGTTTAATCGAGTTTTGTTGAAAACCGAAAGTTTGTCACCGGTTCTGTTTTTGTAAAATAAATCTGATGGGTTATGCTATTTGGTTTTATAAAACAGAGTGAGGCATTGGATAGTAGGCATTTAGAGGTTTACAGAACATACTGGATCGTTTAAATCCAATAAGAAATGAGAGAGTTATGGCCGATTGAAAGAAAGACAACAAAAAGAGTGAATTTAGTTTGCGCTAGAGTTAAAATAGGTATTATTTTGTCACACCCCGAGAACCCACACAGTTCCCGATACGCTCACTACTATTATACACTATGATATTCAAAAACTCGACGTGAACTCACTCAATTTAAAACCACTTTCATTTTCAAATCATATTTAAAAGAATATTAGTAAGTATAAATTTTTTCGACTCGATTCGAGAACGACTCGCGCCCCGAAGAGGGAAAACGTAAATCTTCAATATAAAATACGCAGCGGAAAAGGACAATTTAAAGGAGTTTTAAAATAAAATGACAAGATATGAACTTCCGAGAAGTAGTCTGACACATGCCCCGCACGCCTCTCGGGTCTGGCACTGTGCGCCCGAGGCTCGGCGTCGCGCGCCCGAGGCTCGGCCTGCACGCCTCCAATACAGCGTCGTACGCCCACTGCACCCCGCGCGTGCCACAGCAGCAACAGCGCCCCGTGCGCGAGCCTGACACGGCACCGCGTCCCCCGCCCGCACGCCCTCACTTGACTCTGCAAGCCCCGCGTGAACACATCTCCACTGCGGCACTGCTTGCACGCCCTCTCAGCACCGCGCGCACCAACTTGATGCTACCACATCACACGCATGCCCACAACGCAGCGTCATTCCCCCTGCTTCCGCGTTGCAGTCCACGCGCACGCCCTAGCCCTACGTCACGCTACCCGCGCGTAGTCGCAGGGATGCATGCCCCGCCCATCTACAGTCATGCCACGCTCCCGCGCACACCTCCACTCCTTTCGCGCCTCACCGCACGCACCCCGACCTATTCCGTACCTTCTCAACTTCCCGACTTTTCACCTGAAAATTAAGTATAATAAAGCTTAAAAACTGGCTATCCTAAAAACTCTAACCTTACACACAGTTCACCAGAAAATTCTGAAAGTATCCATCCAATTTCATCCAGAAAATCACCAAAGTTAAAACAGAGTGGAAGAAAATAAATCTAACAACTATCGATGAAGAAAATCTATAGTACAGAGCAACACAATGCTCAAACATATAATATATACACGTGCCCTCAAAACTATCCTAACAACAGGATAGATCGACATCTGTACATTATATATCATGTAAATCGGATCGTCCCCAAAATACATCAAGAAAACAAAACCCCGTACACCTCACCCAAAACTCACCACCTTCATGGGTCAGGTCGCCCTAACAGTCCGTCTGGTGCCTCGGTCGCATGCCGCCAACTGTCGTACGCCTCAGGACTAGGCTCTCAGGGCTCACCAGCGACAATGTCTGCACCTATACCATAGAAAACACATCATAAGTCTAACGCTCAGTAAGTAGTGAGATATGAAGTAAAAACCGACAATGTAATTCTATCACATGCAATCGCTACACTCACACTCATGTTGTCACAATCTGTGACGTGTAGTGCAGCCGTGCCAGGGTTAGGGTGAACCTCACACCACACTATACCCTAACATGTCGCGACCGTCCAAGACTCCCCAACAACGAAGCGCACATGCCACACACACGCGCCACCTCACAGCAACCACACCATGGTGAGAGTGAACCTCGCGCCACGCTACACCTTGATGCGTCACCATCGTCGCGGACTCCCCAACAACGGGGCCACAGTTGCCACACACACACATTTCGCAATAGCCCAGCCGGCCGACCTCGTGGGATCTGCGACTGGAGATACACAGGCCCACTCCTGAAGCAGAATTCGCGGCGCCACCATCCATCGTCCTCACCGTCAACACATATACGGCGTGTGACGGCCCAACCGGACCATGCCCCGAGCGGAATTCGTGGTTGGTTATGCACCGGCCCACTCCCAAGCAGGATCCGGGGTGCCACAGCCATGCGTCTCACCATCACTTACTCAAAACTTGCTCAAAACAATTTTCGTACCCTTTTCAAAATATGATGCATGTCAAACAATACGCATGCACATCACAGTCAATCAACACAATCCTAATGTTCCTCGATGTAGGCCCACCTGGGCAAAACACATGCATGCACTACTTACCTGGCGTCCAAAGCTTTCCCGATGCACGACTTCACCTAAAATCTTGTTCAACCTAAACATAAAGCAATTCCCGTCAAAACTCGTGTAAACACTTAACTCATACTCGAAACTACTACCATTAACTTAATGTACCATAAACTAACCAAAATTGATCACTAAACCGACTCGATCCAAAACCCGACATATACTTCCGAAACGCATAACTTTTGCGTCGGTTATTGGAATTTAACGATTTTGGCAGCTAAACGCTCCTCCAACAACCTAATTTAACATACTGAAACAGAATTTAAAACGAACATCTGTAGCTTGGTCTAAATGCCCAAAACAGAATCGGTTTTTCAAGCAAAATACCCACCCCTCTTGGTTTTTAGCATTTTCATCCAACTCGATCATAACTCCACCACAATTTGATCATCTAAACACAACCTAAAACACACGTACACATCTAGCTAAAAACCGAGCCAAAACACAACTCCCCCCTCTCGGTCTTCTCCCTCCCTCGAACATCTACTACCCACAATGCACTCACCCACACAGACCCTCTAAAACTGACTTAACACTCCACAATTTCCATGAAAAATATTAGAAAGAAAAATCGAGCATAAAGCTTAGCCGAACAGCATCGGAGACAAGGGGACTTGCCAACGGCTTCCAGCTGAGGAAAAACTGAACTCACGCCTCCACTTCAGTCGACTGGGGTTCTCTGCTCACTGGCATTCGGCTCTCCTCTGTCGTCGATGTCGACAGGTAGTCGAGTTCTCTTCCTTTCCTAGTTTCTCTCGCTCTCTCTTGCGTCTGCTCGGGCTTGGGATCAGACAAAGTGGAAATGGCTTCCACCCGAAGCCATTCCATTTATATTAAAAAAATAAAATTTTAATTAATACAAATTACCAAAATGCCCTCACGTGTTTTAATCATCCGTATTTCCGTTAAACTCGTGTCCTCCTGGCTAAAAATTCTAAATTTCTTCTACAAGTTAAATTCCAAGTTTATAAATAAACTTCTCGTTAAAATCTCTCAAAAAGTCTAACGGAAAAAATAATTTAAATTCAAAAAATTTTTGGGTTATTACATCCCCCACCTTATAAGAAACTTGTCCTCAAAATTTACGTACCGAATAACTCAGGATACTAGCACTCCATGTCCTGCCACCGCTCCCAATTGGTCTCTTTTACTCCACGATTGTGCCACGGTACTTTAACCAAAGGGATCTCCTTGTTGCGTAACACCTTCATGGCCAACTCAAAAATCCTCACTGGTTTTTCTTCGTAAGTCAGCATCGGCTGGATCTCTATATCCTATAGTGGCACCACTTGAGAAGGATTCCACATACATTTCCTTAACATTGAGACATGGAAAACGTGTATGGTATCCATCAAAGGGGGCAACTGAAGCTTGTAGGCGGTCCTCCCAATCATACTGACAATCGGAAATGACCCCACGAATCGAGGGCTGAGCTTCCCTCTCTTCCCAAACCTGACCACTCCCTTCAACGAGGAGATCTTCAGAAATACCTCATCACCCACGCTGAACTCTAACTCTCGCCGCCTCTGATCTGCATAGCTCTTCTGTCGACTTTGAGCTGCCTCAATCCTCTTCCTTCTAATAGCAATCTTGTCAATAGTTTGCTGCAGTTTCTCCGGGCCTATGAGCCTTGCCTCTCGTACCTTGCTCATTACAATGGCAACTTGCATTTTCTCCCATACAGAGCCTCGTACGGTGCCATACCAATGGTGGACTGATAGCTGTTATTATACGAAAACTCCACCAAAGGTAAGAACCTACTACAAGCGGCCTGAAACTCTAATACGCAGGCTGTGAGCATATCCTCTAAAATTTTTATAGTTCTCTCCGACTGTCCATAGGTCTGTGGATGAAAGGTCGTACTAAAGTCCAACTTGGTGCCCATGACCCTATGCCGACTCTTCCAAAACTTAGACGTAAACTTGGGATCTCAGTCTGACACTGTCAACACCGGAATCCCATGCAGTCTGACCACCTATTGAATGTACAATTGAGTGAACTGATCCATGGAGTAAGTCATCCTCACAAGCAAAAAGTGAGATAACTTCGTCAACCTGTCCACAATTACCCAGATCGCATTGTGGCCCTTGGTAGTCTTCGACAATCAAACCACAAAATCCATAGTAATACGCTCTTATTTCCACTCCGGTATGGACAGTGGCTGAAGCGTACACGACAGTCTCTGATGCTCAGCCTTTACCTATTGGCACACCACGCAGGTCTCAGCATACTTGGCTACCTCCCGCTTCATATTAGGCCACCAATAGTGCTACCTTAAATCTCTCTACAGCTTAGTGCTTCCGGGATGCACAGAGAAAGAAGACGAGTGGGCTTCCGACAATATCTCCTTCCTCAGCTTCTCATTTTTCGGGATGTACCACCTATCCTGAAACTTCATAATACTATCCTCCGAATAGCTGAGCTACGTACTAGCATTGGCTTCCATATCTGCCTTCAGCCCACTGGACTCCGGGTTAGTTTTTTGGGCCTGCTTAATTTTGTCTAAGATGGTCGGCCTCAATGACATCACCGAAAGTGTGGCTGTTAAATCAGACACCACCTCTAGGCCAAACCTGTAATACCCGGGATTTCTGTGATTTGACTTTCGAAAATTTGTATTGGTAAACGACTGTCTTTCGGTCAGAATCGAGAGCGGAGAAATTGTATTAGTATGTAAAATATTATTTCGGGACTGATGGTGAAGAGAAGATTTTAGAAATCCGACCGAAAACGGACTGAATAGTCGTTTGGCTAAAGGATTAAAGTGTGAGTGCGAAAGAGTAATTAGTTATAAAAATAAAAAAAATAAAAATAAAAATAATAAGATGAAAACCACAATGGCTTCACGTGATTTTCTTCTCCTCCCTCTTCTGTTAATCGCCCGCGAAGAAGAGAGGGAGACCTCGACGATCGACGACCGTGCAGAGGAAATTGACGGTGCGGAACAGGGAGTTCCAGCGAGTTGAGCACGTGCGGATTTTCGTTTGAAAAGCCGAAGGTGAAATCTATTCCCCTATTTTCAGTTTTGGTTTAGGTTTTCGGAGAGTGCTAGGATTTAGAACGGTTGATGTGGGAATTAACGGTTCGGAGCGGGTGAGGTGGAGAGTTCCGATAACTTAAGAATATCTGAGAGAGGGTACCGTGCAATTCAAGTTTCTGAATTCGAAATCTCCAACGGTAGTTGGATGATGTGTAATAGGTTGGAGTACGATAGATTGGTGAGGAATTGGGTGAGTTTTGTCGAGAGAACCGAGAATGGGAGCCTTAGGCTTTTTAGTGTGAAATTCGATTCTATTTTTGGGAGTTTTAAGCTAGCTGCGGTTAAAGAATTTAAATTCCGCTTTGATATGTTAAAATAGGTTATGAGTGGAGCGTTAGGCCACTGGAATCGTATGATTTCGATAACCAACGCAAAAGTTATGGGCGTCGGAAGTTGGGTTTGTTTAGAGCTGAAATTTAGGTTAGAGAGCCGTCTTAGTTGGGCTTTGATGGAGTGAGTTAGGAGACGCAATTTTAGTATGTGTAACGAGTTGTGGGATGAGTTTTAATGTGGATTGCTATATGATAAGTGGAGCCGAGGAGGTGATAGAAACGAGCGCCACGGAAAGCTTGGACGCTAGGTAAATGATGGACCGCTTGTGATTTGCCTTCGGGCCTACACCATGGAATGGTATGATTGTTTCGTTGTTTGATTGTTTGGTTGCTTGTTTGCTTGTTTGTTTGCTTTGATTGTCGTTTGGTTGTTCTGTTATGGAGTCGTGCATATGTGATTGTCATGCATCATGGTTTTGAACTACGAAATACGAGTTTTGAGCATGTTTTGAAATTTGTATGTGAAACGTAACCAGATAAGAAAAGATTTGCAAATGCATAGGTGAACGCCTCGTCATTAACGTGCTAGTGAGAAAGCACTAGTGGCTTCCCATGGATGAAAGTACGTAATGTGATACGATTTGCGAACTCCTCGTCGTTAACGTGCTATTAAGAGCACTAGAGGGTTCAACGATTGATGTTACCAGGAGGTTACGTAGGGCCGTTCCGTGTGCAAACATGATTTTTGCCTCTAACATCGCTCTGTGGGTTATGGAATAGCCATCCCGAGTGTGGAGGGGATGGGTGCCGGCCTGACTCACACCAGAAAGTGAAAGATGAAAATAACAAAACGAAAAGAAAACGAAGTTGAGTATAGAAACTGCATGAGTAGGGGTTGAGTTATGCATTGTTTTCAAGATCATATTTCCATACTTGCTAAGCATGAGGCTTAAGTTTTGTGTTCCTTGGTGTAGGTGATGACGAGCTTTCGGGTGAGTTGTTAGGTGATGGGCAGGCCTAGGTCGGAGTTGGCGGGAGATGTCGAATGCCGGTGCAGGAAAATGTTGGGACGACACGACCATGGCAAGTAAAAAGAAAGGGTGTGATTTTTGTAAGTGTTTTGAGTCGAATAGAGTTGTATAGAATTTTGAGGATTTTATGTGGTATAATAAGAGTACCGTAGATAAATGGAGTAGCATGTTATTGTTTTGAAATTACGTTTTCAGAATTTAAGTTTTTACTTCGTGGATTTAGTCGAAGAGTATTCGTCGTGTGTCATTTCTAAATTGAACTGGCATTGTAAGGTAGTGTCGACCGCGAGGTTCGACCTATGACGGGTAGAGCCAAAGCAGGTGTCGACCCCTAGTTACAGGTGTCGACCGGTAAATGGTAACAGTGTCGGCCGCGGGGTTCGACCGGGGAAGGCAGAGAGAAATGAGGTGTCGACCGGCGACTGTAGGTGTCGACCGGTTAGTGTAAAATCTGCGAGAGTGTCGACCGCGGAGATTAACCTGTGCGGGCAGAGAGGACCAAAGTGTCGACCTGCAAACGAAAGTGTCGACCGCTCTCCTAGCTGAGCATAGAAGTGTCGACCGGTTAATTCTGGTGTCGACCGCTGGAAAGACCCGAGAGGAAGAAAGTGTCGACCAGTGTTCCCAGTGTCGACCGATGAGAAATCTGAGACGACTGAAATGTCGACCGATGCTTATAGGTGTCGACCGGGAGTCCTTGTTTCAGGCTTAACAAAACGAAGTTTTGCCAAAAAAGAATTTAATCGAATTTTCGCTGCAGAGCTGTTAAAAATATTTTCCAAAACTGTCATTTTTGGTCAAGGAATAATGTTTTAAAGTCTTAAAAATTTTATGTGATTTTTACAATACAGGTGTAAAGAGTTGGTATCAGAGTTGAGCAGTAGCAAACTGGAAACGGGTAGGTTTTCAGGTCGTTACAAGAGGTGGTATCAGAGCAGTAGCAAACCGGAAATGGGTAGGTTTCTGGGGCATTACAATAGGTGGTATCAGAGTAGTAGCGAACCAGAAATGGGTAGATTTCGGGGGCAATACAAGAAGTGGTATCAGAGCATTTACCCAATCGGAAGTGTGGCCGACGAGGATGTCGGGCCTCTCGGTGGAGGGGTGAGATTGTGAAGGCGAGAGGGCCAGTCACAATTCCCACACCGCTTAGGGGAAAAGGTAGAGGGTACAGTTAATAGGGGAAAAGAGAGTATGTTACGAGTGTAAGAGCCATTATGGTCATGTCGTTCAAAGGATTACTCAACATTTGCCGGCCGCCATGCAACGTGCTCCACCAACTGTAAGTAGTTGTTTATTATAGTTAGATTGTGACTATGGATAGATTATGCTGACCTCGTACAGGAATTAGATTAAATAGACAGACGACCGAGACAACCTAGAGTTTCAGGAGAGACGGTTGGATCGGAGAGTGACGATAACTCGGCCACGATTAGACGGATGACCAAGTTGGTGGATAGGCAGTCCCAACAACTGGAAATGTTCCTGAACCAAGGATAGGGGAGCCATGGAGCGAGCTCTAGTGGAAAGAAGTTCAGAAGATTGAAGCCTCCGATGTTTGGGGGCCAGATGACAGACCCTACAGTTGATCAAATGTGTGAGAAAGTAGGTTAATTAAAGTGTGTGCTTGGACTTGAGATCGTGTGACGGGCCTATGGGGCACATCATCCTCCCCAGGTGACTGTGGATTTAACCTCAAATCGGATAAGTTCGGGTCCTGGAACTGATCTTCATCGCCTTTATAGGGTGATAAATCTTGGACGTTAAAAGTCGCGGATACTCCATATTCACCCGGCAATTCGATTTTGTAGGCGTTATCATTGATCCTCTCAAGTACTCTAAATGGGCCATCCACACGAGGTAGAAGTTTAGACTTTCTCTTATCCGGAAATCTTTCCTTCCGGAGGTGCAACCATACTAAGTCTCCTGCACGGAAAATGACTTCTTTTCGACCTTTGTTCACGTGCCTAGCCACACTCTCATTTCTCTTTTCAATGGCCTTTTGCACAGTTTCGTGCAACTTCTTAATTTGTTCGGCCTTATTTGCACCTGATGGATTGGCTAAGTGCTTAGTAGGTAAAGGGACAAGGTCCAACGGTGTAAATGGATTAAACCCATAGGCAACCTCAAAGGGCGTTTTCTGAGTAGTGGAATGAAGGGTGCGGTTGTAGGAAAATTCCAAGCCTGGAAGTATGATGTCCCAGTTAGACAATTTCTTGCCTATAACACTGCGTAAGAGGGAGCCTAGAGTCCTGTTAACAACTTCCATTTGCCCATCAGTTTGGGGATGAAAAGAAGTGCTGAAGCACAACTTAGTCCCCAACCTTCTCCATAAAGTGGTCCAGAAGGCGCTTAAAAACTTAGTGTCTCTATCTGACACTATTGAGTGTGGGATGCCATGCAGGCGAACAATTTCCTTGAAAAATAGGTCGGCGGTTAAAGTAGAGTCATCTGTCTTGGCACAAGGAATAAAGTGTGCCATTTTGGAAAATCTATCCACGACCACCATGATGGAATCCTTACCTCGGGCGGTCCGTGGTAGTCCTAAGACAAAGTCCATACTGACTGCAATCCAGGGGTGTGCAGGGACGAGTAAGGGCATATACAGGCCTTGGGGTAGAACTCTACTTTTGGCCTTCTTGCAAACTATGCACGTCTCTACCAGGCGATGCACATCTTTCATCATGTGAGGCCAAAAGAAATGTTCCTTTAACATATTGAGGGTCTTCTTTTCCCCGAAATGATTGGCTAAGCCCCCACAATGAGCTTCTTTCACAAGGCACCGTCGTAAGCTTCCTTGAGGGATGCATAATTTGCCTGTTTTGACCAAATAACCATCCATGAGGCAATAATCTCCTTCAACCTTGTCTAGGCATCGGGCGGAATGGGGTCCAAAGTCGGGGTCAGAGGCGTAGCTATCCTTAATCCATTCGAATCCAAAAAATCTCACTGCTAGCTCGGTAAAAAGGATTCGCTTCCTAGATAGGGCGTCTGCTACTACATTATTCTCTCCCTTGAGATACTTAAGGGTATAGGGAAACCTCTCTAAAAACTCTACCCATTTTGCATGCCTCTTGTTCAGCTTATGTTGGCTCTTAATGTGTCGTAAGGCTTGATGATCAGTGTTGATAACAAATTCCCTCGATAGGAGATAATGTTGCCAGTGCTCTAATGCTCGTATAACTGCGTAAAACTCTTTATCATAAGTAGAATAATTGAGCACGGCTCCTTTCATCTTTTCACTGAAATATGCGATGGGGCGTTGGTCTTGCATAAGTACTGCTCCTATTCCAACTCCTGATGCATCACTTTTGATTTCGAATACCTTATTGAAATCAGGAAGAGCAAGTACGGGGGAATGACATAACTTCTCCTTAATTAACTCAAAGCTTCTTTGGCAATTCGGGGTCCAAGTAAACTCTTTCCCTTTCTTAGTGCAGTCTGTAAGGGGTACAGCTATTGAGCTAAAATTCTGGATAAATCTTCTATAAAAGGAGGCTAGCCCATGGAAACTTCGCACTTCCGATATGGAATTGGGTGTGGGCCAGTCCTTAATGGCTTTGATTTTATCTTCGTCGGCTTCCATGCTGTTTTTGGAGATTATAAAGCCTAGGAAATAAACCTTGTCCTGGGCAAAGGAGCACTTGCTAAGGTTCCCAAATAATTTGGCTTTCCTAAGGGTATGGAAAAGGGTGCTAAGGTGGTTAAGGTGTTGTGGAAGGTCCGTGCTATACACTAGTATGTCGTCGAAGTAGACAACAATGAACTTACCAAGGTATTCTTTGAGTACATGGTGCATGAGTCGTATGAACGTGCTTGGGGCGTTAGAAAGCCCGAAGGGCATGACCATCCATTCAAACAAGCCATACTTGGTTTTAAACGCTGTCTTCCACTCATCTCCTTCCTTCATGCGTATCTGATGATAACCACTCTTAAGGTCTACTTTGGAAAAGATTGAGGCTCCACTGAGCTCATCTAACATGTCCTCGAGCCTAGGGATGGGAAATCTATATTTGACCGTGATGTGTTTTACGGCTCGGCTATCGACACACATTCTCATGGTGCCATCTTTCGTAGGGACTAATAGTGAGGGAACTGCACAGGGGCTCATGGACTCTCTTATGTAGCCCTTATCTAATAATTCTTGAACCTGTTCTTGCAGTTTTTTGGTCTTTTCAGGGTTCATTCGATAGGCTAGTCGATTAGGTAGGGCAGCTCCAGGTTGGAGGTCAATTTGGTGTTCTATGCCACATAAGGGTGGCAATCCTTTAGGTAAATCTTCGGGAAACACGTCTTGGAACTGATGCAGTAGGGGGGGGGGGTATGTCTCCTAACTCCATCACTCTATCTCGGTATAATATCAAAATCATGGGATCCCCTCTAAGTACGGATGCTTCTACGTCAGCCTTAGTCATGAAAAGATTTGCTTTGTTCTTTTCTTCTCTTTTAATAGCTTCATCCTTAGCTATCTGCTCAGGGGTCATAGGTGCTAATTTAAAAACTTTACCTTCGAATTTGAGGGAATAGTAGTTGGAATGTCCATCGTGGTTCACTTTTCGGTCAAATTGCCAAGGTCGGCCTAAAAGTAGATGACTTGCACTCATAGGCACGACATCGCACAGAACTGAGTCCTTGTATTTGCCTAAACCAAACTAGACTCTTACTTGCTTAGTAACCTTAACATCGTCTCTATCATCTAATCATTTAAGCTTATAGGGGTGGGGGTGAGCACTAGTCTCTAACCCTAACTTCGTCATTAAGTCTTTGGAAGCTACGTTCGCACAACTTCCTCCATCAATAATGAGAGAACATAACTTATCCTTGATGAGGCATTTACTATGGAAGATGTTCTCACGCTGGCAATCCTCTCCAGAACTCTTGGTTATAAGAACTCGTCTTCTCACCATAAGTAAAGGGCCATCAGGGGCATGAATAACTTCTTCTACCGAATCACTCTCGTCCTCATCCTCTCCTACTTCTTCTACTTCCTCTTCGTACTCATCTTCACTTACAAACTCACCGGTGTCTTCCTTAATGATCATGACACGACGGTTCGGACATTGGGCCATAAAATGACCTAAGCCATGACACTTGTAACACTTGAGGTCGCGTGCTCTTTGTCCAGTGGGGTTGTCTCTTGTAGGCTTGGCCTCTGGTCCTTTAGGGTTTATTGGTTTACTGGTTGATTCTTCGGGAGGCCAATGTCTTTGAAAAGGCTTTTTCCAATCAGCCTTGGTCACGGGTTTGTTAGCCTCAGGTTCTTCTAGTTCTCCTCGAATTTTGAGAGTCTCGAACTCTGTAAGGTACTCTTCTACGGTTAGGCTTCCTTGCTTGAGGTTATGTATTTGCATAATCAATTCTTGTTTGTAATAACTAGGGACAAATCTCTTCGTCATGATAGATTTCATCTTTCTCCAAGTATCAATAGAGTGAAATCCAGTCCGCGCTCTTTGTGTCCTTACATTAGACCAGCAAAGTAAGGCATAGCCGGTAAACTCTACAGAAACCAACTGAATCTTGACTTTGTCGGAGTAGTTATAACAATCAAAAATTCTCTCAACCTTCTCTAACCATTCTATAAAAGTTGTCCCGTCGCATGCTCCATTAAAGGAGGGTATTTGGATCTTAATGTTTCGGAGGTCGTCACGGTCCCTATGTCGGTCTTGTCTAAACTCATCATGATTCCTACGAATTGGTGGGCGAAAGTTTTCTTCTTCGTCCAAAGTCCACTCATCATCCTCATCATAGTCATAGTTAGGGTGTCTATCCCTAGAGTGTTCAATCTCAACTTCATCATCTAAGGGATCTGGGTCTCTAACTCGTCTCCTAAGATTGTCATGTCGTCTCCTAGGTAAAGTGTCTTGGGAGGAATCTCTACGGTGGGTAGGATGATGTCCACTCATAACTTGTTCAAATTTTAGGTTCATATCATGAAGTTGTTTACTTAGGGTTCCAACTATTCCACTTAAATCGTTTAGTTGACCTTGCATACTTGACTCTCCCTCTTGTTGGGTGTGAGTCTCCTTTTGGGGAATGTCCTTGCCCCGGCACGGTGGATTGGGTTCTGGGGTCATATTTGAGTTAGGGCCAATTTGGATTCCGCTTCTTGTTTTCATGTTTAAGTCTTAGGAAAGGGAATTTCAATCATATTTGAACCCTAGGTCTTAAAACATTAGGAATGGTAACCTAACTAGGGTAGTTGATATATTCTCCTTTAGGTTTGTTTCTAACGTTTGTTTTGTTTTGTTTTGTTATTTAGTGTTTTTTTTTGTATGGAAAGACTAGTAAAGCAAGACAAATACTATAAGCAAAAAGGAAAGGAAATCATGTAATTTAGATTATCTTGTTAAGATAAAACATTGTTCACTAATTCTCGGGTGTGTGACAATTCACAAAAAAAAAATGAGACACTAGTTTATCCTTGGTTTGCTTCACGGATTATAACAACAATGGAGCAATAATAAAGCATCAAATTAGGTTTAACATGTAGCCAAATTTCGTGCCTTGGAACAATTCTCAGCCATGCATAAAGTGGTCCCAACTATCAACATCAAACTTGCCATTTTTGGACACACAAAATTGTTTTTTTGCAAAGTATGTTTTTTCTTTAACCAAAACAGCATCTATTTGAATTTTAAACCACAACAAACCAAAAAAGGGCACATGCTTCAGCTACATAACATGTTAACTTAAGTTTAAAAAGTTATAAGCTCGGTCTTGTGCAAAGAAAACAGATCACAACATCAATATATAGCATACTATTCTCGGCAATGTCAAAAATAGAAAGTTCATGCTATTGTGTCTCGGATTTTAAGCAAACTTTAACCGAATCACATGTAACATTAAACAAGCCTAACATTCATTCTTAGCAGAGGATATAAGCATCAATAAGCATAAAAATGTTCATTTAAATCAAGCTGCAAGTTTCGGTTATTAGTGCACACAAACTGGTTATCAAAGAAAAACTAAACTTGAAACATGCGGTTTTCTAACAAAATGCATTAAACATTTTAAACCAATGCAACCAACAAGCTAATCATATGATTTTAAAGTTAAACATGCATGCTTAAGTACTTAACAAGACATGTGAGGTGCTGGAAATATTAAAACACAGCAAGAAAAAGTGTTGCACCCGAAATAGCAAAGGAGACAACAAGTACTAAAGTGGTTAGCATTTGTTTAACCAAAAGGGGAAGGAAATTGCAGCCACGAAAATGGAGTCTAAGGGCTGATATTTCATCATGCTTAGATGTCTAACAACTCAAGAAACATGCTGGAGATGATTTTAGCTCAAAGGAAATCGGAAATAAAACAAAGAAACCGCAAGCACAACAATAACCCGAATAGGTGAGCAATGAAACCCGGTTTTAGGTCTTAAGGTGCAGCCATCCAAATGAGTTTGGAAAACCATACTAACTTGATTTCTAGCACTCCACGGGGCCCTCCTATGCTCTGATACAAAATGTTACAGCCAAGCCCCTGCTCGGTCACTAAAATGCATGAAAGGATCGGTTAGGCCCTCGGATCTCGGCCAAGCCGAGAAACCCTTGAGAAAAACAACAAAATGAACGACCAAATGTGCTTTAAATGAAATGAAATTTGGTGTGAGATTAGTGGAGTGAGTGAGGTGTGTGATGGTGGTGGTCGTGGTCCAGATTGATTAGAAATGACAAACTTGTGCAAGCAAACCCGCAAGTCGGCTGAAGAGACAATGTTATGTTCTCGGCAATCACAACCTTTCCATGGAAAGGCTCTCAACTTGGGGAACCGGTTTTGGCCACTTCCTTCTTGTTTCCTTCCCTTGAAAGGGAGGAGAGAAAAGTGGAACACAAGCTCGAGCAACAACCTTGAGTTGCCAAGCTAGGAGGCTACTCCTAATCGGTTCATGGAACCGAGCACTTACCTTGGATGGTGGTGGAAAACTCTCTCGGTTTCCTCTTAGAAAACATGCCGATGCTCATTAACTTTGTCAACCAAAATACAAACACCAATGCCATGCTTATATAGGCCTAGGATGGAGGGTTTTAGGGCTGTGCTTTGGTCTTCAAAAACTTGGTGCAAAGAGGCTTGTAACCGGCTCCAAGTGTTGTAGTGTGCGGCCGAGATGATGGCAGCCAAGTGGTCGATCAATGGCTTGCTGAATGCCATGTCATGGATCCATGTTTCTTCCACAAAAGGTAAAGGGGACAAGCATCTCAAATGGCAACCCAATGGTGTGGCCAAATCGGGTAAAGTTGGCAACCACTTGCGGCACTTTCTCCTTGGTGCATTTGCGGCCGAGAGTGGCATGCCTTGCATGCCCGAATGCTTCTTCAATTTAAGCCAAGCCCGAAGCCCATTCCATCATCTATCCTAACCATTCAATCTACTCCTAAATGCCTAATGCATGCACATAATAAATAGTTAAACAAGAAGGCCAATGTTTGCCCAATAAGTTCAAAATAAAACATTACATAAAAGTTGGCTCGGGAAGACAAATTCCCTTAAGAGCTTCATGATCTTCAAGGGCGGCTTCCCATGCAATGATGTGTCTCGGTTGCTCCATGTCTTGAGCCTCCACTTCCCACCTTAAGCTTGCAACTTCCGGCTCCATTGAATCATAACCTGCACAAGAATCAAATGTGTGAGAAAGTAGGTTAATTAAAGTGTGTGCTTGGACTTGAGATCGTGTGACGGGCCTATGGGGCACATCATGTAGGAAAGGAATCTAGTTAGATGATTCTGGAAGTTGGGGTTATGGAAAGTAGAATGGAATCACCTTTTGTGTTGGGGCTTGTGTTAGGCTTGGAAACTTAAGAATTCGGAGAAAATTTGGAGCAACAACGCAGCATGGTCTGCGACAAGTTTGTAAACAATAAAATTGATGGACGATTTATTGTACGGAAGTGCGAGGGATATGCATAAATGGTTTGAGATTTTTCTGATTTGAGGTTAGAGTGAGTAATTTAGAAAGGTTCGATTGCGAAACCTTTACGGGTGATTGAGATAGAGGATTTAGAGGTTTTATAAATTTTAGCAAAGAGGACTTAGATATAAATTTAGAATAGAAAACTTTGTAGAGTTGGGTTATAGTTGGTTAAGTTAATGGGCGAATCAATGTGAGTAGGAAAAAAGAGAGTAGCTTAGAATAGTTCAAATATAAACCCGGTAGTGGTGATTGAGATAAGGAAGTTAGGTTTTGAGCGAATTATAGCCAAGGGAGGCTAGGTATGAGATTAGAATAAAGGAATTAGAGAAGTTGGACTATAACTGGTGAAATTAATGAACAGCTGAGTGTAACGTACATGATTGATTTGTGGAATTAGAGAGTGCTTGATGCATAGCCAAGAATGTAAATAGTTAGATTGAAGATGGCGAACACAATCATGGGATCGGAGTTGGAATATAATTAAGGTAAAAAGGGTATTTTAAAGATCTCCTTATCTGAAGGAGTTGTTAGGTTTGGGTTTTTGGAGGAGTTTTGAATGATTTTGGTGACGTGCGTATATACAGGATATATATATGAGCCTCACATTGCTCTATGCTGCAGATTTTCGTCGTTATTAATTGATAGATTTATTCTTATACGAATTATGATCTAGAGAACCAAGAAATTTAAATCTCAATAGAGTTTTGGAATATAGATTGGACCCCGGAGGTAATTGGACGGGATGACTTAAAGATATGTAAGATGATCATCAGGTGTAGCATGAAGTTAAAGGTGAGGTTACGCAAGATGATCACTAGTTGGAGAAGGAAGTAAAACCCAAGAACGTTAAAGGACTAAGAGTTTAAGGTAGGTTTGACGTTGCTCTGAGGGAGAGCCTAAACACAAGTTAGTGGATTTGTGGTGTCGAAGTTGGGAAACTATTGTCACACAAATTTTGAGGACAAATTTTTTTTAAGGAGGGTAGAATGTAATACCCGGGATTTTCGTGATTTGACTTTCGAAAATTTGTATTGGTAAACGGTTGAATTTCGGTGGGAATCGAGAGCGGAGAAATTGTATTAATATGTAAAAGATTATTTCGGGACTGATGGTGAAGAGAAGATTTTAGGAATCCGACCGAAAATGGACTGAACAGTCGTTTGGCTAAAGGATTAAAGTGTGAGGGCGAAAGAGTAATTAGTTATAAATAAATAAAAAGATGAAAACCACAATGGCTTCACGAGAAAGTCATTCTTATTTTCTTCTCCTCCCTCTTCTGTTGATCGCCCGCGAAGAAAAGAAGGAGACCCTGACGATCGACGTCCATGCCGAGGAAACCGACGGTGCAGAGCAGGGAGTTCCGGCGAGCTGAGCACGTGCAGACGGGGTTTTCCGTTCGAAAAGCTGAAGGTGAAATCTATTCCCCTATTTTTGGTTTTGGTTTAGGTTTTTGGAGAGTGCTAGGATTTAGAACGTTGATGTGGGAATTAACGGTTCGGAGCGGGTGAGGTGAAGAGTTTTGAAAACTGAAGAATATCCAAGAGGGGGTACCGTGCAATTCGAGTTTCTAAATTTGAAATCTCCAATGGTAGTTGGATGATGTGTAATAGGTCGGAGTGCGATAGATTGGTGAGGAATTGGGTGAGTTTTGTCGAGAGAACCGAGAATGAGAGCCTTAGGCTTTTTAGTGTGAAATTACGTTCTATTTTTTAGAGTTTTAACCTAGCTGCGGTTAAAGAATTTAAATTCTGCTTCGATATGTTAAACTAGGTTATGAGTGGAGTGTTTGGCCACAGGAATCGGGTGATTCCGATAACCGACCCAAAAGTTATGCTCGTCGGAAGTTGGGTTGGTTTTGGAGCAAAGATTCGGGTTAGAAAGCCGTACTAGTTGGGATTTGGTGGAGTGAGTTAGTAGACGTAATTTTAGTACGTGGAACGAGTTATGGGATGAGTTTTAATGTGGATTGTTATGTGATAGGTTGAGCCGAGGAGGTGATAGAAACGAGCGCCACGGAAAGCATGGACGCCAGGTAAGTGATGGACCGCTTGTGATTTGCCTTCGGGCCTACACCATAGAACGGTATGATTGTTTGGTTGTTTGGTTGCTTGTTTGCTTGTTTGTTTGCTTTGATTGTCGTTTAGTTGTTCTGTTATGGAGTCGTGCATATGTGATTGTCATGCATCATGGTTTTGAACTACGAAATACGAGTTTTGAACATGTTTTGAAATGTGTATGTGAAACGCAACCAGATAAGAAAAGATTTGTAAATGCATGGGTGAACGCCTCGTCGTTAACGTGCTAGTGAGAAAGCACTAGTGGGTTCCCATGGATGAAAGTACGTAATGTGACACGATTTGCGAACGCCTCGTCGTTAACGTGCTATTGAGAGCACTAGAGGGTTCAACGATTGATATTAGCAGGAAGTTAAGTAGGGTCGTTCCGTGTCCGAACATGATGTGTGCCTCTAACCCCGCTCCGTGGGTTGTGGAATGGCCATCCCGAGTGTGGAAGGGATGGGTGCCAGCCTAACTCACACCGGAAAGTGAAAGTTGAAAATAACGAAATGAAAAGAAAACGGAGTTGAGTATAGAAACTGCATGAGTAGGGGTTGAGTTATGCATTGGTTTTCAAGCTCATATTTCCATACTTGCTAAGCATTAGGCTTAAGTTTTGTGTTCCTTAGTGTAAGTGACGATGAGCTCTCGGGTGAGTTGCTAAGTTATGGGCAGGCCTAGGTCGGAGTTGGCGGGAGATGTCGCATGCCGGTGCAGGAAAATGTTGGGGCGACACGACCATGGCAAGTAAAAAGAAAGGGTGTGATTTTTGTAAGTTTTTTAGTCGAATAGAGTTGTATAGAATTTTGAGGATTTTAGGTGGTGTAATAAGAGTACCGTAGATAAATGGAGTAGCATGTTATTGTTTTGAAATTATGTTTTCAGAATTTAAGTTTTTACTTTGTGGATTTAGTCGAGGAGTATTCGTCGTGTGTCATTTCTAAAACGAACTGGCATTGTTATTTTCACTGATTCTGGTGTGAGGTGTCGACCGAAGTCGAGAGGTGTCGACCGGTCAGTGTAAATGTATGGGGAGTGTCGACCATGAGGCTCGACCTGTGACGGGTAGAGCCAAAGCTGGTGTCGACCCCTGGTTACAGGTGTCGACCGTTCCATGTGAAAATGGTAACGGTGTCGACCGCGGGATTCGACCGGGGGAGGCAGAGAGAAATGAGATTTCGACTGACGACCGTAGGTATCGACCGGTCAGTGTAAAATCTGAGAGAGTGTCGAGCAGTACTTATAGGTGTCGACCGGGAGTCCCTGTTTTAGGCTTAACAGAACGAAGTTTTGCCGAAAGAGAATTTAATCAAATTTTTACTACAGAGTTGTCAAACATATTTTCCAAAACTGTCGTTTTAGGTCAAGGAATATTGTTTTAAAGTTTTAAAAATTTTACGCGATTTTTACAATACGGGTGTAAAGAGTTGGTATTAGAGTTGAGCAATAGTGAACAGGAAACGGGTAGGTTTTCAAAGCGTTACAAGAGGTGGTATTAGAGCAGTAGCAAACCGGAAATGGGTAGGTTTACGGGGCGTTATAAGAGGTGGTATCAGAGGAGTAGCGAACTGAAAATGGGTAGGTTTCCGGGGCATAACAAAACCTCTGCATCTCGATCCTCAGCTCGGCAGGCACCGCTGAAATCATAGCAGACGTCGAAGCTGACACTAGGCTCAAGGCATCGGCTACAACATTCACCTTCCCAGGATAATACTTGATCTCCACATCATAATCCTTAACCAGTTCAAACCATTTTCTCTATCTCAAATTCAGCTCCTTCTGCGTAAAAATGTACTTCAAAGTCTGATGGTCTGAAAGGATCTCGCACTGTTGCCCATACAAATAATGTTTCCAAATCTTAAGTGCAAAGATTACTGCCGCTAAGTCCAAGTCATGTGTGGGATTGTTCTGCTCATAGGTCTTCAATTGCCTGGAAGCATAGGCAACCACCTTCCCACCCTGCATCAAAACACATCCCAAGCCTATTCTGGAGGCATCACAATAAATGCTGAACTTTTCTCCCTCTATAGGCAGTATCAACAAAGGAGTTGTAGTCAACCTCTGTTTCAACATCTGGTAGCTGTCTTCACATTTGTCAGACCATTCGTACTTTACATTCTTCTGGTCAACCGGGTCAAAGGAGCTTAAATTTTGAAAAATCCCTCAATGAATCTCCGATAGTATCCAACCAACTCCAAAAAACTGCGTATCTCACTAGCACTAGTCGGTCGCGGCCACTCCTTCACAGCCTGAACCTTCATTGGATCCACTAAAATGCCCTCAGAGGAAATAACATGTCCCAAGAAGTGGATTCTATCTAGGAAAAACTTGCACTTAGAGAACTTAGCATATAGTCAGCACTAGCTCAAAGTAGTCAGCACAATCCTCAAATGCTCTCTATGCTCCTCCACACTTCATGAATAAATCAGGATGTCGTCAATGAACACTATCACAAACCTATCCAAGTGTTCCCTAAATACTCGGTTCATCAGATCCATGAAGGCTGCTGGGGCGTTAGTTAGCCCAAATGACATCACTAAAAACTCGTAGTGTCCATACCTCGTACGGAATGCAGTCTTGAGGATGTCTTCCTCCCTAACCTTCAACTTATAGCATCCGAAAATTTTTTGCTAGAACTAATTTTCAGAATTTCGTAGTTGTAATCGGCGGAGTTTTGGTCGGAATTGTGAGCGAAGAAGTTTTCCCTTTAAGTAAAAGATTATTTTGAGGCTAATGGAGAAGAGAGAATTTTAAGAATCCAACCAGAATCAGACCGTATAACAGATTGATTAAACAATTAAGGATTAACGGCAAAATAGTAATTAGGATTATTATTATTATTATTATTATTATTATAAAAAAAAGAAACTAGAACACCTTACAGTGTTGTTCTTCCAGCGCAAGCCCTCCTCCTTCAGTTTTCCTCTTCCCCGCGTGAAGCCCTTGATGATTCTCCTCCGTTCCTCTGTGAATCTTCGAATTTCAGGTATGATTTAGTTAGTTTTGAGTACATAGTTGGCGTGTTAGTTGTTTTTAGCGACAAAAACGAAGTTAGTAAGGGTATTGGGTGATTTGGTGAAAACCTAGCAGGGAGATATGGGAAATTGAACTTAGAGTTGATTTTTATCCGTATGTTAGTGCTTAAGCTAGAGCTAGGAGTAGATTACGGGATTTTATGAGAAAGATTGAGTGGTTGGATAGCCGAGTGCACAATTGTGGAACGGTTTTTGGTCGGCCACGTCTGGCCAAGCTGTCGGTGTTAAATTAGGAAATGGATGAGACCATTGGAAACTAGACATCCTGTGGAGCCAATAGCACTTTTAATCGTCCAATTCAGACGATGATTGGAGAAGTTATGAATTTCCAAAGTAGGTCGGAAATTGAGTTGGATTTCGAGTTTAGTAAAGAGTTTTGGTTTTGTACAAGTTATGACTTTCAAGATAGGAATTTATGAATTTAACGAGGTAGAATTGATGAATGCGTGATTTATAGGTATTCCCAATTAGCGTACAAAGTTACGAAGTGGGAGAAATTTCAAGGACGCCAGGTAAGTAATGCATTGTATGTGTTTTGCCTTCGGGACTACGCCATGGAACGGTAGGATTGCTTGTGTGTTTTGACTATTTATTTTGTTGATTGGTCAGTTGATTGCGCATATGTGTTGACATGCATCATGGTTTTGAATTACGAAAAAAATGAGTTTAGAGCATGTTTTGAATTGTGCGTATGAAATGTAATCAGATAAGAAAAAATTGCCACGTATGGGAACGTCTCGTCGTTAACGTGCTAGTGAGAAAGCACTAGAGGGTTCTTATTAATGAAAGTACGTAAGATGACACGGTTTGTGAATGGCTCGTCGTTAACGTGCTTGTAAGAAAGCACTAGAGGGTTCTATGATCGATGTTGGGAGGAGATTTTGTGTCGCTGTCCCGTGCGTGAGCACGATATGTGCCTCTAGTCTCGCTCCGTGGGTCATGGTTTGGCCGTCCGGATTGTGATAGGATGAGTGCCTACTTGACTCACACGTGAAAGTGAAAGATGATAATAATAAAAACGAAAACGAAAACGAAACAGAGCGTAGAAACTGCATGTGTTAGGAGTTGAGTTGTGCATTGATTGTTAGTTCATATTCCATACTTGCTAAGCATTAAGCTTATGTTTTATGTTCCATGGTGTAGGTGACGGCGAGCTCTCCGGTGAGTAGTTCGAGGGCAGGCATGATTAGGATAGCGGTTGGTGACACATGCAGTATGCCGGTGCAGGCAGCTTGTTGGGGCGAAACAACCATGGCGTGACAGGTTGTGGGATGTTGTAAGCATTTTGTTTTGAACACCTATGTATAGATTTTGAGCATATAGGTTTGTGTGGCACGATTATAGTCGGGATTGGTGTAAAGTTGTGTTTTTGAAACACTTGACAAGGTTATGTCTTAAAAATACAGGTCTTTACTTGATGGTTTTAATCGTGGAAGTTTTCGTTGTCCGTTTTCTTTCAAACTGGTGTTATTTTTATATATATTGTTGATGCAAAGTGTCAACTGAAGTCCATAGGTGTCGACCGGTCAGTGTAAAATGAAAGGCCAGTGTCGACTGCGCGGTTCGACCTGTGCGGGCAGAGAGAAATGAGGTGTCGACCAGCGATTGTGGGTGTCGACCGGTTAGTGAAAAATCAGTGAGAGTGTCAACCGCGGGGTTCGACCTGCGCGGACAGAGAGGATCAAGGTGTCAACCTGTGAAAGCAGGTGTCGACCCCTCTCTGTGATGAGCATAGAAGTGTCGACCGGAGTTCTTATTGTCGACCGACGAGAAGACCTGAGAGAAACGTAATGTCGTCCGGCGTTTGCCAGTGTCGACCGATGAAAAACTGGAGACAGTGTCGACTGATGCTTGCAGGTGTCGACCGGTTTCTTTATTTTTATGTTTTAAAAAGTGAAGTTTATTTAACTGATTTTAATCAAGTTTTCCGCTATGCTGTGTAAAGTATTTTCAAAATTGTCGTTTTAAGTCGAGGAATAAAAGTTTTAAATTTTATGCGAAATTTTACGATACGAATGAGATAGTGAGTAAGTAGCTAACCGGACCCAAGGTAGATCGAGGCGTTACAGAGTGGGTATCAGAGCAATGAACGAACTGAAAACGAGTAGGTTTCCGAGTCGTGACAGAGTTGGTATCAGAGTAGTGAACGAACTGAAAACGGATAGGTACCGGTCGACACCTGTAGACACCGGTTAACACCTTAATATTCTCTACATGCCCCGGTCAAACTTTGCGGTCGGCACTTCTACACACTTCAAAAAACCAGTCAACACTTGCCTTCATCGGTCGATACTTTAATACTCTCTGCCCGCACCGGTCGACACCTGCCTTCATCGGTCGTCACTTCAATTCTCTCTGCCCGCACAGGTCGAACCTCGCAGTCGACACTGTCACTGTTTTTACACTAACCGGTCTACACCTAAAGACACAAGTCGACACCTAATTTTGCTCTGTCCCCATAGGTCGACCCCCGCGGTCGACATGTACTTAGTTCAGTCGACACCTACGCATACCGGTCGACACCTAAGGACACTGCTCGACACCTTGCACCAGCAGCCTAAAGTAAACACCAGTTCAAAGAAAACGGACGATGAAAACTTCCACTATTAAAACCACAAAGTGAAAACCTGTATTTTTGAGACAAAGTTTCCCCAGATAGTTTCAAAACACGACTATACATCAATCCCGACTATTAATGTTCAAACCCGCCTATGCCTCAAAATCTATACACTCAACATGGCTCCACAAGACACAACCCTCAAAACCTACCATCCGTCCTCACTCCACGAGTCGGGTTGCCCTGACAAACTCCACCTGCCGACACATGTTAGCACGCCGCCAACCGCCTACTCGTCCTGCCTGGACTCTCGTAACTCACCAGCAAGAATCTCTGCACTTATACCATAGAACACACAACATAAGTTTAACGCTCGGTAAGTAGTACAGTATGAAAGTAAAACCGACAATGCAATCCTATCACATGCAATCTCTACGCTCGCGCTCATGTTGTCGCAATCTGTGACGCGTAGTGCAGTTGTCCAGGGGGAGGGTGAACCTCGTGACACGCTACACCTTGACACGTCGCCACCGTCCTGGACTCTCCAGCAAGGAGGCCCACAAGCCATACACACACATGCCACCTCACCGCAACCACACCACGGTGAGGGAAAACCTTGCGCCACACTACACCCTGATGCGTCGCCACCATCACAATCTCCCAAGCAACGAGGCCACAATTGCCACACATGCATTTCGCGACAGCACAGCCGGTCCATCCGGTGGGATCTGCGACTAGAGATGCACCGGCCCACTCCCCAAGCAGGATCTGCACCGCCACCATCCAACATCCTTACCATCAACACATACATGCTGTGTGATGGCTCAGTCGGCCAACTCCCCGAGCAAAATTCGAGGTTGGTTATGAACTGTCTCATTCCCCGAGCAGGATCTGCGGTACCACCGCCACGCGTCTCCCCACCACTTACTCAAAACATGCTCAAAACCCTTTTTCGTACCCTTTTCAAAACATGATGTGTGTCAAACAATACGCACGCACATCACAATCAAACAACACAATCCTAATGTTTCTCGGTATAGGCCCACCTAGGCAAAACACATGCATGCACTACTTACCTGGCGTCCAAAGCTTTCTCGGTGCACGACTTCACTTAAAATTTGGTTCAACCTAAACATAAAACAATTCCCGTAAAAACTCGTCTAAACATTTAACTCATACTCAAAACCACTACCATTAACTTAATGTACAACAAACTAACCAAAATCGATCACTAAACCGACTCGATCCAAAACCCGATATATACTTCCGATGTGCATAACTTTTGCGTCGGTTATTAGAATCAAACGACGTTGGTGGCTAAATGCTCCTCTAACAACCTAATTTAACATACTAAAACAGAATTTAAAACGAACATCCATAGCTCTGTCTAAATGGCAAGTTTTTCGGGCAAAATCCGCACAACTCAGTTTTCAGCATTTTCATCCAACTCGATCATAACTCCACCACAAATTGATCATCTAAACACAACCTAAAACACACATACACATCCAGTTGAAAACCGAGCCAAAACACAACTACCCCTTCTCGGTCTTCTCCCTCCCTCGGACATCAACTGCCCACAATGCACTCACCCACATAGACCCTCTAAAACTGACTCAACACTCCACAATTTCCATCCAAAATATCAGAGAGAAAAATCGAGCATCAAGCTCGGCCAGACAGCACCGGACACAGGGGGACTTACCAACGGCATCCAGCTCAGAAAAAACCAAATTCACACCTCCACTTCAGTCCACCAGAGTTCTCTGCTCACTGTGTTTGGCTCTCCTCCATTGTCGACGTCAACAAGTCGTTGGGTTCTCTCCCTCTCCAAGTTTCTCTCGCTATCTCTCGCGTCTGCTCGAGCTCGGGATCAAGCGAAGTGGAAATGGCTTCCACCCGAAGCCATTCCACTTATATTAAAAAAATAAAATTTTAATTAATACAAATTACCAAAATGCTCTCACGTGTTTAATAGTTTGTATTTCCGTTAAACTCGCGTCCTCCCGACTAAAATTCAAAATTTATTCTACAAGTTAAATTCCAAGTTTATAAATAAACTTCCCATTAAAATGTCCTAAAAATTCTAACGGGAAAAATAATTTAAATTTTGAAAATTTTTGGGTTATTACAAAGGGAGTATTCGATTTAAATGTATTCAATGATATGTAGAAGGATCATGATGTCTACAAGCATTAGAACTATATTGATCATTGTTCTAAGGAAACGATACGGAAAACGGGAAAAGGATATAAAGAGCAAATACCGGGAACTTCTCGGTAAGCAAATTTTGAGGACAATTTTATTTAAGGAGGGTAAAATGTAACAACCAGAAATTTTACCGAGTGATTTGGTTATGTGCACCAAACACACACAGAATTTTAGTGATGACTAAAAATATTAGGACCAGAAAAATAGAATAGCCAAAAAGGGGATTTAAAGGTATACGATTAAGGTCTAATGAATCGAATTAAGTGGATTTAAAGATATTTAAATGTAAAGCTTCTCAAGGAAGCTTCACCCTCTCCTTGCAGCCAAACACTCCCCACCAACCCCCACTCCCTTTTCTCTCTCCTCCTGCACGTTCTGCTTCCCTTCCCCAACACATTTCCTCTCTTCTCCACAATTTCTCTCTTCCTTCTCCCTCTGCTGAAGTGATCTTCTCCACACTAAATCTCCCTCCCCTCACTTGCTCTCGATTCTTCTCTTCTAGCGCAGCCAATTTCTCTTCCCTCCCTTGGTTTTCTTCTCCTTCGCCAAGACTTATCTCTCTCTCTCTCTCAGCTCTCCCTCCCCTTTGCTATAAAATGTTCCCACGCCAAGCTCTCCATCCCTTGTGAAGTTTGACGGTAATTAATAGTTTTTTTAATGGTTTAACTGTCCTTTTGGTTTATGAAAAGTAAAAGTGATGATTTGGAGTTAGTGGATGGATCTTTGGTTGATGGATTTTGGCATTGGAATTTTTGGTGATGTTGCTCAATATTTTCTCTCATTTGATGTTCAACCTTGTTTTAAGCTTATTTAATGATCATTGATGGATTAGATTGGAGAAAAAACATGTTTGATCATTGTTTAGAAGTTAGGTTTGAATTTTTGCCAAACATAAGGTAGCTCATGTTTTTTTAATTCTGCCTATTATTTTTATAAATGGATTCCACCATGCTAAACTAAACTCTTTAAGGATTCCATAGCATTTTGAATCATTGGATTTGGTTAAGTATGGCTCAAGAAGTTTAACCTATTTTAGATGGAATTTCGAGATTTTAGTTTTGAATGGATGAATTTTGATTTGGTTGATGAAGTTTAAGCTATTGAATTGGTTTATGTGAATACGAAGTTAATGATATGCTTGTATGATTGGTTAATGCATTGTGATGGTTATGGTTGATTCACATGTTGTAGGGGTTGCTAAATCACCAAGGAAAAACAAGCTAGGTGCTCAAATATTGCTAAGGACACGAGGTAAGTGAGTGTGTAGGTTCGGCCGTTATGGCCCTACATTGCAAGGCTACTAGGAAGTCTAAGTGATGGTCTACATTGATGATATGTGATTGTGATGTATGTATGTTATGTGGTTGTCAAATTATTAAGTTCCCTTTAGAGTTAGGTATGTGCATTATGGTGCTATTATTGCAAATGTATAAGTTCCATGTTATGTCTATATGTGCACCATTCTACATGCATCATGTTTTCTTAAAAAAACATACAAAATGTTTTCATGCATGATTTAGGAAAGAAAGATAAGAATATGTAATGTATGTAATGGTTAAGTTATGGGTCGTGGTTGAGTATGGCTTATGTTTGTCCACTTCGGTGGTCCATGTTATGTTATGTTTATCCACTTTGGTGGTTCATGTTATGTCGTGTTTGTCCACTTCGATGGCCCAAGTTATGTTATATTATGTGTCTACTCCCCATGTAAATCCCCCTTAACTCATGTCACATGAACTTAAAGGTAATGTGAAAAGAACATGTTTTATTGATCATGCATGCACGTTCATTCATTTGCATTAGTACCCTGCTTATTAAGTATTAGGCTTATAGTTTAAAGCTCGTGATGTAGGTGACGACTTTACAAGTGAGAACTTTGAGCCTCAAGTCGATGCATAGGGGCGGTTGGAGGAGTGAGCTCATGGCATAAGGTTTGTGGATGTCAAGGCGATTTAACCTGTGGGTGAAATCCAAGTATTTTGGTATAAGTTGTTATGATTTAAAATCTATGTATAAGAGAAGTTATGTTTTGAAAATACTAGACTTGCTTGGGGTTTAATTATGATCATAGATAATGTTTTGATGATGGACTCGTATTTTTAAGACTTCCGCTATGCATTTTAATGTGTTTTATGAAGCACAATATGTTTTCAATTTCGTGAGAAAAATGTTATGTTTCAGAAGGGTTAAAACAAGATGATAGGTTGTGGAAAAAAAAATGAGGTTGAAGTTGTGATGATTTTTATGAAATGTTAATAGGTTTGAAAACCTTTGAATGTTATATAGGGTAAGGAGGTTTGGAGAAGGTTTTGTTAAAAAGGAATGAAGAAGAAAAAGAGAAAAAGAGGTGCTGGTGTGCACAGCGCCCTATCGTGCATGTGTCGCTGACCCGGGCTGGTCGCACGCATGGCACACCACTCAAGTGCTAGCCAATTGATCACACCCGTGTGGCAATCGATCGGCTGGGCTGTAACGACTCCTTTTCCCAGTAAGATATTGTCCGCTTTGGGGATTGGGTCATAACCTAATATCCTCCCCTCATGGATTTGTTTGGTGAAGACTTCCGAGTCGGTCACCCAACCTGATGCTGCTCTTGCCGGAGCACTATTAATTTCAAAGTTCTTATGAGATCTGTTGCCAATTGTGCTCCAAAACACGTCTTACTATCTTAGGAGGATTTCCTTACATATGTTTCATTTCCATATACCTTCCCAAGCGATGCGGGATTGTGACAACCCTCTTTCTACTACCTGAGATTTGCCTATACTCGAATCCGAGATTCGCCTACACTCGGCTCACGTCCCAAGGTTTGCCCCACAACTTGAGGTTTGACCCACAATTATCCTCATACGTACATATTCAAGTCATCAAATGGGCGCTGCGCATTCTCGACTATGCACGTTTCCACGCGCGTGCCTGCACAAGCACTGCGCATGCTCCATGTGCCCTCTGCGCACACCAATGCCTCTTTTCTCCTTTTTATTCTTTTTCTTCGTTTAAAACATAAAATACTTCATCCTTTTTTATCAAAACTTTCTCCAAACCTCCTTACCCTATATAACATTCAAAGGTTTACAATCCTATTAACATTTAATAAAAACCATCATAACTTTAACCCCATCTTTTTTCCACAACCTATCCTCTTGTTTTAACCCTTACAAAACATAACATTTTTCTCACCAAATTGAAAACATACCATTGTTCATAAAACACATTAAAATGCATAGCGAAAATCTTAAAAATATGAGTGAAAAACCATCATCAAAACATTATCTATGAATCACAATTAAACCCCAAGCAAGTCCAGTAATTTCAAAACATAAATTCTCTTATACATAGACTTTAAAACATAACAACTTATACCAAAATACTTTGAGTGCACCCACAGGTCAAATCGCCTTGACAGCCACAAACCCTCCGCCATGAGCTCACTCCTCCAACCGTGTAACACTCGGTAAATCCACACAGTCTACGGCTCACTCTGTTCTGCCACCACCTCTGTAGCGCCCACGAGTCGTCCTTGGACCTGGATCACCAACCGTAAACTTACTCATCACCTCAATAAAATTCGTATAAAATTTTAAACTTTTGTTGCCTAACTTAAAATGACATTTTGAAAACGCTTAAAAATCGTCGCGGCGGGAGACTTAATTGAAAGTTAGTTTAAATTAAACTTCACTTTTCAAAACATTATAAAAAAGGGCGGTACCGGTCGATACCTATACACACCGGTCGACACCTTAATACTCTCTGCCCACACAGGTCGAACCTCGTGGTCTACACTTCTACGCTCATCATGAAGAGCAGTCGACACCTTCCTTCATCGGTCGACCCTTTAGTGCTCTCTACTCACACAGGTCGAACCTCGTGGTCGACACTTCTACTCTCATCACATAGTGTAACACCCCATATTTTCACGGTACTAATTTTTAGATTGTCGGGGCGATGAACGGATAAATTTTGGTCGGAATCGAGACCGGAGAAATTTCATTATTAGGTAAAATATTATTTCGAGGTTAATGGTGAGGAGAAAATTTTAGCAATCTGCCCAGAAACGAATTTGATGACTGTTAGATTGAAAGATTAAAGTGTGAGGGCAAAAAGATAATTAATATATTATTATTTTAATTAAATTTTTTTTTTTATTACTTGAAGGGAGGGGATCGGCAGAGGCAACCCCTCCTCTATTATTTTCATTCTTCTCCCTACCCGCGCGATTCTCTTGATTCTTCTCCTTCCCACAACATTCTGCCGGCGTTTGTCATGGCTTTCTTCTCCGTTTCAAACGTTCAAGGTAAGATTAAGTAGTCTACAGTTTAATGTCGGTTTAGTGTTGGAGTTGAGGAGAAATTTGATGGATAGGGAGATAGGATTTTAAGGTTAGAGTGTGAATTGGCTTAAATATTGATTATTGTGGGATTATTGAGGGTAAATGAGAAGGAATGGTGAGGAAGTGAGCGAATTTGAGCGAGAAACCGAGAACGTCGAGATTTATGCCCTAGAACAGAACTGGCTGCGGATTTTTGGCCTAACTACGAATGTTGGTTTAAGAAACCCTTTTTGGTAGATTAAACTAGGACATAATTGGAGCGTTTAGCCGCTAGAATCGTGTGATTCCGATAACCGACGCAAAGGTTATGCGCGCTGGAAGTTAGGTTGGTTTCGGAGCCTAATAGGTTAGTGAGCGATTTTGCTGAGTGTGCAAGGTGTTGAGCTAGTGTGGTGATTTTAGTGCATAAGTAGATTAGTGAGATGAGTTTTGATGGGAAGTTGGTTTCTGTTGTAGGTTTAGCAGGTTTTAGGTGAGACGAGCACTACGAAAAGGTAGGACGCAAGGTGAGTAGTGTATGCATGCGTTTTGCCCAGGTGGGCCTACACCGAGGAACGTAGGTTTGAGTTGGTTGTTTGTGATGTGCATGTGTTTTGTTTGACATGCATCATGTTTTTGAAATGGGAACGGAAATGAATTTGTGCATGGATTTATGTGCGAGAGAGTAGTACGAGGTGTGGCGAGGGCAATGCGTGTGTGGGTAGCTAGGCCTCGTTGCCGGAGAAACCAGAACGGTGGCGACGTGCTAGGGTGTGGTCAGGCGAGTGCGTCTAGCCTCATCCTAGTATGGCTGCCGTGGCGTGCGTGTGGTGGTGGGCAACTATGGCCTCGTTGCTGGAGGAACCGAGATGAAGGTGACGTGCTAGGGGGTGGTGTGGCGAGTGCGTTCAGCCTCACCCTCGAATGGTTGCGATGTGTAGAGTCACGCGTTGGTACGGATTGAGGGCATCGTTGCTGGAGAAACTGGGATGATGGCGTCGTGCCAAGGTGTGAGGTGGCGAGAGAATCCAGCCTCACCATGGTGCAGCCGTGCCACGCAGCACGGGTTGTGACAACATGAGCGAGAGCGTAGAAATTGCATGTGATAGGATTGCATTGTTGTTTTACGATTCATATTGTACTGCTTACTAAGCGTTAAGCTTATGTTGTGTGTTCCGTGATATAGGTGCAGAGATCCCTGAAGATGAGTTGCCAGAGCCTAGGCAGGACGAGTAGACGGTTGGCGGCGTGCTACCGTGTGCCGGTAGGTGGAGCTTGTCGTGATAGCCAACCCGTGGAGTAACGACAGGAGGTAGATTTCTGTGAGTAGCTTTTTGGTGAGGTTGTGTCGAGTGTATAGTTTTGAGGCACAATTGGGTTTGGGAGTCAATAATCGGAATTTGATGTATAGGTGTGTTTTGGAATTTGTTGAAAGAATTTAAATGAATGATTCAGGTTTGCAATTGGTCGTTGTAATTCGAAAAAGTTTTCTTGTTCTTCTTTCGTAGAGTTGCTGTGATTTTTAGGTTGCTAGTGTGAAGTGTCGACCGAAGTGCATAGGTGTCGACCGGTCAGTGTAAATGGGAAGGTGAGTTTCGACTGCGAGATTCAATCGACGTGGGCAGAGAGGAACGAGATGTCAACCGGCGACTGCGGGTGTCAACCAGTTAGTGCAAATTCAGCTAGAGTGTCGATCACGGGTCGACATAAGCTGGCAGAGAGGGTCAAAGTGTCGACCTGCGAAAGCATGTGTCAATAACTCTCCTAGCTGAGCATAGAAGTGTCGACCGGTGATTTCTGGTGTCGACCGACGTGACGACCCGAGGGGAACGCAGTGTCAACTGACGTTCGCCAATGTCGACCGGTGGAAACCCGAGACGACCGAGGTGTTAACCGAAGGAAACCCGAGACTACCCAGGTGTCGACCGGCGTTTACAAGTGTCGACCGGTCTCTGTAGGTCTGTGTTTTAAAATGGTGATGTCTATTTAAACAAATTTTAATGAGTTTTTCGCTGCGGCTTTTCGTAAACGATTTTCGAGGATGTCGTTTTGAGTCGAGGAACCAAAAGTTCAAAATTTATGCGAGCTTTGTCAGGGTGAAGAGCGAGTGTATGGTTGACGACTCGATTCCGGGGACGACTCGGGGCGTCAGGGATGTGGTATCAGAGCAATGAACTTACCGAAAATTGGTAGGTTTACGAGGCATTACAGTTATGGTATCAGAGCTTTTACGCAACCGGAAGTGTGGCCAACGGGTGGGGTGGGGGGGGAGGAGGGATGGGGGTGGTGAGATTTTGAAGGCAAGAGGAGCTGTCACAATTCCCACACCACTTGGGGAAAAGGTAGAGAAGACGGTTAATAGGTTAGAAGAGGGTATGTTACGAGTGTAGGAGCCACGGGGTCGACGTCGTTCGATGGATCTCCTAATACCACCAGCCGCTGCATGGGAGTGCTCCACCAACTGTAAGTATTTCTTAGAACCCTAGTAGTTTCGTTTTAGACTCATTAGATGTTGTGGTGTACAGGGTTAACAATATGGTTGGAGAGGCACATAGAGCTGTAGGCGATATGGACGACGCCATTAAACAGCTTACCGAGTTGGTTAACTGCCAGTCACAACAGCTGGAACGGTTCATGAGTAGAGAGGACCAGGGCCAGTCTAGTGCCCAGACTTCGACGGATCGTGGGGGTGATAGGTTGCACAGGCTGAGACCACAGTGTTTGATGGAGCATCTTCGGTCCCACTCAGTGCTGAGGAGTGGATTCGAAGTATGGAAGACATGATGGATTACGCCAAGGTGGAGGAACAGGACAGGGTATCCAGTGCGGCATTCCACCTTACCAAGGATGCCCAATTTTGGTGGGATTCGGTGAAGGCGACCACCGACGTGAAGTCCATGACTTGGGAGGAATTTAAGACGACGTTTTTTGGCAAGTACTGTAGCCACTCAGTCCGAACCCAGAAGATGGTGGAGTTTGCCAAGTTGAGGCAGACAGGTACAGTGACCGAATATGTGAGACGATTCGAGGCGCTATCTCGGTTTGCTAGTCATCTGGTGAGCCTGAACGAGAACAAAGTGCACAAATTTGTACAGGGCCTGAAGCCGGACATATATATGGGTATGGGAATAGCTGGGACTCGAGGGGTATCGTATGAGGAGGTGGTGGCAAAGGCGTTGGACATTGAGGAGGCTAGGAGGAAGCTTCCCAGTTATAGAGAGTTGCCTAGGGAACAGCCGAGGAGATATTTCAAGGAAGTGCTACCACAATCGAGCGGAGAGGAGTCGTCTCAGCAAAAGGGCCTAAAGAGGTCCAGTGACAGCTACAGCAGTCAGGGGAGCAACAAGCGGTCTCAGGGACCCAGGCAGTTTTCGGTGTCCCCAAAATGCCAAAGGGGTCACCCCGGTGAGTGCAGAGGAGGTGCGGAGCGATGTTACAATTGTGGCGAGGCGGGCCACATGTCCGGTACTTCAACTCCAACGAAGTGGGGCATTTTTCTAGGAGTTTCCCGAATTTGAGCAAGGCCCCAGCGAGAGTGACGCCAAGAGTCTTCGCCTTCATAGAACCGGACGATGCCGCCCAGCCATCGGTGACTTCAGATAGTATTCTTATTCCGGGCATGGCGGCTTATACCCTTGTCGATACGGGTGCTACTCACTCTTTTGTGTCCACTGCCTTCGTGGTCAAGGTGAATCTGGTGCCCAGCTACGCTGGGTAGTTCTATGATGTGTTGTTGCCATCCGGGGAGCGCTTGTACTCAGATCAGGTGGTACAGGGTGATATTGTGACAGTGGGAGAGAATCGATTGTACGCAGATCTGATCACACTGACATGAAGGGGTATAAGGCTATTTTGGAGATGGATTGGCTGTCTAGGCATTTTACCGCGATAGATTGCAGGACTATAGAGATCCACTTTCAGCTCTCGAGTGGGGAGGGTTGCTCCTTCAGGGTACAGGAAAGGGTTTGAGTAGAATCCCGGCAGTGTCGTCGATGAGAGCCCAACAGTTGTTACAAGGTGGATGCATGGGCTTCTTGGCTAGCTTCATGGACGTATAGCTTCAAGGCAAGACTCAACTACAGGACATTCCCATCGTGCATGATTATCCAAGGGTTATTTCTTGAGTATTTGCTAGGTCTGCCCCCTGACAAGGAAATTGAGTTCGTTATCGACGTGTACCCTGGAGCTGAGCCAATGTGCAAGAACCCGTACAGATTGGCCTACCGAGTTGAAGGAGTTAAGGACACAATTAGAGGAGTTGACGGATAAGGACTTCATACGCCCTAGTTTTTCGCCGTGGGGTGTACAGGTGTTTTTTGTTAAGAAGAAGGACGGATCTCTACGCATGTGTGTTGGCTATAGAGAACTGAACAAATTGACGGTGAAGAATAAATACCCGTTGCCAAGGATAGATGACCTGTTTGATCAACTTCAAGGGGCACGGGTGTTCTCTAAAATTGACCTAAGGTCCGGTTATTATCAGTTGAACGTCAGGGAGGAAAATGTCCCGAAGACAGCTTTCCGGACGCAGTATGGACACTATGAGTTTTTAGTGATGTCGTTTGGACTGACTAATGCCCTAGCTGCCTTTATAGACCTGATTAACCGAGTATTAAGGGAACAACTAGATAGATTCGTGATAGTATTCATTGATGACATCCTGATATACTCTCGGAGCGAAGAGGAGCACAGAGAGCATTTGAAGATCGTGCTGACAACTCTGGGGCAGCACCAACTATATGCTAAGTTCTCCAAGTGCGAATTTTGGCTGGATAGGATCAAATTTTTGGTGCATGTTATCTCTCGTGATGGCATTTCCGTGGACCCAATGAAGGTTCAGTCTGTGAGGGAATGGCCGCGACCGACCAGTGCCAGCGAGATACACAGTTTTCTAGAGCTGGCAGGATATTACCGGAGGTTTATTGAGGGATTTTCCAAGATCGCAACCCCTTTGACTCGATTAACTAGGAAGAGCGTAATGTATAGCTAGTCCGATGAGTGCGAGGATAGCTTTCAGGTGTTGAAACAGAGGTTAACTACTGCCCCTGTGCTGGTATTGCCAGTAGAGGGGGAGAAATTCAATGTTTATTGCGACGCCTCCAGGGTAGGCTTGGGCTACGTGCTGATACAAAATGGAAGGGTGATCGCATATGCTTCAAGACAACTGAAACCCTACGAGCAAAATTATCCCACGCATGACTTGGAGTTAGCAGCAGTGGTCTTCGCACTTACGATCTGGAGGCATTATTTATATGGACAACAATGCGAAGTCTTCTCGGACCATCAGAGTCTGAAGTACATCTTCACGTAGAAGGAGCTAAACTTGAGACAAAGGAGGTGGCTTAAGTTGGTTAAGGACTATGACCTGGAGATCAAGTATCATGCAGGAAAAGCAAACGCGGTAGCGGACGCTTTGAGCCGAGTGTCAACTTCGATGTCTACTATGGTTTTAACACTGCCTACCGAGCTAAGGACTGAAGTACAAAAGTTCGGCCTAGAAGTGGTCTCAGATTAGGCAGCCACACTATCGGCGATGTCGTTGAGGCCAACCATCTAGGACAAAATTAAGCGGGCCCAAGAATATGACCCTGAGTGCAGTAGGCTAAAGGCAGGTATGGAGGCCAATGTTGACTCTGAGCTCAGTTATTCGAATGATAGGATTTTGAGATTTTGGGATAGATGGTATGTCCCAAAGGATGAAAAGCTGAAGAGAGAAATATTGTCCGAGGCTCATTCGTCTCTTTTCTCTGTACACCCTAGAAGCACTAAGATGTACAGAGATTTGAAACAACACTATTGGTGGCCCAATATGAAGCGGGAGATAGCAAGCACGTTGAAGCTTGCATGGTATGCCAGCAGGTAAAGGCAAAACATCAAAGACAGTCGGGAATGCTTCAGCCATTACCTATACCCGAGTGGAAGTGGGAACGGGTCACTATGGATTTTGTGGCCGGATTGCCAAAGACTGCTAAGGGCCACGATGCAATTTGGGTGATTGTAGACAGGCTAACGAAGTCGTCCCACTTTTTACCGATAAGAATGAATTACTCGATGGATCAATTTGCTCAGCTATACGTGCAGGAGATAGTCAGACTCCATGGAGTCCCTATGTCGATAGTGTCGGACCGAGATCCCAGATTCACGTCTAAGTTCTGGAGGAGTCTGCATAAGGCCATGGGTACCAAGGTGGAATTCAGCACGGCCTTCCACCCTCAGACCGACAGACAATCGGAGTGAACTATACAGGTACTGGAAGATATGCTCAGAGCCTGTGTGTTGGAGTTTCAGGCGGCTTAGAGCAGGTTCTTGTCGTTGGTAGAGTTCTCGTATAATAACAGTTACTAGTCTACCATCAGCATGGCGCCGTACAAAACTTTGTATGGAAGAAAGTGCAGGTCGCCGTTGTACTGGGACAAGGTTGGAGAGGCAAGACTTATAGGCCCAGAAATACTGCAGTAGATGGTCGACAAGATTGCTATTATAAAGAAGAGGGTTGAGGCAGCTCAAAGTCGGCAGAAGAGCTATGCCGATCGAAGGAGGCGGGAACTGGAGTTTTACGTAGGTGATGAAGTATTCTTGAAGATCTTCCCGTTTAAAGGAGTGGTCAGGTTCGGGAAGCGAGGAAAGCTCAATCCTCGTTTTGTTAGGCCATTCTCTATTATGGAAAGGATTGGGAGAACCGCCGACAAGCTTCAGCTGCCTTCCTCGATGGACACCATACATAATGTCTTTCATATCTCCATGCTAAGGAAGTGCATACGTGATCCTTCTAAGGTGGTTACACAGCAGGATGTAGAGGTGCAGCCGACGTTATCTTACGAGGAAAAGCCAGTGGCCATACTAGGATCAATTGTGAAAGTGTTGAGGAACAAGGAGATCCCGTTGGTTAAAGTCTTATGGCGCAATCACAATGTGGAGGAGACTACTTAGGAAAAACGGCAGGACATGGAGCAACAATACCCAGAGTTATTTGGTACGTAAATTTTGGGGACAAAATTCTTTTAAGGAAGGGAGGATGTAACACCCCGTATTTTCACGGTACTGATTTTTAGGTTGTCAAGGCGATGAACGGCTGAGTTTCGGTCAGAATCGAGACCGGAGAAATTGCATTATTAGGTAAAATATTATTTCAAGGTTAATGGTGGGGAGAAAATTTTAGCAATCTTGCCGAAAACGGATTTAATGACAGTTAAATTGAAAGATTAAAGTGTGAGGTTAAAAAGGTAATTAATATATTATTATTTTAATTAAATTTTTTTTTATTACTTGAAGGGAGGGGATCGGCAGAGGCAACCCTCCTCCTCCTCCTCTGTTATTTTCGTTCTTCTCCCTACCCGCGCGATTCTCTTGATTCTTCTCCTTCCCGCAACATTTTGCCGGCGTTTGTCGTGGTTTTCTTCTCCGTTTCAACGGTTCAAGGTAAGATTAAGTAGTCTACAGTTTAATGTTGGTTTAGTGTTGGAGTTGAGGAGAAATTTGATGGATAGGGGGATAGGGTTTTAAGGTTAGAGTGTGTATTGGGTTGAATATTGATTATTGTGGGATTATTGAGGGTAAATGAGAAGGAATAGTTAGGAAGTGAGCGAATTTGAGCGAGAAACCAAGAATGTTGAGATTTATGCCCTAGAACGGAACTTGCTGTGGATTTTCAGCCTAACTACGGATGTTCGTTTAAGAACCCCTTTTCGGTAAATTAAACTAAGACATGATATGAGCGTTTAGCCGCTGAAAACGTGTGATTCCGATAACCGACGCAAAATATATGCGCGTCAGAAGTTAGGTTGGTTTTGGAGCCGAATAGGTTAGTGAGCGATTTTGGTGAGTGTGTGAGGTGTTGAGCCAGTGATGTGATTTCAGTGCATAAGTAGAATAGTGGGATGAGTTTTGACAGGGAGTTGGTTTCTGTTGTAGGTTGAGCAGATTTTAGGTGAGACGAGCACCACGGAAAGGTAAGATGCCATGTAATTAGTATATGTATGTGTTTTGCCCAGGTGGGCCTACACCGAGGAACGTAGGTCTGACTTGGTTGTTTGTGATGTGCGTGTGTTTTGTTTGACATGCATCATGTTTTTTAAATGGAAACGAAAATGAATTTGTGCATGGATTTATATCCGAGCGAGTAGTGCAAGGTGTGGCGAGGACAATGGGTGTGTGGGTAGCTAGGCCTCGTTGCTGGAGAAACCGGGACGGTGGCGACATGCTAGGGTGTGGTGTGGCGAGTTCGTCCAGCCTCACCCTGGTATGGCTGCCGCGGCATGCGTGTGATGGTGGGTAACTGTGGCCTCGTTGCCTGAGGAACCGGAACGAAAGTGACGTGCCAGGGGGTGGTGTGGCAAGTGCGTCCAACCTCGCCCTGGAATGGTTGCGATGTGTAGAGTGACGCGTTGGTACGGATTGAGGGCATCGTTACTGGAGAAACTGGGACGATGGCGACGTGCCAGGGTATAAGGTGGCGAGAGAGTCCAACCTCATCATGGTTCGGTCGTGCCATGCGGCACGGGTTTTGATAACATGAGCGAAAGCGTAGAAATTGCATGTGATAGGATTGCATTGTTGTTTTACGATTCATATTGCACTGCTTACTGAGCATTAAGGTTATGTTGTGTGTTCCACGATGTAGGTGTAGAGATCCCCGAAGGTGAGTTGTCGGAGCCTAGGCAAGACTAGTAGAAGGTTGGCGACGTGCTACCCTGTGCCGGCAGGTGGAGCTTGTCGCGACGGCCGACCTATGGAGTAACGTCAGGAGGTAGATTTCTGTGAGTAGCTTTTTGGTGAGGTTGTGTCGAGTGTATAGTTTTGAGGCACAGTTGGGTTTGGGAGTCCATAATCGGAATTTGATGTATAGGTGTGTTTTGGAATTTGTTGAAAGAATTTAAATGAATGATTGAGGTTTGCAATTGGTCATTGTAATTTGGAAAAGTTTTCGTGTTCTTCTTTCGTAGAGTTGCTGTGATTTTTAGGTTGCTAGTGTGAAGTGTCGACCGAATTTTAGAGGTGTCGACCGGTCAATGTAAATGGGAGGGTGAGTGTCGACCGCGATGTTCGCCTGACACGGGCAAAGTGGATTGAGGTGTCGACCGGCGACCGCAGGTGTTCACTGGTTAGTGCAAATTCAGCGAGAGTGTCGACCGCGAGGGTCGACCTGCGCGGGCAGAGAGGGTCAAAGTGTCGACTTGCGAAAGCATGTGTCGACCACTCTCCTAGCTGAGCATAGAAGTGTCGACCGGTGATTTCTTGTGTCGACTGACGTGAGGACCCGAGGAGAACGAGGTGTCGACCGACGTTCGCCAGTGTCGACCGGTGGAAACCCGAGACAACCGAGGTGTCGACCGGCGTTTGCCAGTGTCGACCAAAGGAAACACGACACGACTCAAGTGTCGACCGGCGTTTACAGGTGTCGACCGGTCTCTGTAGTTCTGTGTTTTAAAATGGTGATGTCTATTTAAATTAATTTTAAACGAGTTTTCCCCTGCGGCTTTTCGTAAACGATTTTCGAGGATGTCATTTTGAGTGGAGGAATCAAAAGTTCAAAATTTACGCGAGCTTTGTCGGGGTGAAGAGCGAGTGTACGGTTAACGACCCGAGTTCGGGGACGACTCGGGGGCATCAGGGATGTGGTATCGGAGCAGTGAACATATCGGAAACGGGTAGGTTTTCGGGGCGTTACACATAGAGCGGTCGACACCTGCCTTCATCGGTAGACACTTCCCTCTGCCCACATAGGTCGAACCACGCGGTTGACACTCTCTCAATTTTTACACTAATCGGTCGACACCTAAAGACACCGATCAACGCCTAATTTTTGCTTTGTCCCCGTAGGTCAACCCCCATGGTCGATATTTGCTTAGTTCGGTCGACGCCTACGTATACCAATCGACACTTTAATGCTCTCTAGCCGCGTTGGTCAAACCTCGCGGTCGACACTGTCATCAGTTTTTACACTAATTGGTCGACACCTAAAGACACTAGTTGACACCTTGCACCAGCAACTAAAAGTAAACACTAGTTCAAAGGAAAACGAACGACGTTGCAATTAAACCGCCAATCAAAAACCTGCATTATTCAATCAAAATCTCTTAAATAGTTTCAAAACACAACAATACATCAATCCCGACTATTAACGTTCAAACCCACCTATACCTCAAAATTTATACATTTGACATGGGCTCCACAAAATAAAACCGTCAAAACTTACTATCTGGCCTCACTTTAAAGGTCAGGCCGCCCTAACGAACTCCACCTGCCAATACATGATAGCACGCCGCCAACTGCCTACTCGTCTTCGCTTGACTCTCGTAACTTACTAGCAGGAATCTCTGCACCAAAACCACAGAACACACAACATAAGTATAACGCTCAGTAAGTAGTACGATATGAAAGTAAAACCGACAATGCAATCATATCTCATGTAGTCTCTACGCTCACGTTCTTGTTGTCACAATTTTGCAAGGCGTAGTGCAGTCGTGCCAGGGTGAGGGTGATCCTCGAGCCACGCTACATCGTGACGCGTCGCCACCATCCCGGACTTCCCAGCAACGAGGCCTACAAACCACACACACAATTTTCACGACAGCTCAGCTGGCCCACCCCATGGGATTAGCGACTGGTGATGCACCGGCCCACTCTCCGAGCAGGATCCACAGTGCCACCATCCATCATTTCGTGACAGCCCAGTCGGCCCACCCTGTGGGATCTGAGACTGGTGATGCACCGGCCCACTCCCCAAGCGGGATTCGCGGTGCCTCGGTCCATCATCCTCACCATCAACACATATATGTCGCATGATGACCTAGCCGACCCACTCCCTAATCGGAATTCGCAGTTGGTTATGCACCGGCCTACTCCCCGAGCAAGATCCGTGGTACCACCGCAACGCATCTCACTACTACTTACTCAAAAACATGCTCAAAATCATTTTTGTATCCCTTTTTTAAACTTGATGCATGTCAAACAATACGCACGCACATCACAATCAACCAACACAATCCTAATGTTCCTTGGTGTAGGCCCACCTGGGCAAAACACATGCATGCACTACTTACCTGACGTCCTACCTTCTATTGGTGCTCGTTTCTATCACTTCCTTGGGTTCAACCTATCACCTAACCAACTCACATTAAATTCCATCTCACAACTCATTCCACGTA
Source organism: Begonia peltatifolia (assembly GCA_022433055.1). Classification (NCBI taxonomy): domain Eukaryota; kingdom Viridiplantae; phylum Streptophyta; class Magnoliopsida; order Cucurbitales; family Begoniaceae; genus Begonia; species Begonia peltatifolia. Next base: position 19,848,264 of record CM039517.1, on the reverse strand, counting down.
CTAAAATTACGACTACTAACTCACTCTCCCAAAGTCAGACTAGAACGGCTCGCTAACCCGATTTTCGGCCAACAATCAACCTAACTTCCAACGCGCATAACTTTTGCGTCAGTTATTGGAATCGCTTGATTCTAGCTGCTATACACTCCTTAGAACATCTAGTTTCTAACGATTTCATCCATTTCTCAATCCATATCTACAGTTTGGCCAAATGTGACCGAACGAAAACCATTCAACAACCCGAGTTTTTCGATTATCCAAACCTTCAATCTTCTCCATAAAAATCTGAAATCTACTCTTACTTCCAGCTTAAACACCAATATACAAACAAAAATCGACTTTAACTTATAAATCTCGTATCTCCCTTCTAGGGTTACCAAAACTATCCAATACACCCTCTAACTTTACTTTTAACACTCAAAACACTAAAGAGCTAACTATTTATTCAAAAACTAACTCAAACTTACCAAAAATATAAAAAAGAGGGGAGGTGAAAAGGTAACAACCGGGAGGTTTAACCTCCCTCACCTATATATATATATATATATATATATAATTAATCTTAATTATCTTTTTGCCCTCAACCCTTAATCGTTTACACAAACAGTCATTCTATCCGTTTCCAGTCAAAATCTTAAAATTTTCTCTTTTCTATTAGTCTCAAAATAATCTTTTACTTAACGGTACAAATTTTTCGCTCCCGATTCTGACTTGAACTCCTCCATTTACCGTCACATAAACCCAAAAATTACACAAAAGAAATCTCATGTGTTACATTCCACCCCCTTTAAAAGAAGTTTTGTTCTCAAAATTTATGTATCAAATAGCTCCAGATACTGTTGCTCCATGTCCTGCCGCATTTCCCAAATGGTCTCCTCCACGTTGTGATTGCGCCACAAAACTTTGACTTAGGGGATCTTCTTGTTGCGCAACACTTTCACAGTCGATCCCAATATCCTCATTGGTTTTTCCTCATAAGTCAGTATTGGCTGGATCTCCATATCCTGCTGTGGAACCACCTGAGAAGGATCCCGTATACACTTCCTTAGCATCGAGACATGGAAAACATCGTGTATAGCATTCATCAAAGGGGATAACTGAAGCTTGTAAGCGGTATTTCTAATTCTCTCCATAAGAGGGAACAGTCCAACATAACGAAGGTTGAGCTTTTCTCGCTTCCCGAACCTGAACACTCCCTTGAACGGGGAGATTTTCAAATATACCTCATCGCCTTCCTTTGAATTCCAACTCCCGCCGCCTGTGGTCTTTGTAACTTTTCTGCCGACTTTGAGCAGCCTCAATCCTCTTCTTTATAATAGCAATCTTGTCGACAGTTTGCCGCATTATCTCCGGGCCTATACGTTTTGCCTCTCTAACCTCGTCCTAGTACAATGGCAACCTGCACTTCCTCCCATACAAAGCCTCGTACAGCGCCATACCAATAGTAGACTGTTAACTATTATTATACGAGAACTCCACTAAAGGTAAGAATTTGCTCCAACCTGCCTGAAACTCCAATACGCAAACTCTGAGCATATCTTCCAGTATCTGTATGGTCCACTCTGACTGCCTGTCGGTTTGAGGATGAAAGGTCGTACTAAAGTCTAACCTGGTACCCATGGCCTTATTCATACTCCTCCAAAACTTGGACGTAAACCTGGGGTCTCGGTCTGACTCTAACGACACTGGGATCCCATACAGCCTGACTATCTCCTGAATATACATCTGGGCAAACTGATCCATGGAATAAGTCATCCTCACAGGCAAAAAGTGAGACGACTTCGTTAACCTGTCGACTATCACCCAGATTGCGTCATGGCTCTTAGCAGTTCTTGGCAAACCAACCACGAAGTCCATAGTGATTCGCTCTAACTTCCATTTCGGTATAGGCAGCAACTGCAGCATACCTAAGGGCCTCTAATGCTCCACCTTTACCTGCTGGCATACTACGTAGGTTTCAATATACTTTGCCACCTCGCGCTTCATATTAGGCCACTAATAATGCTGCTTCAAATCCCTATACATCTTGGTACTGCCTAGATGTACAGAGAAAGAAGACGAGTGAGCTTCTGATAGTATCTCCTTCCTTAGCTCCTCGTCTTTCAGAGCGTACCACCTATACCGAAACTTCAGGATCCCATCCTCTGAAAAGCTGAGTTCTGTGTTAGCACAAGCCTCCATGCTCGTCTTCAATTTGCTACACTCAGAGTCAATCTCCTGGGCCTGCTTAAATCTGTCCAAGATGGTTGGCCTCAAAGACATAGCTGAAAGTGTAGCTGCTAAGTCAGAAACTACCTCCACACCGAATTTCAAAAGCTTTGCACTTAGCTCTACCGGCACTGCTAAACTCATAACAGAAGCTGAAGCTGGCGCTTAGCTCAGGGCGTCTGCTACCACGTTTGCCTTCCCAAGATGATACTTGATTTCCATGTCATAATCCTTAACCAGCTCAAGCCACCTCCTCTGCCTCATGTTCAGCTCTTTCTGCGTGAAAATATACTTCAAACTCTGGTGGTCCAAAAAGATCTTGCACTGCTGTCCATACAAATAATGCCTCCATACCTTAAGTGTGAATACCACTGCCACTAACTCCAAGTCATGCGTGGGGTAATTCTGCCGTTAGGGCTTCAATTGCCTGGAAGCATAGGTAATCACCCTCCCACTCTGCATAAACATGCAACCCAAGCCTATCCTTGAGGCGTCACAATAAATGCTGAACTTCTCTCCCTCTACAGGCAGTATCAACAAAGGGGTTGTAGTTAACCTCTGTTTTAGCGTCTGGAAGCTGTCCTCGCACTCATCAGACTAACTATACGTCACATTTTTCCTGGTCAATCGAGTCAAAGGGGCTGTGATGTTGGAGAAGCCCTCAATAAATCTCCGATAGTATCCTGCCAATCCCAGAAAACTATGTATCTCGCTGGCACTAGTCGGTCGCGGCCACTCCTTCACAGCTTGGACTTTCGCTGGATCCACTGAAATACCATCACAGGAGATGACGTGCCCCAAAAAGTTGATCATGTCAAACCAAAATTTGCACTTAGAGAACTTAGCATATAGTCGGTGCTGCCCCAGAGTCGTCAGCAAGATCCTCAAATGCTCTCTGTGTTCATTCTCGCTCCGAGAGTATATTAGGTTATCATCAATGAACACTATCACAAATCTATCCAAGTGCTCCATGAATATTCAGTTCATCAGGTCCATGAAGGCGGCTGGGGCGTTAGTTAGTCCAAACGACATCACTAAAAATTCACAGTGGCCATACAGCGTTCGGAAAGCTGTCTTCGAGATATCTTCCTCCCTAACCTTCAACTGATAATAGCAAGACCTAAGATCAATCTTGGAGAACACCCGTGCACCTTGAAGCTGGTCAAACAAGTCATCTATCCTTGGTAGTGGGTACTTGTTCTTTACTGTCAGCTTATTCAGTTCCCTGCAGTCAACACACATGCGTAGGGATCCGTCCTTCTTCTTGACGAAAAGTACCGGCGCATCCCAAGGTGAGAAACTAGGTCATATAAAGCCCTTATCTGTCAATTCTTCTAGTTGTGCCTTTAACTCCTTCAGTTCCCTAGGTGCTAGCTTGTACGGGCTCTTGCACACTAGCTCAGCCCCAGGGTACACGTCAATAACGAACTCAATTTCCCTGTCAGGGGGTAGACCTAGCAAATACTCAAGAAATACCCCCGGAAATATCCTGTACAACGGGGATGTCCTAGAGCTGAACCCCACCCTCAAACTGCGCGTCCACGACACTAACCAAGAAGCCCATGCATCCACCTCGTAACAACTGTTGGGCTCCCATAGACGACACAGCCGAAATCCTACTCAAACCTTTTGCTGCCCAAAAGGAGCAACTCTCTCCACTCAGGGATCTCTCTAGTCCTGCAATCTATCGTGGCATAATGTCTAGACAGTCAATCCATCCCCAAAATAGCCTCATACCCATTCATGTTGAGTATGATCAAATCAGCGTACAACTGCTTTTCTCCCACTGTCACAATATCACCTTGTACCACCTGATCTGAGCATAGTCGCTCCCCCGACGGCAACAACACATCATAAAACTGCCCAGAATAGTTGGGCACTAGATTTGCCTTGACCACGAAGGCTGTAGACATAAACGAATGCGTAGCACCCATATCGACAAGAGTATAAGCCGCCATGCCCGAAATAAGAATACTACCTGAGATCACCGATGACTGGGGGGCATCATCCAGCTCAATGAGGGACTCTCGGCGCCACCCTCACTAGGGCCTTGATCGAATTCGGGCAATCCCTAGCAAAATGCCCCAATTCGTTGCAGTTGAACCACCGATTCCGTCATGGCTTTTGACAATCTCTGGACATGTAGTCTGCCTCGCCGCAGTTGAATCATCGCCCCGAGCCCACCCTGCACTCACCATGGTGACTTCTCTGGCACTTAGGGTATAGTGGAAACTACCCCAATCCCTACGGCCGCTTGTTGCTCCCCTGGCTGCTAGAGCTATCACTAGGCCTTTTCAGGTCCTTCCATTGAGATGCCTCCTCTCCGCTCGACTGAGGCAGCAACTCTCTGAAAAATCTTCTGGGCTGCTCCTTAGGCGGCTTTCTATAACTAGGTAGCTTCGTCCTAACCTCCTCAATGTCTAGGGCCTTCGCCACCACATCCTCATAAAGCACCCCTCGCATTCCAGCTATGCGCATGCCTATGTATACATCCGGTTTCAAGCCCTGCACAAACTGGTGCACCTTGTTCCCATCTAAGCTCACTAAATGTCCTACAAATCGGGATAGCACCTCAAACTGTCTCACGTACTCAGCCACTGTGCCTGTCAGTCTCAACTGCACAAACTCCACCACCTTACGAGTCCTGATAGCATGGCTGAAATATTTCCCAAAGAACAAAGTCTTAAACTCCTCCCAAGTCATGACCTTCACATCTCTTATAGTTCCGATTGTATCCACCTAATGGCAAGCATCCTTAGCTAGATAGAATGCCGCACTGGTTACTCTATCATAGCAAAGTCCATCATACTTTCCATGCTCCGTATCCACTCTTCAACATTGAGATGATCTAGAGATGATCCATCAAATAGTGGGGGCCTGAGCCTGTGCAACCTGTCACCCCCACAGTCCGTCGAAGCCTAGGCACTAGACTGGCCCTGCTCCTCCCTACTCATAAACCGCTCCAGTTGTTGAGACTGGCGGTTGACTAACTCTGTAAGTTGTCTAAGACCGTTATCCATATCGCCTACGGCTATACGCGTCTCTCTAACCATGACGTTAATCCTATACACCACAACATCTAGTAAGTTTATACGAAACTTCGAGAGTTCTAAGAAATAATTACAATAAATAGCATCCCCTTTTCCCCCTTATTAATCATCCCCTCTACCTTTCCCCCAAGTGGTGTGGGAATTGTGATAGGCCCTCCTGCCTTCACAATCATACCCCTCCTCCGAGGGACCCACATCTTTGTCGGCCACACTTCCAGTTGGGTAAAGACTCTGATACCATAACTGTAACACCCCGTAAACCCACGCGATCTCCAACTCACTCCGTTCTGCCACCACCTCTGTACCGCCCCCGAATCGTCTCCGAACCCGAGTCACCAACATTACACTTGCTCATCACCTCGATAAAATTCATATAAAATTTTAAACTTTTGGTCCTCGAATTCAAACGACATTTTGAAAACGCTTAGAAATCGTCGCAGCAGAAGACTCAATCGAAAGTCAGTTTAAATGAAACTTCACTTTTCAACACATTAAAAAAAAGGGGGGTACCGGTCAACACCTGTATACACCGGTCGACACCTAAATACTCTCTGCCCACACCAGTCGAACCTCGTGGTCGACACTTCTACGCTCATCACAAAGAGCGGTCGACACTTCTACGCTCATCACATAGAGCGGTCGACACCTGCTTTCATCGATTGACACTTTAATTCTCTCTGCCCGTGCAGGTCGACCCTCGCGGTCAACACTCTAACCATTTTTAGACTAACCGATCGACACCTAATTTGGCTCTGTCCCCATTGGTCGACCCCCGCGGTTGACATTTGCTTAGTTTGGTCTACACCTACCCATATCGATCGACACTTTAACGCTCTCTACCCGCGCTGGTCAAACCTCGCAGTTGACACTCTTATCACTTTTTACACTAATCGGTCGACACCTAAAGACACTGGTCGACACCTTGCACTAGCAGCCTAAAGTAAACACCAGTTCAAAGAAAAACAAACGACGAAAACTCCAGCAATTAAACCATCAACAAAAACCTGGATTATTCAATAAAAATCTCCTAAATAGTTTCAAAACACGACTATACATCAATCCCGACTATTAACGTTCAAACCCACCTATACCTCAAAATCTATACACTTGACATGGGCTCCACAAAATAAAACCCTCAAAACCTACCATCCGGCCTCACTCCACGGGTCGGGGCGCCCTGACAAACTCCATCTGCCGAGACATGGTAGCACGCCACCAACCGCCTATTCGTCCTGCCTAGACTCTCATAACTCACCAGCAGGAATCTCTGCACCGACACTACAGAACACACAACATAAGCCTAATGCTCAGTAAGTAGTGCGATATGAAAGTAAAACCGACAATTCAATCTTATCCCATGCAATCTCTACGCTCACGTTCATATTGTCACAATTTTGCAACGCGTAGTGCCGTCGTGCTAGGGTGAGGGTGAATCTCATGCCACGCTACACCCTGACGCGTCGCCACCGTCCCGGACTCCCCAGCAACAAGGCCAACAAGACACACACACACATTTCACGACAGCCCAGCCGGCCCACCCCGTGGGATTCGCGACTGGTGATGCACCGGCCCACTCCCCGAGCAGGATCTGCGACACCACCATCCATCATTTCGCAACAGCCCAGTCGGCCCACTCTGTGGGATCCGTGACTAGTGGTGCACCAGCCCACTCCCCGAGCGGAATCCGCGGTGCCTCCGTCCATCATCCTCACCGTCAACACATACATGCCTTGTGACGACCCAACTGGCCCACTCCCCGAGCAAAATTCGTTGTTCGTTAAGCACCGGCCCACTCCCCGAGCAGGATCTACGGTACCATCGCCACACGTCTCACTACTACTTAGTGAAAAACATGCTCAAAATCATTTTCATACCCATTTTTAAAACATGATGCATGTCAAACAATACGCACGTACATCTCAATCAACCAACACAATACTAATGTTCCTTGGTGTAGGCCTACCTGGGCAAAACACATGCATACACTACTTACCTGGCGTCCTAGCTTCTTGTGGTGCTCGTTTCTATCACTTCCTCAGACTCAACCTATCACGTAACCAATTCACATAAATTTCATCTCACATCTCATCCCACTTACTAAATTTACGACTACTAACTCAATCCACCAAAAGTCAGACTAAAACGGCTCGCTAACCCGATTTCTAACCAACAATCAACCTAACTTCCAACATGCATAACTTTTGCGTTAGTTATCGGAATCGCTCGATGCTAGCGGATACACACTCCTTAGGACGTCTAGTTTCTAACAGTATCATCCATTTCCTAATCCATATCTACGGTTTGGCTGAATGTGGCCAAATAGAAACCATTTCGCAACCTGAGTTTTTCGGTTATCCAAACGCTCAATTTTCTCCATAAAAATCCAAAATGTACTCTTACTTTCAGCTTAAACACCAATATACAAACAAAATTTGACTTTAACTTCTGAATACATATCTCTCTTCTAGGGTTACCAAAACTATCCAATACACCCTCTAACTTTACTTTTAACACTCGAAACAGTAAAGGGCTAACTATTTACTCAAAAACTAACTCAAACTTACCAAAAATCTGAAAGTTGATGAAAGAACAAGGAAGAATTTCTTCGCGAGGAGGAGGGAGAAGTAACTAGGGGGAGGAGAAAGGAAAGGAAACAACTGGGAGGTTTAACGTCCCTCACCTTTTATATATATATAATTAATCATAATTACCTTTTTGCCCTCAACCTTTAATCGTTTACACAAACAATCATTCTATCCGTTTTCGGTCAAAATCTTAAAAGTTTCTCTTTTCCATTAGTCTCAAAATAATTTTTTACTTAACAGTACAAATTTTTCGCTCTCGATTCTGACTTGAACTCCGCCGTTTACCGTCACATAAACCCAAAAGTTACACAACAGAAATCCTGGGTGTTACAAACCGCATCTATGCATCGACTTGAGGCTTGAAGTCCTCGCCTGTAAAGTTGTCACTTGCATCACGAGATTTAAACTATAAGCTTAATGCTTAGAAAGTGGAGTGTTCATGCAAATGAATGAACGTGCATGCATGATTCGTAAAACATGTTCTTTTCACATTACCTTTAAGTTCACATGACATAGGTTAAGAGGGATTTATATGGGGAGTATGCACATAACATAACATAACTTGGACCACCAAAGTAAACAAACATGACATAACGTGGACCACCAAAGTGGACAAACATCCCATAATGTGAACCACTGAAGTATACAAATATAACATAACGTGGACCACCAAAGTGGACAAACATAAGTCATACTCAACCACGACCCACAACTTAACCATTACACACATTACATATTCTTATCTTACTTTCATAAATCATGCATGAAAACATTTTGTATGCTTCTTTAACAAAAAATGATGCATGTAGCATGGTGCACATATAGACATAACATAGAACTTAAACATTTGTAATACTAGCACCACAATGCACATACCTCATTCTAAACGGAACTTAATAATTTGACAACCACATATCATCAAGGTAGACCATCACTTAGACTTCCTAGTACCCTTGCGATGTAAGGTCATAAGGGCCGAACCTTCACACCCACTTACCTTGTGTCCTTAGCAATATTTGAGCACCAAGCTCGTTTTTCCTTGGTGATCTAGCAACCCCTGCAACATGTGAATCAACCATAACCATCATAATGCATTAAGAAGTCAAACAAGCATATTATTAACTTCATATTCACATAAACCAATTCAAATAGATTAAACTTCATCAACCAAATGAAAGTTCACTAAAATCTCATAATTTCACCTAAATTTGCTTAAATTTCAACCATCAATATCTTGAGCTATACTTAACCAAATCCAATGATTCAAAATTCTATAGAATCCTTAAAGAGTCTAGTTTAGGATGGTGGAATTCATTTATCAAAAACAAATTGTAACAGTAGAAAGAATTTCAAAAACCCGAGCTGCCCTGTTTTTGGCCAAAATTCAAACCTAACTTCTAAACAAAGATCAAACATGTTTATTTCTCCAACTAATCCATCAATAATCATTAAATAAGCTCAAAACAAGGTTGAACATCAAATGAGAGAAAATATTGAGCAATATCACCAAAAATTCCAACGCCAAAACCCATCAACCAAAGATCCATCTACTAACTCCAAATCTGTAACACCTATAATTTTTCGTTAAAATAATTTTTAGAATTTCGTATCGATAAACGGCGGAGTTTTAGTCAGAATCGAGAGTGGAAAATTTCTACCCCTAAGTAAAAGATTATTTTGAGGCTAATGGACTAGAAAAAATTATTAGGTTCCGACCAAAAACGAACTGAATGACGGTTTGATTAAACGATTAAAGGTTGAGGGGGAAAGGTAATTAGGATTATTATTATTTTTTAAATAAATAATAGAGAAAGAGAAGGGAGAGGAAGCGAGAAACCCCCTCCCCCTTCAGTTTCTTTCCCCTCCCCACGTGAAGGAAACCCTTCTCGACGAACTCCCCTCCAACGATGCCTAGCAACGACGATTTCTTCTCTGTTCCTTTGTTTCTTCAAAATCTAAGGTATGTTTTGGTTAGTTTTTAGCAGATAGTTGGTTCTTTAGTGGTTTCGAGCGTTAAAAGTGAAGTTAGGGAGAGTTATTGGGTAGTTTAGTAAACCCTAGGAGGGAGATACAAAATTTCAATGATATAGTCAATTTCAGGTTTAGTTGAGAGTTTCGGTTTAGTATGAGTTTACGATTTTTAGTGTTAGAATTTCATGAGTTCGACGAAGTAGAATTAATGGATATGTGATTTTATAGGTTCATCAGTTTCCAATTAGCGTACGAAATTCCGAGCAAGTTGCTAAGGACGCTAGGTAAGTAGTGTATGTAGATGGTTTTGCCTTTGGGCCTACATCATAGTTCGGTAGGTTGCATGCACGTTTATTTTATGTTATGCTTTAGTTGATTATGCATCATGGTTTTAAAGTACGATAACGAAACAAAAATGAATTTTCATGTTTTACGAAATGAAACAGTAGGATGTGACATGAAGAACGAAATGATAAGATACGTAAGAAGATAATGAAGGTGTGGTTGAGTGGTCTTGTCCCATGAGGTGGACCGCGAGGTGTATCACTTCTTCTCCTGCTTTACATGGTGGCCTTGTCCCAAGAGGTGGACTGCGAGGTGTGTCACTTTATTAGATTGAAGTTGGCCTTGTCCCATGAAGTGGACTGCAAGGTGTGTCACCTTGATCTATCACGTAAAGAAGAACTCAGTAGTAAGATAAAGAAGATGTAAAAAAGAGACGGAAATGAAAGTAGAGACGAAACTATAGAAACTGCATATGATAGGATGTGTTGTTTTCAGTGTTATGTTTTATGTACATTACTTACTTAGCATTAGGCTAATAGATGAGTTATATGATGTAGGTGACGAAGCGATAGCTGATGAGTACTAAGAGCATGCCCAAGACTAGGACGATCTGGTCGGGTGTTAAGGCGTTTTGACCATGGTGGGCGTGTGTATAGATTTTGGATTAGAGGAATTGTTTTGAGTCGTTTTGAAGTGTAAATGGATTTCAAACTTTTAGTAGTCGTTTTGATGTATAAAATGATTTTGATTTGATTGAAAAATGCACATTTTTGTTATCTTTTAACGTTGAGTCGGAATTCGGCTTGTTTTGAAGGATTTAAGGTTTTATGTAAATTCTGGGAAGGAAGTGTCGACCGATGGGGTTAGTGGTTGACTGAACTTGGCAAATGTCGACCGCGAGGGTCGACTTGTGAAGGCACAGCCAAACTAAGTGTCGACCTACATCTGTAGGTGTCGACCGGTAGTGTAAAAATGGTAAGGGTGTCAGCGAGAAGGTACGACAGAGGCAGACAGAAAAGATTGTGGGGTCGACCTGTGTTTTTAAGTGTCGACCGGTTAGCGTGATGAGCAGGGAGGAGTTGACCGCTAGGATCGACCAATGCAAACAAAGGCATCCAAGGTGCCGATTTGCGCCTATGGGTGTCGACCCTTGGGTGCAGTACGGGTCAGGTGTCGACCCGTGCCCGTAGGGGTCAACCGAAATCCCTTTTTATGTTTACCAAACTCGAAATTTTATTTGAACTGATTTTGGTAAAAGTTTTCCACTGCAATGTTTTTAAACGTTTTCAAAAATATCGTTTTAAGTCGAGAAACAAAGTTTTAATTTTACACGAATTTTATCCGAGTGCATATGTATAAGTAGAGTTAGCGACCCGGGTCCAAGGACAACTTGGGGCATTTCAGAGTTGGTATCAGAGTAGAGCAAACCGAAAATGAGTGAGTTTTCGGGTCGTTACAGTTATGGTATCAGAGCCAATTGGTCAAACCATTCAAATGATTACCTAACAGCGCCGATCGTCGCATGATGTGCTTCGATAACTATAAGTGTTTACGTTTAGCTTTAGTTAGTAGATGTTTATGAGAGTGATTAACTTTTATCCTGGAAATTAGTCAAGATGTCTAGACTACCAAGACGCTCGAGAACACCGAATTTAAGGAATGAGGATGATTCGATGACGATCAGATAATTGACCGAGTTGGTGAACCGATAGTCTCAACAATTAGGGATTTTGCTAAATCAAAAAGTTCAAGGAAGTACAGGTTCTAGCTCTACCCATGACCAGTCGGGAGATAGATTTCGGAGGTTGCGACCCCCGACATTTGAAGGTCAGACATCTGATCCAACGGCTACAGAGGAATGGGTCTTTACAATTGAGAGTATGTTCAAGTATGCGAAAGTGGAAGAAGATAAGGTTTCACTAGCTACGGTTCATCTAGCGAAGGACGCCCAATTCTGGTGGGAGGCTATGGTGGCCACCGTTGATGTCCAACACGTGACGTGGGAAAAGTTCAAAGACGCATTTTATGAGAAGTATTTCTACAGTATAGTTCAGGCAATGAAGAGAATGGAGTTCTTACAGTTAAAGCAAATTGGGACAATGACTGAATACAGCCGGTAGTTTGAATCTTTGTCCTGATTTGCCAGCAATTTGATAAGCAGGAATGAGGACAAAGCATTTCAGTTTGTGTATGGATTAAAGCCAGAGATATATAAAGGAGTAAAGATAGCCAGAACTCAGGAAATGTCATATTCGAAGATTGTGGCTAAGGCATTAGAAGTGGAGGAATTTGAAATGAAGTGTTTTCAACAGAGAGAAGCTTCCAAAAAAATTTTCAAGGAGATCACCACGCAGCAAAGTAGAGGTCTCCCTCATCAGCAGCAACAGAGAGGCGCAAATAGGCCCAGTGAGAGTTCGAGCAGCCAGGGAAGTAGCAAAAAGCCTCAAGGGACGGTGCAGTACCCCCAGTGCCCTAAGTGTTTGAAGTACCACCCGGGCGAATACAGATTGAACTCGGGAAGGTGCTACAATTGTAATGAAGCCAGACACTTAGCTAGAGATTGCCTGAAGCCCAGAGTTGCTCGATGTTTCAACTGTAATGAGTTGGACAGAGATTTCCCCACTTTGAAGAAGGCTCCAACACGCACAACACTGAGGATATTCACAATGATCGAGTCGGGCGATGATGACTAGCCAGCCGTAGTGTCAGGTACTATATTAGTAAATTCTGTACCTGCATATACTTTGATTGACTCCGGAGCGACACACTCACTTATTGCAACTGTGTTTGCGTTCAAATTAGATGTATGGCTTGTAACAACGGACTGCAGCTATGAAGTGATGTTGCCTTCTAGTGGACGTATGCACTCTAATCAAGTCGTAGGGGATAGTGTAGTGTCCGTGAGAAGTAAAAATTTATTGGCCGATCTTATCATTATGGGCATAACCGAATACGGTGTGATACTGGGAATGGATTGGCTGTTCAAGCACTACGCCACGATCGACTGTAGGGCAGGAACATTCAGATTTCAACCCCCAGATGGTGAGGAGCACACCTTTCAAGCCATTAAGAATGCCAAAGTACATCCGTAATGGAACCTATCGATGCTCGCCAAGTTTTTATAGGTGAGTCTTTTGGTTTTCTCGCCAGTATTATAAATATGCAAATTCCTAGGGAATCAAAGCCACAAGATGTTTTGATCGTTCAAGACTTTCCCAAAGTTTTTCTAGGTGATCTACCTGGTTTGCTTCCGGGTCGAGAAATAGAGTTCGCTATAGATGTATACCTCAGAGCCGAGAATCCCTATAGATTTTCACCAACGGAACTAAAAGAGTTAAAGAAGCAATTGGAGAAGTTGGTGGAGAAAAGATTCATACGCCCTAGCTTTTCGCCGTGGGGCGCGCCGATTCTTTTTTCAAAAAGAAGGATAGATCATTACGGGTGTGCATCGACTACAAGGAGTTGAATAAGATGACGATCAAGAACAAGTACCCTCTGCCAAGAATAGACGATCTATTTGATCAACTCCAGGGTGCACGAATCTTTTCAAAGATCGACCTGAGATCAGGCTATTATCAGCTAAGGGTCAGATTAGAAGATATTACAAAAACTGCTTTTCAGACGAGATACGGACATTATGAGTTCCTGGTGATGTCCTTCGGATTGACGAATGCTCCAGCCGCCTTCATGGATCTAATGAACAGAGTATTCCATGATTATCTCGATAAATTTGTCATAGTGTTTATCGACCATATTATTGGCATACTCTCGTAGTGAGGAGGATCATAAAGAGCTCCTAAGGTTTGTATTGGAAACTTTGAAGCGGCACCAACTTTATACGAAGTTTTCTAAGTGTAAGTTTTGGCTGGATAGGATTCAATTTCTGGGTCATGTCATCTCGAGTGATGGCATATCTATTGATCCAGCGAAGATTCAGGCAGTTGAAGAATGGCCACGACCGAAGAGTGTTACTGAAATACAAAGTTTCCTCAAGTTAGCAGGTTATTATAGAAGGTGCATTGAAGGATTCTCGAAGATCGTAACGCCTCTGACCCGTCTGACAAGTAAAAATGTGAAGTATCTGTGTTCTGAAGATTGCGAGCATAGTTTCCAAACTTTGAAGCAGAGGTTGACCACTGCTCCGATATTGACGCTTTCTACTAAGAACGGAAGATTTAGCATTTACTGCGATGCTTCCAAGATAGGTCCTGGGTGTATGTTGATGCAGGAAGGGAAAGTGATAGCCTACGCCTCTAGGCAACAGAAAACCTATAAGCAAAATTATCCAACACAGTACCTAGAGTTAGCCGTGGTAGTTTTAAGATTTAGAAGCATTATCTGTATGGACAACCGTCTGAGATATATTCAGATCACAAAAGTCTAAAGTATATTTTCACTCAGAAGGAGCTGAGCATGAGGTAATGACGGTGGTTAGAGTTTGTGAAGGATTATGACTTTGAGATTAAATACCATCCCAGCATGGCAAACGTAGTGGCTGATGCAGTGAGCAGAGTGGTGGCATCCACTTTAGCTATGACTCCAAGTATGTAACGACCCAAAGACCCACACGTTTTCAGTTCGTTCTCTGCTCTGATACCATAACTATAACAACCTGAAGACCCACACGTTTTTGGTTCGTTTTCTGCTCTGATACCATAACTTTAACGTCCCAGAAACCTACCTGTTTCCGGTTTGCACACTTCTACTACTCACTCACTACCCTCGAAAAATTTGACTAAAATTTTAAACTTTGGTTCCTCGACTTAAAACGACAATTTTGAAAGTATTTTAAACGACATCGCAATGGAAAACTTAATAAAAATTAGTTTAAATAAAACTTCATTTTGTAGAACATAAAACAGAGCACCGGTCGACACCTGTATACGTCGGTCGACACTTGAGTTGTCTTGGGTTTTTCTTCGGTCGACACTACCAGTCGCCGATCGACATTACATTTCTCTCGGGTCTTCCCGTCGGTCGACACTAAGAATGCCGATTGACACTTCTACACTTAACTCAGAGAGCAGTCGACACCTACTCTCACAGGTCGACTGCTTCGTCCTTTCTGTTTTCTAGCAGTCGAGCCTTGTGGCCGACACTCTACCAGGTTTACACTAACCGGTCGACACTTACAATCATAGGTCGATACTTACTTCGGCTCTGCCCACACAGGTCGACCCTCGCGGTCGACACTTGCATGGTCTGGTCGACCACTAAGCCTATCGGTCGACACTTCCTTCCCAGAAATTTGTTTAAAAATCTAAAAATAAACTTCACAAAATTAATCGAATTCGACTCAACAATAAAAATAACCCAACGCACACTTTTCCATCAACTCAAAATCATTATTTACATAAAGAAAATGACCACTCAAGTTTGAAATCCGTCTATACACTCATTTAACTCAAAACAACGAAAATCATCTCAATCACGCTCACTAAACCCTTACCTATGCCCACCATAGTCAAAACGCCCTAACAGCAGGCCAGATTGTCCACGTGCGTACTACTCCAATCGTCTCCTAATCATGGGCGTGCTCGGAGTACTCACTGGCTATGTTGTCATCACCTACATCACAGAACTCAACTACTAGCCTAACGCTAAGTAAGTAATGCATAATAACATCATACTAAATCAAACATTTCCTAATACATGCAGTTTCTACAGTTTCGTCTCTACTTTTGTTTTCGTCTCTTTCTCACATCTTTTTTATCTTCTTACTACTGGGTTCTTCTTTACGTGCTAGATCAAGGTGACATACCTCGCAGTCCACCTCTGGGGACAAGGCCAACCTCAATCTAGTAAAGTGACACACCTCGCGATCCACTTCTGGGGACAAGGCCACCACGTAAAGCGGAGGAAGAGTGATACACCTCGTGGTCCACCTCTTGGAACAAGACCAATCAACCTCACCTTTCTTATCTTCTTACGTCACTTCTCATTTTGTTCGTCTCATCACATCCTACTGTTTCACTTCGTAAAAACATGAATATTCATTTTCGTCTCGTTTCCTACTTTAAAACGATGATGCATAACCATAAAAGAATAACATAAAGTAAACGTGCAATGCATCCTACCAAAGTGGGATGTAGGGCCGAAGGAAAAACTTCTACTACATTACTTACCTGGAGTCCTAGAAACTCGTACTCCGTAACTTCGTACGCTAACTGGAGAAAACCTATAAAACTACACATCTATTAGCTCTACTTTCCATTAAATTCGTAAAACTCTAAAGGAAACAACAACTAAACCTCCACTCGGCCAAAACCGGACTTCTAACTAAATTCCAGAATCCTACACAAATTCTTACCAACTTCGGAATTGCATAACTTAACCAATACTCGTCCGTTTGGACGATTCGAAATGCTACGAGCTCCCAAGAACGTCTAACCTCTAGTGGTTTTATCCATTTCTTAATCCAACACCCACAGCTTAGCCGAATGGAAATTGTTCCGTAATTCAGGCATTCGGCTATCCAAACACTCAATCTTTTCCATAAAACTCCGTAATCCACTCCTACCCCTAGCTTTATCACTAACACACAGATAAAATCAACTCTAACTCCAAATTCTTGTATCTCCCTCCTATGTTTTCACCAAACCATACAATACTCTTTCTAACTTCGTTTAAACTCTCAAAACAACTAAAATACTAACTATCTATTAAAACTTACCTGAAATTTGAAGAATAACGGAAGGAAACAGAGAGAGATCGTCGCTGGTAAGAAATCGGCAGAGAGACGCGGATGGGGGAAGGAGAAACGCAGGGAAGAGGATTTGTGCTGGCGAGAGAGAACAACGAGGGTGTTCTTCCTTTTTTTTTTTTATTTAATATAATTAATCATAATTACTATTTCGCCCTCAACCCTTAACCGTCTAATAAATCTTCTATACGGTCCAATTCCGGTTGGATTCTTAAATTTTTCTCTCCCCCATTAGTCTCAAAATAATCTTTCACTTAAAGGGGAGAAATTCTCCTCTCTCAATTCCGACCAAAACTCCGCTGATTACAATTTCGAAAATCCAAAAATTAGTTTTTAACGGGAGAAAAGTTCTGGGTGTTACAAAGTATGTCATTAGCTTTGGATACAAAATTTCAGAAATTCAACTTAGAAGTGGTATCGAATGTGTCAGCCATGTTATCGGTCATGTCCTTACAACTTACTAATTTGGAGAAAATTAAGCAACCCCAGAAGGACGACGCCGAATGTGATGAAATTAAGTCATGCATGGCTTCTAATGATAGGTCGGAGTTCAGTTATTCAGATGACGGAGTTCTTAAGTTTTGAAATCGATAGTTTGTTCCTAATAATGAAAAACTACAAAAGAAGATACTCTCTGAAGCCCACTCTTTGAGGTTTTCTGTGCATCGAGGAAGCACCAAGATGTACAAGGACCTTAAGCAACATTATTGGTGGCCTGATATAAAGAGGATTGTGGCAAAATATGTCGAGGCGTGTTTCGTTTACTAGCAGATTAAGGCTGAACATCAGAGGCTAGCAGGAAAGCTACAGTCATTGCCTATTCCTGAATGGAAATGTGAGCAAATATCGATGGATTTTGTTGTCGGATTACCGCAGACAACAAAGGGCTATGATGATATATGGGTGATTGTGGATCGATTAACCAAGTCAGCCCATTTTCTGCCAGTGAAGATGACATAATCCAAGGATCAATTTGCCGAACTGCATGTTCAAGAGATCGTACAGTTGCACAGAGTTTCAACTTCAATTGTGTCAGACAGCTAGATTTACATCGAAGTTTTGGAAGAGTCTGCACAAGGCTATGAGTACGCAGCTCAATTTTAGTACGGCATTTCATCCTCAGACAGACGTGCAATCTGAGAGGACTATTTAGACGTTAAAGAATATGCTTCGAGCTTGCGTACTAGAATTTCAAGGTTCTTGGAGCAAATACTTATCTCTAGTAGAGTTTTCTTATAATAACAGCTTTCAGGCTATGATGGGTATGGCTCCTTACGAGACTCTTTACGGGAGAAAGTATAGGTCTCCGTTACATTGGGACGAAGTCGGTGAGGCACGATTAATTGGTCCAAACATCCTGCAACAAATAGCAGAAAAGATTGCTTTTATTCGATAACGGATCTTGACAACTCAAAGCCGACAGAAGAGCTATGCTGATAAAAGAAGAATGGAACTTGAATTTAATTAAAATGATGAAGTCTTTCTGAAGATCTCACCAGATCTTGAAGTCTTTCGAAAAGAGGGAATCTAGATATATTGGACCATTCCTCATTGCAAAAAGAATTGGAAAGGCAGCTTATTAGCTGCAACTACCAGCCTCGATGAAGGGAATCCACAATGTATTTCACGTCTCTATGCTAAGGAAGTGTATTCGAGATCCTTCTCAAGTTTTGGAGCAGCAGAACATAGAAATTCAGCCAACACTGACCTATGAGGAGGAACCAGTGGAGATTCTAGATTATGTAGTGAAGGTTTTACGCAACAAGGAGATTCCACTGGTGAAGGTATTATGGCGCAACCACAACGTGAAAGAATCAACTTGGGAGCAACAACAGGACATGATAAGCTGTTATCAAGAGTTGTTCAAGTATCAAATTTTGAGGACAAAAATTTTTTCAGGAGGGTAGAATGTAACGCCCAGAATTTTTGTTAAAATAAGTTTTGGAATTTTGTATCGGTAAACGGAGGAGTTTTAGTTGGAATCGAGAGCAAAAAATTTTTACCCTTAAGTAAAAGATTATTTTGAGGCTAATGCAATAGAGAAAATTATTAGATTCTGACCAAAAATGAACTGAATGACAGTTTGATTAAACGATGAAATATTGAGGGCAAAAAGGTAATTAGTATTATTTTTTTTTTAAATAAATAATAGAGAAAGAGAAGGGAGAGGAAACGAGAAACCCCCTCCCCCTTATGTTTCTTTCCCCTCCCCACATGAAGTAAACCCTTCTCGATGATCTCCCCTCCAATGATGTCCAGCAGCTATGATTTCTTCTTCAAGTTGCCATGACAGTTGAAGATCAATAACTCAACCAAAACAATGCTTTTGGGCTGAAATTTTAATAACTTTTAGCCTAGGATGTTTAAGAATATCCTCAAAATGTCACGGTCTAATTCACTGGGGGACAAAAGTTATGCTAAAAATATAGAGGGTCGTCGGAGCTCAAGTCACTGCTCTACCCGAGAACAAAGGGTCCACTTTGGACAGGCATAACTCTCTCATGTAAAAATGAAATAAAGCAATTATTGTGGCAGGTTAATGTTGCATGAGTGAAGATGATGGTGCAAAAATAGGAGGATGAATTATTGTGGTTAGAGAGATATGCTTACAACAGTAATGACTCCTCGCTTTGGAAACAAGTAAACTTTCTGAAAATAGCTCGCGCCAACTTGGGGATTATGCGACTTCAATGAATGGATTTGAGTTTTCTTCGTCCTTGCTGGGGTTTTTCCACTCCACAAAGAGAGGGGAAGAAGAATATAGCAGAAGTAAAAGTCACATACACTTACAAAGGATGGATTTCACTCTTCACACAATCTTTTGGATATTACTCACCAAGAAAGAGGCATGACAACTTGAAGGAAACTTCAAGCTTGGGAGAAGAGCTTAAGCCACGATTTTTACTTCATCAAAAGCCCATTACAAAGGTTCATAAGGATGTATATATATTATCCTTTGGGTTGCAATTAGGGTTTACACCTTAGAAGACAACTAGTGCAAAATAGGCAAACAAAAGTGGAAGAAGAGTGTGTGTTTGGCCAAATGAGAAAATCATTCACTTTTTGCTCTCCACTTGTCATATGGTTCTCTCCTCATCACTATATGGTCTCTGCTATCAAATAATGAAGCTTAATGTACAACAAGGATTCAAAATTAAAATACAAACATAAGCTAAATTAAAGTGTTAACATCTTCTCAAAAAAATGGTTGAACTCGGATTGATCTTGGGCTCGGAAAAGCATCTTTGTAGCTTGACTATTTCACCAAGCAAACAATGTCCAAATTCCACGATTCAGTCATTTCTAAAAGTCGTGAGATGTTAGCTACAATCTTCATGAAGTTTATTATTTCACAACAAATAAGTAAAATTGCCAAATATTGAAAATACTCGTTGAGGTCAGTGTAAAGGCAGATTTCTCTGAAAATGAAATAATTCTTCGATGTATGCTTGTTCCTCCATTTATGTCTCACCTTGAAGAATGTCATAATATAAGTGGATACTACATTAAAGAATTTGATATTTTTAATGCATGTTCCTCCATGAAAACCTACAAAATAAACACTTGAATAGTAGTTAGAAAATCTCCATAGAATTTTTTAGCATTGACAGATCCATGGCACCTCACTTGGTCTCTTTCTTCTAGATGTCACTTGTATCTAGAAAATAAGAAAACACAATTCGATGAGCTAATGAAGATCAATAAGTGAAGATAATACTCAAGAATCATAATACATACAATTAACAAGTATAAGACCAACTTGATAAGGAACAGAACCCTAACTACACTCAAAATTTCACAACCCAACCCCGGGCCACGACACATGACATGACATCATATTTAGATTTCACTTTTAAACTTAAAAACTTTTACGTAAAATGTTTTAAAAATTTAAAACGAGTGACACATGGACTTTAAGCTCCTTTACATCCTTTAAAATAAGCGAAAAACATTTGTGAAGTAATTTAGAAGAAAACATTCGAAATGGATTGTCACGGCAGGCGCGTTGACCTGCTGGGGCACACACACAGTGCACCCCCGGATGCGCGCGATACGCTACCTAGGTTGCGGCCGCGTCGGCGGATCGATCACCCTTTCCTGGGCGATTGGTCAGCAGGTCCTCTGCGAGCATCGCCATTTTCCATCAGGCACCGATCAATCGTTTGCACAGTGCCGATCCATTGACAAGCACCCTGGCCGTGCTTAACAAAGAACATCGGGCATCGATCAATCAGCAGGCGCTCTACTCGTGCCTCGCCAGAAACATCAGGCGCCGATCGATCACACCCCTGCAGTAATCGATTGGCTGGGCGCGGCCCACGTAAACGCTGCGCACGCTTGACGTGCACCAGGGCGCCCACCATGCACACCAGCGCCCTTTTTCCCTCTTTTCTTTCTTTTTTCAATTAAAACCTAAAAACACTTTATCACATACACATACAACCTTAAAACTTTCAAAACACTATAACATCATTTTAAATCATCTATTTTACAATCAAAATACTCATAAACATCAAAACTTACTTTAAAAATGTTAAAACTTACCATTGAAATATTTTCTAATGAAAAACATCCAAATCTCAAGCAGTTCTAGTATATTCAAAAACGTAAATTCTCCTATATATAGACTTTAATTTCAAATCACTTATACCAAGAATATGCTTAAATTCACCCACAGGTCAAAAATAGCCGGACAGCCACAAGCACTCGCACCTCCAACCGCATTAACACGTCAACTAAGGCTTGAAGTCCTCACCAGTAATGTCTTTACCTACATCATGAGGTTCAAACTCTAAGACTAATGCTTAGTAAGCGGGTGTAATGTAATGAATGTGCTCGTACATGCATGATTCGTAAAACATGTTTCTTTCCACATTACATTTACATTAACATAACATTGGTTAAGGAGCTTTTACGTTAGGAGTAGGCACATACATAGCATAACATGGACATTCGAAGCAGTCAACATAACATGGACCACCGTAGTGGACAAACATAACACGGACCATCGAAATGGACAACATAACGTGTACCACCAAAGTGAACAAACATAAGTCATACTCAACCACGACCCACAGCTTAACCATTTACATACATTACATAATCTCATCTTTCTTACATAAAACATGCACATAAAACATTTTGTATGTCTTTCTTAAAACATGATGCGTGATCCGTGGAGATGCACATATAACATAACATAAACATGACCTATACATGACATTTCATCTGAGTAACGAGACGTAAACATAGGACATTAGGCGAAACTTAGACACAAAACATTTCCTACCACTTACATACCTATAATACATACAACATAACATGAACATAACCTATACATGACATTTTGTCTGAGTAACAAGACATAAATACAAGATATTAGACGAAACATAGACGCATAACATTTCCTACCAGTTACTTACTCATAATACATATCCCTTTCAACATGAAACTTACCCAATATGACTAATAATTCCTAGTACCCTTGCGATATAGAGCCTTAAGGGCCAAACTTATACACATCCACTTACCTCGAGTACTTAGCAATGTTTGAGCACCTAGCTCATTTTTCCTTGGTGATTTAGCAACCCATACAACATGTGAATCAACCAAGTATATCATTAACTTCATATTCACATAAACCAATCCAATAACTTAAACTTTACCAACCACATCAAAAATTCATCCCATGAAACAAAAGTCTCAGGATTCCACCAAAAACCAACTAAACTTCAAACATTTAAAACTCACCCAATTCTCAACGAAATTCAACATTTCAAAAGCCAACATTTAACTTAATGTGTCTAGTTTAAGATGATCTCAATAATTTTCCAACAACGAAGCACAATCAATGGCAGAAAAACAAACATTCGAGCTGTTCTGTATTTTGGCCATAAATTTTTATCCAACTTCAAACATGCATAACTTTTGTTATACTCAACCAAATTCATTAGGAATTCTTAAAGAGTCTTCTTTAACATGGTGGAATCCATTTATCAAGAGCCAAACTCAATAAATGGCAGAAAATCTAAATCGAAACTGCCTTGTTTTAGCCAATATCTCAACTCTAGAATCTAATTTTGATCCAACATGCATACTATCCATTATCTATCAATTATACTCCATTGAATCATCTTAGATCATGTTTAAGTTATCAAACAAGAAGAAAATTTGAACAAAAATCTCATATTTCGTAAATCATAAAACCCCAGCACCAAAATCTTCAAAACTATCACCAAAACTCACAAATACCTATCTTTTAGCAAATGCAACCAACAATACACATTTTTTTCTTACCTTAAATCTTTGGAAGAGAGAGCTTTGGCGTGGAAGAAAGATTCTCTTTAGCAAGGGAGAAGAAAAGTGACGTGGAGAGGGGAGAAGAGAAGAGGAAGAATCATCGTGGAAAAACCTTGTTGAGGGAGGGGAGGAATCGACTGGCGTAAAGGAGGGAGAAGAAATAGAGGGTGAGGGAGAAGGGTTTGGCGGGAGAAGCAAGAAAATCAGAGAAGAGAGGAGAGGGTGGTGTGTTCTGCTGGAGGAAAACCTGAGAAGAGGGAAAAGAGGGTGAGTGGGTAGGTGGAAGAATAGGGAGTGTTTGGTAATGAGAATAGGGATGGCTTATTCAAGAAGCTTTGCAATTAAATCCCTAATTTCACTTAATTCGAATTGTTACAACCTTAATTGTATACCTTCAAATTCCCTCTTCAATTATTCTATTTTTTCGGTCTTAAGATTTTTGTTTTTCAACTCCATTTCTTTTAATTAGTAAATCTCTAAAAATCTATCGAGAATTCTATTCACCTAATTTAAAATGTTCAAAAAAATCTTAGGTGTTACACAAAAGCTAGTTCTATAGTGTATGTTTGATCCAACCTTATATACCAGTCTAAGAGACACTTCAAATCCGATGCGGGACACATCATCCCCACCCAGTTTAAGATCCCCCGCCTCAGTCAGCATTTTGTCAAACCCCAAGTAGAACGTGATTCACACGCATCGTGAAGTAGCAACTTGGCTTTGATACCATATGATAAGGAACAAAACCCTAACTACACCCAAAAGCTAGCTCGAGAGTGTAACGCCCCGAAAACCTACCTGTTTCTGGTTCGTTCACTTCTACTACTCACTCATTGTACTCAAAAGAATTTGACTAAAATTTAAAACTTTTGTTCCTCGATTTAAAACAACATTTTTTAAGGTATTTTAAACGGCATCGCAGTAGAAAAATTAATTAAAATCAGTTTTAATAAAACTCCATTTTAAGAAACATAGAACAAAGACACCGGTCGACACCTACAAACATCGGTCAACACTCGAGATGTCTCGAGTTTTTCATCGATCGCCACTGGCAAACGCCGGACGACACCACGTTTCTCTCGGGTCTTCTCGCCGGTCGACACCGGGAACACCAATCGACACTTCTACGCTCATCTCAGAGAGTGGTCGACACTCGCTTTCACCGGTCGACACCTTGATCCTCTCTGCCCGCGCAAGTCGAACCCCGCTGTCAACACCCTCACTGATTTTACACTAACCGGTAGACACCCACGGTCGCCGGTCAACACCTCATTGCTCTCTGCTCACACAGGTCAAACCCCGAGGTCGACATTCACATCCCATTTGACACGAACTGGTCGACACCTTTGGACTTCGATCGACACTTTGCACCAACAACCTAAAAATAACAGCAGTTCAAAAGAAAATGGACATAAAAACTTCCACGATTAAAACCACCGATTCGACACCTGAATCATTCAGTCAAACTCTTTCGAATAGTTTAACAATGCACCTATACATCAATCACGACTATTAACATTCACCCCCATCTATACCTCAAAATCTATACACTCGACATAGACCTCTCAAAACACAACTCCCGTGACCTACCTCCCGGCATCGGTCCACGGGTGGGGTTGCCGCGACAAACTCCACCTGCCGGCACACGGTAGCACGCCGCCAACCACCTACTCATCCTGTCTACGCTCTTGCAACTGACCTGCTGAAATCTCTGCACCTACACCATGAAACACACAACATAAGCCTAATGCTCAGTAAGTAGTGCAATATGAATACGTAAAACGACAATGCAATCCTATCACATGCAGTCTCTACATTCTCGCTCATGTTGTCACAACTGGTGTCGCGTGGTACGGCCGTACCATGGTGAGGCTAGACTTTCTCGCCACCTCACACCCTGGCATGTCGCCATCATCCCGATTTCTCCAGCAATGAGCCCCTCAAACTATGCCCACACGTCACTCTACGCACCCAACCATTCCAGGGTGAGGATGGATGCACTGGCCACACCACCCCCTGGCAAGTCGCCATCGTCTCTATTCCTCCAGCAACGAGGCCACAGTTACCCACCACTACACACACACACCGTAGCAGCCATCACAGGGTGAGGCTGGACGCACTCGCCACACTACCCCTGGCACGTCGACACCATCCTGGTTTCTCCAGCAACAGGACCAAAGCTGCCCACACACGCATTGTCCTCACCATCACACATCGCACTTCACATTCACACATAAAATCATGCTCAAATTCATTTTCGTTCCCATTTCAAAAACATGATGCATGCCAAACAATACACACGCAAATCACAATCAACCAATAGCACCTAACATTCCTCGGTATAGGCCACACCTAGACAAAACACATGCATACACTACTTACCTGACTTCCTAGCTCTCTGTGGTGCTCTTTTCACCCGAAACCTGCTCAACCTACAACAAAACTGGTTTCCCGTCAAAATTCATCCCACTACTCTACTAGTGCACTAAAATCACCATACTATCACAACACTTCACGAACTCGCCAAAATCGCTCACTAACCTATCTCGGCTCCAAATTCAACCTAACTTTCGACGCACATAACTTTTGCGTCGGTTATCGGAATCACCCGATTCCAGTGGCCAAACGCTCCAATCATAACCTAGTTCAACACACTAAAAGGATTTTTGAACCCGACGCTCGTAGCTTGGTTAAAAATTCAAAGTCAGTTTCATTTTAGTGCTTAAAATCCCACATTCTCTGTCATTCGATAATACTCAACAATTTCCTCATCAATCTATCATATTTATACTCAATAACCCACAAAAATCAATAGTAAACCCAATAAACACTGTAACCCTAAAACCTTAAATCTCTATCCACCAATTTCTCCTCAAGCTCCAACACTAAACCAAAATGAAACTATAAACTACTTAGTCTTACCTTGAACCGTTGAAATGGAGGAGAAAACCACAAACAATCGCAGGCTGAACGTCGCGAGAAGGAGAGAACCAAAGGGGGCTCACGTGGGTAGGGAGAAAACAGAGGAGGAGAGGGTTTTCTACGAATCCCTCTCCTCTGATGACTTTCTATTTATTTTATTATTTTTTTTATAAAATAATAATAATAATAACTAATTACTATTTAACCCTCACACTTTAATCCTTTAATCCAACGGCTATCCAATTCGTTTCCGGTCAGATTTCTAAAATTTTCTCCCCACTATTAGCCTCGAAACAATTTCCCACCTCACCTTACAAATTTTTCTCTCTCCATTCCGTCCCGAATCTCGCCGCTCAGCACCCCGACATCTCAAAAGATTGATACCACGAAAATAGGGGGTGTTACAGAGAGTGTAGGTTTAATCTAGCCTTATATACCAGTCCATGAGGCACTTCAAATCCGATATGGGACATATCAATCAATGATGTGCCAAGAACTCTGTCCAAAATGGTACTAAAAATGCAGCAATCTAATCCAATCCTTAAAATATGTCATTACCTAAGAAAGAAATGAGTTTGTCAGTAATTAGAGTAGGTAAAGGTTGAACCTTTGTTTGGGATCGTGTAATGATTCTTTGAGGTATATCGATTATCCTTGTGATAGGACTTTGCTCTTTGCTTTCTTACAAATTACATATTTTTCTACCATCTAGTGCACATCTTATCGTATGGAGTCAATAGAAATGTTCTTTAAGCATATCAAGTATCTTATTTTCCCTAAAAATGATTGGCTAGGCCTCCAGTATGGGCTTCATTCACGAGGCACTTTCTTAAACTTCTGTGGGGATACATAACTTTTTCCCTTTCATTAAGTAACCATCCATGATATGGTACTCTCCTTTGACTTTATCTAGGCACTTAGTGTAGAGGGATCCAAAATCAAGGTCAAATTCATAGCTCTTCTTGATACACTCAAATCTAAAGAACCAAGTCTCTAGCTCAGTTAAGAGGGTGCGTTTCCTTAATAGCATCAGTTACCACATTGTCTTCTCCTTTAAGGTACTTAGGGTTGTAAGAAAATCACTCCAAAAATTCCACTCAGTTGACATGTCTCTTATTTAGTTTATGTTGGCTCTTAATGCATCTCAAAGCTTAGTGCTTGGTATTAATAACAAATTCCTTCGATAGAAGGTAATATTATCATGCTCTATTGCTGGTATGATGGCATAAAATTTCTTATCGTAGGTTGAATAGTTGAGCATCGCTCCCTTGAGTTTTTCATTGAAGTATGCAATTGGTTTACCTACTTGCATAAGTACAGCTCCAATGCCAACTCTTGAGGCATCACTCTTGATCTCAAACACTTAACTGAAATTTGGAAGTGCTAATATTGGTGAATGGCACAACTTCTTCTTGATCAGCTCAAAGCTATGTTGACAAGTTAGGGTCCATACAATTCTTTTCCTTTGTTGGTGCAGTCAATGATTAGGGCAATTATTGAGCTGAAATCTTTGATAAACCTCCTCTAAAATAAGACTAGTCCATGAAAGCTACAAGCTTTGGATATCCCATTTGGTGTAGGTCAATCCTTAATGACCTTGATTATGTACTTGTCGGCTTCCATACCATTCTTGGATATGATAAACCTTAGAAAATATACTTTGTCTTGAGTAAATGATCACTTGCTCAGGTTGTCGAACAACTTAGCTTGTCTAAGGAAAAGTATGCTGAGATGGGTGAGATGTTGTGGAAGTCTGTGTTGTACACAAATATGTCATTAAAGTAGACGACAATGAACTTTCCTAGGTAATCTTTGAGTACATGGTACATTAAATGTATGAAGGTATAGGGGGCATTTGATAGTCCGAATGGCATGACCGTCAATTCAAATAATCTGTACTTGGTCTTAAAAGCTCAATTCCACTCGTCTCCTTCCTTCATCCTTATTTAATGGTATCTACTCTTGAGGTTCACCTTTGATAAAATGGAGGCTCCACTGAGCTTATCCAACATGTTCTCGAGCCTAGGGATAGGAAATCTATACTTCACTGTAATCTGATTGATGTTATCCACACACATTCTCAAAGTCTCATCCTTCTTAGCAACCAACAATAATGGCACGGCACATGGGCTTGTTGACTCTCTTATATAGCCTTTGTTCAACAACTTGTGCACTTAGTCTTGAAGTTTCTTTATCTCTGATGGGTTCATTCTATAAGCAAGTTGGTTTGGTAACATAACCTTAGGTTTTAGATCTATTTGGTGTTCTATATCACGTAGAGGTGGTAGTCCTTGGGGTAGTTTCTCAGGAAATACATCTTGGAACTTGTGGCATAAGTCTTTAACGCAAGTGAGGTATAACTCCTAATTCTAAGATCCTATCCTTGAATAATATCATTATTAGAGGGTCTTCTCTTAATACCGATGTCTCTAATGCTTTCTTCGTCATGAAGAGACTGGTCATATCTTTCTTTTCCTTTCTAATGGCATCATCTTTAGCTATCTGTTCGGGTGTAAGAGGCACTAACTTGAAGGTTTTTCTTCCGAACTTCACGAAATGATAGTTTGTGAATCCATCATGGTTGACCTTACGATCATATTGTCAAGGTCTACATAAAAGTAAATGACTTGCACTCATCGACACTACATCACAAAGGACGGAGTCTTTGTACTTTGCCTAATGCAAACTCAACGATCTCTCGTTTGATCACCTTGATGTCATCCTTATCATCTAACCATTTTAACTTGTAGGGTTAGAGATGTGGGATAGTCTCTAAGCCTAACTTGATGACCATTTTCTTGGAGGCTACATTAGCACAACTTCTTCAATCAATGATCACTGAATATAGTTTCTACTTGACGATGCACCTACTATAACACCCGAAGTTTCTTTACTATGTAATTTTCTCTAAAACAAAATGTAGAAATATTTTGCAAATGAAATGTATTTTGTTGGAATTTGTTGTAGAATGTAAAAAGGAAAGAGTAAAGGAAGAAAACAAAGGAATGAGTAAAGAAAAATAAAGAAGTAACAAAGTTGACCAAGTCAACCCTGTTAAGTGGGTGAATGACACTCCTAGGTTGAAGAAGGAGGAAGATTTAAGAGAAGTTTGATACATGTAGTTTTAACAAAAACTGTAACAGCCCAGCCGGCCCAGGTCAGCCCCAGGATCCGCAACTGATACACCAGCCCAGATCAATCCCAGGATCCGAGGCATCGGCCCAAGTTAGTCCCAGGATCCGCGATGCGCTGTACTCATGACCTTTTCCTCCATGGGCAGAGGAATTTTTGCTCTCCCAAGCGTGTCGAACCCTGGATCCCATGAAACATATCTAAGGGTTCCCATATACTGGTACCACTTGAGCTAGTACCAGTCGCGGATCCTGGGGCTAACCTGGGCTGGCTGGGCTGTTACAAAAACTACATATACACTAATTAAGTGAAATGAGAAAAAAACTTTGCTCAAAATATACCACATCACCACTTTGCTCAAACTTTGCTCAAAAAACTTTGTTCGAAGTGGAGTCAATTTCAAAGGCCAAATCCGAGGAAAAATTATTGGCTTTATGTTGAGTTTTGAAAATTGGATAGTTGATAGAGGTTGAATTTCATTTAAATGGATGTCTGAATGCTTTGAGTAAAGTTTTGGATTAAATTGGAGTTGTTGAACTTATTGAATTGGTTATTGAAATTGTGATGTATTCATAGATTCAATACACATATTTTAGGTTCTAAACTCCAAGGAAAACATCAAGGTTGCTTAAACTCTGAAGGACCAAAGGTAAGATTATATTGCATGTGTTTGACCTTTAAGGCTTACATCACAAAGGTACTAGGTTTATGTACTTTATGGGTACTTTTTTGGGTAGTTAGGATATTAGAAGTTGGTTAGTGTTTAGTGTTTTTATTGTTCACATGTTTTGAGGATATGTTTATGTATATGTTCATGTATGTTCATGCATCATGTTTTAAGGAAAACATGCAAAATGTTTTACATGTATATATTTTATGTAAGAAAGATAAATAAATATTAAATGTAATGTACCGATTAAGTTGTGGGACGAGGAATGATTTATGTTCTTGTCCTTCTATGGGACTTATGTAAAACTATCATCGCCTAAGAACATATGTATTTTGTCCTTCTCTAGGACAAGGCAAAAACACTAACCTATGTCATGTATGTTGAGCCTACCCCCCTAATACGACTTTTTAACCAATATGTCCACTTAAACCTAAATGTAAAATATCTACATGTTTTGAAAATGATCATGCATAGCTCAAGCATTTTACAGCTTTGTTATGATATTACTGAGCGTAAGATTCATTAGTTAAACTTTGTGATGTAGGTACTGACCGTACAGATGAAGACTTCAAGCCATAAGCTGATGAATAGGAGCAGCTGGAGGAACGAGCTAATGGGGGTTGGTTGTGGTAGTATGGCGACTAATTGACCCATGGGTGACGTTTTGATGTCTGAAGTACTTGTTTTGTAGTCTTTTGAATAGGATGTATAGATAGCTTTTGAGATTTTGGAGAATACTGGAACTGTTTGGAAGTCTATTTCGTCTGTATGGATATGTTCAGTTTTTATAGTCATCCATGCAGTTTGTTTTCATAATTTCTGCTACGTATTTCAAGTTTTTAATTCGATTGAAAGGTTTTCATGTTGATGGTAATTAGGTTATGTGTATGATAATTTAGGTGCTTGGAAGTGATGGAATAATGTTATGATTTGGAGTGGTTCGAAATGGCTGGAAGTGGGTTAAGGAAAAGTCGAAAAATTTTACGTCCAAAAATATATCTAAGTTTATGATAGTCTTGTCAAGTCCCATGATGCCTCGCTAGGGTCGTTACACCTACTGTGAAATATGTTCTCACGCTGGCGGTTCTCGTCCAAGTTTTTTAATATGAAGACTCGTCTTACCATGGGTATAGGTTCTTCTGGATTGTGAACAACTTCATCTTCAGATTCACTCTCTTCCTCACTTACTACCTCTTCTTCTTCCTCTTATTCGTCTTCACTTACAAACTCTCCAATATCTTCCTTGATAATCATGACACGTCGCTTAGGACATTGTACCGTAAAATATCCAACACCATGACACTTGTAACACTTGATCTCTCAGGATCTTAATCCACCTGCATTCTCAATTGTAGGCTTACTCCTTGACTCTTTGGGAACTATGATTTTACTACTTCCCTCATTAGGTGGCCAGTTTTGTTGGAATGTCTTCTTCCCTTCAACCTTGGTAAAAGCTTTGTTGGGAATGACTTTTGGGTAAGCTTGGGGGTAGTCTTAGGGATATAACCTGCTTTTCTTTTCCTCTTGATTTGTCTCTCTACTTTTAATGACATTAGAACTACGACATCTAGAGACTCTAGAGGGTGCAACTCTACTATTCAAAAATGTTTCAGTTTAGGCCACGTTTGAATCTAACTATAACCTATTTCTCAGGCTCTTTCATTTCTCCACGTATCATTCGGGTCTCAAACTAGGTGAGGTACTCCTCCATTGATTGAAGTCCTTGTCTTAGGTTGTGCATTTGCAGAAATAGTTCCTGTTTGTACTGACTAGGCACAAACCTCTTCTCTATGAGAGCTCTCATAACTCTCCAAGTGGTAATAGGGTCATATCATATTCTATGTCTTTGGAACTTAACGTTATTCCACCAAAATGTAGCGTATCTAGATAGTTCGACTGAAACGAGTTGAATTTTCACTTTTTCAGAAGATTCATGGTAGTCAAAGAACATTTCGACTTTATCCAACAAATCTAGGAATGTATTTCCATCCCACGTTCCAATTAATGTAGGGACATGCAACCTAACGTTTTAAGGTCATCTAAGTCCTTTTGATGGTTTTAATTTGGGCCAAAGGTTTCTTCTTCGTCTAACGTCCATTCATCTTTTGTAATACCTCGAAAACCCACCGTGGTTCCCGGTTCACTAACCACACTCTTACTTGTAAAAGCCGACAAATTTTTAAAAAAATTTAAAAACTTGCTTCCCCAAATCAAAACGACACCTAAAAACACAAGTTGACACCCGGATTGGCTTTGTCCTTGTAGGTTGGCCCCCGCAGTCAACATTTGCCTAGTTCAGTCGACACCTGCCCATACCGATCTACACCTTGCACCAGCAGCCTAAAGAAAACCCCAACTCACAAGAAAAAAAATGATGAAAACTACCGCCATTCAAAACCACAAAGTAAAACCTGTATTTTTAATTGAAATCCCTCAAGTAGTTTCAAAACACATCTATTGACGTTTAAATTAGTCATTTATACATCAAAATCTATGCACCAATTTCCTATACACTTAACACGGACTCCACAAAATACAACCCTCAAAACCTACCATCCAGCCTCACTCCATGGGTCGGCCCACCCTAACGAACTCCACTTGCCGGTACATGGTAGCACACCTCCAACTACCTACTCGTCCTGCCTGGACTCTCGTAACTCACCAGCAGAAATCTCTGCACCTACACCATAGAACACACAACATAAGTCTAACGCTCAGTAAGTAGTGCGCGATATGAAAGTAAAACTGACAATTTAATCATATCACATGCAATCTCTACATTCACGCTCATGTTGTCACAAGTCTGCAGTACGTAGTGGAACCATGCCAGGGTGAGGGTGAACCTCATGCCATGCTACACTCTTACACGTCGCCACCGTCCCGGACTCCCCAGCAATGAGGCCCACAAGCCACACACACACGTTTCGTGACAGCCCAACCGACCGACCCCGTAGGATCCGCGACTGGTGATGTACTGGCCCACTCCCCGAGCAGGATCCGCGGCACCATCGTCTATCATTTCGTGACAGCCCAGCCGACCCACCCCGTGGGATTCGCAACTGGTAATGCACCAGCCCACTCCCAGAGCAGGATCCACGGCGCCACTATCCATCATCCTCACAGTTAACACATACATGCCGCATGACGGCCCAACTAGCCCACTCCCCAAGCGGACTTCGCGGTTGGTTATGTACCGGCCCACTCCCTGAGCAAGATCCGCGGTACCACTGCCATGTGTCTTACTACTACTTACTCAAAAACATGCTCAAAATTATTTTCGTACTCTTTTTAAAACACGATGCATTTCAAACAATATGTACGCATATCACAATCAAACAACACAATCTTAATGTTCCTCGGTGTAGGCCCATCTAGGCAAAACATATGCATGCACTACTTACCTGGCGTCCTAAGCTTTTCCGGTGCACGACTTCACCTAAATCTGGTTCAACCTAAACATAAAAGCAATTCCTGTCAAAACTTGTCTAAACACTAGACTCATACTCAAAACCACTACCATTAACTTAACGTACTACAAACTAACTAAATTCGCTCACTAAACCGACTTGATCAAAAACCCGACATAAACTTTCGACGCCATAACTTTTGCGTCGATTATCAGAATCGTACAATTTCAGCGGCTAAACGCTCCACTAATAAGCTAGTTTAACATAATAAAACAGAATTTAAAATGTTTGACCACAACTTGATCAAATTGCCCCAAAACAGAACTGGTCGAATTGAAATTTTCCCCTCTCGGATATTTAGCCACACTTCACTCGTCTCTACCTCAATCCACAACAATTCATTCGCCTAGACACAATCCACACTCACATTGCAAAACTCCAGCTCAAAATCGAACCAAACACAGCTCACTCCCTCCTACCACCCCCTCTGATTCTTTTCTTCCTCCCCTCGGACATCTACTTTCCACGAAGCACTCACACACACAGACACCTCTAAAACTGACTCAACACTTTATAATTTTCATCAAAAACCAAAGAGGATTCGAGCATCAAGCTCGGCCGAACAACACCAGAAAACAGAGGACTTACCAACAGCCTTCAGCTCAGGAAAACTGAACTCACACCTCCCCTTACAGCTCACAAGAGTTCTCTACTCACTGGCGTTCGGCTCTCCTCCGTCGTCGACGTCGATAGCAAGTCGCATTCTCTCCCTCTTCCGATCGCGCTCTCTCTCTTGCGTCTACTCAGGCTCGAGACCAGACAAGATGGAATGGCTTCCACCTAAAGCCATTCCACATATATTTTTTTTAAATTTTAATTAAATACAAATTACCAAAACGCCCTCACGTGTTTTTATCGTTCATATTTTCGCTAAATTCGCGTCCTCCTGACTTTAGAATTCAAAAATTCATCTACAATTAAATTCTAAGTTTTATAAAATAAACTTCCCATTAAAATCTCTTAAAAAATTCTAACGGGAAAATTATTTTAAATTCTGAAAATTTCAAGTTATTACATCTTCATCATAGTAATCATAATTTTGGAACCTTCTTCTACAATTTGTGACTCTCTCTTCATCCATAGAAGGTTCTCGGTTCGGATATGTTCTTTAGGGTTCTCAATTTTTCTCCTATGTGAGGTTTCTTGGGAGGTGTCTCTAAAGTTGTCTAGCCTGACTTTGTCTGTAATACCCCAAATTTTTCCAAGAGCTTTACTTTGTGCATAAAACTACTAGAGATTTTAGATGAAATTACCAATTTAAAAGATAGTAGGTGAATTAATGAAATTGAAAATTAAATATGTAGGATTTTTAATTGGGATTTTATAAAAGGACGGTAGAAAAAGGATAAAAATAGAATTTTATTTAAAATTCGATCGCTTCTTCAAGAAGCTACCCTTATCCCTATCACCAAACATCCCACTATCCCCACCTACCCACCCCTCTCTCTTCTTCACGGTCACAGCCTCCCTGTAATACCTAAAATTTTCGTTTAAACTACTTTCAGATTTTGTAATTTGTAATCGGTGTAGTTTTGGTCCAAATTAATAACGAAAAATTTCGACCCCTAAGTAAAAGATTGTTTTAAGCCTAATGACGGAAAGAGAAATTTAAAAATCTATTCATAGTCGGACGAAATTACGGAATTATGAAACGGTTTAAGGTGGAGGTCAATTTGGTAATTATGAAATAAAATAATAAAAAAAATGTAGAAAAGGGTGAACTGAGAAGAAGAAACGGTGTTGTTCTTCCCAGCCATCCTCCCCTCTTGTTCTATCTAGTTTCTTCTTCTCCGCAACGTCTCCTCTCTCGCGTGAAGCCCTTAACGATCCCTCTATATTTTGCAACGAATCTTCGAAACACGGTGAGTTCTCGTTAGTTTTACATAGTTAGTTAACGTGTTAGTGTTATTAGTGACAACAACCGGGTTTGGCAAGGATGTTGGACGAATTAGTGAAAACCTAGGAGGGTAATGTGAGAAATTGAGTGTAGAGTTGAATTCCGTCCGCGTATTGGTGCTTATGATAGAAATAGGAATAGAATACGAGAATTGG